>CM071617.1:6400489-7000489 GCA_036365135.1 Miichthys miiuy | reverse complement strand
GAGCCTTCAATTCATCTCCACTACACCCCTCCCTTGCCTCAGACATCGCCTCCTCTTCTCCTCTTAGCCCTTCTCCTCTCACGGCCTCCCTCCATTATAATCCCATTCTTTTATAGTCCGGTAACCCACGGCAACGCATGTCTGCTAATGTGCGAGTGAACAGTGCCTGTTGGTACACAAGAGGGGAGGGAAAAAAGGCCCAAACAAGGCATGGCCTCGCTGCCAGAGCCTGATTGGCGCACAAAGGTCATCCTCCCGATGAACCAGCACAAATCAATCTCTGCTGTGCAACCCGGAAGTCAGCCACTAAATCCTGCCTCGGTATTTCTCAAAGCTGATCCCACAGTAGAAGTTGGGTGCGTTAAATCGAAGTTATTAAAGACCACCGTCTGTCTGGGCGAGTCAGACCAGACTAAATGATTCAGATCGACCGGTCTGCTGCTCCTGGGTTTCACTGTCCAGCCTCTCTTTAAAGTGCCGTTAAATCAGGCCACTCGTGTATCATGTTCCTCGAGATCACGTTTCCTTCTCTCCATCCTGCCAAGATATGGCAGCCACAAGGTGTGAAGCCAGATTTCAACCTTCCTGGCACACGAGGAAAGGTCATTTTCTTTTACAGTTTGCTGCATCACAGACCAGTCCGGCCTCGGGACTGAAAAAAACAGACACACTGATGAAACAGTGGGGTGGAAGAGGGCATAACTGCATAAGTTGGCTGCTGCAATAAAGACAGAGCTCCCTGATGATGGCTGTATTTAGCATAGTGAGGCATTGCTCTGTCATCTACACTCAAACACTGTTTTATTTTGGAATCTGGCTCCGTGTTCAGGCTAC
Source organism: Miichthys miiuy (assembly GCA_036365135.1). Lineage (NCBI taxonomy): Eukaryota > Metazoa > Chordata > Actinopteri > Sciaenidae > Miichthys > Miichthys miiuy. The sequence continues at coordinate 6,999,655 of CM071617.1, read as the reverse complement.
GACTAAAAACAGGTTCCTGGGGTTTTCCTTCACAGCAGGTCGTCTTTTATTCTTTTTTCCAAAACATGAATGATTAATAGTCAATGTTTTAGCTCAGTCTCATCAAATATGTGTATATTTGTGTGTGTATTAATAAGAAAAACGATTATATCTGCCTGCCACATGTCTTGTGTGTGTGTGTGTACAGATCCTGTTCTGCACCCTCAACACCCACAAGATCGACATGGACAAGCTGCTCGGGGGTCAGATAGGCCTGGAGGATTTCATTTTCGCCCACATCAAAGGTATCAAGAAGGAGGTGGAGGTTTATAAATCCGAAGAAGCTCTCGGCCTCACCATCACCGACAACGGAGCGGGATACGCTTTTATTAAGGTAACAAGAAATGGGTCTTATGTTGGTGTTTTTAGTGTTAGTGGTTGATTTTTGCTCATTCCAGGAAGAAAAATTAAGGATTAGGATTAAGTGTTGAGCTGTGTGATGGCTTAAACTATAAAGCAAGCAGCAAGTTGTTGTGTAGAAAAACAATGCAGGTCTGTAGATACTGTCTGTGTCTACCAACTGTTTCAATATGAATCTATTGTTTCAGCTAATCAACTAATCATTTAGTTTAAACCCATTAAAAAATAATGAAGACTGGCCTTCATAATTTACCGAGACTCAAAGGGAAAATAGATTTTGATGACGGATTCTCAGAATAAAAATACCTAATTAAATCTACAATGATATCAGCAACATAAAAACATGATCACTTTTGATTCGAGATGCTCTTATCAACAGATAAACAGGTCAACTTGTCTGCACGACGGCCACATTTCAAGTCATTTTTACAAACTTGCTTTCCTCATAATTCACCTTGCTATGTCGCCTCTGTTGATGTAGACGGGTCTATTTGATCTCAGTCTTTCTCAAAGTGCTCACATGTGCCATCATGTGATGTCGAAACAGCACTGCATCCTGATTTAGCTGACAGCATTCATGACTCATTAAAGCCTCGGGTCAAGTGCTGTCATGCGGCTGTAGGATGTGAACTATTCAAATGCCTAACCACTCAAATGAAACCTGTCTGGATGTCTGGAGAATTAAACGGATGCATCTATTCACATGTCTAAATCTAAACTTCTTTAACAACTTGTTAACCTGAAGGGTCTGGCCTTGTGCGGCATCAAGGCTGTTTTACCGTCTCATACAATAAAATGTTTGCCAGGTCTGCTTCAGCTAAACCCATGCAGTGCCGATGCTCCTGAGCTGGTACAGCGGATAATTTTACACCATAAATGTTTGTTTCTTTTTTTTTTTAACCTTTGAAGTCTTGTACAGAAACAAACTGTGTTATTTAACTTTCCATGGCAGCATTTTTAATAACAATCTTTCTGCCAAGTCAAGTGGTTTCTGCTATAACGTGATGAAAGAGTAAATACATCGTTAAGTATTTTGCACGCACTCTCGTCCTGTTTTTATTTTGATCTGTGCTGCTTGGAGACCTCTTTTTGGCGTGGCACATAAATGTATAATGTAATTTAGCTGGCTTTTAATCCTATTTGCCTTATTCAATCCATTTTCTGTATACCTGTCCTCTACTTTTACTGCAGCGTATCAAAGAAGGCAGCGTTGTGGACGGGGTGAAGGTGATCAACGTGGGCGACCACGTGGAGTGCATTAACGGACGTGACATCGTCGGGACGCGGCATTATGAGGTCGCCCGCATGCTTAAAGAGCTGCCCAAAGACAAGTCCTTCACCCTCAAACTGGTCGAGCCCATGAAGTCCTTTGGTGAGTAAGAGATAAGGTACAGAACTGCTCCAGATGGTGAAAGGACAACAGATTCACCTTTAGGATTCAGTGTGCTGCAGTGTTTCTCAGCATGGGGGCCAGGACACATTAGATCATTATGTGCAAATATGTCTATAAGGGTCAAATCATACAGCCTACAGCACTATACAAACCTTTTTCAAACAGGACAACAATAAACTTGACTTTTTGCCCTCTGTTTCTGACTGACAGAAATGCTTGAGCCCAGGTCAAAGGGTGCCAAACCTGCCAGTGACAACAAGATCGGCACAGGAAGGGGGACTCTGAGACTTCGCTCCAAGGGCCCGGCTACTGTAGAGGAGGAGGTGAGTTCCCATTTCACTTCTCTTGAACTATCATGTGTTGGGATGAAGCCCTCATTCTTTTTTTTTTTTAAATGTATTTATTTATTTTATTTTCTGTTTACTTATTTTTATGTCACCACGTGGTGCTGTCGCCTCACAGCAAGAAGGTTCCTGCTCAAAGCCATGAGAATATAGTAAAGTTCGCGATAAAGCTCGGCAGATTCTGCAGATTATGGCTTCAGGTCGATCACTATGAGTGATATTATATTGTCACGTTGTTATTACTTTGTGATTCGATGCTACGTCATTTTACGTCAGTATCATGTGAAAGGGACAACACTAAAACAGACTGGAAGACAAGTTATTTTCCCCAGTGTACCCCAACTGTTAGAGAGTTATGGCAAAAAGAAATGGTGAGAGACGGTGGTGCAGTGGTTAGCACTCACAGTGCTACCAAAGGTTCCTGTTTTGAACCTCAGCTGGGGCCTTTCTCTGTGGAGTTTGCATGTCTGAGTGTGTTCTCTCCGGCTTCCTCCCACAGTCCAAAGACATGCACTTAATAGGTTAATTAGTGACTGTAGGTGTGAATCTGAGTGTAAATGGTTGTTTGTCTCTATGTGCCCTGTGATGAGCTGCCGAAGTCAGCTGGGATAGGCTCCAGCCCCACCGTGACCCTGATGGATAAGCGATTACAGATAATGGAAGGGGCATTACATACATACTTTGTTTTGCTGTTAGGCGTTTAAAGTAGTTTTTTGGTATTTTTCCAATTGTACGATCAATCACAAACGACAAAAAACAGTAAACTGATGAACTGAATGATAAAAACTGAGTTGTTGTTGTTTGTTTTCCAGCCGACAGAATTTGACGAGAAAGCAGTAAAGAAAGTGGACGACCTCCTGGAGAGCTACATGGGCATCAGAGACACTGAACTTGGTGAGTGTAAATAAGTATTAACCTGGATATCGACAATGATCTGTACGTTATTCACTCGCATTTTAAGATGTAGTAATAACATCATCTAAGGGTAAGTTTTCCAGAATACATGTACGTTAGGTGATTTTTAGGTCTTTAAAGAAAGTAGTTGTTATTTTGCATACTGGTGAGTTTTGAGTGGCACTGTTAATATTCATTTACAGTAGATGATTAGACGGGTTATTATCCAGTTTCAGAACAGTTTCCCCATCGTGGGATCAATAAAGTAATACCTTCTTCTTCTAAATAAAACTGAATTGAAGTTTTCTCTTCCATCTCCAGCTGCTACTATGGTTGAGGTCGGCCGGGACAAGAAGAACCCAGACGAGTTCGCCATGGCGTTGGACGAAACCCTCGGAGACTTTGCCTTTCCCGATGAGTTTGTGTTTGACGTCTGGGGCGCCATTGGAGACGCCAAGCAGGGAAGATTTTAAGTTTGCTCCGGCCTCTTCCCCTCCAAACACACACACACACAAACACAAACACACACTCCCTCCTTCCCTCAACCCACCTCTTAATATCCTCAGAAGCAAACTGGACAAACTTCCAACCTGCTCAAGCGGACGCAGATGCAAGTGTTCACAGGTTTAGGATGGAGCGTCTTAAAGCGTCAAGTGGGTTTACAGATGGAAGTTAACATTTCAGCGTTTCAGTGTAATCTTGTAAAGATATCCATGAAATGTGGAATGCAGTTTCCAACACTGGACCTGCCTCCTGCAGTCTGCGATGAATTCCAGATGTCGTATAAACCCGTTTGAGACACGATGTAGCTGCATCCTATAAGCTCATGATGCTGTTCTTCAGTCAGGACAGCAAACCTAGTCAACAGTGGTCTATCACACTGGTTATGAAATGGTATGTGCACAACTTAAATTTTAAAACAATCACCCGGTTTTAATCACACTTTTATAGCTGTGTCATTTTGAATATTCAGATGTATCACACAGCTTTTTATAGGCTTTTTTTATATATATGTGAAAGTGTTGCTGATTTTACAGCAGCAGCATTGTGTAATTAGTGTAATTATAGTGATTGTAGCAATATTTTCTCCCTTTTATTCCCCCTCCGTCTTTTAAAATCTTTTAAACGACCTCACGATGTTGGCCGCGTTCACACATCGCTAATGTTTGTTTACTTTGTGATTTTCTTAAAAACTCGGAGCTCTACAGAGAACAGAGGGTTTTTAATGTTTTTTTAATCTTTCAAATGCCTTTAGCAAAGTTCGACTCATCACACCAACATTCCTTACGTTTCTCATGTTGTTATAGTCTGTTAACGTCATGAAATGAGGCTTATTTAGAAATTCACGCTTGTTTTTTTTCCCCCTGTAATTTATTTTATCATGAAAATCATATGCTGTAAGACATTTTTACGCTGAGACGTGGCTCACCCTGAAAGAACTTTCTTTCCTAAATAAGCCATTTTGAATGCTGTGTTTGGAATGGGATCAATTGCAATCCGATGTCTTAAATAAATGCACTCGCATTAATGTAACTTCACTATTTAAAATCACTGTCAAACTGATGTTTAAATAGCGACTTGATTCGTGTCATCTACTGATGTTAACTGTTGTAGCAGTTGCATATTGTTTGACGAAACCATAAGGGATCACTATTGTTGGATAGACAATAAAATCTACTGTTATTACGGCTGTGTCTGGCTCACCAATGTCATGACCAATAAACACAAACGACTCAGTACAACAAACTTTTATTTCGCACACTTGGCTGTGTACATGTATAAAATACATCAAGACACTTAAACCAATGTTTTTCATCCCTCATTCAAAGAGTTTAAAAAGAACCGAGTGTCACTTCACGAGCAGCAAAACAGACTCCGAACAGGAGAAAACAAGTATGTAGATATAGCTATTACAGTAATTATAGGATTAAATGAAGAATTAATATTATTTTTTAAAGACAGTGGAGAAGAGAAAATCAGAAGTACAGAGTCCATGTTGTTGCGGTTCATGGTAAATATTGTCACAGATACTGTAGAGGATCTTTGGAAGCACATCACTGAAGGTGTTCAAATATTTATCTTGCCTGATGTGAAATACTGTATCATTGCTGTTAGGGGCGGGAACATAACTCTACTGGTTAAAATGAATTTCACAGTCGTCTACAGCATGAAAAAACTTTCATGGATGAAAAAAAAAATGACGTGTGGAAAACTTGGCAAGCAAATGAGTTAATAACAGTTAACCTGGCTAGCTTGAGTTAGTTATATCCTCTACAGACAGTAAGTACAGTACATGGCATTTAATTAACAGTAGATTACAAATGTACATGTCTTAAAACAAAGACAGGGACATGTCGTCGTAGGGGAAAAAAACGTATAGGACCTAAAGAAGTACTTAAGCACCGACGCCGCCGTTAAACGCTTGGCTTGGTTTGGTCAGTGAGGTGAAATGTGAGTATAAATAGTGACAGGAGGGTTGTTTGTTCTCTGAAGCACAGGCTCAGGTAGAGGAAAGTGTAGCCCTTACAGCCCGATGCCTTGTTCCTGCCTCCTCACAGCTCGTCTAGGTTGTGGCCCTGCTTGAAGGCGTCGCCGTCAGCTTTTCCTGCGCCTCCTTCATACCGGACACAACTGAGCAGGAGTGAAGAAAAACATGACGTGTGATTATCGACTCCTTTTATCAACAGAATATGTTCAATCGGGTGACTTGATGATCATCTGGATTGTTACCTTGCTCTGCGCTGCTGTAGAAGTACTTGTAGTTTGGATTCCCGTTCTTGTTGGTGATTTCAGGATGAACTTTGCCGCTGGGATCTGTGAGGGAGTAAGAGGAGTCGAATAAAAATAAAGTTTGGTCAGTTCAAATCCAAACAATATAGAATAAACGAATCTGACAATTTTCTCCATTGATTAATTATTTGGTCAAAAAAAATGTTTGAAAATAGTGAAAAATGCCTAATTTGACATAAATTTTGTTATTATGAGACTTAAAAAACAGCAAGTATTAGTATCTGCAAATCTGCAGCAAGTAGATTTTAGGTACTTAATTACACAGTTATAAGTGATGAATTATCTATCTATTAACTAACTGATTAAGAGACCAATTGTTGTACATGCACTGTAACGTGGAAATGGTCAAATTAATGTTCTACATCGTGGCATAATATTCCTGTGATTAACAGCACAGATTCGTATTATTTGGATCCCCATTAGCTTCCACAGACGTGGTTGCTAGACTTCCTGCGATTCACACAAAAACACCAACAAAAAAAAACAACAATTTAAAAAACAAGAAACTGCAATATAAGCCAAATATACACCAGTGAAATGACTCTACACATGAAACCATGTTGCATTGCAAACCTGGTTCTGATCTGTCTGATGTTGATGGTGATGTTTGAAGCTTATTAATCCAATCAAAACTTAACTATTTCTACCTACTATTATTACTCTCACCTCCTGCATGAGACTGTGGAGGCCTTAAACAGCTCCTTTAGCAACAGACTGCTACTCCCACCATGTAAGAAGGAGCGCTACCACTGGTCCTTCATTCCAACGGCTGACAGACTCTTTAACACCAGCGTGACTTTTTCTATATAGTTCTTATTTATGAGTAATTTCTTATCCACCTTGTGCATACATGCTGCTGTGACGAGTGAATTTCCTTGATGTCGGATCATTAAAGTCTTTCCTGTCTCATCTTTATCTTCTGTAAATATTTGGAACGTGCAAGTTATGTTGTTCTTATCTCCGTCTTGTCCACTAAGCACCTCAGTGAATTAACCATAAATCTTTAATGGGTCAAAAATGTACCACTGAAACTTCAACTCCAGCCAAGTGAAACTATCAGGCACTGACTGCATGTTGTTCAGAAAGAGTAACTGTGCAGTCGAGAATCCCAGGAGTGTTTGTTAAGGGTGACTCAACCCCCTCCGTACCGAGGAAAAGAATCCGAGGAATGTATCCACCATCGGGGCTGAAGGATTCATCCTTTGGCTCCTCCTCGTCCTGTTCAAATAAGAGATAACTCATCATTCACAAGCCTGGGAAGAAATCTCAATCCAAGTTCACGTTCATCACCACATCTACAGTTAAAATGAAGAGTTCGCTGCCACTTTAACATTTCCTTACCTCCAGGTTGATCATGACAAAGTTGTGTGCAAGTTCAGAGATTTCCTTGGACTCAGCAAATTTGGGCTTCAGTGCTAATAAAACAAAAAAGCAACAAAATACAATGAATGATCTTGTTTGGACATTCAATCATACTGATTATCACATCAAAGTACTGACCTTGCTTCTTTCAAATGAAAAAACGCACACACAGATGAGTTTTCAGGTCAGTGCAGTTTAACTCATGGTGTTCACTTTCTTTTGATTCAAACCCTTTCAGTGACCAGTGTTTCCTGTTTGAACTGTTTGCCCACATTGCTTGCAGCATAAGCTTACTAATATTAAATGGTTATTTCGAGGCTCACGTGTGGATGTAAAGAAAACCAGGCATTCATGTCGCCTTGAATCGAAGCATTCTTGTAGTACTGTTTTAACATCACAAGTTATGACTTAAATATAAAACTGAGCCTGATTTGTGTAAAAACTACATCTGCCTCTTGTCCACGTCAGACGTGGCCATCGTGGTGTTGCTAATGTGTGGAGACGAGACTTCAAGAGGCCTATTTAGAGGATCAAGCAAACTATTACGTGACTGCTGGATTACCGGGTATCGTTAAAGTATCCTGGCTGATCTTAAAATAACCTAAAGTCATCCTTGTATTTATTGTTTACTCTTTGTTTGTTGTTGTCTGATGGTTGTGTAGTCACTGCCGCCCGTCGGGGATGATAAAAACATCCTTGATATGACGTCCCCGATCGGTCACACAGTCCTGACGAACCCTTTCAAGATCAAGTAAAGACGCTTTGACATGTTGCAGCAGGAAAAGCACAGGCGTAAATAATTCTATTAATGATGGTTTCATTCCATTTAGCTGCTCCAGCCTCAGCTTCCTGGTATTTTGCACGCTGCCTCACTGTCATGACTCAGTAGGACACTGGTTACACCTGTCCTTTTCCTATTTTTTAAAATTGTGGTCATTACCGTCCAGTGTTTGAACAAAATGACATTTTTATTGATGCTGAACACGAGAATGTTGAACCTAGTCGAGCCTCTTTTCCTGACAGGGGATACAAAACATTGCAAGCTACATTCATTTGTTAAAGTAATGTACTTTTGTCATAATGATAGATTTATTCAAATATGACAGGGCTGAAGTTTTGATAGTCAAAAAAGGGGAGAGGACATTGTTTTACCTTTGCAGGCTCCACACCAGCTCTTGTGGATGATGAGCATGATTGGCAGCCCACTGTCAAAGGCAAACACGTGAAGAAAATCTGAACACGAGATCACTGAAAACTGGGAACTCTGCCTTCAGTTTGTAAATATAATGAGACATGTGCCATCTTGAAATAAAACATTGAGTAAAAGCTGCCGATAAACATGTCTGCTCTGGTCATTAATAGAAACGGTTGTACAAACACGTAACAGGAAGCGTGAACTCACCTGGCCTCTGCTTCCTTCTTGCCATCATCCAGCGTCCTCCAGTGGATGTTATCTCCAAACCCTGCGGGGGGAAACTATTAATGAGCGCACAGCATTGTGTAACTAGGATTATATTTCCTCAACAGGGTGGGTCTGCCCTAAAAAAACACCATCGCCAGAAAGAACTGTGAAGAAATACACATGAATGGTGGTAATTTAATATGAAGCTGCAGGGAAATAACAACTCTGTTCTGTCACCTGTAACTACTTATAGGAACTAGCATGCAGGGACATGTGATTAATGCAGACTATATTGGGATGTGTCCTCTTGCCATATTAAGGTAAAGGTGTTAACTACATTTACTCCAGACCTCTTGGTTTCTGGCAGCTACATGGCATATGTTTTCTTTTTATCTTAGGAAATCTATTTGAGTATAAAAGCATGTGTGAAATAATTATATTTTCAAGACCAGAGTCTATCGAGACTGAGACCAGACGGTATATAGTGAACTTATGTAGCTAACCTTTAGCTAATATTTGCCAAATCTCTTTGGGTGAGGCTCGCGCCTCGCAGGCGTCTCTGTAAGCGTATTGCAGATGATTTATAACACTGCTCTGTGTTTTCTTTTGGATGAACTCTCTGTGGTTTAGGAAGTCAGATTTTTATCACAGTAGGTTTGGCTGACATCTCTTCCCGGACCGACACAATCACTTTCTAGAAGTACGTGTGAAGGAGAGCAGCGACTGTTGACAGCAGTTCACAGTAACAAACATTTACAATTTGAAATGAGTGACGTTAACTGTATTTGAAGAGTTTGATTTGTTGGGGGAACTTTGCAGCTGTTGGCTTGTGGTCTTGTGGTTAAACCTTGACCTGAACTCTCTTTAGTTTTCTGTGCCAGGCAGGTGTTTGCTCTGAAACTACAGACTGTAGAACAGCTTTCTGAACCATTTCTCTGCCGCTTCCACTGTCACTTTGTCACATGTTTTCAGTTCATTATGAAACTACGTCAGGATTATTAGGTCAATAATCGGAAACACTGGTGATATTCCTGCAGTTTCCCTGAGTCCTCTTTGTCCAAGACTGAGACAAGACCAAGACCTTCAAAAAAAAATATATAAATAAATCAACCTTGATACCGGTATCAATTACTACAAAACAGATTCTTATGTTTTACTTCTATTCTTTTCTTTCAGTTACACAGATCTCACAGTGTGTCACAGATCAGCTTACATTTGGCCTTGCATTACATCCTTTTGCTGTTATAGACTACATATAGTGTTATATGCCACAAAATCTACTCCAGGAAACTTTCCAACTATTTAACTACAGTGCTGTAAAAACAGTATGAAAACAACAGTATGACAAAATGATAAAATATGGAGATTTTGGCATATTGTCTGTGATGTATATTTTATAACACTTTATCATACCCAGACCTTATTTAATTTGTCACTGTATATGCAGTGCCATATTAAAGCTGCTAAAACATCTCTTGTTTTTTTGTAATATTTCCTCCTTGCAGTGTGATTAACCCCCTAAATACAGTTTATACAGCTGTTTTCTATTCATACTTCTGCTTTGTAATTGATTACAAGTTATCACTTTATTATGAATATTAAACATATTTGGCATAAAAATGAAAATGCCCATTTAACGTTAAAGTCCAAGGCAGAAGCGTGGCTCAACCTGAAAAACTGGTCATGTCTTGGCTGATGAAACACGCCTCATTAAATTACCTGTGCAGGACACAGACTGTGTGATCCATGATGCTCATACAAAGGCAAGCGAGCTCTCAATGACCACACTGCTACCAAGCTAAAATTAGCTTTTAGCTTTTATATTAACTCAAAAACATGAACTCACCTCTCGAGCTGGCCGCTTCGACAACCTGTTGGAAACACGTCAGAGACAATAAAACCTGCAGAGATGAAAATAAAGCGATGTTCACTACAGACGTTTGCATTTTGAATGGCCTTTTTTTACCTCACACACAAACAAACACACACACAACCACGGCTACGAGCTAATGGCAGTGACTGCTCCTGAACCGCAGACCCGGATGTTCAATCGTTACATTTCAAAATAAAAGTCTTAGCCAATAAAGGTGTGTGTGGGGGCGTGCGCGCGCATATGTATCAGTGACCTCCTCCTCCTCTTCTTTTAGGGGCTGTCCACATGACGTCACATCCACACAAACCGCGTGCTCTTGCCTGTGGCTTCAATTGGTCAAGTTAGACAACGAAATATCACAAGGTAACCGGAAACGAGCGCCAAAATAAAAGTTTAAAAAGCCACAAAATGCTTATAAAATAAACACAAGTAGACGTTTAACGTGTTTAATCCCACTTAAGTGTGCTACAACTTGTATATGTCACCCTTTAGCGTTAATGTGTTCTCTGTATGAGTCAAAAATGTGCTGTTGTATGCGTCATGGTCATTTTATTGTGAAAATTTTAACAGGAAGTGTGTTTTATTGCTGCTGCTTGACGCCGCGGGTTAAAGCTGCACTCCCTCTGCCTCATTTAGTAGCGAGAACAGTTCAACCGACTGTCACTTTATCCCTTTTAAAAGGTAAGATCTCTTTTAATTTGTGGTTAACATCCGAGCCGATTTGTTTCACCGTTTGATTTGAAGTCGATGTCAGCCGTTTGCCTTGGCGGGAAACAAAAAGGCAGCTCGTTTATCTTGTTTCTTTAGCCACTAGTGCTAATATTAGCCGAATTAGCCTTAGTTAGCAGCATGACTTAGCCACAGTTAGCTCCGGTAGACACAGGTTAGCTGCATGTCATTTTTATAATTTGGTTTTAGTGACTTTTCTTTAAGTGTCTATTCAATATTTGGTGGTCCATGTGAAGGATGGCTTCAGTATAAGTGCCAGCTGATCTGTTAGCAGTCCGTTAGCTCAGTGCTAATGTGTGTGGAGATGAGGATTATTGCCCAACATGTCCACTGCGTTTCAACAAGTAATCACATGTGCTCCACTAAACCGCTTGTTGATTTGTGAACGGTGGAAAGTGTATTTTCTGTGTGTCATTGTGTCATTTGATCTCATGTAAAAATAACAATGTTTAATAGTTTTTATATAATTTTTTTATTTCCAACCAGAACACTATGAATCAAGAGAAGCTTGCCAAACTTCAGGCACAGGTCCGGATAGGTGGAAAGGTACAGTAACTATTTCTTTTATATTTTATTATGTTATTTCACCCTATTAGTGTGGACAAATGTTATGTGCCCAAATCTCATTTAGGGCTTTAACTTGTGCTCTTGTTGGCTCAGCTGTTCATGTTAAGGAGCATGATGGCATTCAGCATCTGTCCCTCTTTCCTCCTGACCTCAGCATTCCCTTTATGGGGGGGAGAGAGCGCTGGCCCCCTTCATTTATGTCCTCTGTGGCTTTGTTGAAATGTATTGTAAAGTCATCAACCACACACTAGGTGGCGCTATTTGTTGTTTGTTTTTTTTTCTTACCATGACAGAGGCCTTTTGCCTTTTTTTTTTCCCAGACTGCACCACAATGATATTCTCAAATTCAAGTACATTAACTTTCTACATATATTTACCTGAAGTAACAAGAAGATTCCACAGACTGTTGTTAATTTGTATTCACACAGAGTTACTTCTCAGGCAAGAGGTTTTTGATCTCTGACATTGGTTAATTAGAATTTATAGTGTTTAAGATCTTTGAAGTTGTTACTGAAGCTGTAAAGTCTGTGGTCTGAATAAAAGCAAAATGTGGCAAAGCAAAAGTTGAGTAAAAGATGGTCAGTGAATGGAAAGACAAAATCCTGCTCAACACAGTTGAAATTGAGTGAAACAATTAAAACAGAGCACTTTTCTTTGCTGCAAGTGGCTCTACTGTTTTCCAACTCCCCTTTTTAACTTTTATGAGTTTTATTTTTAATCTTGTAGCCACTTTATGTGCAGTGTCACTTGGACTTTTCGGGAATCGGCTCCCTCTTTTGTGGACAGTATTTAGCTTCACCCATCAGAAGTGCCACCTTTCTGTTTTGTGACTGTCAGATCCGAGTAGCACCTCTGTCACTGTTTGGCTAAAAGCTTATTTAAGTCAAGTTACTGACTTAAACTTGCTGTGTTAACCAAATCTAGTTCAGGGCTTCACCACAGCTGCTACCTAAAACTGAGTGAAAACTGTCCCGTATACATTAATAAAGTCTGACATGACCCAGCGGTATTAAACTGTATTTGACATTTTGGTTAATTCACTTCTCTGATCCTTCTTTGACATCCACACCTGTTCATTCCTCAGGGAACGGCCCGCAGGAAGAAAAAGGTTGTTCACAAAACTGCAACAGCTGATGACAAAAAGCTCCAGGGCTCACTGAAGAAACTGGCAGTGAACAACATCGCAGGGATAGAAGAGGTGAGTTTTCAAAGGAAAACTAATTTCAGCATTGTTGTACTGCTTTGACATGCCAGAGAGTCCCGATAAGGAAAGATTAAAAACATGGAGAAGCCTAATCGGTGTTCTCTCATCATGTCATCTAGGCATCTGCTTCTATCCAACAAATGACGTGACAATTAGGCGATAATCAGCTGCACAAAATTCATTTTGTCCCGTTGATTCATGTTGTGGCTCATTTTGGTTTCTTGATTTGATTTTTACATAAAATTGTTAAGATACTTGCTGCAAATTCAGCTAAGATCCAATTTAAGAAACTTTTTTTTTTGCCTGCTTAAAGTTTATCTCTGGAGTTTTATCCAAACAGAGTGTCTCAGGATAGAAGATGTTATATGCTGTGAAGCACTTTAAGACAGATTTGTTCTCCATGGTCATGAAGCCATGAGGTCAATTTTGACTTCTGTGCTTTTAAAGCATGTCTAATTCCCCCTTTTCCAGTTGGTTGTTATTTTGAGTTGACCTTTTTGTCTAAAGGTGCATTCAGACAGGAATCAGAGCTGCAGCGAAAACTCAGCTTTTTCCATTCATTCGAGTGGGGGTGAGGCAGTGTGGGCCGCAAGAGTGTCAAACCCTCCACAGTCAGCCTGAAATGTCTCTGAAACTGAGACTATGCAGGTGGATTCATGACCTAAACTCTGATACTCTACCTGTTGTGTTTTAGCTTTGTTTATTTCATGCTTCTAAATCTGTGAGTCTGACTCACAATTTACACTGCAAAGTGGTGACACAAAGTTTCCTATGGTTTGAGAGAAAGTGACAGAGAGCGGGCATTGGTCGAAAGACAGTGAATGAGAGTGAGCGATAAAGCCGGTTAATCAGCAAAATAAAGTTATTTCCTGATAGTTATGTTCAGCACAAATAGACGCAGCCCCCCCCAACACAACGCTGGATTTGCTGCAGTGCCTGATCCTGTCTGAATGTACCCTTAAAAAAAATAGAAAACAAATGAAAAATAATGTCCTGATGGTGCAAAATCTTGTGTGAGGTTTTCTTGGCTCCACGTCTGACTGTTTATTTTTCTTTCTTTTTCTCAGGTGAATATGATAAAAGATGATGGGACAGTGATCCACTTCAACAACCCCAAAGTGCAGGCGTCTCTGTCTGCCAACACCTTCGCCATCACGGGCCACGCTGAGACCAAGCAGCTGACAGAGATGCTGCCAGGCATCCTGAGCCAGCTGGGAGCCGACAGCCTCAGCAGCCTGCGCAAGCTGGCCGAGCAGTTCCCACGGCAATGTGAGTACACACATACACACTCACACTCTTAAACACTCGCGGTCACAATGTCGGGGTTCTCTGTGACGTGTAATATCAGACATGTTTGTAGTTTGAGAAGTGTCGGCAAAGTTAGCAGAAAAGGAAGGGTGCTGTAGAGACAGAAGCGACCACCTTTCAACCTCAGGATCAAAGTTCAGGTCTCTATGTTGGCAAAAATACATATAAAAGACCTTAAATCAGAAACCTCGCTGAATATACTGCCTTTAAAACGTCCGTGTGTTTGTGTGACAGCTTTGTGCAGCAGAGTTTTGTTGGTTTAGAATCACTGCAGGACTCGTGGGGATTAACTCAGTAAATCTGACTTAGAGAAACCAGTTACAGAAGCGACATAAACTGCAGAGAATAAGGACTGTGAGGGAAAGAGCGAGAACTCCCAACAGCAGAAATATGAGCAATTAGAGACTGATCATTAATAAAGGTGCAGATATCCGAGATGATTGAGTTTGAAGCAGCCGGCCTTAGCGTTTTGCATGTAGATGGAAATAAACCCGGCGAAGCAAGCACGAGAAGCAGGAGCAGCTTTTCCACACGGCGACGCAACAAATCGAGTGATAGTTGCTGCACGGTGAAAGCTGACGAGCAACGGATTCAACCAGTTCAAAAGCTGACAAAACAGTCTCATCGTCAGGTCCAAAGAAGTATTTCAGCTCCATGTTGGCCAGGACTTTTTCCACTTCAGTGGCCAGATTTCCTCCAAAGTTTTAGCAAAACAAGAAAACTGACATGTTAGACAACTTGTGAAAGGATTTTGCTTTGAGGGGTTAGAAAAATGTAGCCACTCTATAAAAGTTAAAGCGAGGCCTGTTTTATGGAATCTGACAATAAGATGTGTGAAAACACTCAGACATAAACCTGTCACAGAATTTTCTCACTTTACAACTCTTAAGTCAACTTCTGACTCACTTTTATGTTTTGCAGCAATGGACATGAAAGCAGTGAAGGAGGAAATTGCAGAAGAAGAGGACGACGATGTACCAGGTATAGAATGAGACATTTTCATCATCATAATACTTTTACAAATGATGTGTGCGTGCTTCCAAAACTAAATCTTGACTCTTATTTTGTCTTCCAGATCTTGTGGAGAACTTTGACGAAGCCTCAAAGAACGAAGCAAACTGATGAAACTTTTTTTTTTTCTTTTTTTCTCCTCCTCCGTCAACCGTTTTATTTTTTACCTCCTTACGGACTCACAAAGGGCATTTCCTCTTGTGGGGAAACGGTTGTAAAAGGTGCAGTGCATCATCTCTGGAGACATGAACCACTTCGGTTTAGCCTGCCCACACAACAGCACAACAACAACAACAACATGCAGACACAGTAGGTTTTCATTTCAGTAAGCCGTGGACACACCAAGAAACAAGGACTCAACTTCTTTAGAAATAAGCTTTCTACATGGTTAAACATGGCTAGTATTTAAGAGATTGTATATTAAATTACAATTAAAGTGAATGAAGAATTCACTTTACATTATAGTGGTGATTTATGAATTTAATAAAACATTTTTGGGCTACTGATGCTCCTCTCTCTTTCTCTTGAATTTGTTTTGGCTGATGGCAAACTGTATTGTATTTTACCTACATGTCTGCTTTGAGCATACTTGAAGCCTTTTCATGTATGTCGTATTTCTAACCGATGCTCACTTTCTAAATAGAACAAACAGTTAAGCGTATAAAAATCCTCTGTGCTGTGCCTCTTCCTTTACACTTCCTTGAATTCATAGATATCTGAGCTGTTGTGCAACAGCACAAATAAAAAAAACAAGCTGTCACATTTTAAAACTCAACTTTATTTAGTTAAAACTACAAAAGTATTTCTATTTTTCTCAAAGTTGATACATTTGCACATTGTTAATGCTGCTATGACCGTACATGAGGACATGAATTCAGATGATATTAACTGGTGGAAGAAGTATTCAGATCTTTAAAGGTCCAGTGTGTAAGATTTAGTGGAATTTATTTGCCAAATATAGACAATATTTCACATGTAAAAGTGTTTTTTCATGTGTGTACAATCACCTGAAATTAAGAATTATGTTCTTGTTGGCTTAGAATGAGACTTCTATATCTACAGAGGGAGCGGGTCCTCTTCTACAGAGTCTGCCATGTTCCTACAGTAGCCCAGAATGGACAAACCAAACACAAGCTCTAGAAAGGGCCTTTGATGTGTTTCATACCCACTTTAAGTTCTCCCACTGGCTTAGAAGGGGTGAGGGGTGTTCAGTTGGTTACAGTCTGCAAGTTCAAAGCTAGATGCCACTAAAATCTTACACACTGGAGCTTTTAGAAGTGACAACAGAACCATGTTTACTACATATAAATACAAAGTCAGCATTTTAAGTGAGGTCTGAGAACAGGTCGAGACTGCACTCTTTGTAATATTTACAGAGATTGAACGATTCCCACCATGAGCAAGCACTTGGGAGACAGTGGCCATCTCAGTTAAAAGTACATTTTATTACTGATGCATTAAAAAGTAAACAGCATTTTAATGTATCTAGCTGCTCCAAATGTTTATTATTGACTATTATTTTTCAGTATATGGTTACATTTATATAACTAATAACGTGTTTTGGATGATGAATCTTAATCTGCAGCTGTGAAGTTGCAGAGATAAATGTAAATACTCAGGGGAAAGGGGTTAACAGAGTTTGGGTGGGTTGCACACATTACCACATCCCGTTTCATTGATCACCTCTGACGCTTCCTCTGCTGCATCGTGCTGATCAATGAGCCGCTGCTGTCATGCTCTGTACAGCGGGACAGCTCTGACTCTGACAAGGTTACCCGGGGATGAGTGTGCCATTTTGGCTCAAGTGTGTCGTGCCGTGAGCGGGACAGAGCTGCGGACCCGCCCCGGAGGGCTCACCACACACACACACACACACACAAACCACCACCACCACCTTCAGCCCGGTTTGAGCCAAAATGTCCCTGCTGCTGCTGCTGCTGCGGCTGGACCACAGCACAGGAGCTGGATGGAGCTGAACCGTTTTACAGCTGCGGAAAGATGGACAGTGACAGCTGCATCCAAACAGGAAACGGTGTGTGAACGACTTGAAAATAAGAGCCCATACAACAACACAGATTAGAGAGTGTGGAGGATGGAGGACAGGTTTTTATTGGGGCGATTCAATGAAAGTAGAAGTTTTACTGCTGTTGGTGAATGTAGAAAAATAGGTAGTATTTATCCTAGCACATTTTATGGTATGGATAGATAGATAGATAGATAGATAGATAGATAGATAGATAGATAGATAGATAGATAGATAGATAGATAGATAGATAGATCTTTTCATATACTATCTTATCTTATTAAATATTATTTATGTATTATCTATTTTGCTAAATTCTATTCATTGTTGTCTATTTCTCTTTTTATTTTTTGCCCTGTACAAAATATCAGGAACATTAGCTTATATACAAATTATAAATTATATTATATATTCAATCTCCTCATACTGTGCATACTATATACACTAATATCTACCTACTACCTCGTGTACATATATACATCCTGCTGTATAGACAACACACCAGCAAAGATGCAAAACAAACATCATTCAAAAAGAAACAAAATATTTAAATAACTTATAATATACGTAGAAACCATATTTATTCCACCACCTGCACCATTGCACTATCATCAGTCCTTTATCCAGTTTACAAACGTCTATAGATAGATACACATGTCCATATATATATCTATATTTATTCAAATATGTATATAGTTATTTTTATGTCTGTGTTTATGTTTCATGTTTTTATGTCCCTTGTCTTTTTAAACTGTACTTATGTCTATCTGTATGTACAATTGAGAGTCAAATTGAGTCAAATCTATCATGTGTGTACACACACCTGGCCAATAAAGCGATTCTGATTCTGATGATTGAAGTGTCAGGATTTTTAAATATATATATTTTCAGTCTATATTAATATGTATATTAGACACCTGAAATAAATCACCTAAATAAATCAGGTTTGAGTCATATGGCTTACAAGTCGTGATTTTATTTTGAAATACATAACAGGACGTACTGTATTTCCACTCTGGCTGTCTTGACGCTTGCTCCTTATTTTTTTTCCCCCAATATTAAACCTTGGGGGAGGGATCCTTTTTCTGAGTGCTGTCGCACAACTACGGTAGACTACAGGCTGTACTTTCCGACTTGCGCTGTTTGAGTTGAGCAGGCAGGCAGGCAGGCAGGCGGCGGATGGGTCCACACACACACGAGGAGACTCAAAAATAGCTTCCCAAAGGCGATTAGGTATGACGGATACTGACGGCGAGGCTCCGCGGGACTCTACGTAAAAAAAAAAAGATGAGGATTCCTCCGGTGAGTGACTGAATATTTGTTTCCACAGCTCTGTTGTTGCTCCAACCCCGCCATTGCGAGACAAACAGCAAGTGTTAACTAAGCCGAAGTCGGTGTGTGTGTGTGTGTGGATGGGTGTTTTATGGTTTAGCTAGCTGAAACGGCAAAGGATTACCGAGAAGGTGGTGTTACCGTATTTTACGTCAATTACACAACACGTTAACGTTTGCACTACTTACACTATAAAACGCTAGCAGTGCGACGGGAGGTGAAATGCTGTTGAGACTGTGAGTTAACCCCCTTTTAACGGAGGGAAGGAGCTCCTCTATAACGGTTAAAACTGGCCGTTAGCCACAGAGAGCCCACCGAGTCAACGACGATGTGACTGTCCGTCAGAGCAGCAAGTCGCTGCCGTCACTCGGCGCACGACTACCCGCTGAAACCGTTGGAGCAAAACACTAGCTTCTTCACCCCCCCCTTTCCTCCTGCTGTTCGTTAGCGTTATTTGCTTTTTTTTTTTAACATTTAAACATTTTGTTTAATCCACTTGGTGATAACTGTTTTTTTTATAAACTTAACTCGTGGCCTTTTTATTTTGGCGGATTTTGTGCTGTGGACGTTAAATTGAGCAGCTAGCAGCAGCCCACACACACACAACACACACACACACAACAAACACACACAACACAAGCTACACAATACAACTATCCAAGTTGTCTGCTGCAAACAAACCATCAGCTGTTGTGATTTTTATTTTGCAGCTGTTTTAGTCTTAGCATTTAATAACACAGAGGAGTTTTTCCATGTGTTTACCCAGCCTACCTGTGAATAATATTTACCATCTGAGGCTGTGTTTGGCCTGCAGGCAAAGGCAGCAGTGCCACTTATGGTTGCATAATCCAAGCTAATGGTCATCTATCTTGCTCATGAGAGTTGGTTTTGGTGAAGGTTTGTCATCATTTTTTTTGGTCTCTTTCGGGCCCCTTAGTCAAAGCTCTGGAGGTGGATTATTCTTATGAAGAGGTGAGCCCATCCCTTTGCCACCTTGAATACTCATCACCAGTGAGGAAAATCACTGAAGAATCAGATAATGGAAACGCTTAGACTTTCTCTCCATGCAGGTACGTGTGATCGGTTATTTTACCTGTAGCCTCACTACATCTTCAAGTGGTATTAAAACCCAGGGGTTGATTGAGCAGACTGATCCAACAGGCTCCCCACGTGAAGGCGAAGACAAGCTCTCATGTGTGCAAAGACTTCCCAAATGTAGGTTACTGTATGCTTTCAGAAAGTATTAGTCTCTCCCTGATGGCAGCCTGTCTCCTTTCTTCTTCTTTTTTTCTTGTTGCTTTTTCCTGTCTTGTGGTGGTTAAATGTAGATCAAAACATAAGGGAGCGAAGGAGATCATAATAGCTTTTGACACTTGCTGTGAAGCAGAGCAGCTTTTTGTAACAGGACAACAGCTACGCTCTTCTTTGCCTTCACTTCTTCAAACCTCAACAGATTTACCTTTTCAACCTCTGCTGTCTAAGAAATTATCTTTGTGACCTTTTTTGGAGGATACAGACCTGTAGCTTTTCCCTTCTTTCATATGTTTTGCTTTTATTTTTTAAAACCACTGGGAGGAGGTAGGAGGACCACTCCCAGTGTGTATTCCCAGTCAGGGCGTTAAACATTACATAAAAATGTGTCACTCAGTCATGCGATCATGTTGTTAGAAAGTGATGTCAGGCCATTCTTAAAGAGAGGAAGTGATCATTTGAGGTTTCCTGTGTTCACCCCAAGTAGACGGCGTCTGGGGCGCGGAGGTGACTCGTATGGATCTAAAAGCGGTGTTTGTCAGGATGTGAGCTCGCAGCCCTGGGAAGTTTGTAACGCTAGAGGAAAAAAAAAAAAAAAGGAACAGTGCAGGAACTTTTACGAGGCGCACGTCCATTGTCACTTTCATGAAGAGGGTTTCCTCTAATGCATAACACCAGTGAGTCATGCAGCTGTCTGAAATGTAGGCTTTGAACTGTCTTCTCTCTTAATTAATCATTTTGTCTATAAAATGCCAGAAAGTAGTTTAGAAAAGTAGGAAGTCGCTTAACAGGGCTGCAGATAACAATTATTTTCATTACTTTCTAATCTGCCGATTATTTTCTCGATCTTTTGGTTTATAAAATGTTTTTAAGGGACAAAAACAAAAAAACAAATTGTAGTGGCCACAGCGTTCCCATCTTATATTTGCTGGTGTTGTCTGACCAACAGTCCAAAGGCTTGAGAAGCTTAAACCAGAGAATATTTGGTATTTTTTGCTTGAAAGCATGGGCTTCTTAAACCTTTAACACCACGTGCCACCTCAGAAAATATCAAATGCCTCTATTATGATAGCTTATTCAGTTTATTTCTAATAATATTTATTGTTGAATTTTGAACAGAACCAATTCAAGAACCAGATCTAGTTTGGTGTAAAAGAGAAGATCCACCCGTCCCTTCCTAATGTCTCCTGTTGTTTTGCAGATTTTAGCTCGTAGCGAATCACAGATGTACGTGCCTGTTTTATGCACGAGCGTGACTACGTATCAGGTTGATACTAAAACTGAAAAATATTACAGGAAATACGAAACCTATTTTTAAATCCCGTTCCAGAGATCTCATAGTTTATTTTCATTCATCATGTTTTTGTATTTTGACTGTATAATATGTTAAATTATTTAATTTAATTTTAAATAAATATTTCAGAGATTCCTTCAAGTACCACCACCTGGAGGCTGCGTACTTCCAGCGCAACCAGCGCTTTAAAGACCGCCTGAAACAATTGTTGATCGAAAATGTGATCAGTTTTCAATCGATCGTTAATATGTGCTATTGTCAACACAATAGTCAAACTGCCCAGCTGTTAGCAGATGTGTACACACTAGCAAAAATAACCTATTGCTGCCTCTCTCCTTCGTATCTCACTCGGTGATGTTCATGGTCAGAAAGTAGAACGCTTGACTGGTTCTGCACAATTCTTAACAACGAGGACGTCTGTGCGTTCAATAAAGCCACTAAAACTTTTAGTAAAGTCTAAGCATTATTCTCAAGTGTTGCAAAATAAAGAGTACAGCCTCCCATCAGCCAATAGTATGCCTCCAAAGGTTCACATGTGAATCATGATTGATCCATTTGAAGGCTCCCTCATCATCACTCATTGTAACATAAAGCTTCAATATATGGATATAGATGTGCCTGTGATTACTGATACTGAGAACCCCGAAATGCTGCATTTAAATGCTGTTATGCCATTATTAAGGACATTAAACTATACAATATGAAAACGTGAGTGTAATCAAAAGCACCATCCTCATGCAGGAGCTGACCTCTGGAAAAATAGTTAAAACCCAGAGAAAAACATCCTAAAACAGGGAAGTATTATTCAACTAAACCAGATCCAAAATGTCGTGTCATAAGCAGAAGAAATATGTCAGATTAGACTAATGCTTGTAAGGGAATCCCACCCGATCGTTGAGGAACTGAATGTAGCCTCTGTCACAGGAAACAACAACAGGAAACCGAGTCTGGTCCTGACAGTGAGGACTTTTTAGCCTTCTAGTTTGTCTGAACGTCCCCTCGCTGTTTATGCCCTTGTCTTATTTAATTTTGCTGCCATGCCAGGATGTCCAGTCAGGCGGAGTTTATTGTGTTAGTAGTCTGTTAGGCCATTTCATTATTAGCATGTCTTTGCTTACACTGGAGGCCGGAGCATGGCCGTAGTGAATGGGGATCAACTGCAGTTCGCCTGATTTAAAAATAGAATAGAGGCCGTGGTCTTGTTTGCACTCATGCTTTAGCACTATTTTTATACTTTAACACCAATTTACAAAACGCCTTTATGTATGTTCGGCTATATTTATTAATATATTATATATTATTAATATATTTATTTTAGGCGCAGTGACTGATGTGATGACTATCTTTGGGTTTTGTATTGTTGGTTGGACAAAACAAGTCGTTTGAAAGATTTTTTACTATTTTGTGACATTTCATAGATCAAACAATCAGCAGATTTATCGATTATTAATATAATAACTTAGTTGTGGTTTTAAATGTCGGTGAAGACAACATTGTTGTGGCATTGTAGAAAGAGGTAGTGCTGAAATGAAAGTAATCAATCGAGTACCAATCAGTTTTTTAAGTCATACATTGAGTAACAAGTCTTACAGCCACAGCTCTGTGGGGCTGTGCTTTGCTAATAACTTAGCTTATAATTTGTCATTAGTTTAGTGCGTAATATAGTTTATAATCCGAATAACCATCAGGTGAGCTCCACTGTCATGCACAGTCTCGATAGTCTTGTTTTACTTCAGGCCACACCTCACGTAATAACTTGTGTCTATGATTGTTTTTGATCAGTCATTAGTTGAGAAGTGTGGAGCGTGTTCATACAGGACTATTTTCCTTTAGTCTTACAGTCTCTGTGACTGACACGCTCTCTCCTGCACATATGTCTCCTTTGAAAGCATCTTCCCAAGTTTACATGTCTAAAAATACAACTCCTTCACGCACTTTGACTAAAGATGCATTATTCAGTGCCTCTGCAGAGTAATTAAATCTTAATCAGGGACGGGCTCCTGTCCTCATGGAGGCATATCTGTGTGTGTGTGTGTGTTTGTGTGTGTTTGTTCACATGTGTTTGTGTGTGCACGGTCCCACAGTCCACTGAGCTTTTCAGGCTCTTATGGTGCGAGATGATTTAAGAAGACTTTCATTTAGTCTACAAGAAAACCTCTGAAGTAAAAGGTGCAGAGGTTGAACGAGGTAAAACTTTGGTGCTTAGATGTGTCAGTTGTCTGTTCAGGTGTTGTGAAGGTAGTGTACTCTAAACTGGATCATCTTACACTCTTTAGTTTCAGTTGATCTTATAGAAAACGCCTGGTCATTTTCATGCTTTATCCTGCTGCGGCACTTGCCCAACACTGGATTCCTCCGGTCATGTATCCTGCAGTCACAAGAAACTAACTAAAGGTTTGGGACTTGGTTAAGATTGATGCAGCGGTGATGACGAGCAGAGCTGGGTAGCGAACCTGAATACCTTTTTTAGAACAGCATGAGTACACAGAGTATCAAAACCTGACATCAGATGTCTGGTTTGTTAAGATCAGTCTGATGAAACTGTCGTGGGGCGCCCTGCTCACCCAGGGGTTAAGGTCCTGGCCATGAATCGCAAAGCTCCCTGTTTGGCCTATGACCTGCATGTCTTTTCCTATCTCTCTACTGTCAGCTGGATAATGATAGCTTTATTACCATGTTGTTATTGTAGAGATAATTTCAGAGTCCTCGTACGGCCTCGTACACTTACCATTAAAAACACAGTTTTGTATTTTTCCGGGGTATCAAAAGTTCAAGTTCAAAATGCAGTGAAATGTCATCATTTATATTTATCTCAGCGAGTAGAGCTCATCCTTGTATCCTTGTATCGATCGAGCGCTGACGTCACTCGCCGTGTGTTGTGTGTAAACTGAGTCATCACACTCCATCTGGACAGTGCTCGTTTTAAAGGTTTACCACACGCTCTAATTAAAGCACTGTTTGTTTCATTCACTGATAGATTATTCATGTTGTCGGTTTTTCTTAATTTAAAGATTTTTTTTGTAGTTTTTTTTTTTTGCTTTTTCAGCTTCATTCCTGGTGTGGCAGGATCGGTTTGACCCACCGTACACGCTACATACGTACACGCTCCTGTCCTGTGCCTCCGCTGTTTTTGTGCTGACATCGTGCCCATGCTTGCACCTTAAACTAAGCGGAAAATGTGTCGACTGTGCTCCTTTCTCCCGGGCCTTCGCTCTGCGGAATATCTGGTCTCTGGTGTAATCCGCGGTCGCTCTTGTCCTTATGAGAATGACCCTGAAGTTCAGTCTGGCTGTTACTCATTTGCAGCCGTACACACACACACACACACGGGCGTGTACAGATAGAAACATGCCTCCTCACGCCTCACAACGTCGCATCCTCACTCCAAGGTCTCCTCATCAGCAAGGACAGACTGAGAAGCGTTTACTGTGCAGTGATTCAGGCTTCAGCTGTTTTCCATTCACGCCACTGATTGCCTTGTCGAGCTTTGATGGATAATGGCTCACTGCGTATGATAATGTGCAATACTGTACTATCGATAATGTGCAGTACTGTCTTTATTAATTGAAGGTGTTCATGAACTCGAGTGTTCCCACACTTACCTTAAGATTGAATTCCTATTTATCATCAGTGTAACTGCGGCAAACGTGAATCATTCATTTATTTTCATCCTTGATTAATCATTTAGGGTATATAATGGTGACGAAAGATGAAATCTTTAAACTGCCAGTCCAAAACTCAAATATATCAAGTTTACTATAAATAACAAAGGAAACGGCATCAAATCACTTTAAAAAGTTGGAAATCACTTTAAAAATCACTAAATTTTTTATAAAATCTCTGAATCAATTAAAGGACCAGTGTGTAGGATTTAGCAAATTGCAACCAACTGAACACCCCTCGCCTTACCCTCCCTGTGGAGGAGAAAGTATGGACTCAATTTAAGAGGACCTGCTGCCTCTGTACATATAAAGGGCTCATTCTAAGGTAACAAAACACAATGAAAACATACTTTGAATTATTATATTTCATTTCTGACAATTTTGACGGATCAGTTACTTCACTGATCATTCCAGCTCTCAAATTCAGCTGAGTATTTAAATTTTTCACCCTCAGGAATCGAAATGTTAAGCGTAGAGAAAGCGCTTAGCTTGCCTTTCCTTTTCTATCATCTACATGCTAAAAGTATGTAGGAAATCACCACACTCATTGTGAAGTAGTAGCGTAGTGAAAACTAGCAGCATGCTTTACCACAGAGAAGTAGCTCTTTGCTAAATGGTGTTTCCCTCCATGTCCAAGGTGTGGGCGCTGGGCGCTTGCCAGACTGGGTGAAGTGAGAACTGAGAGGGAAACCTGCTGAGAAAAAACACCGCCTGGGACTGCTGAGGAGGACCTCTGTGCAGGTGAGGACTGACGCAGAGAGAGGAGCGTTATTTCATGGCTGCATTTACAGGATTTTCACCAGAGTCAGAAATGTAAAGAAAGAACGTAGACCATTTCCAAGTTACACAACCTGGAAGAGTTTTTGAAAATCATGGACGTCATGTCCTCTCGGCTAAAGAGGATCCATCCAAGAGCAAAGCTCTGTCACTAAATGTTGCCTGACAATCCCATGACTCGTTTCTAATCAGAAAGTTTGTCGTTGACTGTCACTTGTAGAAGCTCAGGGCTGTGTCTGTCTGAGAGGAGATGTCAACCAAACCAAATCTTATGTAATAAAATTTGGCTACCGAAACCACAAAGAGTTCACACTGGGTTCAAAACAGCTTCCAAAGAAAACACAGCCATATGTAAATTCTGCTGTGACTGCGCCTCGATCAAAGAGATTTAGAAAATATTAGCTACCTAATTAAGCTGTCTGGTCTTGATAGTCTCACCCTGCCTTAGTTTTGGGCTTGACTTGGTCGCAACCCTCAAAGTCTTGGTCTTGTTTTAGCCTTGATACACTCTGGTCTTGGTCTCGGTTTAGGTGGTCTTGACGGCAACACATACTACTATCCAGATGACGTTTTTTTCAGGGACATTCCTGCTTGTTTCAGCAAGAGAAAGTCAAACCACATTCTGCATGTCAAAGCGTGCAGGTAGTAGACTGGCCTATCTGCAGTCCGGACCTGTGACTCATTGAAATGTGGGTCACAAAAAAGTTTACAAAAAAATACACCAGACTGTTGAGCAGCTGGAGTCAAATATGAATCGAGAACGGGAGATAATTTCGCTGTCAAAACTTCAACATTTCGTGTCTTCAGTTCCCGCTTACGCTAACTGAGAGTTGTTAAAAGAAAAAGCTGATGTAACACAGAGGTAAACATGAATCTGCACTGACTTCATTATAAAGTTAACAATACATAAATAACCCGTGGAACATGCTCGCTCTGTGTGTGTGTCACTTTTGATTTAAGAGCCACATGCTGACAAATTTTAAACAGCTGTTCGTGTAGGAGCGAAGAAAATATAAAAATATGTAATCTCCGAACAAAATAAAATCATCAACCGCCAGCATAACCTACAATGGAACATTTGCATTTTATGTTTAAACACGATGCTATCATTCAAATTAACCTCCAGAGTTACAGCAGGACAGGTTTTACAGCCATTACTGCAGAAAGACTGGATCTTAACGTCCTTTTTTTCCTTTCTTAGCCATTACTTGACCCAAATTTTGTCTTTTTACTCATGCGCCGTCATTTGTGTTTCAAAAAAGTGCAAAAAAGTTTAGCACATTCTTTTTTATCATAGTATTATTATGTAATGACAGGATCTCTCTCTGTGAGGGTCGGTTGGTCTTTTGCATTTTTGGCTTACGTAGCACAGAAACACCTTTCCTAAGTATGTGGAGAATTTGAAGTTCATATCCTGGATGTCACCTTGTTGCCGTATTCCAGGGCTATAATTCACTCCATAACCTTCTTAATCTAAAATGTCTCTGTGACCCATACTTACACATACCCATACTTCCCTTTCATTATCTCTGTGACCTCAGAGTGATCACAAAAGAGAGAGGACTGCATAGGAAGTAAGAATAAAAGAGTTAGAGGGGACGTTTCTACTTTAAATCATATTACAGTGAGCTGAGGACAAAGATATGAAAAAGGAGATATGATTCAGGCCGTGGGGGACATCTGCACGTGGTATGGAAATGTGAACGGATTTGGTATAACGGACACGCTCTTCCTGCTTCTAGGTTCACACGGCTGTCGGCAGGGTGGAGCTTCCTGACCCATGGAGAATTACTTCCAGGCCGAGGCCTTCAACCTGGACAAGGTGCTGGACGAGTTCGAGCAGAACGAAGGTGAGTTACTGTGTCAGAGGGGAGACGGGGACAAACTGCGAGTCACTGCGTTGGAGAAGAGCCGGGCGGGACGAGGTGTGCCCTCGGAGTGTGTCGTGTTGTGGTTAGGATGCCGTTATGCATTTCATCAAGGTGTCAGACAATCAGCCACTGCCCCTCGAGTTTGACGAACATTTACAGGTGGTGATTGAGGGTGTGCACAGAGGGAATAGGACTAATTGGATTATCCGTGTCCCTCGGGCTCGTGTAAAACTGTGTTATTGGTGCAAGAGAGAGCATCGTCTTCTTTTTCTTCACACTTAATGCTCACAGTAAGTAAAGAAATTGCGTTAGCGCCTGTTTAAAGCGGTGCTTCCACTGAGTTTATTTATGGTGATTGTAAACACTGCATTACTGAGCTGTCAATCTGCAGCCTCCCAGCTCTCCAGTACAAACGGCCTGCTCATTATAGAGGAAAGACTGCTCTTTTTTTTTCTGGATTTATGTCAGATGACCTGCTCCACGCACAGCATATTTTGATGGTACTGTGAACTCAGTGTGTATTTTGGCTGTGAGTGATTATCTGTGTGTCCTCTGCCAGAGATTAACTCTGTGTGAGTGAATGTATGTGTGTGTGTGTGTGTGTGTGTGCTCGAACACAGCTTAGCATGAATTCCAGCGGAGGGAGGAGAGCGCTATACAGTAGCTGACACGGCTGTGCGAGAGCGACGTTTTTTTGAATAAATATTGTAAGAATTTCCTGCTCGTATTACACAGCGTTCATGTGTCAGCTTGACTGATGGCTCCCAGGGGTGACTGAGCCGTTTGGCCCACTTTCTCAGAATTTCCCAGTCCATCCACACGCTAATTTCCCTCTCCATGCCAACCTCATTTCTCAATTTGTCCCCTGGTTTGTTTCTGCCACTTTTAGATCTTTCGATCACCTGGGAGAGTGTGTGTCTTTGTATTAGTTCTCCGTGGCAGTTCATTACAGGCTTCCTGTCATGCTGTTGTAGGTTCATGATCTCTTTCCTGGGAGCCGCTTATTATTTTCTGTTTCATGTGTTCAAGACAAGAAACCAGCAAGCTATCCAAAAAAAAAAAAAAAATGAGGGTAAAGGGTGACTTATGCAAGATGCTGAACAAATTCTTTGCAAAGCGCAACGTTTTTTTATGACAAATGAATCAAAGTGGGATCCATATTAATCCTTATATCTCCTTTCTTCTTCCTCTGCCAGATGAGACAGACAATCCCATTCTCTCAGATGCCAAGTGGACCCAGATCCTGGCCCCGCCAGCCCACCTCCTCTCTCTGAACCCCGCCCTGGCCCACGCAGACCTCAGCCCCCGGGAGAGTCCGCTGCCCTTCAAGACCCTCCCCGATTCCTCCTCCAGCGCCTCCCCGGGGGCTGACCCTAAAAGACATCCCGGTTCTGAAGCTCCATCCTGGGGAGAGGAGAGGCCGGCAGACGTCCACAGCCCACCCCTCCCGCAGCCCAACATCGGCAAACTGGTGGGCACAGACGACCTGTCGCCGCCCCCCGTGACGGCCTGTAGTGCTGTGGAGAACGGCTGCCCCGCCAGCCCCGCAAGCCCACAACAACTAGATGGGCTCGGCAAGGAGATAAGTTCCCCTCCGGATAAACAGGCTTGTGCTTCTGACCAGGAGGATAAACCTCATCAAGAGGAGAGAGCCGCCTCGGAAGGTGGAGGAGGCTCTGCCGTCAGTCACACTCACTTTACCTTTGAGGTTGGATTAGGGCAGGAAGAAGCTCTGTCCCCGAAAATTCATCCAAATGTTGAACCGACAGCACAAAATGGGGAAGGTGTTAAGGAGGAGGTGATTACAGTGGATTTACAGGGCAATGGTGAAGAAAAACAAGGTGCAAACTTGAAGGAGCAGATAGAAAGTCCTCTGAATAGGGGGAGAGATGTTCAAGCTGGTTGTGTGGTGGAGGAGAATGGTGTATCTCCTCCTGACGGGGTCGGAGTGGAGGAGAAGGAGAGGAGATGTGGTCCAGAGGGACAGATAGACCAATTACTCAGAATAACAAGCCTTCCTAACGGTTTGGAGCAGGAGAGCAGTAGCCATTCCAAGCTTAAGCTGACAGAAGAGGAGGAGGATGAGGGCATTTCTCCCTCTCCTGTCCCCTCCAAAGAGGACTCCGTCACTGAGGAGAAAGAAATGGAGGAAAGCAAGCAGGAGAACGGCGATGGAGGAGCAGGTAGCATCCAACCAAAACTCAACAACAATCGGCTGCAGCCGGTCAGCGTTCCCTACGGAGGGGCACGGCCAAAGCAGCCAGTCAGCCTCAAGCTCCAGATCCCACAGCCGCTCTCAGGCCAGGTCCAGAATCAGCTTGTCCCAGCCGCCGTCAGCAAGAACAAAAACCAGGAGAGCCAGAGTCGGAGAGGCACGCCCTCTGAAACTACACCCATCGGGACTGATCAGAGTGCAGTCGGGGTGAACGGAGATGGCGGCGTCCACTCTCCTCTCCTGATGCCCTCCGAGAGCCCAGACAACGACCTCCAGGCAGGGCAACAGGGCGCTCTGTGCAGGAAGCCTGTCAGCTCCCTGGGAGAGGTCGCCCCTGTGTGGGTGCCCGACTCCCAGGCTCCCGTCTGTATGAAATGTGATGTCAAGTTCACCTTCACCAAGAGGAGGCACCACTGCAGAGCCTGCGGCAAGGTCAGTGGGGTGTCAGAGCTGCTAAACTAAAAACAAAGCACACCTAAAAACGACGTGTGAAACAGGCCTGTAAGTTGTTTATTGGTGGTTCATCACATGGTTTGAATTTCTAATATCTCAGACATGAACAGAAAAGGTTCATTTCTGATGAGAATGATTAACAATGTTTAACATCCAGGAAGAAAACAGTCACATTTTCTCCCTTTACAGTCGCCTGTGTGGACGAATAATGCAGTGAATCAATGAGATATTGCATTTACTCGCTTGCTTGCTGTTATCATTATTGCTTTCCACACCTGCTTCTTCTCCAAAATGTCCACCTCTCCTCTCCTGGGGGATTTGTCAAAGAGCATTGTGGGAATTGCCAATGTTGGGCTTTCAAGGCGGGTTCAGAGAAAGCTAAACTTGCAAAACACATCAGCAGAAAATAACTCCTGGAATGCACAAAAAAAAATCACAACCCATAGTAGTATTGTGAGTATGACAGAGAGCAAAAATGTCTTACTCTTGCATTATATTTGTGTTTTATAGATTTAGCTGATCATCCTGGGTTTCTTACGATGTGTTGACAATGGACACTGCGGCTGTAACTAATGCTACTGATTAATCCTCAGATTATTTTTCAGTCTTCAACTCATTGTTTTCTCCAACAAACATTTCAGAACCCAAATATATTCAATTTACTGCAAGATAGATTTGAGTGTATATACAGTATTTAGCATTTTAGCTTGAAAAAACAACGATTAAAAACATGCTGTAATTGTAGAACTGTAGTCTAATTTCTTTTTCTATATTTGACACTTCTGGAAACAATCTGGAATGTTCAAACTTATAAATAATGTGTATTAATGTACTAATAACACCACTGTAAACAAACAGGGTAAATGAGTGCTTAACATAAGAACAGAATCATGCATACAAGGAGAAACACAGCATGATAAATGCATCGCAACTTTTCAAATACATACCAGAGTAATATTGCATCAGACTCAAAAGAGCTTTGCTGGTAAGGAGGTAAATAAATAAAGTGCTTTGATAGATGAGTCCCTTTTTTTAGGCTTTTCTTTGCAGATAAACTCAGTGGGTGTGCAGGTAGCTTTCAAGCATTATGACCACCCACACATATAGCAGGGCGTCCGCACAATGCTGTAAACTGAAGATGTGGTCGCTGACACTGCACTGGAAAATCGGCGGACTGCTACTTAATTTCCCATGGTGGTAAACAAACACACTCTCTGCCACTTGAGCAGGGAGGAGCTGGCACTGCAGTAATCCTGATACCAGCAACAGGGCTGCAAACAATGGACGCAGCGGGATCCTCAGTGCATCCACCATCCGCCAGACTGGGAGATCCACAAACCAGTTTATGCTGCTGTGAGGCTGTGAAATTAAAAGGATCTTCTCTGATATTCTACTAAATACATGTTACTGGGTAATGATGTGTTAGGAGGTGCTAATCCATTAAAAAGCAAAGTGCCCCGTACACAGCTGCAGCTCACTGATGTGCTGGCAAAACACAGGAAATCAATATCGATAAAACGGTACATTTGCTGCACACTTAATCACAACTTCTTTTCAATTCTTCACCTTTTATAAATCATCACGGTTAAAGTGAAATCATTTAGAGAAATGTTCCTTTTGTAGGAAGGTTGTATAAATGATCTCTTTTCTTCCTCTCTGTGTCGATGTGTTTTTAAGGTGTTCTGTGCGACGTGCTGCAGCCTGAAGTGCCGCCTCATGTACATGGACAGGAAGGAGGCTCGCGTCTGTATCACCTGTCATTGTGCTCTGACGACTGGTGAGCAACCATTGGTTCTTTACAACTCGTATGTTGCATTCATGTGCAACTTAAGGATGATGCTCCGTTTAAAAAACGACTTTTAGGACAGAAAATTTGACCAAGAGAAAGCAAAGTGGTCCACAACAAGTTTATTTGAACTCCGGCTTGACATTCAACACTCTCCTGATAGAAATGAGTGTAATTGGTGTAATCAATAGTATTAATTACAACTGGGTTTCATTTAGGTGATCCTGCTGGCTCACTAGAACGTCTTACTGGGCCACAGAGCCTTCATTAAGAAATTCAGTACACCTGTGCTTGCCATGCTGTGACAATTGAAGATGTCTGTTGTGAAAAAAGTCTATTAATCTTCGATATAGCAATAAACCTAAGGAAAGTATCTATATCTGTATTAGTCCAGTGATATTTCTACTAACAAATATTTGTCTGTTTATAGAATTGGCATTTTTTCTTCTTCTGTAGGACTTCATGTATTGCTTAAAAGACATTTTCTCTGATCTGTATAATTGTTGGACCACGCATACACATTTTTCCTATCTTATAATAATGTTTTCTGTTTCTTGTCAGCTCAATCATGGGAGACGCCGCCCACTGCAAGCAACCAGAGTCCGAACCCCAACAACCCAGCGGAGTACTGCTCCACTATCCCCCCTCTGCAGCAGGCCCAGGCCTCTGGGGTGCTCAGCTCCTCCTCCGACCGTCATGGTGCCCGTGGGAGTCCTGAAACAGCCTGGCAACGAGGGTACAACCTTTACCAGGAATAAAACATTCTGACATTCTGTCCGCGCTACTTTCAAGTACTTCATAGTTATTTTTTTTGTGGTGTTTGTTCAAGCGAGACATTAAAGGTAAAATGTAATTTTGGTTGGGTCACCTTTTAGGGTCACTGACACGGGAGCAGAGGAGGGTTTGGTTTGCTGACGGCGTCTTACCGAATGGAGACACGGCAGCAGAGTCCCCCAAACCTCCGGCCTCCAGCCCAGCCCCCTCACAGTCACTGGCCATCTCCACGTATTCAAACAAATCCTCCACTTCTGAATCCTCAGAGGTAAGCTTAGCATGAAAAACATTCAACCACAGTTAATGCTATTAGATTAGCCTGTGTGGGTCGTATTAGCTACTCTGCAGTTAGCTGGAGGAAGCCACAAAGAACGCTTTCTGTGTGACTCTTGATGGTTTTACTGGCTGGGTCACAGACTGCAATGCACAGACGGTAAACAAAGTTCAAAGGAAACATTCCTCGTTTGCGTAATCAGAATTAGAAATCCCAGCAGACTTGAACGCTTAAAGGAAAATAGGTTAATGTTTGCCTCACAACAAATACCAGCTGAATGTGGTTGTTTTTTATGGTCATGCTGTTTACTCATTGGACTTGAATGCCACCCGTCAGGATGATTCATGGCCCGTTGAACAGAATGATTGTCGAAGCTTCATTTCATACGCATGAAGTATAAAACCAGACGTTCACATGACACCGTGACATTCGTACTGGCATGAACACGGCAATGCATGGACTTGAATTAACTGCCAAAGTTCACAAGTAGAGAAGTGGTGAACCATTGATATATTGAGGCTCCCGCTGTGCTTTTCTAACTGTTGTATGTATCAAATAAAAGTGGCAGAACATTCGGTTCAGGCCAGTCGGAATATTAAAACGGCCCTTCATCAATTTTACATGTTTGGATGTCACAGGGAGTACCGCTGTGAAGCTTTATCAAATCTGAGAAAATAACTCACTTAAATAATCTCTTTTTGCTCTTGGAGATGACAAATCTATAACGTGAAGCTCGCACTCAAAAGCTGGGCGTGTAGAGTTGTGAGTCTGAACTAAAAGTCTTCATATATTTGCCTCTGCTGTCTTGATCCCCTTGTGAAGTCCAACTTTTACCCTCTTTTTTTTTTATCTCCATCAACTCCTGAGAAAATGATGTGGACTTTTAAGCTGCTAAATGTTCCATTATTTGTTTTTACCAGCTGCCTACTGCTGCTGCTGGAAACGGGGTGAAACAAAGCAGTAAAGTTTGCCTGACAATAGCAAAACCTGCACACTAAAAAATGTTTTATATTTGTTGTATTAGTGATATTTAAATATTGCTGTTAGAGTCTGAACCAAAATGCTAGACAACATTGCATACGCGTTGGTGCGTTTACTCGCATGCAAACAGGCGTCTTAGGAGATGGTTCAGGTCGTTTACGGGAGGAAAAGTTCGACAAACGCTAACTACAAATAATTTTGTTCTGTTACTGTAATAGTGCTTTTAAACATTCTTTTATGCCTCATTTTCATTATTACACTGATGTGTTACTGCATCGTATCCTAAATGCTCAAAATTTAAGGCGACTAAAGCTCACCGATGTGAGAGTTTTGATAGAGGGAAAAAAATTCACAATACCAATATGGGGGTCGATTTTCTATGTTGATTGTGAACTACATTTGTCCCGACGTGAGTGTTTTTTTAAATAAAGTTTATATTGAAAGCAGTATCTTTGCAGAAAGTTAAACATTCTTTACCATGTAAAATAATTGAACATAAACATTGTCAATAAATACTAATACTAAAATACTAAATACTGGACATTTCTGAGAGCTGCTGCTTCTTCTCTCTTCTCTGTGAAGCTTGCCACAGAGTTTTTAAGTATCGGATCAGATAATATCGGCTGATCAACGTGTAGGTCGAGCTCTAAAGTGGCAACCGAAAGCTGATGCCTGATTGGAAGTCTGGCCTTTTTAAAAGTTTGTTTTAAGTTGAAAGATGCTTTAAAGCTCCACAGAGGTGAACTGCAGAGTCACAACTCTCTTTGGGTTTGCTCCCTTTCACATTACACTTAGTGAATGAATATATAATAAATATTCTGAGCAAAGCTGTTACTCTATATGAGCTGTATCACCCAGGCGTGCCTGTAAACACATCCATGAAAACTCTTTTGGATACTGCCACTGTATTATTACACCTCGCTGTGTCTTATAGCATCTAACCCTACAACCCCGCCCCTCCTCCACCCCCAGGCAGCTCATACCCCTGTTGCCCGGTGGGCAGCCCCGTGGGCAGCTCCCTCAGCCTGATCCCGGAGGACGGGCTCCCTCCCATCCTCATCTCCACCGGAGTCAAAGGAGGTACGGGAGGCCACATCACAGGTGCTTGCCCTCATCCTCACCATTGTGCTGCCTCCTCATTGCTCCGTCAGCTGCTGTCTTTGTGCTTGTTGAGTGTGTTCTTCACATGCTTTGTATCACGGCTCATGTTTCGGCCACTCATTGCCAAGAAGAGGGAGGAGGGGATTTATTCATGGGAGTGCTGTGATGATAGTTTAAAGAGTCGGGGATGGTCTCTAGCTGTTAAGTTTCATAATTCCCTCCTCTCACCTCACACACGACTCCTCTATCATCCTCACCTCCTCCCGATTCACACTTCGACATCCCCAACCCCCCTCTCTCATCCTCTGTTCTCTCTTGTCTGTTTATCTAACTTTACCTCCACCCTCCTCTCCTTCTTCTTCTGCTCCATCATCAACCCACCTTGCAGACTATGCAGTGGAGGAGAGGCCGTCGGAGATCGTCCTCATGCAGCAGCTGGAGGAGGGAGGCCCGGACCCGCTGGTCTTCGTGCTCAATGCTAACCTGCTCGCCATGGTCAAGCTTGTCAACTGTGAGTTAACCAGCCGACGATTCAACGGGAACTCATGAGACTGAATTTAAAAAATGTATTATTTATTTTCAGAGCAGCTAAACTCAGTGTGGACCTACTTTTAAATATTCATGATCATCTAAGGAAAAGGGAGAATACATATTTGTGACGTATACAATTTTATTTGGTCTGATTAAGATTCAGATTTTTCTTTGTCGATCTACATGTGGATGATTTATTAGTCTGGCTTCACCTTTCTTTTAAATTCATGTTTTTTTTGTCATTCAGACAGGACAACGTGTAAAGTTTTATTAAGATATCAGCCACTTAAAAAAAAAAAAGATGTTCACTTAGGGCTCATATTAATTCCTTTTGCTGGATATTCGTTCACACAGTTGGCAGGGATGAAACATCTAAAATATAAGGAGGGAGACAGCTTGTCTGATTATTATTGTGCCTTTCTTTGGCATCACACGAGAGAAAACAAATCACTTTTAAAGATCTGACGAGAGGAATTTTCTCAGCTTAAGTCGGGTTCATTAGCAGAGTTTTGTGGCTTATTGAAGTGAGTTTATGCTCTTTGTGCAGCGAGTCAGACATTTATGAAATTCTCTTTTTTTTAAAAAAGGAGGAACAAGACGCGCATTTAATTTCTCTCTGAGCATTTTTAATCTTGGGCTGCTGTCGCCTTGATGTCAGTCTGATGGCATTCAGTTCAGGCTGTTGGAAGAATTACAAAAATGTTGTGAGATCCAAAACTAATACGACTGCCATCACATTCACAATGTGCGTCTTTAAAAGGAGCTTCTGAAACGTTTCTGGATCTGACGTAACTTGAAAATTTCTCCTGCATGTCTGTTATGCCCCACAGATGTAAACAGGAAGTGTTGGTACGTGACGACAAAGGGCATGCATGCCGTTGGTCAGGCAGAGGTGGTCATTCTGCTCCAGTGTCTGCCCGACGAGAAGACCGTCCCTAAAGACATCTTCACGCACTTTGTGCAGCTCTACCAGGAGGCCCTCAGTGGTAAGAACACAATCAACAGCTCCACCAGGAGGCACGCTGCGAAATTAGTCCACCTCCACCGTGGGCCAGTCTTACGGGACATGGCAGCTCATTAGTAGTCCCGTCTTGAGGTCCACAGGTGAGTCCACCTGTCTCAGTCAAGTAAAAATGAGCTAACCCTAAAGTAATGTAGTATAATGTAAAGGGGGAAATGTTACAGCTGTACTACTTGTCCCGTAGAGACGACAGGTGCACCAAGTTGTCCTTTATTTGGAAACCAGGTTACTGTCCACCGCTGCTGAGCTGTGAAAAATGGTCCAAACATTAGCGTCCCGCTGTCAGGTTGCCTCCCTCCAGGCTTGACACCTCACTATCACTCGTCTTGCGTATTTAACTCCGTATGCTGCGGAACAAAAACGGCTAATATCAGGTGACTTTGACGGCTTGCTTCCCCCTCGGGCTGTTTCCTTTTTCATATTCACACTGGAGCAGTTTCAAGCTGGTGGAAAGGAGCCATATTGTTCGTGTCGCTCCTGATTAACTCGCCATCAGTCAGGTCCCGGGAAGAATTGCTGGCTTTAGCAAGTCCCAGCCATCAAGCTCTGTCATGCCATTAAGGTTATTGCGTTATGTGGCATCTAAAGCCAGTGGACCCTCCCACGGATTATTAGTAACATGAACCCTGTGTGGGTAATATGAGGTTGTAGGGCGAGCAGAGATACCTTTTTATTCATGGCTGTAGAACTTAATACAGACTAAGCGAGGCTCCTTACCCACACAGTAATCCCAGAGAAGTCACTGAAAGCCTCTCTTTCATATCGACCTCCATTTTCAGAGCATGATAACTCAACTTTTCTCTTGATTCTCATTTTTATCCTTTTGCCTTTTCTCACATTTCATCCTCTTCATTTTTATTCCTGTCTCCGTCACGTCATCGCCTGCTTTTTATACTCCCCTGCCCCCAAACCTGTATTATATTACTCCTCTTTTCTCCCCACCTTCACCCCCACTACCCTGCTCTGCCTTCCCCGCTCCTATTTCACCAACCCCTCCTCCGCCTCCTCATCACGTCTCCTATATCACTAACCTCTCTCTCCTCCTCCTCCTCTCTTCCCCTCCCCTCCTTCCTCGTCTCCGAAAGGCAACGTGCTGAGCCACCTGAGTCACTCGTTCTTCACGCAGAGCTTCCTGGGCAGTAAGGAGCACGGCGGCTTCCTCTACATCAGCCCCTCCTTCCAGTCGCTGCAGGACCTGCTGCTGCCCAACCCGCCCTACCTCTTTGGCATCCTGATACAGAAGTGGGAAACGCCCTGGGCCAAGGTCTTCCCCATCCGCCTCATGCTGCGGCTGGGCGCAGAGTACCGATGTGAGTCAGGACTACTGGGGTTCACACTGTGCATGCGGTAATTGTGACAGGAGAATAAGTATAAGGTTATTTTAAAGTTCACATTTAGTTTTAATAATCATGGAGGAAGAATGAATTAGCTGGAAGTGCAAAAAAATGAAAATACATAAAGATGCAAAAACAAAACCGCATGATGAAACGAAAAAGATGATTGTTGACCTCGAAACAGCAGATGTTAAATATCACCTCAGACTTTTGAGACAATGCCAAAATGATTTTAGATATCTTATTAAAAAAAAAAAGTTAAAGAAATAAAAGAAGACAAACTTCTCAGATGTTAAACGTCTGATGTGGCAGAAAGTAATATATAAATGCAGATTGTTTTCATTACCTTATAAGCAGCTGTAAATTAGAATTATTATGTTTTTGTTGTCTTTGAATGAGCCATTTAAATCCACAGACGTCTAAGGACTCCATCATTTTTCTACAGTAGAACAGACAAAATACTGGTTTGATAGTTTTTTCGCACATTTCTCTTTCAGGCTTGGAAATAGTGGTTGAGATGTCGAGGTTGCAGTCAACAACTACACCACTAGATGCAACTGAGTCCTACATTGCGGTACTCTAAATATTAAAAAGTTGATAAAAAAAATTTGACTGGAATTAGAAACTGATCAACTACAGAAAGACAGTTCGCTGTTCTTGTCAGATATCGACAGATAGACAGCACGGTCACTTTAGTCTACAGCATTGCCCGAGTCCCAAAAAAGGATGTGATGTCATATAAATAAATAAATAAATAAAAACTGTAAAAAGTCTGTTAGAGCGATTTTGCTGTTTGTAGTTTGGTTTCCTGTGAGTCTGTCAGGGTCGGCCGGAGACCAAAACAGGGAACGCATGGTTGTATTGTGGACTGTAACTGAAGTGAGTGGAAGCAAATATTTGCAGGACTCAACCAGCTCACACCAGCAAGATGGAGCCTCAGATTTAATTTTCAATTAACCAGCAGCACAAAAAGCGGGAGCAAAGAGCCCGGCTGCCCTCTAATGGTTTGATGGTTTCTTATGGTAAAATATTCAGATCCACATTGATCTAGAGAGCTTAGCATGTCAGCTGTTAGAAGGACCCTGTAGACATCACACCAGCCTGCTCTCATATGTTTCTCACAGCTTCCCACGTGAACGAGGAAGTCTTCTCGGAGCCTTCCTCTCCACCAAATCCCCTTCTCTCGCAGCCAGACCTGCCAGCACGGAGCGCCGCCCGGCTCTGCTAAGCCTCTTGCCTTGCTTCCAGCAATCACGGATAGAATACATTAACAAAGCCACATGCAGCTGAGGCTCTTAAACACAAATTGTTAGCATCACCGTGAAATTAATCCACCACACAAATGGTGTCGTTCTCTGCGCTTTCGCTTCTCACCCTTAGCAGTGACCAGCAGACGGTCGAGTATCTCGTCAGCGTACGGATCCCCACTGAACTGCAGATCGAGGCTGAGATTTTTTTTTTTATTGCTAATGAGAGTTTGCGGGGAGATCTTATTTCCAGCTGTTTGCTGAGATAAGACTAAATATAGTCGTCTAAGGAGCTTTGGTTGCTGGAGAAAAAAAAGGGAAACATTATTTTTCATTTGGGATTAGAAACATTGCTCCTAACTGCAGGCACAGTTTACTCTATTTGATGTGTGTGAGTGTGAGTGATTTGTATTTATAAGTGAAGAGGATATAAAACAGGAAACACAAGTTGTGCATTCAATAAAAATGCCTGGAAACACCAAAATAATAAAAAAAAAGAGACCAGAACTAAAACAGAGGAATATTGTAACAGCAGCAAAGACTATAAAAATAAATCAAAATAATCTTTTTATGTGGCCACAACTTTTTCTATCCAAGGCTGAGGGGCTGAGGCTTCTATCCAAAATGTTAAAATAACTTCCAAACTCGTCGACACATTTCCATGACAACCCAATGAAAAGTAAGAAGCCTCGACGTTGGAAATCATCGAGAACGACAGCGCGTCTCTGTTGTTGATTTACCGACGACTAAACATTTTGTTTTGCAGTTTATCCGTGTCCGCTGTTCAGTGTTCGCTTCAGAAAACCCCTCTTCGGAGAGACCGGTCACACAATCATGAATCTGCTCGCAGTGAGTGCTTTGTCGTCGCTCTCTTCTTGTGCTTGTGTTATTATTTATTTTCAAGGCTGAAGAGCTTCTGCTATATGTTGTAAAAAAATATGGTGATTTCTGTGCCGTAGGATGATTTTGTTAAAGTAGTTTGTCACTTAAGTGTTCGTCTCTTAGTGCTTTGATTTCTTTTGATTTTGATTATCAGTTATTCTGTAACTTAAATTGCAGACGTATCATTTAGAAATCAGTTTTCCTGTCCTCATCTTTTCTTTTCTTTTTTCTTTTTCTGTCCTTGTCGTAGGACTTCCGTAACTACCAGTACACACTACCGGTGGTAAAAGGTCTGGTTGTGGACATGGAGGTGAGGAAGACGAGCATTAAGATCCCCAGTAATCGCTACAATGAGGTGAGCGTCAACATGTTTAAAAAGTTTTCACAAACTAACCGACTGCTGTCAAGTTTCACGGACTTAAATGACCTTCAATTTGTCAGTTATCAGGTCACTGGACTAGAAAATGTAATATGTAATAATATACCGTGTTTATATTGTGATATTAATTTTTAAAAAAAGGATTTTATTCACTGCTAGCTTCATTCGACAAATATTTTTGATTCATTCAAAATGAGCCCGGCAGACGTGATGAAAGAGTTTAATCCGAAACCAAAGGATGTTACATTTTCATTCAACTTTTATTTAAATCTCAAAAGAAACCGAATAATTCTCTGTAAAAATTAATTAACACGAAAAACAAACAAGCAGACAACAACACACACAAAAAAAACAAACAGTCGCATTCAACAGTGGAGTAGTTTGTGTGTGTGTGTGTGTGCAGCACAAAAGCAGTTTCCCCAAATTTAGTGTTTGCATGCAGAGCTTTGAACATCAGCGAATCACTTGAATGAGTCAAATTATAACTGTATTTAATCAGGAGGTAGAAAGAGTGTGTTGTAACCAATTTTTCATGTGTGTGGTAAGTTGGGTGAATGTTGCTGTTGCTATGTCACCTGATCACATAGGAAGGTAACCACAGTAGTCACGTATAGCCTACATAGGGGGGCCACAGGTGAACAGCTGGAGGGAGTTAGGAACTGAGGAAGCCACTCACACTTTAACCACACGTGTGTCTGTGCGGGGTTTTTGTCTGATCATAGTAATCTGGTTTCATATTTATTATATCTGCCTTTAATGTGCATATCATTAAAATGTTAAACATATTTCATGGAAGGCCTCATCTTTTGCACCACTACACACTGGAAATGTCTTCAAGCTCCCTGAAGTTGTTGTGAAGAAGAAGCCTCTTAATATTGTAATATT
Source organism: Miichthys miiuy (assembly GCA_036365135.1). Taxonomy (NCBI): domain Eukaryota; kingdom Metazoa; phylum Chordata; class Actinopteri; family Sciaenidae; genus Miichthys; species Miichthys miiuy. Next base: position 6,958,306 of record CM071617.1, on the reverse strand, counting down.
ACTAAAGTAGAGTAAAACTACTGAAGTACGGAGTGTCTGCGTATTACTAAATGATCTTGCATATAGAGTTCATGTGCTGCTGATACAGATCGCTTCATTAAGCGTTCAGAAGATGGATTTAATTTTACATTAGCTTTTTGGATCTATGCTAAAATCACCATCATCATATTGTAAAAACAACCAGGACCAAACAGGCAAACAAAATGAGAGCTCGTTCAAACAAACTGGAAATCCACTTGAAACATTAAAGCGTGAAAACGTTGCAGACGTGGTGAGAAGGCAGAGCTGTGTCTCATTGGTCGAGCTTTTTTCCTCCCCCACCAGAATCATACATCATTTGTCAAACGAAATTAAACCCTCCACCAGACTAATGACATCAGCGGAGGAGGCTGCCTGAACATCAACACACACACACACACACACATGTTCACTCTGTGTGTAGGTGATGTGTGATAAAGTCTCCGGGGTCCCTGCAGCTTGAACATTAGGCGTGGGCCGCCGACTTGTTATAACTGCCGCTGCCTCGAGGGTGTGAATGAAATGTCCAGCCAGAAGAAGCGATACGCACCCGAGCACCATTTGGCCGAGAGAAGACGTGCACTGGTGGAGAGAGCGGCGTCGGTTGTAGGGTTTGGCTGCTGATGGCAGTAACAGATGGGAACCCGGTAATGTGAAGTGGGGACTGTTTCTCAACAGCTTGTAGGCGAGCCTTTAGCGCAGCAAGTGGTTAAAGCCCTCCAGATTTTCAGTTTTATTTCTGATCTGCAAAGGACGGCTTCAAAGAGACGCAGAGGCAGGGGATTTATCCCAGTTAATACGTGGGATCTTTCAACTACTGATATCCACCCATGTCACTGTCTTTCTTAACAATCTGTCATCTCAGCGCCATCCCGTTTAACTCGACTTTACCCACAAGCCCGCCGCAATTAGGCTTAACCAGGCGGTCCCTGTTCGCACACACCCAAAGGGGAGCTTAATTAGACATGGATATCTGATTTTTTTTTTTTTTTGTCCTTGCAGCTGATGAAGGCCATGAACAAGTCCAATGAACACGTGCTGGCCATGGGGGCGTGTTTCAACGACCGGGCCGACTCCCACCTGGTGTGTGTCCAAAACGATGACGGGAACTACCAGACGCAGGCCATCAGCATCCATCACCAGCCTCGCAAAGGTGCTGACACAGAAACCACACTTCCTTTATTTATCTCTCACTCTGGTGTCCGGCTCTTTGTCTGAACATCCTCCTCCCGTCTGTCTGTTATTATTTATCCCGTCTTGGCCGGTTGATTCGTGATGTGGAACTTTTCGGGGTGTTTTTTTTGTATCTCCTACAGTTACTGGAGCCTGCTTCTTTGTGTTCAGCGGTGCTTTGAAAGCCTCGTCGGGATTCTTAGCCAAGACCAGCATCGTGGAAGGTGAGAACTGTGACAACAAACTACGTGTTGGCTGTGAAAAATCTTTTTATGAAGCCTCACAAAGGTCTCGATGCACACAGAGAATATTTACACGTCTGCACGAATTCATAATTAGTGCTGGAGTCTTATTGTATCTTATACACTGGAGAACCCCAAAAAAACGACATCCCATCTGGTTATTTTGTTAAATCCTGCTGATTTTTCAGTTTTAGTCCATAAATCATCACGATTTTCCACGACAAAGGTAACAGAAGATAAAGATATTTAAATTCCAACAATATAAAACAGATGTGAATGTTTCTGTTGCTCCAGTGATCCATCACACTCCTCACGACCAATAGATTAATAAATTGTTTATCCAAGTTGTTTATGTATATATTATTTGTTTGATCTGCACCTTTTTAGACGGCGTCATGATCCAGATCACAGCTGAGACCATGGACTCTCTACGGCAAGCCCTGAGGGACATGAAGGACTTCAACATCACGTGTGGTAAAGCCGACCAGGAGGAGAACCAGGAGCTCGTCCACATCCAGTGGACGGAGGACGACCACAACTTCAACAAGGGGTGAGACAGGAAGAGGAGGAGGAGGAGGAAGAGCTGCATTTCTGTCACGGACAATTGAGCTGATAGCTTCCCAGCCGCTGCATTTACTGCTTTGCTATAAAAACTCATTATGCACGCTCGGGGAAGCCCTCCGGAGGAAAATCTTTAGCAGGGTGGAATGATGCGGTTTGACGGCAGTCTGATAAAATCTGCAGATTTAAATGCGGCTTTTCACTATTAAATATAATCGAGACCTTTCACCAGATACTGTATCACTTCATTACGCAGAGTGTTCTCTGCACGGTCGCTGTTTTAATCCTCGTCTCCGCACACGAGTGAAGTCAGTCTCCCGTCGAGCTGCCATCAGATCCTGACACACGTTCCCACTGCCTGCGTCAGGTGTTAAATTATACTACATGTCTCTTAAATACCCGGAACTTTGTCTCACTTTTGTGTTTGTGTTTGGTCATTCAAGCGTCATCAGTCCCATCGATGGGAAGTCCATGGAGTCCATCACCAGCGTCAAGATCTTCCACGGCTCGGAGTTCAAAGCCAACGGCAAAGTCATCCGCTGGACAGAGGTACAACACGGCCGACACTCGGGCGGAGTGTTTTACGGAGTGTTACTGTGAAAGTAAAGCCAGATGTTTAGAAACATTTAAAACACAGTGAGGCTGCATGTTTGAACGCTTCATCTCTGTTAACTGAGGCTAAATTAAATTCTGAGATGACACACTAAGTTTGCTCTTAAATTCTCTTTGTTTGCTGTTATTTGACGACACGTTTACATGATGGATGTGCAGATGTGTCTTTTCCTGGCTCATTATCAAACATTTTTAAAAAATCAAAATGTGCTTTATGCTCTGTTCAAAGTCCAAAACGATCCTCGTGTCTCCTGCAGGTGTTTTTCCTCCAGAGTGAAGATCAACCCAACGGTCTGAGCGACCCAGCCGACCACAGCCGTCTGACTGAGAACGTGGCGAGGGCTTTCTGCATGGCGCTTTGTCCGCACCTGAAGCTGCTGAAGGAGGACGGCATGGCCAAACTCGGGCTGAGGGTCACGCTGGACTCCGACCAGGTAGGTTCAGACGTTACAGCGACGTAAAAAACTACAGCCAGTGTTGGTTTTCAGCAGAGTCGCTGTCTTGTTTTGTTCTACAAATACTTCTGTGTCTACCTTTCCTGCTCGCTGACAGTCTAACACCCGTCTTCTTTGTCACAGGTGGGTTACCTGGCAGGAAGTAACGGCCAGCCTCTCCTGCCTCAGTACCTGAGCGACCTGGACAGCGCTCTGATCCCCGTCATCCACAGCGGGGCTTGTCAGCTGAGCGAAGGTCCGGTGGTCATGGAGCTGGTCTTCTACATCCTGGAGATCATCTCCTAGGAGTCTTTTGGAGCTTCACCTTTTTTGTTTGTTTTGTTTGGGGTTTTTTTTGACCTCCTGACGTCATCTCACAGCCCGGTCCTCCCTCCCGTCGCCTCCTTTCAACCGTTTTTTGCACTTCGAAAGAGCCCGAAAAAACTGTGCCGTGCCAGACGGGGTAGCATTCCTCAAGTCAAACCTATGCATCCAACCACCGTCTGTTCTGCTCCAGAGGCTGGAGGACGCTCCGAGGACGCTCCGAGGAGGATCGTCTGTTACTGAAGCTCACCGGACAGGTTACAGCGTCTACAACGAGTATTAACCCCCCTTCAGTTCTCATGTTTTATTCTTTTACAACACTGAATGAAGGAGACTTGAATTAATTATTCATACTAAATAAAAAAAATCCAGTTTGCATGTCCTCTTTAACAGGACACACCTAAATCATCACTGCTTTTTAGAGATCCCTTGACAATATAAAGAGGATATCATCAAAGTGACGACGCCTGAATGCCTTAATTTACCTACAATTCATGGCAAACATTATTAGCATTAGTCCGACTTCGAGTAACATGGTCAAGAACTTAAACTGATCAGATCTCATTCAAATCAGACAAAACTCAAGCAGTGCTGCAAACAAGAAAAGACATCCACCCAGATTAAAGGCAAAAGATGCAGCTCTGAGGTGGCGAATACTAACGCAGTCAATTAGTTTTGTATTTTTAATGAACTCAGATCATTTTATAGAGAGAAAGTCTCTTTTCTGTTGATTCAGTGCTGTAAAACAACATGAGGAGGTGAAAACTGTTCACAGACGCTGACCGAAGCTCCTCGGGTTCCTCTCCGCCGGTCACTCCCAGTGTCACTGTGGCAGCCTGAAGCTCTGAACTCTGAATAATATCTGCAAAGGCTTCTTGTGTAGCACGGATGCTCTTTATAAACAAGGGAGACTCATATCCAAAAGTCTGGACTCTTCCTCTTAAGTTTTAAAAAGGAAAGCTACAAATCATCAGCCGAGGAGCTGGAAGGTGCGTCTGTGTGGTGATTTTTGTTTTGCACCGTGGTGCTCAGTGCCTGAAGCAGCGATTCATCAAGCGATAATAATAATTTAAAAAAACAAAAACATTTCAGCTTCACCTCTTAAGCTTTACTCATCAATCACCAGATGCTTTACTTCATGGACGAACACAGCGACCTGTTGTACATATTTTTGTAGGCGTAACGACCTCTCCTCCATTAATAACTCTGCATCTGTAGCCTCCAGAGATCCCGGTTTAAAGACAGTGTTACTGAAGTGACCGTCATGGACTCGTCCGCCTGACGCTCTGTGAAATAAGATTCTGTGTTAAACTCTGAAAGCCCTTTTTGGTCCTACGATAGAAAAAAAAAAAAAAGGTTCCAACGCTTTATTAATAAACTCAAACAAATCTGTACATAAAGCTGAAAAAGCAGAAGAGGAAAAAACAAAAAACAAATCAGTTTTTAAATCTCATCGATCATCTTCGGCATCATCAGCGCTTCATTTGTTCGTCCAGCCGTGGTTGGGAAAAGCCTCTCGAGTTATTTTGGTCTTTTTAATCATACAAAGAGAATAGTTGAAGATGTAAAGATATATATATATACAGTATAAATATATATATATAAATAAATAAATATATAAGAACTGTATTAAATTGCAGAAGCAGTGCACTGGATTCTAAGCCATTTACAGGAGAGTTAAAGAGTTAAAGCGAGCGTCGGGGTGTCTTTTTTTGTTGTTGTTGTTTTTCAGCAGCAGATAAAGTTCAGTGTTCGTACAGATCCGGGGTTCCTGCAGAAACTAGAGTTTGACCTGAATCTGAATGTATTTCATCTCACATCTCCTGCAACGTAACGTCCTTCCACAGCCCTGAAATCACAAACATCATGCTCCAGACTTTGCAGAGCTGCGAAGGAACCCTGTAGATCGTCTTCAAAAGGCCTCAACCGTCTTCGTGTTTAATCTGTAAACAGATAGCTGCAGCCTCTCTCTCTCTCTCTCTCTCTGCTCTTTGCTCTGGACTGTGCTCTCCTTCAGCAACATGGACCTGGAAAATAATCTAAGAATGTATTCCTCCTGTTTCTGTTCAAATCTGCAACGTGTGTTTTTTTTGATTTTGGTTCTTTTTGTTTTTCCGGCTAGACTAAATCACCAAAAACCCACCGTGTCATGTCAAAATGCTCTGTACAGTAATCATTCTGCATTATGGCATTAGATATTTCTCCATCTTTAATCATGCTAATATAAAACCAGAAGGGGCTAACACTTTAAAAAGTACTGTTCAGTGCAGTACAAGAGTTTTTTTTTGTTTGTTTTTTGTTTTTTTGAAGCATTTTATCGGAGAAAAACAATCTCGTGACCACAAAGTGAGAATCAGACAATCACGTGAAAATCTGCAGAAGAGCCGACGCTTCGTTGAGTTTAAATTAGACCCGTAGCTATTCTGTATTTGTTTATTACTCGATTTGAAGTATTTTAGGAGCTACTGTAGCAAAGTAATGTTAGCGAAGCTGATATATATATATATTAAAAAAAAAAAGAAAAAAAGTTCAGTAAAGACTGAATGAGAGGTCAAAAGATCACCACGCTCTGGGTTTGTTACTGTGATCAGAGCTGGTGTATCTCAATCACTGTGTCTTCACTGTGTGACGTTCATCGGCCGCCGTCGGCAGTTCTGTTTTTATAAATTAGCATAATGAAGAGGAGACATGAGGATTTATTTTTCTGACTTCCTGTTTTTCTGTTACGTTTTTATTTTTGGCATTATCTGACCTGACGTGTGCAATATGTCCTAAATCCAAAAAAAAAAAAAAACAACAAAAAGAAGTAAAAGGTGCAATTTGTTTGACTGAAAAAGTAGCATTTTTTTGTATTCAGTTGTAAGATGTTACTATCCAAACTATAACACTGCATGCAAAACAGAACAACAAGCTTGAAAACGGTGACGAGAGTGAATCAGCTTTGCATTTTAACAGTTATATCTTCGAGTTTGTGGATGAAACTTTAAAAAAACTCGTTCAGTTCTGTCATTGACTTGGTTTTGTTAAATTTTTTTTTTTTTTTTTTTAATAAACATCAGTCAAAAATGTTTTGAAAAGCCAAAAACCCTGTACATCCTTTTGTTTTCTTTACACTACAACTGTCTAGAAAAGTGGTCTTTATCAAAAAAAACAACTGTAGTATATGTAAAATAAAAACTTCTAGAAAATTGAAACGAGTGCTTAGTGCCTTCATCGGTCCTCCGTCAGAAAACACACACACAAATTAAAACTTTTTTTTTTTTATTGGTATATTTTGAAGCAGGTTAGGCAAATTCAGTCCACAATTTAAAAACAAAATATAGCCTCAATTCTTTGTTTTTGTTTTTAGAGATTATTTCTTTAGCATTTAAATATAAACATGGTGACATCATTCATCTTTGTAAACACAGAGGTGATCAAAATGTTTAACAGAATGAAACGATGAGTAACAGTGTGTGTTTTTAATGGTTTTAGGACAAAGTTTATCGTAAACTTTGCATCAGTTACGTTGATTCATGGTGAGGGGGGGAAAAAAAAAAAGGAGAAATGTCGTGACCACAAACTAAACGATGCTGCAGACAGTGCTGAGGTAAACCTGTTGGATAATAATTATGTAGTCGGCTCAGTGTGTTTCTTTTTTTTTTTTTATGGCTTCTTGTGTTGCACTTATCACAATACTGAAGGTAAAACTTTAAAGGGACAGTTCACTCAAGTTACTACAAAAACTTCCCTCATCTGTCGCCTGTTTAGTGAATGTTTTTATAACTGACCAAACAAAGTAGCTGTTGCTGAAGCTGTCATATTTTAGGCACTTGAAGGACTTCTTGTCCATGCTGGGGGCTGGAAGTTCATTATTTTTGTCCTTGAAAACAAATTTTCTAGTTTTGATTTCCAAAATCAAAATCAACTTTCAAATCTCAATATTGTTAAAATATTTCAAATATTCTTTTAAAGATTTGAGCAGCACAAAAGAATCAAACTGGGTTTGTTTACGTCAGGAAATAAATCATTTTCCTGTGATTTGAGTGAACTGACCCTTTTTAAAAACAAAGTTAAGGATCCATCCAGATATTTCGTACGTGCTGCAGAGATCTGATGCATAGTTTTAAGAAGTAGCTCCACACAATTAAAGGAATAGTTCGACATTTTGGGAAATAATAAAGACTCCTCCTCCCATTCGTGTGTTAAATATGCAGAGTCCCGTGGCGATTAGCGTAGCTTAGCATAAACACTGCAAGCAGGGGGAAATAGCTAGCCGGGCTATGTTCAAAGTTCAAAATGGCACCTCCAAAACGGTCTAAGGGCGCGTTAGGACAGAATCCAGCGTGATGTCGCACTGCAGCCGCCAATCAGACGATCAGATCAGTCTAAATCCTCCACAGTCAGCCTGTAATGTCTCTGAAACTCACAGTATCCAGGTGGACTCATGAACTAAACTCTGATACTCTACCTGTGTGTGTGTGTGTGCCTTTTGTTTATTTCACGTACCCAGCTTCTAAATCTGAGTCTGACTCACTCACTTTAATTTGATTTGTGTCTGATGGTTTGAGAGCATTGGTTGAGTGACAAAGACAGTGAATGAGCGTGAGGGATTTCCAGATTATTTCAAAGCGGTTTCTTGGTAATTGAAGACAACTCTTGGCTGGTAGTCAATAAGATAACGTAACTCAGTGAAACCACAAATTCTCGGCTCTTACGCTCTGTTGGTGGCAGATGAAACTAATGAGATGTTAATTAGTGAGATTTGGAGGTGCTGCCAGGTTTATTTATGAACTTTGGAGAGAGTCGGGCTCGTGGGTCCTGCTTCCAATATTTATGCTAAGCTAATTGTGTCCTGGCTCGAGCTTCATGTTTTTAACTCTAAAGAAAGCAAATAAACATATTTCCCAAAAGGCCAAACTGCTCTTTAATAAAATATAAAGTTTAAGAATGGATGTTTGCCGTAAGCTTTTTCGACTGAAACGCCCTTAAAGATCAGCTCAGCTGTGATTCTGTGCTATGTGAGTGTAAACAAGACAAATAAAATAAATCTAACACACCTAAAGCCACAGATAAGTGAGAGTGCAGTTTAGTGACCAAGGTGAGACAACTCATTCAGCGAAAGGTGCCAAAGAAAAAAAAGGGAGTGTGGTCTCCACAATAATCATATAATCGTACCTTGTATCGCATCATAATTTCTTGGCTTGCTCCTGTAAAACATCGACGAGGATGCTGCATCTGCCTCGTCATCTCAAAACCAGGTGAATTGTGTGGAAAAATAATAAAAACTTCCCGCCACACATTAAGCTCTTGGCGTCGTCGTAACAGGTTTGGCAGATATTTCAAATATGCAGGACTTTACAGCAACAGTGATTATTTTGGTATTAGTGCATAGGTGCAGTTCTAGATACCAGAGCTGTATAATATGAGGAATATGTACACATTCTTTGATATATTATATTAACTAGAGTCACGTCGGGCAGCAGGATCAGGTTAGCTCGACACCGAGCCCCTTCGACATTAGCAGCGGACGCACAAGGAGAATTTTGCACAACTATAATCGTTTTTCTCTGATTTACATCATCAGCCGTGTCTGCCTGATGCATCACAAGCTAATATCTGTGAGAGAAGAACCAAATATCTGTCCATCAGCTGGCGTCGCTAGCTGTTGAGCGACAGACCAGCTAACCTACCGTAGACCAGCTCCGTGTCTCCTCCTCGTGGACCGCAGTGTCAAAGGGAGCTCCTGTGTCTTGCAAATGTGCAAAAGTTTTTAATAAGTCAAAGACCCGTGTAAGGTCTGAGTTGAGTCCAGGTCTGAACAGCAGGCCGTCCTCATCACAACCCCAAACTCCGTCCTCCGTCCTCCTCAGAGTGTTTTTTTTTTTTTTGATTGAGTGCCTTTAAATCTGCGAGACAAAAAAGAAGTCGTTATCAGTCAGGTGAATCAAACACACCCAGACGTATCTGTGAACGCCGACGTTTTGATGAGAAGTTTCGTATCTGTCCACCCAGTATGAAGCTACAACCAGCCGCTAGTTAGCTTAGCATAGCACAGAGACAAAAACATCTGTCCAGGCTCCGTCCAAAAGGTGTTAAAATCTGCCTACCAGCACGAATTAAGCGGTTATATTTTGTACTTGTTACGTACAAAAATCAAAGTGAAGGTCACTGCTCCCAGCCAAGAAATAGTCCCACATATAACCCTCTGTAAAACCACAAATTGGTGTTTTATGGAATAAACCAGCTCCTGTATATTGTCTTAATTGATGAGTTTTAAAAGTGCTAGCAGGTGGATTTACCTCTGGACAGAGCCAGGCTAGCTGTTTCCCTCTGTCTCAAGTCTTTATGCTAAGCTAAGCTAACCGACTACTGGGTGTAGTTTCATATTTAACATACAGACGAGAGTGGTATCAATCTTCTCATCAAACTCTCAGCAAGAATATGATATAAACATTCGTTTACCTGCAGATTTAATTAAAATAATTACCTTTATATCGTGAAGCGTCTTTATTCTTGCAGCAGCATCTAAACAAGAACCTTGGAAATAAAAACCAGAACAGGCATCAGAAGTTTTACAGTCTCAGGTTTGTCTTCTAAGATGCTGCAGAAATGCTAACACTGTATATTTAATGTTACCTGTGACTTGTCGATCACCAGCCAGCGCTCTGTGCTCGTCTGCATGTCCTGTCCGCTCAGAGGCTCCCGCAGTCGGATCTTCACTTCGATGCGACCCCCTGTGGCCTTACGGCCGTCCATCACCTGACACGAGAGACACAAAGGTCAAAGTTACAGATATTCTCTCTTGATCAGCTTTGTCCGATCAGGTGTTGATTGTTTTTCGGCCACTCACCTCTACGATCTCCCTGATTTCACTCTGTGACTCCAGCTTCTCCAGCTTCACGAGGGCCGTCCCGATCGGCTTGTCGCTCCGCAAGAAACCACTGTGGGACGACACACGGCATCACAGCATGAGAACACCGACCAACATACATCTTTGACGTTTGTTCAAGCAGTTAAACGCTGACGTTGTCCCAGGGGTGCCGTATAGGAGGGAAAAGTTAGGACAATTCCAAGGGCCCACGACTGACAGGGCCCCAAAAAACAGGTAATAGGTATAGGGGCCCAATTTGACTTTTTTGTCATGGGGCCCAAAATTCCTGGCGGCGCCCCTGCGTTGTCCTGCAGAGTGTCTGTGACTCACCCTTTGTGCAGCAGCTCCAGTTTGAGGCCTTTAGACGCCACCACCCTCCTGAAGCCGCGGTGGTTACGGTTTATTGACAGCGTGAAGCTCTGGTTATATTCTGGAGGAAAGAGATCACAGATGAAGAGACTTAAATAAACCATAAATAGTTTGATTTTTTGTCTGACTGAAAATCTTCAATCATGGTCAGTTAACTACAATATAATGTAAATATTTTTTATTATCTGCACAGCTGAGAACGCTCCACATTTAAGCTGACACGTTACATTAAAACATTTTTGTATTATTATTATTTGCAGGATTGATTTATTATTTAGTATTTGTACTTTAATCATCACTTCATTTCTCTTATTTTAAAACAGATTTTATATTTTGCACTTTTTTTTTTAATTGTAAATTTCTATTTTATATTTAATGATTCTTGACTTTTGCTGTTACAGTGAAATAAACCTGATTCTGATTCTCAATGTTCATTATTCTTACAACAGTAAACGTCTTTGCATTGATTTATTTTTCATTTTTATTACTCTGAAATAAAAACATTCATATGGTCTTGAACAGTCATCTCAGAAAAGTTTTACACAGTTATTAAACACTGAATAGAGGACAGCATAATATTCACATCCATTTGGGAAATAATGTAAGTGACGTTCACGTCTCACCCGGGGAGTTAGTGTTCTTGATGACAGCTGTTTTATGTTTCTGCGGCTGCTCCTGACGGCGACAAAAAAACAGAAACAAACACTTTTAAAGGAGAAACGTCAGCGGTATGAATCATCTCGGCGGCCTGTGGCGGCTGTGAAAATTAAAATGAGCTCTCAGTTTGTGTCTTACCGCGCTCGGGTACGGGAAGTCGAACTTGACGTAGGCATCCAGATCATTTGTTTGGATTCCTGAAGGAGAAAGTGTCAAACAGAATGTGCTTCATCGTTTTATTTAAACAACAACAGCAACAATGACATGAAGCTAAAGGTCGCAGCAGCTTATTTTAAGACAAGAAGAAGGATCTAATCAAAACAGAAAAAAAAATTAAAATAAAAAAATAACTGTAGATGTACTGCGAGATGTTTCACCAGAACCACAGCGAAAGCAACAAACCGTCATTTAAGGCCTGTAAAATTCAGCTGAAGGTTTAAAGAAACTGTCCAGCACATCACCGGTTCACTTCTCCCCACCACTGAGGCTGTCCAGAGGAGGTGGTGTGTGCACTCACCCAGTGTGTCACCCAGTGTGTCACCCAGGCCACAGACTGTTCACCCTCCTCTCCTCTGGGAGGCGCTACAGGTCTCTCTGTCCCAGAAGCAGCTGGCTCAGGACTATTCATGCCCCCACACACTAATATATATTTATACTGTCCTACTATATATATCTATAGTGTATTCACATGCTGCTGTGAATATATCTGACCTGTAGTGTGTTCATATGTAGCTGTTTACTCTGTATATAATGTTGACTTGTATTTACACCCGCACTGTGTAATTACATTCTTCATGCTTAGGTACGACGGTCTTGTTTAGAAACCTGCAGACACACACACTCGTGTATTTTGGTAACAAGGCGATTCTTGGGTTGCTCCCTTCCTTTCTGTGTTTTTGTATTTCTCAGAAGTGTGACGGACATTACTCGTTGGGACCAAATGTTCATAGAGAACTTGGAATGCTTTTAAATCCGTATCAGAAGACCTGTAGACAGAATCACGAGGGTGTCGTTGCTTTAACTGATATTTCTGAATTCATTTATTATTTTTCCAGATTCTTTTGTGTCTGTTTTAATTTAATTGTTCTGAGTTCGTGCTGCTGCCTGTCTCGGCCAGAGGTTTTTAATCTCAATGTGACGTTTCCTGGTTAAATAAAAAAAATAAAATATTCATATTTATATGTATCCCTACACATGTATGTACATTACTCTGCACTCAGAGTTAGATGCTAAACTGCATTTCGTTGTCTAAGCACTTTGTGCAATGACAATAAAGTTAAATCCAATCTAAAAACAACACATTCCAAGTATTTCCAGACACCGTGCGGACCTCGTGTGCTGAGTTTATAAGAACTGATGTGTGAAGCTTTGTTTGTTTTTACCACTCGGAGCAGGAAGATTCATCCCTTTGACGATAACAACAACCATGTCAGTGCTGCTCAGCTCTGGAAATATCCTGAAAGCACGGGCGAGAGAGAAGGAAGCAAGAAAGTAAGTAAGTGTTTAGTACTTTGACACCTTCCTGCAGAAAACATGAAAGAGAGATGACGTGTTTCCGTAGTACAGCACAACAACAACACCAGGATCTGTGGCAGATCTGTTGCCATAAATTGTTTAGGTGTAACTAATAAGTTTCTTTGTAACTACTGAATCAGGACTTTTATGAAATTACTTCACTGAACCTTTGCAGTATAATCTAAACAAACGTCTATACGCTCACCTGACAGTGTGAAACGATCTCTCCTCAAAGTGATGCTTAGGAGGAGGCAGACCTCTCATCTGAGCCAGCTTCAGGATCTCCAGACTCTTTTTACAACTGTCCGCCATCTTCTCAAACCTGCAGCACACACACACACACACACACACAGGAGGAAACATCGTCAACTGATTTATAAAATCATGCTGCTGTTATTTCATTCAACTATTTTAAATATTTAACTAATCAGGTGTGCAGTTTAATTAAAGACACAAAGAAAGAAAGATTAAGACTGTGTGGTGGAATCATTTTATAAAATGTTTAATCTCTTTAATCCAAACAGACAAACAGATGTATCATTAATAAAAAAATAGTTTGTTTCAGCCATGGCCCAGAGTTATTACAGAGTTTTTTTATGTAATCCAAATGCTTACTTTGTTGTTTCGGCGATGTTCCCCAGGTGTGTGAATTGCTTGGAGTGAGTCATACATTTCTAAAAGGAGGAGAGCCAGACATCAGATATCAGACATCTCGATGAAGATGTTTGTCTTCACAGCAAAGGAGGAAAAGAACGAGGTAGAGAGCGACCAGGGGATTCAAAAACATCAGAATTAATTAATTTGGAAACTTGTTTACGTCAGAGAGAGATTCAAGTTTCTTCTGGGCGACGGGAGCTCTGAACATGAAGCCAGCGGAGACGACAGAGTTCATGTTTGAAGAAGCATCATGATATGGTTGCAATCTTATCACCATGTTAATGGATGTGTAGACACTGTTTCAGAAAATGCTAAAAGAATCTGGTGATTTTCCACCAAAGTAAAGAGCAGTAACAATCTCCTTAAATATTCCAAATAATAATCTTGGTCAGTAACAAAAAAAATCTGTAATCGCTGAAATATTTTACCTCGTACTGGTCTTTGAGGATCTTCGCCAGCTGTGTGTAAACTTGCTCTGCTTTCTCCGAGATCTGCACGTCGCTGTGATGAACCAGGATGAAGTCGTCGTCTTCATCACCAGGGGGCGACGGCACCTACAGGTACAGCACAGAGGCGGTCACAGTGTGGCGCTGTGTGTTCGATACCCCCTCATCACCAACGTGGTCTCATTCATCTCATCTCATCTTGACGTAATCTCTGAATATGATAGAAAATCTCGACAGTGTCCTCTACTTTCATCAGAATCACTTCCCATCGCCTGAATAAAGCTCATTTCTGACACCATCATACAAGCTAAAACGTCCCGTCCGCTCACCGTGCTGATGTCCACAGTTTTGCCGCTGCGCGCCGCCTCGATCATGGGGTCGAAGCCCTTGGCGGCGCGGAGGAAAACCTTGGCCTGCTCCATGTCGTTCTTCTGCTTCGCCTGCAGAGCCGCCTTCATGTACTGCTTCTTCCTGCCCTCCAGAAACTCCAGCTGCTGAACCGCTGGAGGACCAAGAGACACAGAAAATCCAAAGTAAAACACTTCAGATGAACTCGTCTCATAACCATGACCCCACCTGAAGGCACCAGCAGCGTTTGGTTCTTGATTTAGGAGTTCAGTTTTGTTGATTTTGGTCTCTTTGGTGACGTTACTGCCGAGCTTACAGCCACATAACATCACATCTGTCAGCTACAGAGCCGAACTAGAGTCACTTCAATATCTTCTGATGTTTTTAAAGAACGTCTGTGACCAAGAGCTGAACCAAGTGTCTTGGAGTGTTTTGGAGAACATGTTGTTTCCTTTTGGGACACACCTGTTGGTGAGAGTCCTTCCCTGGCAGCTGTTCTGTCAGGTGAAGCTGAAGGAGTCCTCTTCCTTTCTTGACCTGCGGTGGAAACGTCTAACGTGGGCTTCTTTGGCTCTTGTGGAACAGCAGGCTTAGACTACAACAAACAGAAAAACACTCAACAATTCATCCACAAAAACCTAATGGAAAAAAATCTAATATACTAACGAGAGCCCACCTCCTCCTCATCGTCTTCGTCATCTGCTATTTCGACATTATCAGTAGAGACAAGCTTATCGGCTGCCACTAGTGCGGCAACAAATCCCTGCTCAGCTCCTGTCGCCTTCTGGCCGGGGATTGGAGGAAAACCTGGAAGATAAAAGTTAATTCTCTAAATTACCGTCTTCTGGTGCTGAGACTCACTGACAGCACAAACTAACACCCGAGGACTACAGAGCGGGAAACACAATTCAAATCCAATTTCATGGAGCTAAGTGTAACTTGTAAATGAAGCTGTGGACTCAAAAGAATCTCACCGGGGGGAACCGGCAACTCCTCGAAGTTGACAGCTTTTCCTGCTTTGTGAGCTCGGATGGCACTCTGGTATTGCTGCAGGAGGAGAAAGGGTAAATATATTTTTACACGGCAGAGCTAATGCTACTCTAATGATCTAAATGTGTTGCTGTAAAGTGCTAGAATCACAGTTTTGTTCATGCCTGTACTGGTTTTATTTATTCATATACAGTCACACAGTTTTAGTGGTAGACTTCTGTAAAAACAGCATCAGGAGGAGAGGCTCTACTTGTACCTTGGCGATACGGTCGTGCATTCGGGCCTTGCGGTCGTCTCCGCTGGCTTTGGCTTGATTCGACGCCTCCATATACTTTGCTCGTCTCTGCTCGAGAGCCTCCAGCGCGTCTTTGGGAGCTGCAGGTGCTGATGCGGGAGCAGGAGCTGATGGAGTGAGGCAACAATGAGAGTACACAGGTTTATCGACAGGATTTTTTTACACGCGTGACACGTAACTAAACAAACAGGACTCGCAGCCATGTTGTGAGGCTGTACGGGAACTTGGGCTGTACTTGTTTCTCCTCCTGTCACAGTTTTTGTGTTAATCCGTCCAGTAGTTAGTGAGATATTTCAGACTGGACCAAGCGGCTGTGAAGTGAAGCCAGACCAGAGGAAGCTTCCTTCACTGGCTACAGATTGACTCAGTCTCCATAAGTCCCCATGTTAAAATGTCCAACTTCACAGCAGAAATAAACATGCTTACAGCCTGGTACAAAAAACAGTTTTTCTCTCCATGGCTAATTTCCCCGTTCATGACAACTGTACTGAATATAACTCACCTGTTCAAACTATATTAAGGCTTCAAGTTATGCAGAATTAATAGTGTGGGCGCTTTGATACTGCTAAGAAAGACCAATCAGAAGATATAAGATAAGCTGACTGAACTGTAAGTTTGGATATTGTTTTAAAGGTTTCAATAGTTACAATACCAAAATAATATTTCTTTGATATTTCATGGTGAATTTCTTCTTTCTTCTAGGAAAACCTGTTTTGTCTCTCACTTTCACACAGCTTTGTAAAATGTTGGAGAATGTATCGTTGTTTTTATCACAAACAGTCTCTGCGGGCAACACATAACCGTAAATACTGGTAAGAGAAGTGAAGTGGGAATTAAAAACAGAAAAACAATTCATGATGGGGTCAACTTATACTACCCTAACAACACAGGAGAATACAAACGTACCATATATTTTTAAATTATTACCTGGAGCTGCTGCAACCAGTTGGGTGACCTCGATGCTTTGCCCAGAAGAAGCTTCCTTCACTGGAGAAGGCCCTCCTTCTGTAGCTAAGAGACAAATTAAAATCACACAGAAGCTGATACAACAGGTTTGTGCCCAGTATAATGTGACTTATTTACATTTGGAAATTGCAGAATTATACTGATTTTACATTTCCTTATTTACAGTGCCTTCCCGAACAATCCTTGCCACATCTAGTTCAAGTTGTTATTCAGGATTTATCGTAATTAACCTGTACAATTACTAATTGCTTCTACATTTTCAAGGTTTTATAGATCGTTTATTATTTTTAATCACTTTTATAGCTCTGTGTTTTTGTTTTATCTTAATACTACTCAAAGCCAAATCTGTACACATCTTTTAAAAAGCATCTCTCTTGTTTTCTGTCTTTTTGTTGAGTTTATTTATTTTATTTATGTCTTCTTGTTCTCCTCAGTCTCTTATATTTCCTCCTTTTATTCCTTCTGTAAATCTTCTTTGTAACTTCTGTTCGTAAAAGAAATAAAGTTAAAAGTGATGTTCGCTTGCTTGCTAAAATAAAAAACATGTTATACAAGCGCTCCTCACCCTGCCCTGGAGACGGAGGAAGGCCACTCAGGTCAACTGCTTGTCCTTTTTCCAACGCCTCAATCACTGCATCGAACCTCTGCACCAAAAAATACCAAAAACCCAAACTGTGTCAGACATAATGGTGGTCTTTGTCTGCTTCCAAATTGTTGGCATGTTTCACATACTTGGGTGTGAAATCCTGCAGCCACAATATGCAGCAACAGGCTCAGACAACAGACTGCACAATTGATGGTGTGTAACTGTATGTTTGCACCTAAATTTAGTAAAAAATATATATATATATTTCCAAGACAAAAACATTTAATTTGGTTTAGTTTCATGACTTAGCTGCTGTATAAACTTGGACAAGATGTTGATATAAGTTTACATACCTAAACTTCTATCATAATTCATCATAATTCAGAACAGGAACAAAATAAAAGAAACATTTTTCTTTAACAATAAACGAGAATCAAATGCAGCTGCTGCTACATTCCTACAAGAGGAACTTGCACCGCTTAGCAAAATAGTTTGAATTCTGCTTCCAGCAAATACGAGGCGTCACTCTGTGCATTTAGCTCGTGGTGATATAAAGTTACACAAAACATGACAGACAAAATCCAGATTTGAATCTATAGACAGTTAAGATAGATAAAGGGAAGAGTGATTTAACCCACCGACACTGAATGTTACCAAAAGCTCATCATAAATACACATCATGTTTCATCTTCAATTTCAAAACTAAAAAAATCATCCAGATCCAAATTCTACAAGGAAGTTGTAAGGTTACATATTATTACTAGTGTTGGTGTGTTTCCTGACACCGTGTTAAAACATTGTCACTCACTGAGAGTAAAACGCTGACACACAGCAGAGAAAACAAACGTAACATTGAGGAAATTCAAATTTATACAAAACAACACAGCTGAAACAAATTTCTGCACCAGAGACTGGAGTTTTAAAACAAACCGCTCTGGGTTGTTGTCTTTCCGCTCACCTTGCTCGTCTTGAAGTGAAGTCTAGCTTGCTCCAGGTCTCCCTGCTTCTTGGCTCTCAGAGCTGCCATTTTGTATTCTTTCTGCCTCTCCAAAAGCATCGTCTTGGTTGAGTCGTTTGCTGTGGATACACGGGACAGGAAGGCAGGACAATTACCACAGTGAAAGGCCACATTCATCACAGATTGAGGAACTAGAAGACAACCACTCTGCCACAACAATTTACAACACCTGTCACTTAGAAAACATTCATATTACTACTAATGTATAAAATTAAAACAAAGTTTACTTGTGGATAGTTATAGCCTTTATCTAGTCAACTGGGCTCAAATCAACATCCAACAAATATATAAACATTTCCTCGAGTCCACACACTGACAAGTGTGGCGTTAGCATGACCCCGCCTTTTTAAGGTTGCTATTTCAGACCACTTTTCGTAAACAATTCGGCAACATCGACAACTTTTAGTCACCCTTTGATACCTTCTTTGGAAATGGAATAGAAACAACACAAATGTCAGTGCTACATTTACCCAAAGAAACATTTTTTTAAAATCTTTAAAGTATCTTTGTCAACTTGTATCATAAATGAAGCCACTCGGTAGCTTGTGTTTGTGCTTCGCTCTGACTTTGCTGAGGGAAAGTGACAGTATAAACCTTCTCCACTGCACCCCGACATATAATAAATGATTATCTATATATGATATGATTATCTATTTAAACAGATAACTGATCAACAGTATATGCCACACATTAAGTGTTATACATGATCTGAAAGCTAGAAGTTTGTGAAGTTTGGAGTTTGTGTGCATTGCGTTTTGTTTATGGGAATAATCAAATATTAAGTTAGAGTGTATACAGGCTTAAAACATTATGATTTGATATGATAAGTATCTGATCTGTATTATGTCTCAAAAGTTACAGTTCTTGAATTGT
This sequence comes from Miichthys miiuy, assembly GCA_036365135.1. NCBI lineage: Eukaryota > Metazoa > Chordata > Actinopteri > Sciaenidae > Miichthys > Miichthys miiuy. The sequence goes on along the minus strand of CM071617.1, from coordinate 6,939,369 downwards.
TATTGTTATATATCTATTTCTGACCACTTGAAAATGAATAAAAACGGTCAACACCTCCTCCGAAATACCACATTCAGACAGCAACACCTCGAGGAACACCACTGGTATCAAAAACTTTGGACATTTCTGCAGGAATTGCATTTTTTGGCGATGGGATGGCGAGCACTTCTGCTCTGAAAATTGCTCACTTACTTACAATATACGCACCCCCTCACAATGGGCCCTAACGAGGTCAAGTTTAAAAAAAACGTGGTCTCTACACTACAATGAAATGGCTACTATGGGGACATCATGAGCATTATCAGACATGAATACAACTGGGCTCATTGAATCCACAAGAGTCTCAGCTTTCCAGTCACACCCAATTTATGTGATTTTTCTTTGCCCAAAGCTGCACAGGGTTAGCATAAAGTGGACATGTCTGTGTCTCATAGACTTCATTCAGATGTCAAGGGACCATCCCAGTTTTTACATCACCAGCGATTTTGTAGCCCCCTTCCTGACAAGCTAGCACGTGGATGAAGATAAAGATCAGCCAACTGCATGCAAAACATGTTTATAACTTTGTATACACGCTGTAACTTTGCATAATCCAACTGACACTGACCATCTGTCAGAGGCTGGTCGGCAGGTTTCTCTGTCGGCTCCTCTGGAGACGGGATGCTGCTCAGAGTGGGCAGGGTGGAGGAGGACGACTGCTCTTCTTCGCTGCTGGGGGTGACAATCTCTGGTACCGTCTGCCCCTGCTGATCCGAAGGAGCGGATTCAGGAGGCGAGGGTACAGGGGGAGGAGGTCGTTGGGGAACAGCAGGACGAGAGGCAGCGGCACTCGGAGCTCCGGTGGCAACGGGAGGAGGGATCTCCGCCTCGTTCACGGGTCTCCCTTTCTTCACAGCGGCTAACATCGCCTCCAGATTCTGCGCGGGGCAAAAGTGAACAGTAATTACCATCACTGCAGTCCAGTAACAGTAACACAACTATGAAACAAGAAGATGAGTAAACGCCTTAGATAACAGGTTTTTAATTTGATTTAAGATAACAAACAGCATGCTGTCCTCGTTTAGAGAGCTTCAGCGTGTGATCAGACACATGAACGTCAACAGACTGTGTTTCTACGAATCCGTAGCTTTAGGTCATGTTTAGTGTTCCACACATAATTTACATATTAAGCTGTCATTGGGGAATTGCTTTCAGCTGAAAAACGGCTTTTATTTCACATCTTAAATATTCAGAATAGACTTAAACATGAACACAAATGTCTCACAACCTCACATTTGTTCTTAATAATGGCTTATAAATGATCAGGAAGTAGTTACAACGTATAAACCCTTTATAAACAGGTGCCACCTTAGAAACTGGAACCAAAACGGATGTATAACATGTTTCATGATGTTTCAAATCTCATAAAATATCTCTGTATATCTCATAAATCTGGTGCCTTGTGCATACATCTTTTACTCACCTTCAGGCCCCGATCATATCTCCGGGCCTTGGACGTCTCCCCTGCTGTCTTAGCGTTTTGTGTGGCGGTCTTGTACATGGCTATTCTCTCCTCTAGAGTGTGTTGGAGGCTACCAGGCACAGCTGAAGAGACCTTTACTTCCTGCTGCTTCACCAAAACAACAACAACAACATTATCTTTAAAAAAAACTGCTAAATTTATGCTAGGTCAAAAGATGAATCAGCATCAGACTAGTATACAAAGTATTTCAAGTAGACCAAAACTAAGATAAGTACCAGGAAATGTTTTTTTAAGTTTACAGAAATGCACAGACTTACCTCAAGTGCATCTATTCTGGAGGCACGTTATCAAGTAAATTATTGTTTGAAGATGCTAAAATAAATTAATGAAGATAAAAAAAAATAGGCAGATAATTACCAGCAGAAGGCAAGCTGGAAAAATACATCTGCCCTGTCCTGTTACCGGCAACAGCTAAACTTTTACACTATTTGACACGTATGTTGGTGGCCGGTGGTGTCAATTACAAATCTGGCAGAGAGCAACGTGTATTGTACCTGCGGCAGTGGGGACTCTGGTGTTTCAGCTTGAGAAGATTCAGCAGTGGCTGAGGACGGGGAGGAAACAGTTACAGCATCCTCAGCCTCCCCCTCACCCACCACTTCCTGTAACTCTGCCTGATGGAGGAAAAATACAGCAACTAATCAACAGCAAACTCTTGATTGTTCATGTGAGGCTTGATTTCTAAAGCACAGAGCGTGGGGCAAGTTTTCCGTAAGGCGGTTTGAAAAAAAACGTGACTAACAAACCAAAATGTGCCTTAAAAATGAATCAACGGCAACAATTAAGAGCCTCAATAAACTGCAATGTATGACCTGTAAAAAAAGATCATAGTTACTGAGGTATTTGTATTATTTTACACAGAACAGACAGGCCTACACATCCGGTCGAGTTGTTTTTTTTCTCCTGCCTTTGAGTCATGAGGTGGGCCAGTAATCAGACAGACCTCATGGCTGATTATTACATGTACACCGGCATCTGTCTAGCTCAACTTTGCCCTGAATCTGTGCTGGTTCTGCTCCAGGTGTTTTAACTGGGTTCGGAGGAGGGTCAGTGCCTGAATAAGTTACCCCAAACTTTTGTAGAACAATCATCTTTCTGCACTAAGAAAAACTTTGCATTTATCTTTAGTAAGCTTGATGACTGTAACATCTTTACAAATTCATTCATTCAGAACGCTGCTGCCACACTCCAAGACCAAGAAAATGGAAAACATCGCTCCACTTCTCAGATCTTTGTGTGTCAAAGACGTTTGTTACGTTATGAACCATCCAGACATCTCTCATCATCTAGGAAGGGTCTGCTTACAGTCCTCAGGGCAGCATTTAGTCTTTATGCATCACAAACCAGGAACAAACTCCCAAACGAACTATTCACTCAAATCTTACGCTTTACTCTATATTTTATCTTATTTTTTCCTATTATTCTACTCTCTTCTTCCTATATAGCATCCTGTCTGTTTGTGTTTCCTAATATGTTTTATGTCTTATGTAAAGCATTTTGAATTGCCTTGTTGAAAAGTGTCATACAAACAAACTTTCCTGTGCCTGTTTATTGATTCAGGGAGGTTCCAAAAAGGGCAAGCATTGTTTGTTTAGTGTAACGTGTGAGTCCAAAGAGCAAATATTCACAATTATCGCCTGGATTTTTCAACAGAGGCAGAAATGTAACACTGGGATCGCTCTGGGGATTATTATAATTACTCATAGAGCGGCCTTGAAAGTATCAAACTCATCTAACAGGAAAGTGTTTAGGAAACCGAAATGCGCTCAGAGAGTTTGTGAAACTTTTCGGTTTCATGCACTTGCAACAGTGTAAACTTTTAACCAATTAAATACCAGTTAAAGATAATATTATCTTTGATTTGAACCTTCTTAATGAGACTTTAAAAGAGCTTAAAAAAGACAAAGCATTAAGATAAATCTAAAATTTGTCAGTTCTGTAACTTAAATTTTCTTCTGCTCTGTACCACTTGGTTTACAACATCAGGTATCAGACCGATACTTGACAATACTTGTGTATCCACCATTTAAAGCAACATTGTGTAACTTTTATACCATAAAATAACAGATGTTGGAGCTACACTACACACTTGCACTATGCAACTTTGTACAAAAATACCAATTCATACATAATCTTGCTTTAATAAATGTAAGACTTCACATTACAGGCTTACATTGAGTGTGTGAACACAACACAACTGTCAAAATCACATGTCTTGACAACCAAAAGGCCCACAAGCTGTACACTTTTCTTTTTAATGATTCACCTGTTATTTCGTACAGCTGATTCTAGTTTATTTAAAACATTTATCTGGTACCTACTTTGTCAAGAATCTTAAAATCTAAGCAGCAGCATGAGAGCAGAGATGAATAAACACAACACCAACCAGTAGATCTTCATCGTCTTCCAGGTTACTGTCATCGTCATCATCATCTACATCTCTCATGCACTCGTCAGCCATCTTTGCGATGTCTTCCATGGGCAGCGGGCCTACGACAGAAACATGACATGCCATGTATCCAACCGGGTTTGTATGTGAAATCAACAACACATATCATATTGTAACATGAATGTTAAGAAAGTTATTAGTGGCTTCAAAAGAAACTGGAATAATCACTTTAGGATTAGGATAACTAACGTGTAGAAACATTTCTTGGTCACATTGTTGCAGTTTGTTGTTTTCAGCAAATTAGATGTATCATAATGTACTATACAGTGGAAAACATTTATCAGTCATCAATATCAAATATCAATTTATCTAACTTATCAAATAGTTTCCAAGGAGGTCTTCCTATATGGTTCTGTGTCACAAACCAGGCTACATTTCTTGGTCTCAATTATTAAAAAACACAATTAACGCAACATCGTGTGACTTTCCAAGAACAGATTTGAAATTATTTTGATGCTACACTGACTTGTAATTTCATTCCCACACTACCAACTAGTTCATTATTTTTGGTATATTTTTTGGAGAATGTTTTCTGGTTGCTTTGGACCACCGGGCAGAGAAGGTTTTCACGTCCGGGGCTGGGGGAATGCAGACAGTTTATAGTTTGTCTCATCTCGCAGCTGTGACCGGTTAAAAGGGCCAGCCAAGAGTTAAGATAGCAAACTGTGTGTCTAGTGTAAATAACTGTTTAATAATAATAATTTAATGAGTTTCTTCAGAAGGTTTCTGTGTGGAGTCTTGGTTGATAACCTTCCTGGCTAAGATAAAGGTCAGATTCCTCATTATGGGAAGACTTATGAGAAATAAGTGAACTTCAAAGCTGGTTTTGCCAGGTGCACGGCAGGAACTTTATAAATGTCACTTTTATTTGAATTTTTGTTCACCGTTTTCTCACTGTGGTCCACGTCTGTGGAACAGCCTTACTGAAGACCTGAGGGCAGCAGATATTCATATTTTTAAAGAACAAACAAGACTTTTTAATCTGGCTTTTACTTTATCTTTATATTTTAATCTGTTACACCATTTTCGCTTATTTATTTATTTGGTTAGTTGTCTGTTTATTTATTTTTAGCTATCTATTTATTTTATAATGCTTTACTTTTATTCTAGTTGATTTTAAAGGGTTTTATTTCAATAGGTTTTATTTCATTATTTATTTTTATTAACTTGTTATGCTGCCTCTGGTGTTTCCTCACTGCAAGATGAACAGACGGCACTTCCTCAGTTTGTGTTGGTCTTTTGTTTATAACGGGTGGGGAAGCACTTTGTGTTACATTTTATCTGTATGAAAAGTGCTATACAAATAAAGTCTGACTGAGTGAGTGATGTATTATTAGATTTTATTAACTCGTAAATATCAATATCTCTTCGTAGGTACGTCCAATCATAGCAGAGGGGTTAATCACTGTAAATCATAACTCACTTTTCCCCTTGTGCTTGGCTCTCCCTCCTGCAGCAGGTTTATTTCCAGTGATGGCAGCAAGTTCAGCCTCCAAATCCGGGTCGTCCAGATTCCCGTCCATACCCATCATCATCTCCTCTGAGTCCAGGTCTACAAACAGACCCATCTGCAACCACGAAGACAAACATGAACTCCCACTCACAGCTGTGCATCTCGGTGCTTCATTAAACATGTTGTTGTTGTTGTTGTTACCTGCTTGGCTGCAGCAGCTCCCTGGCCTTTGGGCGGCGGAGCTCTCTTCTTCTTCCCAAACATCTTGTTGTTGTTGTTGTTGTTGTTGTTGTTGTTGTTTAACAAGCCCTCAAGCGACACTCCAGTGATTTAAACTACAAACACAAACACATCGAGAAATCAGTTTCCTGTTGTGTAAAGTCAGCCGTCTGGTCTCGGTGGTTAAAATCATGTGAGCGGTTGTCAGGTGGGTCCCAAACAGACACCGAGCGAGCTCCCAACTGACGGCGGTGTTAGCCCAGCGGCTAGCTGCTGTAGCTAACCATGTTCCCCACCTTCTTAACTCTAAAAGTTTGTTTATGAGCCGTTGACGGCCGTTAGTGTCAACGCCAACGAGCGTGTGGAAGAGTTTCACACAGCTTCGAAGGCGTGTGTGTCTTTACCTGCCCCGCTCAGCACTTCATCAGGTAGTTTTCAGAGAAACAGTTTCATTTCTGTGGTTTGACATGGTAATGGATTTGGTGGAGTGCGCATGCGCGAAGAGAAGAGGGAGCGTCCAAAGGGGGAGCGTCATTAGAGTCAGGCTTCAGCCCTGAGTCATGTCTGTCAGGCAGACTCCTGCTGCCTGACAGACATAGCAGACAAATAAATGATGTTTTGTTGTTATAGATACAGTACAACCTATTTATATTGTCTATGAGTACAACAGATAGATATATGATGATATAATATAGTAAATAAACATAAAATAAAGATGAATCTACTGACATAATAAAAGAGAATCTGACAAATAAATATAAAACAGTAAAAATGAATGGTGGAACATACAGTATAGTCAGTAATGAGTCTCAATGTGAGTGTGAGTTTTTAGAAAATGAATGTGATAACAGTAAAACAATGTGACAGTATAAACAGTAGCAAGTGTCATGATACAATATAGCCAGTGTATAGTAAAATAGACAATTTAAGGTGACATCAGTGGATGTATGTTGTCTTTGTGTGTGTGTAAAGTCACTGATCCAGGAAACTTATCCTCTCTGTCTTGGTGATAACGCCTCACAGACTACAGCATAGAGTCAATCAAATAAATCTGAGTGTCCAATTAAATTATTAAAATAATAGGTTCCATCATCCTGCTTTCATCTTTATTGTCATGATTCAAGTTCAAATTTATCGTACTCTTCATGGGAAACACCAGAAATCGATACAACAACATTCTTCTACCAAGACACTGTTAGTTTAAAACGCCAAAAATAAAGAAATAAAATATACCAAAATGTGTCATTGATGTATGGACGTCTAACTGTTTACATATTGTACATATTGTACAGCAGAAGAACAAAAAGAAAAAATAATAATTTGTGATTCCTCAGACTAAAATAAAAATAAAAATCATTTCTATTTTTACTCTCAGATTTCAGAGAATAAAAAGAAAAACACATTAAAATCTTAAAATTTCAGAATTTCTGTCTTTATTATTAGATTAACCTATAATATCTTTTTACAGTAAAATTATACTGCCTGAGAGGAAGTCTTCCTGACAGACCATAATCAGGGTCATACAGGTATGAAGTCCAGCTCTGCTGCTTTTCTTTAATCTGTCTAAATCTCTCCTAATTTCACCAACAGGACAGAATAAAGTACCAACACTAGTGTGTAAACAAATGAAACTTTATTTTTTTTTCCATAATATTATACAGAATAAGTCAGATAAATGTCCAGACCAGAAGGTTTATGCTACAAACGTTACTTATTATAGACAGTTTAAGCCTGACGTTTAGTGCAAAGAGAACCTGATCCAGATGTCTTAAGTTTATATTGCAAAGGAATGAAATCAGAGTGTTACATAAGTTGTAAATGTTAATCTTTACATGATAGTTGCCAGCTCAGGTGGTGTAACATTACAAATCCCTGTTGTTGCTGCTGAGCAGTTTAGGGTAGGACGTGCCGATGGATCGGCCGTGCCGATAGACGACCAGCTCCAGCACGTACTCATCCACTTTCACCACCACGGACGTCATCTTCTCGTTCGACATGAGGAAGATGATGGTGAAGAGAGCTACCTCAAACTCTGGACTGACGCCAATGAAGGAGCCGCCAATAGGCTTCACCAGGCCTTTCCAGCTGAACTGCAGGTTCAGGACGTGGTCATCTTCATCGGGCTATAAAACAATGACAAAAAAGGTTCATTAAGGAGCTTGTACATTATCTTCATTATAAATATACTGACATGTATATATATCATTTCTTACTGTGTCTTTATTGTCTCTTGCTTTGTAGCCTTTGTAGTCAACGTGGTCGTGTTTTTCCTGCAGGTAAAACTGGACCCAGTTGTGAAGACCCATGATCTCCTGGCCTTGCTTGGTTTCTCCCACAAACACATGTTCAAATCCGCAGGAATCCTCACTGTAATGAAAAGCAACATGTTCAAAGATAGGTTTATTAAGCCTCCATGTATGCCCCCATTCATCCTGAGATAAAACCCCTTTATAATGCCGCTTATCTACTGTGTTTGCATTTCCACCTAGATAAAGGATGAAAACAGTAAAGGTGACACAACCTTAGACTGCCCTTTAAAACTCACAGCTGAATTAAACACATACAGACAAAACTGAAGTTTAACTCGTCAACTTGAAAGTACATTCTTGACCTTGGAAACAGTAGTTTTATACTAAATTAATAACTCCAGTTAGCATCTTTTGGGAGCAGCTGTCAGATGACATAGCTGATGAAGATCATGAGTTGTGGTTAAAAGCTTCATATATACGTTTATATCTTTCTTTTCTTTGTCTCAAAACTTTTACTACATGCAGAAACTCTAATGTGACTATACATAAAAAACAATTAATCCACAAATTAATCCACAGCTGCAGCCCTGAAGCTGGAAAGCACTGACTTCCATGAGTTATTCTGTAGATGATTAAACCGGCACTCTTTCTGCTAACCTTCAGGATCGCCTCTTTAAACATCGCAGTAGCTCCCCCTGCTGTTATTGTGAGACTCACCCTCCACTCCTGTCCCTGTGGTAGAGGCGAAACCAGATGTCATACAGCTGTCTCTTGAACTGTGAGGGGTCTGGTGGCGACTGGCCCTTCCTGACCAGATACTTGTGAGCACACTGTAAAGAAAAAAATGACGCTTTTATGTTAGAATGGGAACAAAGAACAGTAAAAGTGCTATGTGATATTTGAACAAGTCCATGAGTGTGAAGGAGAAACTATGATGGCAGCAAAACAGATGAAAAATGCAAAAGTCCCTATGTAGAGCCACTGTTTAGTTTTCCATCCTAAGGCTTAAAGTCTTCAGTGTTTCCTCTAAAATGTGTCTTGGAAAGCATCGTGTTAAGAAAAATCTGTCCTAGGCCACACATTGATACTTTTATATTGATGCTTCTTAACTTGTTAGCACTTGCTTTTTACCTTCTTCATATCTTCTACTTTATATGCTTGTCATGGCAGGCAAATTCCTTGTAGATTAAAACCTACACGGCAATAAAAATGACTGATTCAGCCTGTAACCTAATAATTATAAAAAGGCGAGAAGCAGTGGCAGCAATCCTCACTAAAGTCATCAGTAAATAACAGTTTGAAAGTCAGTCAACATTTCAGGAGTCAAACCAGGAGTGTAAACAGCTGCTGTGCAGGATCAGTGTGTTGTTTGTGTCTTGATGATAGATAGAGCTACTGCACCTTCATGACATCGGTCTCCATCAAGGCATTGATAAAGACTCGGTTCTCTTGATGCTCCTCTGACGTTACCGTCTCTGATACACCTGTGGACATCTCATAGTTGTCCAGCAAGTTGATAAAATCTGCATTTAAAAAAAAAAGACATTAAAAATGTAGGCAGTTCTAGGAAAAGAGATAATGGGGGGAAAAAAGAGCTGTCGCTTACGTGCATATGTCTCGATACTCTTGAGTTTCTCCTCGTTGACGTACGTGAAGAGTGGAGCTCTGGCCTTGTCTCTGGCATAGTTACTGCCCTTAGCCACATAACCTGCTCTCCCCTGAAAGACACAGATGTCAATACACAGACAGACGTGTTGTAACTGCAAAAAAAACAGGAACACTGACACAGAGTTAAAAGTACTGGCCATTCCTTGCACAGTCTTTAAGTTTTAGACTCCTCTGGTTTATGAGACAAAATTAGCAGGTACGTGCATCTCTTTCACTGGCGCCAGCTTCTTTAAATGTGAGGATTTGCTGCTTTGCTGCATTTTCTCTCACTGTAAACTGAATCTCTTTGGAGTTTCAGGCTGTTGGTCGGACCAATATATTGAACAACTCTTGGAAGACTGCATTTTGCTGCACTGTACCTCCAGTTCAGGGTTTGCATGTATTGCATGTATCTCTGAGTGTTTTGCATTGCAGTAGAGCGATGGTGACATAACTGTGGTACTGACCTGGAGGGAGATGATGTAATCAGTCCCCGGCCTGAGACGGTTGGTATCAAGGTGCCATAATTCGTTTAGGACTTGAGTGAGCTCCCGGTTGGCCTCTTGACTGTGAAAAGACAAAGAAAACAGATGCAGTGAATTAAGTAGAGTATACAAAACAGAAACGAGTTGTTAAAAAAAGAAAAAAGGATCTTTGTGGTTTTTTTGTTTTGCAGAGAGAGAATTCGCTTCCAGTGGAAAAACACAGCTGTTACTAATAACATTAACGATGACTCCAATTTAAGTTCCCATCTAATCATGAGAGTGTGACAGTGAGCCAGCATGAACAATACCAGCACTGCTCATTCATTTCATCACTTACACCTGTGCTCTCCCTGCTGTTACGTATCATTTGGATTAGAAACTTTTAAAGAGTTTTGTTAGAAAAACCTCATCAGGTTCTTCATTACTTCAGCTCAAGAGAGTCACTATACCAAATCTTCCAACTGCTGAACACAGTGTGGGTTCTCCAAGGCACATCATTAGCATATATTCTAGTCTTACCCATTTCTAACTCCTTTCTGGCAGGAGATTTATAAAAAAAATTCCAGGCAGACGAATTTAAACTAGAAATCCTCTATTTGGACACCCTGCCATTAAAGAACGTTATATCTCAGGTTGAATATTTGTTTCGGATTATAAGCGCAGCAGGGAAAAAAGCCTAAATCTATTTTAATTTTAATTCCTGTTTCCTGTTATGTTGAGATTTACAGTAGAGAGATAGACAGAATCTACTGTAATGTTTAGAAATATGATGGTATGAATATGTATGGACCATGTCTTACTTATTAAAAAGAGAATTTCAAAAAAGAAAGTAACAGTTAAAGTAGCAGTTAAAGATTAACATACGTTCTCCATTCACAGAAATTATTAACTGACGTGTGATCAGCTTCGATTGACTTTTTCATACATTTATATTACCACTGACTGACCTGACTGAGTTTGGAGGGATTCCCCTTTTTCTTACCAGCAATGATTAATTCAGCAGTTAAACCAATCAGACATGTGATAGTGCTGTTTATAGAGAACGTGTCGCTTGATGAATTCACCCGGGTAACAGGGTAGCAGATAACAGGAAGTTGATGTAACATACACACAAAACTACCACAAACACACTCATCCTGTGGCTCGGTAGATAACATCTTGTGATTCTGTTTCGGCATGTTTTTGTTTGTTATTTTGGGGCCATATATGTGTGAAGTAGTGTGTATGGAGTTTGATGGTACAATAATAGTACAGCATCGTCTGGAAATTAAGGGTCAGATCACAGTTCCCCTTTTCCTGTAGTTCTGTCTAGCCAAATCTTCTCCAAATGTTTTAATTTGCAGTTTTTTAAATAGAGTTTTAAATAGCAGCTGTCTGTTTTTACTATCCAGGGACCTGTTTTGCTCCTGGTGGTTTCTTTTGTTAGACAACACAATACCAGGAGAAAACTTGGCTACATAAAATGACCCCACCTCCATCATTAAGTTACGACTGCATGGCTCTAAATGAAGGTTGTAATATGAGATTCACTAAAAAAACAAAGGATAAAATATGAGACCATGACCAGTAGCTTTTGTGGGTTTAAATCCTTTGTATCTACTCAAATTAAACTTCCACTTCCAAGAGTGACAATGGCATCTCAAGAATCCCAATAACTGTCACATCCTTCCTGTCATCTAAACTGAACAGATGTTTCATAATCAGAAAAAAAAAAGATGAGTAACAAGCATATAACAGGAAGCACATGGTCATACAGAAACTTCTCTGTTCTTAATATAGTCTTTGGACAGCTGTGGATATCACAAGGGAGAACAGCAACAGACTTTTTATTACAGCAGAGGCTCTTTCTAGACAGCTATGTCCTGTTTGTTCTGTTGTATAATTCAACCCACTAATGACTACCAGACCCTGCTCCATTCACATGCAAACAACAACAGACCTGACTCCAGCACACAACACGCAGAAAACAAACCTGTAATCTTCACAGAGCTGCACAGCTGTTGGTCTGAACCAACAGGACATTGTGTTTAGAAAGGGAAGAGGAAAAAACAAAACGTGCACACCTTCACTTTTTCTCTATATTACCACCAAGAAAAGCCCTGAGATGTATCATATTACAGTGTAGCTCATGTTTACATCAAATATTTCTGTCTTCAATGCAAACAACGTGTGAAAAAGGTCGAAAGGTGTCACCAAACAGCTGATAAAAACATGCACGCAACAGGAAAACCTTCAAAATAAAAGTTAATCTGATGTATCTGTGTGATTTCTCATCTAGGACTTACCTTCTTGCCATGCTTCTTGCTGAATGGAAAAAGTTACTCTGCCTTATCCCCTCAGGAAACTATCGTTTCATGCAGACAGTTATCTGAGGCGTCAATCATGACGTTTCCAAGGAAACCAGCCAATTACAAGACAGAAAACAGACCTGCGCCACGCCCCCTGTCGTGAGAGGGGAGCGTCTTGTGGTTGTATTAATATAGGGGGCTTTTCATAGCACTCATGCAGAAGAAGCAGTAGAGTTATTAAAGGGTCCAGTGTGAAAAGTATGTTTTCACCTGTATAATCACCTGAAACATATTTATGTGTTTGTTGCCTTAGAATGAGCCTTTTATATTTATAGATGCCACCATGTTGGACCACTGTGATGAGGTGAGATGAGGGGGTTGCAACCAATGAAGTGACGTCACCCACAGGTTTCTGAAGAATTACAGGTTTTAGCCAATGTGGAAGTGCTAAAAACTGCAGTTCCTCGAGCGGCCACTTGAGACTGGCTACAGAACATTTCAGTCTCCATAAGCCCCCATGTTAAACTTCACAGCAGAAATAAACATGTTTACAGCCTGGTACAAAAAACAGTTTTGGTCTCTATGGCTAATTTCCCCGTTCATGACAACTGTACTGAGGCTGAATTTTTATATAACTCACCTGTTTAAATTATATTAAGGCTTAAAGTTACGTATAATTAACAGCTTGGCTGCTTTGATTGACAGGTGGGCGTCACAGGTGGCTTGTTTGAACAACCAGGTGTCATTAGAGGCAGGACTGGAGCCAAATGCTTAATTATTTATATTACATTATTTACATTAACACATATTATAGAATAGCATTAACTAAAGGCAAGTTTGATTTTATTGTCATGTTTGTGAAAAAATTGATTATATTTAAACAAATTAATTTTTCCAATTTTAAATATATTTCATCAAATTTATTCTTCTTTTAAAATCATGAAAACTGTAAGGAAATTAATGCAAGTCACACCAAAAACAACCTTCATGAGTGCGCAGCTTGCACCGAGACTTTTATTTTGAAAGCCACTCTGGACCCTATGGAAGTAGACGTTTGCGCATGCGCAACAGCTGCACACGTTATTTTGGTTTGGTGTGTTTGCCAGAAATATCTCCAGAAATTCGTGTTTATATCCGTTTTAGGCTGTTTACCGTGTCGTTGTTTCTCACGTAGTGTCTCCACGTGGACTGTTAGCCGCTGTTGCTCAAACCAGACGACACAGTTTAGACTGAAAAAAGCTGAAGTTTAAAGAAAGCTAACTAACTAGCCAGCTAGCTACAAGTGGCAGCATGGCAGCTGTACTGGAGCTGATCGCTGGGAGCTACGAGCAGATCGCGTTTGGTTACCGGGTGAAAACGGACGAGAAAGTAAGTTTGAGTGTCTTATTTTGATTTTGTGTATCATTGTTAATGTTTAAGAACAGCCTGTCTGATCTGTGGCACTGACAAACTGACAAACTGGGATTGATGGAGGGCATCAGCATGTGTGTACTGCTGTAATCAAAGGTTTAATCTTCTCTTAGTGGGATGATTGACAGTTTTTTAAATGCATTTGATGAGTTTTATTCTTGTCAAACTGTCTTTTCTCTCAGATTTGGTCTTTAAGTTGTTGCAAAGAGTCATTGGTTCCCAGTTGATTCATGTTATTTTTGTTTGTCGTGCAGGAATGGACAGCCAAGCCAAACTTCACACATCACGCCCACACCGCATCCATATCAGCCGTGGCAGCCAGCGAGAGGTTTGTTGTCACAGGAAGCAAAGACGAGACCATCCAGCTGTACGACATGAAGAAGAAAACTGAACACGGAGCTTTGCTGCATCACAACGGTGAGTATCTCAGGTAGATCTCCTGTTTGATTTTGATCAAGCAGCTGTGTATCAGTGGTCTGCATACCTGACCCAACCTTCCCCTGTCTTGCACAGGAAGCATCACCTGCCTGGAGTTTTACGGGTCGTCTCATTTACTGAGCGGAGGAGAGGATGGACTCGTATGCGTGTGGAGCACGAAGAAGTGGGAGTGTCTGAAATCCTTCAAAGCTCACAAGTAAGCACACACGCAGGGAGAAGCACGCGTTTGTGTTTGTTCTTATGCTTTGTAAGTAATCTTGCCTAATCGTCTCATTTTCCTCAGAGGGACTGTCACGTCGCTGTCCGTCCATCCGTCCGGGAAACTCGCGCTTACAGTTGGGACAGATAAGACTCTCAGGTAAAATTCACAGCTCTGATGGAGAGTCAGATGATTAATTTAATATGGATTAAAAAATGACTGTTGTATCTTTTTGTCCTTTTTAGAACGTGGAATCTAATTAACGGAAGATCGGCCTTCATCAAAAACATAAAACAGAGTAAGCTTTCTTTTGGACTGTAGAAGCTCTGTAACAATATTATTACATTTGAAGTGATATGAACTTTTATTCTCTGCACTTCCTACAGATGCACACATTGTCCGATGGTCTCCCGATGGAGATAAATATGTGGTTGTGGTGGATGACAAAGTGGTCATCTACAACCTGGAGACAGCCTCTGTGACGGGAACGATCACAAACCCCAAGAGGATCTCATCTGTTAAGTTCTTAAATGTGAGTTCAGACTATGACTCTGAGTAACCTGAACTTAAACTGACATTTATGTGCTGTTACACCGAGATGTGACAGGAATAAAGCAACATTAGAATAAGTTTTAATAGGTGCTCGGTTTTTCAGAACGCCATCCTCGCCGTCGCAGGAGACGATGAAATTGTGAGATTATGTGACGTGGAAAAAGAGAAATGGGTGTGTGAGTTCAAGGCTCATGAAACCAGGTAAATTCATATTTTACTTCACAGATCCAACCCCATGTTTGTCTGAAAGTTCTTGGGTGTTTTTCAGTATGTATTTAAAGTTGAGCTCGTCTGATTTATTGACCGATATTGGCCTATAATAGATATTTTAGTGATATTTTGTATTGCTAAAAATTAAAACTTGTACCAGAATATCTTCATATCTCAGACGAGTGTTTATTTTACTTCTCATGTCACATTGTTGAAAAGTGAACAAACCTTACATGTTTTTGTGATTTCAGAGTTAAAGCAGTTGACAGTTTCATTACGGAGGATTACTGCGTGATGGTGACGGCTTCAAATGACGGATTCATCAAAATGTGGAAACTTCACCTAAAGGAGGCACGTGTTTAGTTTTATTCGTGAACATTTGAGTGTAAACCGTTTACTTACAGTGTCAATGTCACATTTACATTTGCAGCAACAGTGTGTGTTTTAAAATACCGTTTTAAACTTGTGTCACTACCGAGTGAGAGATCTACTTTGCAAAGCAGAATAATAAAGTTTAAGAAAAAAACGACACCATTACCTGCCGAGCTTCTGTTGACCCTGTGATGTACTCCTGCTCTCCAACAGGAGCTGGAGTCTCCCACCCTGCTCGGGGAAGTGAACACAACAGCCAGACTGACGTGCCTGGCTGTGTGGAAACCTTCATCGGTGCAGAAGATCGCTGAGGAACCAGCAGCCGAGGCAACAACATCTAAAGGTCAGTTGTCCTGCAAACGCTGACTTTTGTTTCGCCTCATCATCATGTTACGAAAGAGATTTGAGCTGTAGTTATTAGCAGATATACTGAGGTCTGCTTCACGTCGATTAGGGATGCACTGCAGGCTTCTTTGTGACTATGTAACAATCTGTTTGCTTTCGTCTGCAGAACTCGCCCAGGAGCTTTCAAAGACAAAGAGAGTCCGCATTGTAGCAGAAGAAGTCATTCTAGAAGATGAGAGCAAACCCAAAAAGAAGAAAAAGCGTGCTGGAAAATAAAATGGAAGATAATAAATATTATTCATGGACTGTTTTATATCTGGACTCACTTGCTTTTTATGGTTGCCACAGGGAGGTTATAAAAAGTACAGCGTTCAAGAGCAGATTTTATAAATATATTAGCCGTCAATGATGAAAAGGAGAAGAATGGGATGGGCAACAATAAAAACGTTTTATAATCAATGGGCTGCTTTTTTTTTAGTTTTATTGTGACATGTATTTACTGACAGTTACCACATGGAGGTGATAAAGCACGGCTGCTTTATCTTTTTTAAAGAATTTATTTGGTGTCTTTATGGCAAGATAGTCATGAATCATTCATGTAGAATGGCTTTCTTCCCTTGACACAGCTGAAGACAAAATATAAACAAAATAAAATAAAAATTAAAAACCTCTACAGACTTTTATTTTGAAATGACACCGGAAGTGATTTGTAAAGGTGAGGGGTAAACGGTAGGAAGTAAACTATCGTCAGTACTTCACTGACATGTCTTTAACTGTCGTACAGTGAAGCTAAATCTCATATTTGTGCTGATAAAGTGTCTTAATCCAGCTGCAGCAGTAAGTCTGTGGTCATGGCTGTGGACTGGGTTGGCTTCAGCTATGCTGCTCTGGTGTCAGCAGGAGGGGTCATAGGTTACCTGAAGGCAGGTAGGAGAGACACACCGACGAGTATACAGTATACACAGTATGGTCTGTTACTGTGTCTCATAAGGAACATTGATTTTAAAAGAGCTTGTTTGTTTGTTTGGTTTAAACTACATGAAAAGGGTTAAAATACTCAAAGTTATGAACTGAAAAGTTGATTTAAGTGTTCAGATCTTTTATTTGGGTAAAAGTTGAAATACCATCATCTAAAAATACTCCATTACTAGTAAAAGTTCAAAAGTATAATCAAAAAATTGTGCTTAAAGTATCAAAAGTAAAAGTACTTAATGTTATATAATGTTATATAAGCTGCCATTGTGCAGCCAGTTTTAGATCCTCATATGTTTTCCTAATCTAAAAAGTAAATAGTGATCAGTAGTACAATATTTCTCTCTCGGTAAAGTAGCATAAAATGGAAATACTCAAGTAAATGTACTTAAAGGTAAAGATGATGACTGTGGTTTATTAAAAACAGGATCGAGCTGTACTTTTATACGTTTTGCATATCAACTATCACACTGGATCCATTACAGATGAGGCAGATGTACCAGTTCATCCACTTTCAATAGCCTCAATGTACCAGAATGCATTGCAGCCACAAAACATGATGCACTAAGATTTCCACAGTTGTGTTTTGAGCTGTAACTGATCTCCACCTGTGCTAATTCATGATGTTCAGTTTTTGATTTAGAGATTTAGTTTGACCTCACGATATAAACGAGGTGGACAAAATATATGAAACACCACAAACTGCATCATCCAAGTTCAATCCGCACGTCTCACACAGTTCTAACAAACTGAACATTACAACCTCCATGAAGTTCGGATTTCTAGCAGGGATGTTGTATTGTTATAGCTAGGTGTACCTAATAAACCAGCAGCTGAGTGCACCTGTACAAACTATTCCTATTACTGAGATGTTAAAAGGCATTCTGGGGAATGTAGATAATTAGTTTCTGAGATGAGAAAGTGGAATCCATCTAACTTAGTTTCAAAATAAAAGCAGTGTTTCCTCCACAGGCAGCAGCACCTCTCTGGTTGCAGGTCTCCTGTTCGGCCTGCTGGCTGCAGTCGGTGCTTATCTGGCATCTCAAAATCCGAAGAATGTCTGGCTTTCACTCGGTGAGCAAGTTTAGTTTGTTAAAGTGTGACAGTTCAGCCGCAGCTTTCACAAACACATGGCAACAACTGTGTCCCTTCTGCTGAGGAAATGCAGGCACCTCGGGAACGCTGGCTGTGGTGATGGGACTGAGATTTCTCAACTCGTGGAAGTTCATGCCAGCTGGTTTAATGACTTTAGCGAGGTAATACACACATTATACACCGACTGCTCCTGTGATAATCATTTATAGTTTTCTGTGCTTTAAAAAATCAGGAATGAACACATTTACTATTCACTGTTTGGTTTTTCTTTTCAGTGTACTGTTGCTGATGAAGATCATCACTGGGATGCTGAAGAGACCACATAAATTATCATAAAAAATGTGACATTTCTGTGTTTCTGTACATATTTTTGACCAAAAAAAATCCACTTTTTTGCTCGTTTGAACATACTGTGCATTCACAAATGATGTTTTTTCTATTAGAGTCTGGTTCTGTATAAAAATATTTTGATTATTGATATCTTTGATTATACAAATCAATTTTTATACAGTTAGATGTTGTTTATGTTTGTAAATGTGTATGAAAAATGATCACTGAACCACTTTAATAAAAAAAATAACTACTTTATTTAATTTTCTAGTCTTATATTTAAAAAAAAATACTGACAGTAGAAGTCGTGGGACACTTTAACAACATTGAATAACATGGCAAATGTAACGACAGACTAGCAGGAAACACTTCTGTGCACTGTTGACGCTTCTCCGCTGAAGTCTGTGTTTCCTGGCAAAAGTGCAGTGGGGGGATTTTTTCCCATGAGTCACTGGTGTGGAGCAGGGCTGTGTTTACTGGTGGCCTCCGTATTTGGCGCTCCAGTCTACTCGACCGTGCACCGGCTGGATGTTTGTGCTCTTTAAAAAAGTGTTCTTCCCTGTAATGCTTGTGCTGGATCCAGAGAACTGAGGATTCAGGGATCTGCTCCTCGAGCCTGCGTACTCTGGGGAGACGGTCGTAAAAAAACATAAGGAGGGTGTGTTTAGGCTTTACTCAACCTGTAATATACGAATTAATAGTTCACTGATTTTTGTTTTTATACCTTCATGTGAGAGCACCGGTTTGTTTGAGGAAGCTTTACTCTTGGACTTGATTTTAGACTCAACTCTTAGATCAGCAGCAGATGAAAGATCAACTACAAGATTTAAGAAAGTGGGTAAAAATTCAGGTTAACACTGAACAGATTCATCAGATCAGCAACAATCCTCTCAGACACTTCTGTTTTTAAGGAAGGTATTGACTCATTTCTCCTCCAGGGGGCGTTTTGCTCAAGCATGATGGAAGAGAAACTCAAAACAAGTGTACACAAAGAATTAGTTTCCAGTACCGCCTGACTGGTACCAAACAACACTAAACCAAGAAAGTCTGACTCAACCATTATCCTGTGTAGAATTCATTGTCGTGACTCACTAGCAGAGTTGCCTCCTATCGGTGCCAGGGTAATCCTCTGTCTCCTGTCTGCTCCTGTTTCAGCCTTCTGAAAAGGTGACATGTAGGTCTTAGTTGGGTTGTTCATGAAGGACTCTGAAAGGACAAAGAGATCCATCACAGGTTACTAATTGACTGTCATCAATAATGTAAAGCACTTCAGTGATGTCTTTACTCACAGTAACTTTTTGAATTGCACAAATACCACCGGTCATCTGTGACCTGCTCCTAAATCTGAGAGATACCTTTGGAGAGATTAAGATCCTTCAGGGTCTTTTCTTTTAGAGGCTGCTTATCTGTTAGTTTAGGAAGACTAATGTCTAAAAAAAAACACACACACACAACATAGAAAGAAAAGAGGAGGGATGAGTGAAGGAACTGCAGAACACAATGAAGAGAAGATCAGAAATCTAAAGTCTACTTCTTTTCCAATCAAAGCCCTGGATGACGTTTTGCTTTTAGCTGCTTCACACTCTCAAACAGAAAACCAATGTGTGTGTGTGTTTTTTGTGTGTTGGGTGACTCATGAAGAGCGCAGGTTTCATCTTTTGACACTCAGAAAAAGAGTTCAGTTTTCCTCTTTTCAGCAAATAATAAAATAAAAAAAACTGATGTTATTATTCCTACTCCTTTTGGGACATGAAATGTTTAAAAAAATGTATGCTGCTTATTTATGTACACAGTATTTATTGTTTTTTTTTTTTACATGTATATCTTATTTTAAATCTTAGAGATAAAAGTATTTCAAATCAAATCAAACTTACTTATTTTAAACTTGTGTCAAATTAGATTTTTAAATAATTAGCAGTGTTTCTAACAGGATTGGTTTACTGTGTCAGATCAGAACAATCAGAAAACTTATACCGGGACCTCAAATTAACTCTGATACTGTCTGACACTGTGATCTCTGAATATCCAGAAAACTGCTCTCACCTGCTTCTCTGAACAGGTAAAGAAACATGCATCCTCAAACCTCTCTTAACGTCATGTGGAGGGAACTCCAGCCCCTGTCCTAAACACGAGCTGTCCCAAAGGTTTCCGCCGACCCCCTGGCTTCCTACTGAGGAGTTGCTTTTTAGATTTACGCCTGAAAAGGACAGACGGATCAGAATGAACTCACTGTAGCTGAGCCCACACACCAATTTGCACCAGATCTGATGGAACTGTGCCATATTTAGATTTCGCAGCTACAGTATGTACATGATGAGAGCTGTTTGTGTTAGACAACAGTAACAGCAAACTTGTGTAGTGCCTAAAAAAGTGAACGGAGGCAGCTATTAACTAATGTAACATGTTAAATTAAATTAAATTGCCTTCGTTGATCAGGTAAATGTGATTTTTGTGACACAGTAGATCATTTTTTTCTCACCTGGCAGATATCTGGACTGGCGGAGGTAGTGCTGCTTGGCAGACAAGGTGGAGGAATCAGCTCTGTTCAGCTCACTGTGGCTCTGGAGCATTGATGCCGTATCGTTCTTTGAGTCTGGAAATCTTGACAAAAACATATTATTGTTACATTGTTTTGTTCCAAAACTTATGTTCCAAATATTCACTTTTGTTTCAAGGTAATACTGTACAAATGATTATATGTTTACTGCTTTAACTTGTCACCTGGAAAACTTGAACCATGGATCATGTTAGCTACAAAATGTTAGTTATCACCGAGCTGTAATGTAAAGTGCTAACTGTATATTTTACATGAAAGTGTAAGAAGAGGTCTAACCGACAGCTGGGCCCATCTGGTCCTTTTTCCTTCAGAGAGCTGATGGTCGGTTTTTTGGAGATGGAAACTCCAGCGTCTGGATCGTCACCGTCGTCCCAGCTGTCTACGGACTTGAAAGACGTCTGTCCCCATCGTCGGCGTCCAGTCCGGGCTGAGGTCATGTTGTTCTCTGCTCCTGTGGGAGCTTCTCTTGTAGCCTTTGAAATGAACATAAAGTCGAAAAAAAAACGTTCTGTAAGCTCAAAGAAGCTCCGATTCTGACATTTACAAGCTGTACCTGAGTGACACCTACAGCCTGCCAGCTCATCGTTTGCCTGTTTTTCACCAGGCTGAGAGGTTCCTGCTGCCCGTCTTGCACCGTGGTGAAACACATTGCTGGTTTTGTGCTTGGCTCCATGTTGTCCTGAGGTAGGGAGATCTGCTGAAGGGGCTGGTGGAGAGTTTGGATGCAGGTCTGCAGCTCCGTCTGAGTTTTAATTGGCTCACCGGACTCTTGGCCCGTCTTACAGAGGGACAGAGGCTTCGTCTCTGGAGCCACCTCGGACATCTTTGCCTCAGCCTTCAGCTGCTCTGAGTACTTAAGAGGAGCACCGAGCGCCTGGCCGACATGGAAGTATGGATACCGTAGAGCCTGGAACACAAACAGTGCAAACCAAGGTAAAAAGAGAAGCTTGCAACTTCAAAATAAAAGGGCAGACAAGGAACATGGAAATAAGAAAATGAGTTCTTATGACATGGAATATTATGTAAGATAAAGGACTAATGAGACAGCCACTGCACAGTTCACACAGTACTAAAGGCTCAAATGTAATATAGATTCATAGATATGTATAAACAGGCTGCAGCATTATCATTCTTTTTCTCAGCGGACGTGCATTGCCTCAGATGTGCATCCAGATTTCAGGTTTGGTATTAAGGTAACTGCCAAGGTAAGCTGATTGATTCCCACTTGGGCGTCCAAATGCTAAAAATAGATGCACTCAAAAGGTGCTCAGGTTAAAAGCATTCACCAAAGGACTTGTGTTCCTTTGCAAAACACTGTCACTTCAGCATTTAGCTGTCCTCACTCTAATCTTTGTACGTTTTGTGTTTTTTCCGACCAGACGATGATAAAACATTTAAATGTACCTGAGCAGCACTCGGCCTTTTCTCAGGGTCCCACTGCAGCATGTCTTTCATCAGCGTGATCGCCTCGTTGCTGGCGTTGGGGATCAGGGATCTGAGGCTGGTGGGGACACACTTTGGGAAGCGGAAGTTCATCGAGGTGGCCAGGTTGTAGCCCTCGGGCCAGTCCGACTGATGTGGTGAAAAACAAGAGAATCATCTGTGAGTTTGTGTCATCATGACGTATCAAATACAAAATAATTCTTTGACCCTCTGAGCTGTAAATCCAGTATGTTACAAAACAGAAACGTTTGTTACCGATGTCTTACAACAAAAGGATAAAAGTGTGATTTTAATCGTGTCAGTGGTCAAAACGGAGAGGGCATCACCATAATGTATGAAACCTGTTGTGACGTTTCACCTTCTTCAGCGTTCCCAGCACCTGACAGATCTTGAAGATCTCGTCCACCTCACTGTTGCCAGGGAACAGCGGCCTGAGCGTGTAAAGCTCCGCCATGATGCATCCCACGGCCCAGATGTCGATGGGTGAACTGTAGGTGTTCGACTTTAGCAGAACCTCTGGGGCTCGGTACCTGTCACAACAGCACAGGAGGATAGTTATGTAACATTTGCGGATAGTGATTTAACTCTCCTCTTCCTCTTTTTGTTCATGTTCTACTTTCTCATTACTTATTGCTCAATTAACCAAATTTCACAACCGGATCATTTATCTCACACAGAATAAATGTGTCTCCTACAAGCAGCTAACGAGTGTTTTGAAAAAATCATGAAGAAATCAAGACACTCGCTTACTCTCCATCTTGTGAACAGAAGTGATATTACAGCAGGTGTTACTGTCTGGTTAAGGTCAGATTTCAGATCAACAATGACCCTCCGTGCACATCGCTCTTATATTATTGTGTAAATAAACTCACCATCTTGTGGACACATAATCAGTGTAAGGTGGCTGTGAGCGGATTTCTCTCGCTAGTCCAAAGTCAGCAATCTTAACCAGCTCTGGGCCCATGCACAGCAAGTTCTCCGGTTTCATATCACGATGGAAGTACCCTGAAAAACAGGGGAGACAAGTCAAATAAACCTATGCGGATTCAGATAATCTGCCAGGATTTATTTTATTTTTTAAAGTTTCTACTACTACTACAACCACAGCAGCCTGTACTACTACTAATAATGACAAGACTCTCTACGGTTGCGTATCACAGTCTGATGTTTTGTCAGATTTCATCTGAAACACAGAGTTAAAACATCTCTGACCAAAAAAAAAAAAAAGATGTTTTAACCTGACAAAGCACAGTGAAGCCAAGCCTATACGAGAGAAAGACAGGAGGAGTCTCTTACCGTGCTTATGCACAAATGCTAAGCCAGACAATACTTGGAACAGAATGTTCCTTATTTCATTTTCAGAAAACATCTGATCTTCTCTGGCAGCGGCAAATTGGTAAAAGACAAAAGAAAGAAAGAAAGAAAGAAAGATTGAAAGAAAGAAAGAAAGAAAGAAAGAAAGAGGGGATAAAGAAAAAAGCCCTATGCAAACAATCATGCCTTATTGAAGTGGGAATGACACCAGCACCCACAAGCACTAAAAACAGTGCTGATTTTTTTTTTTTTATTCCTGAGAAGAAAAACTTGCTCAGTTAAGCTGTGGTACCGCTCACACCTCCTCTTCTCACTGAGGACACAGGAGAAGTGAGTCATTTTTGGCGTTGATGCCTGATGTCTTATCAGCCGTTCAGCGTTCGTATTCAACTTTGTTTTCTGTTTCCTCAATTATGAACTGTTTATACGGAGACAGCGCTGACGGCTTGATAACACGGCATTTTAAAAGACGGAAAAGACAGCACAGTCAGTTTTTCTTCGGTCTGTATTCACCTACCATGTTCATGGATAAAGGACAGTCCCTGTAATATCTGAAATGTCATGTTTCTGACGACTGACTCAGGGAACAACTTGTTTCTGCAAAAATGAAGACCGACACATGATGACTCAATCTGACCCAAATAATTCTCACATTCCCAATGGTGATAAAAAAACACACACACACTGCAGAATGACATCACAAAAATAACTTGGTGTACACAGCTGGTGTAAGGCCTGTGAGTAAATGTGTGTCCGCTGTGTTCTTACCGTTCTTTCATGAGCTGATAGAGGTTTTCTTTCATATACTCAAAGACAAAGTAGAGGTAGTCATTCTCTCTGACGACTTCTCTCAGTTTCACCACGTTGGCATGGTTCAGCTTCTTCAGCGACTGGAAACACAAAGTGTTTAGGAGACGAACACAACAGAGTCAGCTCATTATGTCAATGAATTACCTAAAATATCTGAACGCAGTGAACTTTTTCACTCAAATTTCAATTATACCACAAAAATAAACTACTATGGGCAAATAATATATGTCAGTTGTAATTTGAGTTTGGGGCTTAATCCACAGGAATATTGCGAAAAGCAGGGCAGGACTTTAAAAGCCGAAACACTGGTGGTTTAAAATGATAATATTAGCCAATATGATTGCTGATATACTGTATCATCCTGACTGATTCTCACCTTCACCTCTCTCAGATTCAAGCACTCATCCCAAGAATAAAACTTCCTCTTCATCCTGTTGAAAAAAAGTATAAATGTTGACACTAAGATAGCAATACTAAGTGTAACTGTCGTAGTACACGACCTCTAATCGACATTATCGTTCTACATTCATCATGTGAAGAACACTACGTGGTGGAACAAATCCTAATTTTGTACTGGATAATAATAATTAATATGTTACCTTGAAATGTGTGGAGTTATATTAAACTAAGTGATGTGAGCTGATAAAGACAACACACTTTTCACCAAGGACAGTGACAAAAATGTTATTTATTTTTTTTATTTGAAGAATAAAATGCCCAGAATTTACTTAATACAAAGTCACATGACTAATAAAGTATTTTGACTGCAAGCTTAATTTCAGTGGTAGAGTTAAATTCAAAAAGGATTCAACACTCACTCACTTAAGGAGAAAGCTTTGTTCAGAGTTGGACTACTGAGTTCCTAACAGAAGTAAACTTGGAAAACTTTAAGCATTAATTAATTAAGTTCTGAATTAGGAGGGTTGGGACAGTTTTCTCTCCTTTGCAGGCTCAAAATGGATTTTTATTTATTGTCATATCATATTTAAATAATCTTGACCTGCTTTATTGATGGTAGGAAGAAGACATTTGAAATTTAATTCAATTACTATTGCAGTAAAAACAGCATCCTGAGCAACACTGCTCTATTTAAACGTACTTTGTTGAGATGTTTTACGTGTCTAATGTGACTGTTTTACTGCTGCTGTCGTTCATATAACATTTGGGCAACGCTATGCGGTGCACTTTCACTCCTTTCACTGTCATCAGTAGTATCAGCTTGCACGATAACCTTAGATTTACAAACAGTGCCTGGTGGATCCTCGTGAAACATTCATTATTAAATTCTTGCCAAAGACTGATTCTTACACAGCTCATCCTTAAAATGTGGTCTTTAGGCAAATGAGGAATTTAAGAGGGCACAACAATATATAGTAATAACACTAATAACAGTAAAAGTATCTGTGTTTTGACAAGAAATATGCATCTGTTGACTTTCAAAATGACCCTAATGAGCTTATTCAGTCTAAAATCACAACATATGATGCACGCAAGGACTCAAAATGTTTTTGTTTTTCTTATGAGGATGCAATGTGTTTGACTCCGGAGTCTTGAAGCACCTTGCAGCAGCCACTCAGGGTTTAATCAGCTTAACACTCCTAGACAAAACAACACAGTATGTCTCTGGCATGTTTACCGGAGCTACACTCACCTCTTTATGGCCACCAGCTCCCCAGTCTCATTGCTCTTTCCCAGGAGGACGCTGCCATACGTGCCGTCCCCCAGCTGCTTCAGCGTGGTGTAGCGGTTCATCGTCCACAGAGAGCCCTGCCTCTCCTTCACCGAGCAGCCTTGACAGTCCCACGCAGTCCAACAGTTGGTCATTGTGAGCACAGCAACATCCCTCCACTGATAAACGACTTAAAGCCTCTCTGCCCTGCTCTATCCTGCTGTTACTGTGTGGCTACTCAAAGGCTTTCACTCTGGGAACACAGGAATAAAACATGAGGACGTTCATCCTTTTACCTTTCTCTCCGCAGATTGGTGATGAAGGGTGGAGGTTTACCTGGCACGGGAGAGTGGAAAAGTGACGCTGGCACGATCCTGCCTGTTGCACTGTGTCTCACCTATCCTAAGCTAAGCCTTGACGGCAGACAGGGGACAGGGACGCCCTGCGAGGGGAAGTGGATTATAGTTGACATGTGATTAAGAATGTGTGCCAGGAAATGGGACACACAGGAGAACCTGGAGACATGGTTTTAACTAATTGAGTCCCCTGAGTTTGAAAATAGGACCACGGTGACGCATGTTCTGTTCGGTCTGATGAATATGTGATATTTCAAAATAAGACTGCATTAATGAATTTGATGCAGGCACAGATTTACCTACCTTTGTCTAAAACTGATCAATGAACTGGCTGTTGGCGAAAATGCCCGCCTTTATTTCAGTCTCTCACAAGTCACTTTCTGTCACTATCAATTTCTCCCATGTTTCTTTTACATCCAATTAACCCGCATGTTCCAGCGAGTACGCCTCGGCCCTACCTGAACAAATTAGGGCCGGTGACATAATACTAGATTAGAGGAGTCAAGAGTAGACTAGGTAGTGGGGATGGTACCACTTTCTAATAAGGTACCCTTTATGATGCGGTTATAAGTTGTAACTAAGAGGCTTATTAATAGTTAATGAATCATTAATAATGCTTTAAATATTTTGGCCTTCTCTCTAATAGTGTCTTTTCTAAAGATTGTGCCCAGTGTCTCTAGTTTTTTTAATTATTTGCCAGTACATATAAATCTATTTTTGTCTCATTTATTGTTTTCATTCATCTAATAAGCAAAGTCTTTCTTTATTCGTCAGTCTAGTTTAAGTTGTAGTGTTTTGTTACATGTTAAAAGACTAATTTAAGAGGCAGTGCAAGTGTCCTGCAAGAGGAGGATAAACACAAACCAGGGAGATTTTTCACCTCCTGGCAACCCAAAAGTTCTTCTTGGCTCACGACTTATCCATAGAACATTAGTAAATAATATAAGATACACTTTATATGCATTTACAAAGGGTGGAGTATTAAAAAGTGGTAGATTTAGGATTAGGGTTGCGGTGCTTAAATAATATAACCTTGTACAGTGCTGCTCAAAGGTTTGTGAACATCTTGAGCATTTTGGAGTTCTATTGTTTCACCCTGATTTCCTTATTTAATCAAAACCATTATTTTTTATATGAAATAACAGGTGCAGGTTTATCAATTCAATATACTCTAAAAAAAATATCATCTGTATAGTTAAGACTAAATTAAAAAGAGTTTTTGGTCAACTTATATAGGTGCAAAAGTTCGTGAACCCTGAGCTGCATTGGTTAAAACAAGCAGTTAAGTAGAATCTGGTGGGACGAATTGGTAACCACTGAAATGGACCAATGACATCAGAGATGTTTAGGGACAAAATTGTGCATCACTGATTAAAACCAGGTCACTTTAGTCTTACCCGGGTGAACCCATACAAGTCAATCACGCAGAGAGGAGGCGAGATCTCAGAGAGGACCTCAGGAAGACGGTAGTGACAGCATATTTGTCTGAGGGAAGCTATGAAGTCATCTCAAAAGAATGTGAGCTTCATCGTTCCAACGTGAGGCAGATCATCTACAAATGGAGAGCACTGAAAAAGACTACAACTCCGCCTGGACCCTCTAAAATATTAACAAAAGACACAAGAACATCGGTAATGGCAAATATCCTCCAAAGTAGATGTGAGAGACTGATGAGTCACTACAGAAACCGTTTGGTTGAAGTTAGGAGTTGCAATATTCTATTAACTGAAGGGGTTCACAGACTTTTGCACCCACGACATCTGATTTTTTTCTTAAATCAACCCCCTTTTTTTAAATATAGAATGACAATATAACCATTTATTTTGTTTGAGTCCATTATTTGGAGTGTTAGTATTGTGAACTGGGGTATAACTTAACATTTAATAAGGTTATTTTAGTATTTTTTTACAAAAAAATCTGACAATCGCTGTAGGGTTAGGGATAGGGCAGCACTGTATGTGTAGGAACATGAATAATGTTACAAAACTTGAATTTTAATGTTTTCCTTTCAATAAAAAAAATCACAAAAACGTCTAAATGTTAAATACTAAACTGAGTTTTTACTCTGTTCATCACAGCGTCTGAAAACTAAACATAATTTAGCCAGTTAGCACACAAGCTAACAACAACAACAACAACAACAAGAAGGTTAATAAGCTAGATAGCTAAATAG
Source organism: Miichthys miiuy (assembly GCA_036365135.1). Taxonomy (NCBI): domain Eukaryota; kingdom Metazoa; phylum Chordata; class Actinopteri; family Sciaenidae; genus Miichthys; species Miichthys miiuy. The sequence continues at coordinate 6,910,812 of CM071617.1, read as the reverse complement.
GCTAACATTAGCCTTAATTTAATGTAATTTTCAAACCGTACGATCTAACAGGCAGTTTTTTACTAAATGTCTCACACAACATAAGTAACACTGGAGCGGTGTGCACCTACCATAGGAGACATTTTTGTGCTGAGGAAGGTGACACGGTGATGCTGGCTGTGCAAGAGATGCTGCCTGCCAGCCTTGTCCGTTTATGAGGGCGGCTTCCTGTCTCCTAGGCAACGCAGAGACTTACAAAATAAAAGGGAGTAAAATCATCCTCATGACTACATGACACCGTGGTGGACCTATAATATTATGCAGTATGTTGAATTAAATTATAAAAATTTAAAAAATAGATTCTTAACACAACGCAGCACAGACAACACTGGCCACCACAGAGTGGTAATACATCTGTAGCAGTATAAATACATACAAACATATGAATTGTAATGAAATTATGGCTCAAAAACTACTGTTCTCGTGGTCAATAATTAACTTTCAACCTTAACTTTTTCTAATATAGAATTGTATTGTGTGTTTAAAGCTCAGTTTAGTATTAACATTTATAAGTTTGTGTTTTGTTTATTGAAAGGACGGAGAAAAACATCAAATTTTATAACGTTTCTCAATATATAAGGTTATATTTAAGACAAACAGACCTTCATATGATCTATCTATTAACCTGTGATCTATCTATTAACCTTGGTCAAAAGAAATTGTGTTGGGTCTCTGTTGACTCATCCTCCAAAAATGTATTTAGGTATAACTACGAGTGGGGACACTATTTATAATCAATTCAAATAAAGGGTGTCTGATTCAGCTTTATATTTAGGGTTAGCATGTAAATGAGTCTATTAAGTGCATATTTAGTTTTTAAAAAAACTATGGCTTATACTATTTGATCCAAAATTTGAACATTTAGGCTGTTGTATGTAGGTTATTTAGCTCTACAAACTGACTTTAGAGTCTGCACATGTGTTTTACAAGTGCTCCATCAAGTGGCTCATTCTCAACACTGCACCTGACTGTGACTTTGGCCCCTTTATAGCTCAAATAAGCTGAACTTTTTTTCTAATTTATAACTAATTAAACATGTCACAAAGGATCCTGATCACTATATTCATAATTCCAGTGTCATCTACCTTTAAAAAACAACAACAACATGTGTTATCATACAACCAGTCACAGTGTAGGTGAGGAGACTTGGAGACTAAAGGTCAAAAAGTTCCTATATCTTAGACTGTATTGTGGTAGGTTGCGCTGCATTTAAAAGAAACTAACTAGCAAAATTAAATATTTATCTCCTGGGAGGACCCATTGAAGTTCCCAGGACCCCAGTTTGAAGTGCAAAGTAGGGACACAAGCTCAAAATAGGTCCTGTATATTTCCTGTGTATGTCAGAGAACTGATAATTTGCATTATGGCAATTTAGAGAACACACTGATAAAAAACAAACAAACAATGAAACAAAAGGCTGGTTATATCAGGTGTAGGTGTAAATTAGTCTGAAATCAGCTGTAAATTTGTTTTTATTTTAAAAAAATGTATTCAAATCATAGACTGTGTATAAGGTAGGAGTAGTGCGTGATAATGCAGAGCAGGTTCACTATCTCCAGTCAGGAGGTGTCTTTAGACATGCAGGCATGAAATGTGAGGAATGAAAATCATGACCAGCATTCTCGAAATGGCCATACTGTAGTAACATGACGTGCCGTGCATTGCACCTAACAACTGTGCAGTCAGATTGTTGACTGTCTGCGCAGCGGATAGCCGCGCTTTTTTTCCAAGGTTGTGCTTTTGGTTACTTACGGTAAGATGGACCCGCAGTGTCCACTAAAGGATCAGGTGATCCACTAACTACGAAGCGAAGGCTGACTGGGGAAAATGCAAAATGACATATAGCAAATGTCGGAGCATAATTCATTCACATTTTCGGCTCAATTTTGGACTTAAATCGCACCGCTGGAGCTCCAATGTAACGATGGCTCGTTAGGGCTGGTGGCGCAACTGCGATTTTTTTGGATATTTTAATTTATGAAAAATCACATTCACAGACAAATATTGGTTTCAACATGGGGCTGTGCTACAGTTTGCGTCCCCGGCTCTTCGGGGACCTGAGCGGCTCTATTTCCAACGCTACCTCGGACTCGGACCAGCCTCCGGACGCCGCCGTGCCGACCCGCGCCGGGGGAGCTCGCCAGGAGGACACCGGGGGATGCGGGGAGAGTTCGTCGCTACGCGGCGGCGGTGGTGGTGGAGGCGGCGGCGGCCCGGTGCGCCCCGGGGACCCTGCTAGGCTCCCGGCCGGGGAGCACCGCCGTGGAGACACCGGTACCGACGGTGTGCTCATACAAAACGGAGGTGGCGGTGGAGGAGGTGGTGGTGGCGGCGGAGGAGGTAGCGGTAAGGGGACAGGGAAGGACCGCGGCCGACGCTTACAGCTGCTTCAAAAGACTAGCACCCAAAAGCAGAAAAACTGGGACAAATTGCTGGTGGAGGAGAAGGAGGCCGAGAAGGAGGCGAAGAAAGTCAGTAAGAATATTGACAGGGCGCTGAAGGAGCTCAAACGGGAGTATAAACAGACGCATCGGCTGCTGCTGCTCGGTAGGTTGTGTACCTCTCTTGTTGTTGTTGTTGTTGAACTAGGAAGCCGTTTTATTATTAGAAATGAAAGCGTACTGGCCTTTACACAAATTATGTCACTACTCTGCCGAGGCCTGTTGCCACATCTGTTGGCTTGGCTGTGAAGACTACCCCCCGCGGCTGTCAATGACAAATGATGAAGATGGACGTTTAGACTCAATGGGCCTGCTGTCCTGTTACATTTTAGGTTGTAAGGTATTTTAAATTTTACATAATGGACCAGTACACACAGGTTTACACAGACCACTTACTGTGGTGACTAATGGGCCATGCTTACTCTCATTGTATAATATAGTGTAGTGTAGTGTGGTACTACAGATGAAATGTTTGCATGCATGTTTACAGTCATTTTCAAAGTACATATAATGTAGTATAGTAGAGTATAGTGTGGTATACTATATTTAGTGTAGCATAGTAGTGTATAGTGTGGTGTACTATATTTAGTGTAGCATAGTAGAGTATAGTATGGTATACTATATTTAGTGTAGCATAGTAGAGTATAGTATGGTATACTATATTTAGTGTAGCATAGTAGAGTATAGTATGGTATACTATATTTAGTGTAGCATAGTAGAGTATAGAAGTATCATTTAGTTGGTTTTGTATGAAGAGAGACATTTAGCCTTTGTCTATCAGGCCACGTTTCTCTGAAAACTAGTATAATAGTACAGTGTTCAATATGAGGACTAAGGTTTTTCAAATAAATCATATAGTATAGTATAGTATAGTATAGTATAGTATAGTGATGAATGGTGTAAAATATCTTTGTATACTATACTATACTATACTATACTATACTATACTATACTATACTATACCATACCATACCATACTGTATATTACTATACTACACTACAGGCTACTGCATTTTACTTAATACTACAATATATAGCCTATTATTTTTTGGAAAGAAAAAAAAAAACCTTAGTTTACTTGGTTCCTTTTGGTCATGTTTGTTCTGAAGACCCACGTAGTATAACATAGTACAGTACAGAATAGTAGAGTTGAGTAGAGGTTGTAGATCATAATAGTATAGTATATTATAGTGGCCTTTTCTTTAGTGTGACATCTATCACACATCTAAAGTAAGGTATTTCTATAAATAAATATGTGGTGTAGATTGTAGTATTGTGTGTGTATTGTGTAGTATTGTATAGTGTAATATACAGTATTGTTTCGCAGGCTTTACAGAGATGTACTCATAGAGAGCATTTAGCTTTTGAGTCAATTACAGAAATGCTTTCAATAATTGGTAAATGTAGTACTGTTGAGTATAGAGTAGTATAGTGGCCTGTTGTACAGTATAGTAGAATGCAGTGTAGCTTTATAGAGAGTTTAGTTTAAGAGGCTTTAGTATACAAAGATACAACCTAGCTTTTGGCTATTGGGCCATGTTTGTTTGAAAACTAGTAGAGTAGAGTAGAGTAGAGTAGAGCTTAGGATAGAGTAGACTATAGTAGAGTATAGTATAGTGGACCGTGGTGTGGTGTACTTTGACATCTGTTCAGGACTACAGATAAAAAATAGCATTTGACTGTCACATATTTACAATAAGTTTTATGAATAAATAAATGTATAGTAGAGTAGAGTATAATGTAGTAGTATGATATTTTAGAGTATATGCAGTCAGTTTTAAAATGCAATGATGTACTTAGCTTTTTGCTGTTGGGTTGTATAGTGTTGTATATGTTTAATTAATCTTAAAATATCTTTTGGTAGTATAGTATGGGATAGTAGAGTACTGTATATTGTAGTATAGTGGAGTGTGGCCTGTAGTGTGATCTGCTCGGAGACGACAGATGAAAAATAGCCTTTTGACCAACTGTTGTACATTTACAGTAATGGTTTTCAACAAATGAATGTCCAGTTTGGTAGGTTAGAGTGCAGTATAGCACAGCAGAGTGTTGTACAGTATAGTGTACTGTAGATTATAGTTAAGTAGGTTGTAGAGTACAACTGTAGGTGTCCATGTGTCCATGGAAAATTGGTTTCAGTGCTGAGTTGACAAACTAATGCACAAAGTACAACTCTGATCATCAGTTTGATAAAGACACTTCCTGATTACAGCTTGACATGCTAAAAATTGCTTGCTTTAGTTTTTCCATATGGGTGTAAAGTTTTCTCTTTATGGCTCTGTTGCCATAAATAATCCATTTTAAGGCATCAGTTAGGGCTCTGATAACATGTGGATATTGCTTTGACATTATTTTTAGCATTTGTGGAACTATTAGAAACAGATAAAACATTAAAGGATCTGATTAATTCACTATAAAAGTTAGTTATCGGTTTAATTCTGCCCCATATAAATTACAGGGCGTTCCAAGAGGCGTTCCAGCATCCATCCAAGTGTTGTCCCTGTTTTTAGATGGAGGTGTTGTGTCAGACCAGGCCTCTCTAACCCTGTTGTCCCACTGTGTAAGTTAGGACATGTTTCATCCACAGCAGATGATTTAACCACTTTTTACTAATTGAGCTCTCCAGCTGCTTCGAAGAGTCCAAGTAGAAGTTTAATTTACCAATGTAGGACTTAGATTTAGCTCGTAGGTTGTGTTATTTCACCACGTGTCCAGTAACCATCTCTATATTACAGTACATGCTGACACTGTGCTTAACTTTTCTAAAAAGATCAATGCTTATCTTCCAAAACAGAAAGTGTTGATCAGGAACAGGATCTTAAGTGTCATCACAGCTACTCAGACAAGAAAAGCAATGTTTAAATGTGGACATATTTACCAAACCCCCCCAAAAAAACAGATCACAACCACTTTCGGTTTTAAAAGCCACACTGAATACCACGTGTGTGTGCATGTATTTACTTTACTTTAAACAGTGTAATGCTTCGTTACTCTATATAATAAATGGCTACCAGTTTAATTTCCTGAGTAAACAGCTCTCAGTAATTACACACAGGAAGAAATGGCTCATCCTAATGAAGTCACACAGGGAAGTGTCATACATTCTTCCATGAGACACTGTTGAAAGCTATACAGCGTGTGTGACCTGTGTCACTGTGTCATTTCAGCATGTCATTATGGTTTTGGCGGCTTTCTTCACCACTATAGAATCACAATTATTTTCAGAGCTATCTGTTCTGGTACACCCAGGAGCCTCAGCACGAGCCACAGGCCGTGTCTGGTTTTTCTTAAGAGGCCTTCGGGACTTTATACCCTCCAGGTCTCCAGTAGGACTCTTGTTGCATGCCAGAGGTGGTTTGTGTTCCTCTGAAAGTGGACACCTTTCAAATAGTGTTACATTTCAAGGCAACGTATGCTAGCTAATCTGGGTCACTTTATCTGTTTGTATTTGCTGCAGGTATTTAGTTGAATAACGATAGCCATAAGGAAGTATTGTTTATCCTAAATGGACTGCCATGTTCAGCTTGTGCTGGAGCTGGAATGCAGTCATATTTATATTTAGTTTAATTTTTGTAACATTTGATCATATTGAATCAAATGTTTGGTATTTTACAGGATACAACACAAGTTAGCATTTTAAAAGTAGTTAAACTCTTAAAATCTGGATACATTTCATAAAAAAACACCCGTTAAAAATGATAATGAATGTCTCATATTGTTCAGTTTTAATGTTTTGTATTCAAACACAGAACAGTTCAGGTTCAGAAATTACAAAACAGTTTTTATTGATGCTTTGGAAATATAGTACAGTTACTTAAAAGTGTAGTTGTTTACAGAATATGAAGTTAATTCTCATTTTGACATACATACAGGACCTGCTTTAATTCAAATTAGGTGCAGGAATCCTACGAGATTGAAGCTCCGTAAATCAAAAGTTTCAATGTAAAGTAGTGAGTGAACTTGACAATACAACAAACAGTACATGGCTCCAACGGCGCTGTACATAAAGAAAATGAAATTTATATTAGAGTTGACTATCTAGCAATTATTCCATCTGTAGAAAATTAATTATTCAGTGAGTATTCTGATAAAGTCATTTTAAAGGAAAAAGGTCAGATCTTAACTGGTTCCAGCTTCTCAAACGTACATATATTAGTTATTTCTTAGTGTTTTGGGCTCTGGGAGGTTGTGATATTAATAGATTAATCATGAAAATAACTGAATAATGTGTCATAAAAATGACACATACTCAAAATGTTTCTCACCATGTCCCAGTGGCTGTTTAGTCTCCTGTAAAAGTCTTTAAGAAGGTCAAGTTCTCTCTGCATATAAAAAAAATAAAGGTAATCCTACAACCATATATTTAGTGCAAAGCATGATAGTTTATGTTAATAAGAATAAGGCAGAGTTGTGATGTGACCACCAGTTCAGATACCTTTTAAATGCAACTTTGTGAGTTTGTGTTTTAGACACGTGAAGTCCAGTACATAATGTATTATGTGAAATGTCTTAAAAGATTTGCATTTCACCTATTTGAAGGCACCATTAGTCTAAAAGCGCTTGTAAAAACACACTAACAAACTCATTATTTATTGACCAGAGGACAATCGAGAAAATCTGAATTCCTTTAATAGAGTTCCTTTAGACTTTATACTTAAGCACATGAATACAGGAATACAGGGAACTGGAAGGCGAGTTCCTATTATTTCTTGGAAAGGAAGTCACTTTATTGTTAGGTCTCTTGGATCAGATTCTGTACAGGCCTGTGATAATATCTCTTAAAACTTTCCTAGATGTCCTTAACTGGCTGTTTTCATATCTCAGCCTTATCACCCTTCATGAACCTGAACAACAGGCTGCTAACAATGTAGCTCACTCAACAGAAATGATCAGTGAAACGAGGTAGGTAGGCCAATGAATAGCTTGTTGGAAGTCACTCATTATTGTATTTTTTTTTTGTGTGTGTGCCCTTATCCTGCATGTGAAACCATATTATGAAGAAATGTACTCATGTACAGAAGCACATAGTGGAACATATAGCCCTGTTAGCCCTCCCCTTTTGAATAGAGCCAGGTGAACTTTGCTTCTGTCTAAATGTGTTTTATCATTGACCATTGCTGAACTTTGCTACTAACTGCACAGAGTTCCTAGTTACTGTAATGACCGACACAAGATACCAGACTATGAGTTATTGTCATATTTATGATACTGATAGCACAGCCGCCTTGATACTTGTATCAGCTGAATCAAAGTGAGCCACGCCACACCAGAAGGACATTGGACTATGTTTGTTCTCCAGATTTTTGCTCACTGTATAATATAAACTTTATCAAGAGGCTCTGTCCCTAAAGAGGGTGCCATAAAGTTATTCCTGGCTCCATAAAAAAAAAATTCAGGAAGGCTAATTTTAGCTGGATATCATTTGGAAGTGTGCCTCGTTTTTTTGGGGGGTTTTTTTACAGTACGTGCCTCAGTTACAGTTGGAGCTAGTATAAATAAGTGTCGAAGATTTCCACATAGAAACGAACTCTTTTAAGTGTCAGATATTGTTAGATTTATTGTAAAAGCTCACTGGAAAACTACCAGAAAATCTAAGTATTTAAGTATATTTAATGTATTTATAAAAGTGAGAGTCTATAGTATATTTCCAAACTGATTAACTCATTGATTATCAGCCATTTTTAAGGGCCTTATACTTACAGGATATGGGAATCAACCCCAAACACTAGCAATGTGGATGCCATTTTGCAGTACAGGTCTGAAAACAGTAAAAACATCAGACTTTGTCAGACTTTGAAAACAGAATTTACTTGCAGTCGAGTATTTTTAGATTGTTTCATTGCTATGTTTACATTAGTAAAGGAAAAGTTCTCCTAACACTGCACATGCACACACACACACACTGACAGAGACATTAATTATGAAAGATAACAGCTACAATTCCTTACAAATATCATAACATGTTTAAAGACATACGGAAATAATCTGCTCTGAATAATAACTTGTGTCTGATATGTTTTTACCACAAGAACTCGCTGGACACAAGATGTCTCCTGCTGTATAACTAAGTGTAATGTCACAAAAGCATGCTTGAACGTACACGTCTTAAACTCTAAGCTTTAAGATGAGTGCACAGAAAGTTTCCAGTCTTTAGCAGATGAGTTTGAAAGCAGCTAAACTCACACATTTCAGAGTGGAGGGGGACTTTAAATGAGTGAAATTAACAATCATGTGCACCCTTTTTTATGCTGATATTTTATGCAACAAAAGCAGATTCTGTATCATTCATATGGAGCTGACAGTAGCCTCGGCATGTAGGCCTTTGCTGTGCTGCCTCTAACCACTAGAGAGTGATGTGGGCCAGTCACTTGTTTTGACCTTGCTTTCAGAGGTGGGGAGACAGGATTTTTTTTTTCTTTTCCTATTTGGTGAGGGTGGAGAGGGTGGTGTTGGTAATATTTTCACACCACTATAAGGTGAAGTAAGGGTTCCAGTTGAGATTTGCATGCCACACACAACTTTGTTGCACTCATGTCACTACGTGACACGAGTATTTGCATTGTATTTGCATAATGGAGACAATAACAGCACACTCCTTGTTACATGTTACACAAATAATCATTCATGGCTGTCCCGTGCTCCTGAGTGATCTATGAGCTTTTTATAATATAAGCATACAGTGCATTCGTAATTCTTTTTCTTTCTTTTTTTTTTTTTTGACTTGAATGCAACAGTGTATGTTAACCTTAGCATAATGGCTGACTAAGTTTTACCTGTTGTTCTTGAACACACAGACATTAAAGCTGAAAAATGTTTGCTACTGTTACCTACAAATAACACAGTGTCTACATGTGAAGTGCAGGGGCGATGTTTAGTGGAAATTCAGAACCTTACAAACCCACACCCCCATTTCGGTCAAATGAAAAGGAAACCACAGCAAGTTAAACCCAAATGTCGGAGACGGTGTCACAGCTTTGAGTATTCTCTATTTCCTCCTTATTGGTGAAAGCATGATTTGCTCTGCCACAGTGTTGTGAGTGTTGTACATGGCCCTTTTTGTTGTTTGTTTCTTATATGTATCTCTTTCTGATATTTGGCGATGAACCTTTATCAAATTGCATTAACATACATTGTTTAAAATAAGGGGAATTTATATATGTGTATAGAAATAACATAAACTCTCAGATTAAAGGTCAAATCCTTGGCAGTTATCTATATTATTGGACAAATTGCTATAGTTTTCTTCTACTACCTATTGGGACTTACAGTATTTTTGCAGGCTTGATGGTGACTTAATCAAAGTGAAGTGTATGTCTACAAGTTATGACCAGAAGTTCAACCAAAATGTGATTCTTCCAGGTCATATTATCCTGAATTCACAAGGAAAATCTTGATCTTGTTAATTATTTTGTGAGTTCTTAAATGTATCTTTAGCAGAGGGCCTCGACCCCAGCCCCCCCTCCCCCCAGGAATCACTGATCTATAACATATTTTAATGGCTGTCAAATGAGCCTAAAATAGACACACACACATTATGTGAAAGATCCTGTTTGAGCAAGTTTCTGTTGATTTATAGTCTCTACTGCAGTAGGGGAAGAAGTACTCATATCTTTACTCAAGTAAAAGTCAATACAACGATGTAAAAATACTCCATTACATGTAAAAGTTGTGCAGCAGTAAGTTAAAGTATTATCAGCAAAATGTGCCAAAAAGTAAAAAGTAAACTACAAGGAAGTATCAAACATAAAAGTACTCATGCATCAGAGTGACCCCTGTTAGTTATATATTATTGTATATTACCCATGCATCAATGTGTATGAAGTAATTTACTGTTGTAGCTTATCAAGATGGGGCTCATTTTAAGTACTTTTACTGTTTGGTAGTAATGCATATTTTATAAAATCATCATGTTTTGTTTGTAGTATCTAAAGACCTAAATATTTACCTCTGAATGTTGTTAAGTATAAAGAAGCATAAGACTTAAATACTCAAGTAAGGAAGTACCTCAGCTTTGTAGTTTAGTACTTGAATAAATATTTGGCTACTCTGTGCCACTGCTTTAATTTACATACATTGTATGCAGAATCTTAATCTACAGAGTAAAGAAGAAGGCCTAAGTAAAGCTGTCAGATAAATAAAGTGGAGTAAAAACTACAGTATTTACCTCGGAAATTGTAGTAAAGGGGAAGTATAAAGTAACATGAAATGGAAATACTCAAGTAAAGTACCTCAAAATCGTTAAGTACAGTAGGCTACTTAAGTACATGTGCTTGCATAGCATCATTGCTTTATTATGTTAGAAATTCTAGTTGGGTCATGATGCTTTTCGTATAATTTTGACATACTTGTACTTTATACCTCTACTTAATGACATTTCAGAAGAAAATATTGTACTTTTCACTCCAGCAGTAACATAACATAGTTACTTTACAGATTGAAATGTTAATTCAAAATATGAACCATTATTATAGATAAAAATGCCCAGTTTGCTTTAAAAATACAGTATAAAACTCAGAAAGGGGCCATTTTGCACATATACACAAACATATCTTACTAAATATCAACCATTGTTATAGCTAAAAATGTCCACTTTCTATATAAAGTAGTTAAATTTGCTTGCTACTTACATGGCAATGCAGTATAAAACTCTGAAAGGGGCCATTTTGCACAATCAGTAGATTCACTTTTGCTGCTTATACCTCTGTACTTTTACTTAGGAAAAGCCACAGAGTATTTTAAAATCATAGTACTACTAGTTTTGTGAAGGAACAGAGTACTTTCACCAATGTAACTTTATACTTCTACTGTAAAGTACTCCTACACTGACATAGTGTAGTCTGTAGTATAGATGAAAATGTCCACTCTCTATATCAAGTGTTTACATTTGCTTTTAAAAATGCTACTTACATGGCAATGCAATATGAAACATATAATAATAGTACAAAACTCTATATTTATATAGATCTATATTTACTTTAGCTGCCTCTACCTCTGTACTTTTACTTAGGAAAAGCCACAAAGTATTTTAAAATAGTAATACTCCTACTTTTGTGAAGGAACTTACTACTTCCTCCAATTTAACTTAATACCTCTACTGTAAAGTACACCTACTTTTACATTAATAGAGTACTTACTTACTCCTGCATTAACATAGTATAGTCTGTAGTATAGATGAAAATGTCCACTCTTTATATAAAGTGGTTAAATTTGCTTTTGCAGTGCAATGCAGAATAAAACTCTGAAAGGGGCCATTTTGAACAATCATTACTTTAACTTTTGAGGCTTATACATCTGTACTTTTACTCAGGAAAAGCCCCAAAGTATTTTAAAATCGTTAGTACTACTAGTTTTGTGAAGGAACTTAGTACTTCCTCCAATTCAACTTTATACCTCTACTGTAAAGTACTCCTACTTTGATATAAATATAGTACTTTCTACTCCTGCATTGACATAGTATAGTCTGTAGTATAGATAAAAATGTCCACTCTCTATATAAAGAGGCTAAATGAGCCTTTAAAATGCTATTTATATGGCAATGCAGTATAAAACTCTAAAAAGGGGCCATTTTGCACAATCATTACTTTAACTTTTGCTGCTTATACCTCTGTACTTTTACTCAGGAAAAGCCTTAAAGTATTTTAAAATCGTAGCAGTACTAGTTTTGTGCAGGAACTGAGTACTTCCTCCCCCACGTATTAGTAGTCCTCCTTCTCTCGAGGACTACCATGATGGCCCCCAGACCTGTGGTGTATAAACTACAGAGATAGGTAAAGCCCAGTGCACACACACACACACACACACACACTCTGTAAATGGGTTGCCAGCTTGGGTCAGGGCCGCCTCGCTGACTGGAAGCCAACAAGAAGAAGAAGAGACCCAGCCCCTCTGTAAACCAACAGAGAGGCGTCCGGGTTTCCACCCCTTTTTTAGCCGATTAGTTTGATAGCAGGGATAGCGAAGAAGGACTTAAAAAAATCGGGAATGGCTCCTCTCCCTTTGACACACTAAGTTATAAAATGCTATATCGGTGCAGGTTGTTAATGTTACAGTTTAACGCAGGTTTGTTTTCCACCTCCACGGTCCACGGTTACTTCCTGGTGCCACAGAGAGAGGCAGTGCTGAGTTAAAGAGACAGAAATACTGATAGAAATTCAGATAGAAAAAAAATACTGAGAGAAGAGAGGGGTTGGAGACGCGATAGGAACAGTTGACTGGATTCCCAGAAATTGAAAACCCTCTCTCTCTCTTCTTATTTATATGTATTTTTGATATTTCTCCGTTGAACCGAGTCGTTATTCTTCGGTTGGTTTGTAAACTAACAAACGGTTTGGATGACGGTTGGCTGCGGCTAAAGCGGAATTGTAACGGGGGAAACATATTCCTCCCTCCGACGGAGAGAGAAGAAGCCTCGCAGAGATTTTTCTCCTTTTTTTTTTTTTTTTTTTTTTTTTTTAAATCTCACAGCAAGACTCATTCCTGTGTCATTTTTTGTTTTGTTTTTTTGGGCTTGACAAAAAAAAAAAAAAAAAAACCCTCCACAATATCATCCCGGGGGGTTGTTTTTTTTTTTATTTTATTTTTATTTTATATATATATATATTTTTTAACGATTCCACAAGGAAGGGTTAGGGCGACGGAAGATGGGTTGTTTGGGCAACAGCAAGACTGAAGATCAACGCATCGACGAAAAGGCACAACGAGAGGCTAATAAAAAGATAGAAAAACAGTTACAAAAGGAAAGACAAGCGTATAAAGCCACACACAGGCTCTTATTACTGGGTAAGGCTGATTTATATGTGATGGCTGTCTGAAATGTAAGCTAACTGTAATCCCTTTCGTTTACCGAACACGTAACGTTAGCCCCATTTGACAGCGCTTGCAATAATATGTCATGGGGGTGGATATTGATGGAAGCGAAGCTCCGAGAGCACATACAATTAAACTGTCTTTTCTTTTTAAAAAAAATAACCCCAAAACACACACACATACATACAAAAAACACATTTGTGCTCTTAGCGATAGGCCACACGTCTGTGTCCGTGTCCATTTTGTCGGTGTTTTATGTATTTTTATGGTCTTATTTTTTTTTTTTTTCGAAGGTGCGGGAGAGTCCGGAAAAAGCACCATTGTGAAGCAGATGAGGATTCTACACGTCAACGGCTTCAACGCGGAGTGAGTGCTTATTCAGTACACTTATTAAAATAAAAGATTTAAAAAAAATAGCTACATTAACGCCTCAAATATGATATCAATGCTTGTTTTTACGGCTTATCCTCCTAATGTGTAACACTGTCGAGGCCAGAATATAGCCTGTGAATGGATTTTCCCCAGGCACTGCAGCGCCTGTTGGGCCCAGTATCCCATGCAAAGCAGCTAATATCCCCCCTCCCTCCTTCTCTCCTTCTCTCTCTCCTTCTCTCTCTCTCTCTGACTCTCCCTCCCTACCTCTCTCTCTCTCTGTCTTTTTTCCTCCTTTTTTCGTGTACATGTACAGTTATCATACATATGTGAGGATCTCAGTGTCACACACATGCCAAATAATTCACTGTTTCCTGTTTCATGTGAGAGGGTGAAAGGTTGTGATCGACACAGGCCTTATTGATGATTTGTTTTGCTGCAAGGCCTTGCATGGCATTGATCTTACCACTGGGTCTATTTTAAACAGGTCTAGTACATGTCAGAGTCCTGTAACTGTATGAAAATCTGTTTTTGTATGTGTAAAATTGAAGTGTTTATCCAGGTGGAGGCTTGGATTTGAGAGGCTAGCAGGAATAATTTTGCATTTTAAGGATAAAAAACCGACACTAGAGTCCCCTGTGTCGCTTTACCTTTGCATTTTACTGAACCCCATCCAGTGTTTCCGTGTTACCTGACCTCCACAGGTACACACTCCCAAGCTAACACCTGTACTGTATGTATAACTGTATTAGAATAATGTCTAACCTGGCAGTAACCTCTGTCTTGCTCATAATCACCTTGATGATAAATCTTTTGTGGTGTGCTGTGGTTGATGTTTTTCGCAACCGCCGGCTCACACGTCTGTTCTGTTCCCATGCAGAGAAAAGAAACAGAAAATCCAAGATATTCGGAAAAACGTGAAGGATGCCATAGTGGTGAGTTTCATCTGTATCGCTTCCCAAATGTGCTCAATGTCTCTGTTCTTACACCCCAATCCCATTTTACTGATTATTATACAGGCTTACAGTTTTTTTCTTGTATTCATCCTGCTAAATGTTTGTTGTTTTTGCTTTTTCTTCTCCCAAAACTTCTGTTTTACAGACTATAGTGTCTGCGATGAGCACTTTAATACCCCCAGTCCCGCTAGCCAACCCAGAGGACCAATTCAGAATCGAATACATCAAAAGCATAGCACCTCTCTCTGACTTTGACTATTCACAGGTAAGACGGTCATCAAAGTTTGCGTGCGTGTGTGTGACAGGGCTGGTACCGTGCATATGTGCTTTTTTTTTTTTTGTCTTTCTTAATGTGCGTTTGTGTTTGCGTGGGTGTTTGGATGGTATGTGATGAGAGCGTTTGCTGTTTTTATGAGCCCTATGGCCAACAAAGTATGTCTTCCTGATGTAGCCAGATGTAATTTAGCTGTAACAGACCTAATGTTGCCTTTCTTTCTTTAATTCACTCCTTCTCATGACGTGGCGGGGTCTTGGAAGTTAAGTTACGCAAAGTTATGAATGGAAACGACAGCTAACTTGCATGAAATCAACCAGCGAGTTGATTCAAGCGCCTGTTGAAGGTTTCATTCCTGTAGCCGGAGCAGATGTACCGTATGCGGATTTGAATGCAAGTTGGAGCACATGGGATTCTTTTCAGTGTTTGATCAGTCATTCGATAGCGTGAGGTCATGTGTTGGAAATGTAGATAATGTTTTACATAATTTTGAAAGTGTTCCTTGTTTGACACCAGCTGTGCAGCGCTTCAAAACAGGAATGACAAATTCATACAGAGCTGTAGATAGACTACTGGAGGTTTGTTTTTGTTTATAGACTTTATGGACTTTTAAAGGGAAGTATGAACACGCCATCATGTGTGAATCTAGTACAGGGTTAATCTCCTTTTGGTGTATTGACCAGCCCTTTTGCTTTTGGTTATATTGGAGTTGACCATGATCCCTGTTCTCAACATGTTGTAACTCAGGCACTGAAGTTTAAACTGTTGTTTATTTTAATACACTAAAGCTTGTGATAGCCGTTTAACCGTTAAAGCCTTTTTTCAAGCAAAGATATTAAAGATTCTCATGTTCCAGCTCCTCCAGTGTGCAAATTTGCTGCTTATCTGAGTTTTTGAGTTGAATTTTCAAAGTAAGACATTTGAAGATGGCAGCATGGGCCTTTTAAAAAATGTTGATTGATGGACATCTCTCTCTATTTCCTAATCAATAATGAGAATAATTATTAGATGCAGCCCCCTTTTTATATATATTCTTCTTCTTTTATCAAGTTTGTAGTCGTTCAGCATATTAAAAACGGATTAAGAGGAATGAATTTCACATTTGTGTTTTATCTCTTAGCCATAATTTGACTAGCTAATATTTAGGCCCTGTGTACAGGGGTACTCGCTGGTTCTTGCAGTACCATCACTTCACTGCGTTGTCCGTTGAAGTTGAATTGTTTTTGCCGCCTTACATCTTTGCATGATGTTTCCCAGCATCCCTCTCAACAACCTTATTTAATGCTACATCACAGGGATATCCATTAAAAGGATCTGCGTGTTAATTTCCCTACAGTGAGAGTGTTAACAGGGCAGCAGTAGTCTGTTCTGCTGGGATGTTGTGTTCTGTGTGAGGGCAGGGGCCATGGGGAGTACCGGCGTTGAGTTCCCAGGCCTGGCTAGGCCAAAGGGAACAACATGGCTCTGTTTGGACTGTCTGTGCTTGTCATCAGTCTCAGGCTTCACTGCTTCACTCAGTGTCACCACTACATTGTCACTTAGTGCCACCAGGCATGATATCCAATACAGCGCACGAGAACATAGCCAATCAGTAACCTGTGGCTTTCACCTGTTGGCGCCGTTGTGAAATGTGGAAGTATGTTTCACCTGGAAACTTTTGGACGCATGATGTCATGGTGAACCACGTTCATTGATCTTGAACTCTGATCTTAATGTGAAAGCTTTTCTTGATGAACATGATGTTCAGTGCACTTTGGTCAAGTTTAGCAGCTGCTTTGTTGATAAGTTATTGCCATGGACAGGAAGAAGAAGAAGAAGTAGACAATAATCTTTGACTTCCTACATTTTCCTGAATGGCTGCATGTGAATAGGTGGAGAGAGTGATGGCAGTAGCTTTGATTGTGCCATTATGAAAGTTTTTACTGGGGCTACACCTAAAAATATTTTTATTATTAGCTCATCTGCCAATTATTTGTCTATAATTTGACAGAAAATTGAGTCCCAGATCTCCCAGATCTCCAAGATATTTAATTTACGACGATACAACTGCAGTCAAATGCATACAGTTGCTTGAAAAACTCCTCAACCTATGAATCCATTATCAAAATAGTTTTCTCCCAATTTACTAATCAATTATTTGACTGATTTCTGGCTCTAATTTCCACAGTACAATCATCAAAACCAAAATTAGCTTGTTGTATGACTTATCTCACTGAGACGATATGGGAGTCTTTACACACCATTTAAGACTAAAATGCTTTACTGCGTAGTGGTGGCCATGGAGATGAGCCATTAAACTTGCTTTTATTGGCTGCCACTCTTAAAAAAATCAACTCAACTCAATCTTTTTCTTTCAAATCACAACATTTTTTTGAATCCAATTTAGCCAAAGCGTCTCTGTGGTGAAAGGAAAGACTTTCTTTTTAAAAATGTTAAACAATGTTTTCTGTCTCTGACACGAGAGCGTAGTTAGGTTTTTTTAGTCCAGAAGAAGACGGCCTGAGAGAGAACAATGTTGGCTGCATTGCATCATGGTCTTCAACACTCAACACTGTTTGTGGATCGTGTTTAAAA
Organism: Miichthys miiuy; assembly: GCA_036365135.1. NCBI lineage: Eukaryota > Metazoa > Chordata > Actinopteri > Sciaenidae > Miichthys > Miichthys miiuy. Next base: position 6,893,350 of record CM071617.1, on the reverse strand, counting down.
AACTTCAGTCAAACTTGTGTTAAATATCTTCATGTAAAGTCACAGGATTTATATTTGGCTGTGTATTGTACAGATAGATCATGATTATGAAATTTATGCCTCTAATCAACAAGATTAGGCCTAAAAGTGCGAGATACACTGACTGTAGTTTTTTTTTTTATATATATACAGAGTAGATTTGGTGGGGATTTTTCCTTTGCATGCACCTTTTATAACTGGGGGATTGTGTTAGACAACAGTTTCCCCTTGTCTTACATGTAAATCAACAGGCCTAGTTTTACTGGAGCGTAGTCTACCATCAAAGCATCCTTTTTTTGTAAAATCTTTCCCTACAGTAGCTTTGGATAACAGCAGAGCCATGGAAAAGAAAGCACTGATACAAACGGTCGTCTATGCAAATGGAAACAAATGCCACTGTGGTAGCTTTGCTAGCCACCCGACGGTGTCTGTCGACTGTATTGGAGCAAATTCAAATGAGCCCCAGCCCCTGTTTTAGCACCGTGTAGCTTTCAGTCCGTCAGACAATTTGTACATCATGTCCATCTGATGCTAAAACAAACAGAGCAGACCTGCTAATGTTATTATACTCTCAACACAAAGACAAGGATAAGGTTCACAAAAGTTTGTTCTCGTGTTTTGTTTTGTTTCTTTTCTTAAAGATATGCATTACAGCGTGTGGTGGAAGGTGAGCTTTGTATTATGTCCAGCCCCACCCATTGTTGAACTGATCTATTTTTGGGTTTGGGTGCAGAATTACTGTACTGATAAATGGTTTAAATATTACACCGCGGCTAAACTTGGACACATCGGCAACTGTCAGTGAGCGTGTAACTTTATTTAATGTTCTCTGATGTCAAGTTTACAGGCCGACTAATAATTATGACTTCCTATTGAGGAACGTGACCTGCTTTGTGCTGCTTTTGTTCTTCGCTACAGCTGTGAAGGGTAACACCTCTTATAGCGTTCCCCTTGTTACCGTCTTCTTGGCGATTTCCTCGTGATGAACGGCTTCGGGTCCTAGAAGTTTGTTTTCGCCTCTAATTGATTACTTTAAGATCCGTGATGTATGTGGGGCAAAGGGTGGCACGGAGGGCTGCTCCGTTTTTGGAACCATGTTATGAAAGATGAACGGTCTCGAACAGTCGCTCCCTCGCTCTCTCTTTTTTTTTTTTTTTGCTTTTGCTCTCTTTTTTTTTTTTTTAGCTAAATTTGTCTGTACTCTTTAACTGAGGTAACCCATGAAAGTCAGGTCTCTCTCTCTTATCTAACACAGATATTCTATTCAAATCGAAAAAATGTGGCGATGATTGATGGTTTACTGAGGAGCCAGCTGGTTGTCTGGCTGTCTATGTATGGAGGGATTCGAGGTTAGTGGTCGGTTGCTGTACATTTTGCACCAAGGCCAAAGGTCTCTTCAAAACTTTAGCCTACCCAAAGGAATTCTAGTGTCCCCTTGCAGCGGAAGATGCAAGCCATTCGCTCCACAACTTTGTTTTGCTAAGTCGAATCAGATTTAGGCCATTTTGTTCTCTCTGTGTCAGCCTGACCTATATGATTCAAGTGAAATATTACATCACACACACCCAACTTGATTAACATTGAAGCTAAGGCTGAGCTGAGAGTTGGTCCTGGCAGAGCCGCCAGAGAATCAGCATCTCATGGTCGTCGATAGAGGGGGGAGGGCGGAGGGGGAGTGATGGAAGAGCACAGGAAAGAGTTAAAAAAGCTTGTGTTAAAGCAAATTCCCTCCTGGTCTCTTTCTGTGTTATCAGTTCCTCTGTAGGGCACTGCAGCACACACTACATTTATTCAAAGGCCCAGTGTCACACGCCTCTGTGGAAAAGAGCCCTGAGGACCATACTCCACTTTTTTTTTTTTTTTCCCCGCTCTGCCCCTTCCACCCCTCGTCCTCCCTTCATCCAGTCCCAACGCTTGCTAGCTTCGTCGTCGGTCCCTTCTTTGAGTTTTCAAGCCCCTCGACGTCTGCTGGTATTGGAAAATTCAGTGAACTCGTAGCAGAAGAATGTAATCAGCGCTGTTGAATCTTATTGATATTAGTCGAGGTGGGTGTACAAGTTTGACTGTAACAGAAGTGGAAGCAAATACAGCCGAGAGATAGCGAATATGGCCCCATTTTCTTTGTTAATCAAGTGTTTGGCGTAGCATGTACATGCTGTGTTACAGAAAAGCAGAACCTTGGTCGTCAAATTAAAAATATTGTGTCGCTGTATCATACTGTGGTTGATAGCCAGACCACGCTTCAACACAGCTAGCATGATAGCAGTCTTTAGGTTATTTCTGACTTCAGCCTCAAGTGCGAGCCTATATTTGTCTGTAACAACAAAAAAAAGTAAACAAATATTAATGTATCTCTCTGTGAGACTGGATCAGTGGATTTCCTCCATGTTGAACTTAATCACCGGATCTGCCGAGAGGAGATCTCCCAGAGCATGTGATCATTTATCAGGCTCCTTCTTCCCTCTCTCTCTCTGGTTCGGGGCTACTTTCACCCTCTCTCCCCAGTCGGAGCGCAGAGGCAGTGCTGAGTGCAGAGAGTCATGTGGTAGTTCTAGGCTAGAGGAGGAGCCCATCTGAAAGACATGTGCACAGGAGGCGACCAGGGATATTAGCCCAATCATCTTTGTTTAGGGGCATACAGAGAGTCCTGGGAAATGTCTCAAAGTCAATGATAAGATGATTTCCCACTGAGACTATGTGTCATTTACAGCATCATGCCTATGGATGGATTTGTGCTGGTTATATTTGTATATTTTTATGAGATGTAGTACAGAGAATCGGTCAGTACAGTTATGGCATCTGAGTGTACCACCTTTTGCTTTAGCTTGCAGTTTAGAGAAGAGAGCTTGTGACCAGAAAGTCATGAGTTTAAATTCAGGAACTGCTGGATAAACCTGTATCGAGGAAGTAAATGAGAATTCATGTCCCCTCCCTCTGCCACTGCAAAGAGAGGTGTAAAGTAAATAATTGCAAGTACTGTTCATTATACAGTTTTTTTTTTTTTTTTTTGTGGTCTACAATTATGCTGCAGAGGCATATTGTGACAGATATTACGTTAAATTTGATGTAACCATCTTTTTTTTTAAATATATGAGAAGATGTTCAAATAGAGAATTCATGTGACCGTTTGTGACTGTGTCTCTGTAGTCTAGTTTTTACTGCACGAGTAATTATACTGTTAATATGACTTGCAAATTTTAAAGGAACACTTCACCATTACCTCAAACAACTGTTTGTATAACTACCAGCCTGTACGTGCAGCGTCTCTCGCTGTAGCACTAGATGCTATCTGCGAGCACTGGTTTTCGTACACTTCCCTGGCAACCTCATTTTGACAACAAGACTCTGGGAAGCTGTCCACAGTCACATTCAGGCTAGCTGTTTCCCTCTGCTTCCAGTGTGTATGCTAAGCTAGGCTAAACACATCCCTCCCCTAGCTCCATACTGTGTATTCTGTACAGGTTAAGGTTGTCACGATTATTTGATACAATACTAGTATAAAAAAAACAATACTAAATACTTCTTTTTATGCTACGACCACGAGAAAAAACGTCCCAGTTGCAGTGTTTTCCACAGAATGACTGTAATTAGGGTGGATTTTATATTTTATTTGATTACATTACATTATTATATAGTAGGTTATTTCAAGAATTTTAATCCTCCACCATATTTTAGTCTTTACTACTTTAATCTGCTCACCTTGCTTTTGCTCCCCCCTCCCCCTCCACACACACACACACACACACACACACACACCTACATGTTACTGTACACACACCTGCTTGCCCCGCCTCATTCAGTTGTTGTCTCGCTGTATCATACAAAAACAGCAGTTATTGTTGTTAAGTCGCCTGAAAAACAAAACTTGCGTTTTGTTTTTTGTTTTTTTCACCCTGCGATTCTGTCTTTCATAACATCAGGCGTGCCGAGGGAGGCTTGCTCGAAATTAACGTGACCGACGTGGTACCGAATGACCAGGGGTGTTCACTGTTTACTGTTGCAGTTTGTGCTTGTTAAATAAACACTGCGTCCGCTTCTTCAACCGGTTACCCGATAACATCTCTCTCTCTGTGTCTGCCACAGCGCGCGCGTTGTTGTGATTGTAGTTTTGTTTCTTCAGTACTATCGAATACTGTTTTAAACGCATGGCATCGATACTGCTGACAGCTGAAGTACAGGCACAGAGTTCCCATTGAGAAAGCAAACTACACGGAAACTACAAAGAAATGTTGAGTCTGAACTGCCCATGAGCAAGGCAGATGCTTTAAATAACCAGTTCTGTGCAGAAGAGAGAGGTTTTGTGTGCAAATGTGTGTATGGAAGTGTGGCACTACAAACTGTGTGTATAAATGTGTGTACAAAATTGCAATATTTCAAAATTTTCCATTCGGTTTCTGTAGCCACCACGAGTTTGAACATCATAAGTCACGTTTTCAAAGTGCATGTCGAGTTATCAAATGTTTGTAAGTAAAAACACTAAAAGGCTAGCAAGTTACTGAACACATGATATACTGAACTATAGTTACCTGTATTTTCTACAGTACAGAAAGGTGACATAGATACTAGGTAATTATGTGAACATGATTTTAACACTCTGTACAAGATCCTGCGATACTAATTAAATGTTGATGATGCGTATGAAGCATGAAGACTCACAAAGGATGCTGTTAAAGTTACTAACCCTGTGCATTGTGCTTCCACAGTATCATTATGAAAGTATTCAAGGTCCCTGACCTTCCTATCATGACATTGTACCGCAGTTTGTTGAGTCTTTTTGTTGTCCGACGTGTGTTATTGTCTGTTTCTTTATATATTTCTCTTTCTTTTCCTCAGGAGTTCTTTGATCACGCAAAGAAGCTGTGGGACGATGAAGGAGTGAAGGCATGCTTTGAGAGGTCCAATGAGTACCAGCTCATCGACTGCGCACAATAGTGAGTTTAAAAAAGACATCTTGTGGTATGATTTGTCTTAGCCAAAGATTGCTCTTAACTACATAGCATAGTGAGAACGAGACAGGTGAGCAGTTTTTTTTTTACAGCCTGTAAACTCATCCCTGCTCTGTCCGTCCTCTTTGTGTCATGTTCGAGATGAAAGCTCTGCAGTGTGCGCTGGTGTCATGTCATATATGAATATGGCTGAGATATGTTTACTCTGGGTGTGGCGAGGCAAGCGGCAGTTGTATTCGTCCTTTGGAAAATTATACATACATCTCCTCGTGTCAGTGTGTTTGACATTTCACCACGGCAATATGCAAAGTCTGGTGTGGCTTGTAATAAAATGCCCAACTGTGTGATTCTTTGGAAGTGTGCCGATGTAAAATGTGTGTGTTTACACATGTAAAATGTAATAATGCTGTAGTTAAAGGTTGGATTTTGTGCTTCAGTGTCGGTAACAGGCTACCTGTGCGGTTGATAGACTAAATTTCAGCGTCACTAAGGCTGGACAAAAGCTACGTGGGTCGTGATTTGATTTTGGCTACAATCTGTAGAGAGTTTTTCCTAATACAATTGTACTCCAGATACTGTAGTTAGGAAATACTGATAACTTCATTGTGGCAAGGCGCAGAAACTGATGCCCCAGATTGTTTGGACAGCTCCTATAGTACCTTGGTGCCACCTTAGGGTGCTGGTTGCACACAGTGGAGGGCCCCTATGTTGCCTGTAAAAGGAAGTTTGGATATGCAAAGTGACTCGCTGATTACAGTCCCCTCTTTCTGCTTCCTCTCTGACTCACCTCTGGATTCACATGTAAATATGAGGACATGTTCGTGGTACAGACTCAGGAGTGCAGGAGTCCCCTCCCATGCCAAAGGTTGGTTCCCTTTATCTCTCAGGGTTCGGTCAAAGGCACACTTTATCAGTGACTGGGGATATTGTCTTTTTGCCAGCGAACTGTGAGCCCGCTTTACATGGGTGTAGTGTCGAGATGTTTTAAAGATGTTACATCACGTAGACAAACGGTCTCTGTACTCTTTTCCTGAATATCTTCCGTCCCTTGAACATAAATTTGACTTCGGGTCAAGTCTTCCCTGGTTGCCCTGCCTGAAAGCAGCTTCCATAGAAAGGAGAGAGATAGTCAGGTGATGGTTGGAGAGTCACATGAATCTGTAAGGTGGAGCTGTTACAGTCCAAGGCCTGTGTTTGTCTTTGCTGCTCTGAGTCAGTCTGTGTGCAGTACGACTGCACAATATGTAAAAAAGCATCCTGTGTTTGTTTTAGTCAATATTCCAGTAACACGGCGATGCCACATAATATAGTGGGATCGTAAACATTTAAACTCTGTACATGCAGCGGCCTGCTGAACGTCGAAATCAGAAAGAATATTCTAGATTGTAACAAGTGAGGCATGCAGCTAGAGGAAGCACTGAGAATACAACTGTCCTGTGACACGAGTAAACATTAACAAGCAGCAGAGTAAAATGAAGACAGTGAAAAGCATACAGTATTTAAATAGAGTGGTACTGGTTTATGTTTGCAGTCACAGTGCATATATTGGCTTTGAACTTGGTCCCTGTGCTTTCTGTCCTTATGTTGTTACAATACATCCACTCTATGCTGCCAAATGACTGATGCTTAATTGTTTATTTGAATTCCCAGTTGTCCTCCCCGTTTCCAACCTCCTCCTCTTCGATATCATTCACTTTTTTTTTTTTTTCTTCTTCATTCGATTGCTTCTCTCTCCTGCCCTTCTCCCCCGTCCTCCTATCACCGCCTCCCCGGCTGTTACGTCGGCTGCTGCTGATTGGTTAACAGCCGGTGAGCAGTTGTATGTTTGACCAATAAATCATCATGAAGCTAACAAATTTATTTTACTGGTGTGTGTGTGTGTGTGTGTGTGTGAGATAAAAAATGATAGAAAGTTACAGCTTCATGTGGTTCAAATGTACAAACTCTGATTTCAGTTTTGATATGGTTAATAGTCGTGCAGTCTTTTGCTTTGTATGTCAGAGGTTTTGTGTTTTTTTTCCTACTCGAATAGCCGTGTGACAGAGCAGGTGATTTGTTCGAGTGCTTTTCCTCGCCTGCAAGAAGGTGTACGTGTGATTTAGTGCTGTGAATTTACCACAGAATAACATACGAATTCAAAATCTCTAAACATACTAAACCAATCTGTTTCCAGTGATAGAAAAGCATCTCAGTAACTACCCCGAACTGTTGTTCACATGTGCGGCTCATTTTGAAATCTCACTGTAGAGTAGAAACATCACAATATGCCTCTATTGTCGGTGTGTTTGATTGATGTCTGGGATTTGTCAGACTGCGGCCTCTCACTTACTTCCTCTCTCAGTTTTTAACCTCCGTATGAACTATGAGGATGGAGGGCATTCATAGATACTCTGTCCTACATGGCAGCACATCTGTCTGTGTGTAAAGGCCCACACACACACACACACACACACACACACACACACACACTCTCCTATTGTTATTATGACCACTAAACTACAGTAACTGTTCTCAGTAACTCTCCTGGAAGTAAGGAAACAGTGGCAGACGGCCTCAGCAGCCAACTGGGTTGAAAGGAATGGGGCAGAGGTCATAACTCTGGATACATGCTGTATTGTTTGGACAATATCTGGTGTGTTGTTTCGGCTGTTAGCTCAGAAAAGATTCTGTTAGCTGGTCTTTTTTTTTTTTTTTTTCTTCTAGCTAGCACTGACCAAACCCGCTCTAGTCAGTCCAGGAAGCTCTCATATCATCTTTCATCACATTCACAGACTTGTGTTTGTGTTGTAGGCTACGTCTTGGATCACAAATGTGATAAGGGCGCTTTCAGAGTAAATTAAAGAGGAAGTTGGCCCTACATGTGACTGTTTGTGGGAGGAACTGATTGGCAGGCAGGCGACCTTACTTGCAAACAGTCAAACACAATAGATATATTGTGGTTAAAAACCACCAAACAAGATCATGGCAGAATAAGATTCAGTTAAATGTAGCTATAGGTCGTATATAGATCCTGTGAAGGCAGATTATATACCTCTGCCATCCCGTCTACGTTGTCCTTCACAGACCTTGCTCCACTGGCAGATATTTTTTCCAGCAGGCCTAGCGCTGGACGGCCCATTGGACAAAGGCACAGGAAATAAGTATGGGCCGATGGCGAGCGCTTGTTATGCCAAAGAGCATGTCCATATCGATGCTTTTGGAATCCTGTCACCCATCGATCTGCCCTCTGCATTGCACATTTATACATTTTAAGAGCACAGATATGTGTCTGCCAGTTGATTGATTACGAGCTATTTTCAGCTGCGGCGGGCTCGGTTCCATTGCAATGCCTTGGATGTGTCAACGGCAAAATCAAACACTTTTTCACACGCAAATCTGAACTCCCAGGCCTCCTGCCTCTTTTCTTCTTTTTTTTTTTTTCTTGTTGCAGTCCACCAGCAAATATGACACAATTCATGACACAGTTCATATACGAAGATATTTCCTACTGTGGTGGATTATTGTTATCCAGTGTTAAGTGCTGTCTGGGTCGGTGTTAGTGTGCTCAGTGGTTGGGAAGCCAGGCTGCAGCAGCAGGGACTGGGGCCTGGATGGAGCCGGAGTCTGGGAATGCAACTGAAGAAATAAGGCTATGAAACATCTGAGTGATGCAGCTGCTGTCTCTGCCCGATGAGGCCGGAGTTAGCTTTTAGATGCTGCAAACTTTAATTCAGATATTTTATGATTTAAAATGAACCTCCAAAAAACATTTTGAGTGGCCTCCCTTGGATCATTTTGAGTCACTGCCCTTTTAAGAAACGCCATGCATTGTGGTCATTGTAGTTTAACAATGTAGTTTTAGCGTTTGATGTATAAAACAAGAGATAGTCAGCTTCATGTGTCCTGAATTCATTTAACGGCTGTTAATCCACAGGCACTTCGTGCTATAGAACGACTAATTGATCAAATTCAAAGTCAAACATCGTTAGGTTTTGGACAATCGGTTAAACAACATGAACAATTTTAAGACGTAACCTGCACCTTTATTTTTTCTCTATTTTCTGGTATTTATTAGACCAGACAATTCATCAGTTAATCAAGAAAATAAATGGCAGATTAATTTATAATAGAAATAATTCCTAGTTGCACCCCTGTTTGGAACTGAAGCCCTGTTTCTTTACTGTAAATGCTACTCATCCTTTTGTACACATGTTTTTTGTTTTATTTTTTTTAGTCCAAATGATCGTCCCTCGACAGTTATTAATCCGACATTCCATCTAGAGTTTATGGTAATCACCCACCACACACACAGACTAGTAAACACACACACACACAAAACATACAGGGAAACAAGACAAGGCCCTGACTCACCCTCCTTATGGAGACAGATGTCAGATTGTTCTTGCTTTAGTCGTCCAGAGATATCGACCCTAATGAGAATTAAATGGAAGAGGCAACGATACGATTCTGAGGAAAAGTTTGGCCCCCTCAGGATGGACTGGAAAATGGGTGTCATCACCACCCATCTTCACAAGACTCTTACTGGAAATGAAGTAGTTCACCACTGGTAAATCTGACGTTTCTGGGAATTTGAAGTAAAGCCAGTCGAAAATATAAAGTTGTTTTGGATCGTTTTAATCTGTCACAAAATGTCTCAAAATCATGCAAAAACTGTTGCTGTGATTTACTCAGGTCTGTCCTCTTGTTCTGTCACTCTCATACGCTTCTTCTTTTGATGTCCTCTTCGGTTTCTTTGCCTCTGCCATGATGTCCCTACTGACTATATCGAACTGGACCTGTGTGTGACGCAGTGTCGTAAAGCCGTACGTACTTCTCGCAGGGCATCTTACCCAAGTTATAAAGTGCAGAACAGGTGTTCAGGGAAGAGGTGCTGTTCTAACTGTTACAATTCAGTATTATCACAATGATTTTGAAGCTGAAGCTGAAATGGTTGCATGATGTTGCAGAGAAATTCAGCAGATATTCATTTTAGAGTAACTAGAATCAAACTCAGAAAAGTTTAATCTTAAAAAGGGTCTGAAGATAATTGATTAGCAAAGTAGTTGCCTATTGATTAATCACCTAATCGTTGCAGCTGCACAACACAGAATTTAAGGACTCTGAGCACCTTGTGTTATCGCTCTTGTCAGGAGAAGGAACTTATTTCCATTTTATATCAAATAATTGAGTTACACAGTGTTTTTTTTTTTCTACCAATATTTCCAAAACGTCTGCATTTCTGCATGAGTTTATGGAGTGTTTTAAAATCTGCAAGGATCATCTCAGGTCGTAGATGTGATGTAGTTGGTCCAGGATGGAACGGTACGGCGGGGACAGATCTCCAGCAGTCCCGGCGTCCTGGAGATGGGACCGCGCATAGACATATCTAAGGCTGGGTCTGGTTCTTGGCCTAGGCTGTGGCTGGGGTTGGGGCTGGGGTGTAGTGCTGGTCACGGGACTCTGTCACCAGCCTGGGGGCCACTGACACAGTCATCTGAGGCAGTAAAGTGCTAAGAATGGTCGGCATTGTCAGCCAGCCCCAGCCCCTGAAGGGCCTACAGAAACAGAGGGGCTACGCTTCGCAAACAGTGGCTCTCCTCAATAAGGAGCCTCTTCTGTTCACGGAAGAGCCAGAGAGAGCGATATTTATACACCGGCTGCATGTCACTGCTTTTTTTCTGTCACCAATAAGTTGCTTCATTTCTTAATGTTTGAGCTGATTTGATGTACAGAGTATAACACAAGGGGACGAGGCTGGGCTCTTCTTACATGTCCGAATTGATCTGTGTAATCACTTTTTTCAGATCGGTTATCGGGTTACTTTCAACACATAAGAAATGGATTTTTTGCTGTCTCACTGCAGCCATTTCAAATCGTGTGTTAGACCTTCATGGACTGTATTGTTCTGTCCAGGTTAGGGCTCGCACGGTTTGAGGACGAAAGTATGAATTTATGCATCTAAAAAGCTTGAATCTGTCTGTGTCTGTAGGGTCAGTGATGTTGTTTAAACAACAAACAACAGAAAGACAGTGACGGCAAGGTGTGGAGTAGAGTAAGAAATTCAGAAATTAGTAGATTAGTAGCAAAAAGAAAGAACAAAAACAACTTCTAATTTGTTACACAAAGTCACAAAAATGACGGACGGACAACCAGCGTGCTCCAAGGGACAAAATTAAAACACATAACTAGCACAATCCTCAAAGTTGTTTGTGAAACGGCACCAATTCTATGTTATTTAAGTGCTTTTGATTGCATTTTAAACTGTTTATATCTATTTTGGGTGTGCTCATACTTTCTCTAGTTTACTTGCTCTCCAGTAAACAAACTGTTAAAAATAGCCTTTCGGTTCACTTCATGAAACCTCTTCATCCTTTTCTGGTGAATTCTGCGTCCACGCTTTTTAAACAAGATAATCACTCAGAACTTTTACTATAGCACAATAATTCAAATCATGTATGTAACTACACAATTGTAAATAAACACTTTCTTCATAAAAGGCCTTAATCCAGATTAACAAAAACCTTTGTGTCGCTTACTAAAATCAGATGACCCTGCTGTCAGCTGACTGAAGACTAATCAAAGGGAGCACTATGGAAGTGTGTGTGTGTGTGTGTGTGTGTGTGTGTGTGTGTGTGTGTGTGTGTGTGTGTGTGTGTGTGTGTGTGTGTGTGTGTGTGTTTGTGTGTATGTGTTTGAATATATCTGCGAGTGTGTGTGTGTGTGTGTGTGTGTGTGTGTGTTTGTGTGCATGATTTCTGAGGGAAAAAAGGGAGGAGGAGGAGTGGTTTGGAGCTGAACTGTAGAATCTGATCTACTGGAAGCTCAGTGGGACTCCATCTACACAAACCACTGTCCTTAAGGTTGTTAGAGCCCCCTGTGGGACCGACTCTCTCTCCACTATCCGTCTTGCTCTCTCTCCCCCACTCTTTCTCTCTCTCTCTCTCAGTCTGTCTATTCAGTCCCTCTCTTGAGGCCAGAAAGCAGCAGCAGAGAGGATGTTGCAGGACACATGAGAACACATGTCGTTCCCTGTATGAAGTCTTTTTCAGAGAGTGTGTGTGTGTGTGTGTGTGTGTGTAAACCTCCCCTTTTCAGATCATTTAACATTCAACATCTTCGAGTTTACAAGTACGGCACGAGATTTAGCGTCACTGTAACTGTTAATGGCTTTTTCTGTCCATCATTGTCCATCATTATGTGTTTTAAAGTGCTGTGGAAGTTTTAAAGCCGTACATGTCGGGGGTTTAGAAAGCTCTCAGACTGGCCGGGCATTTGGAAACAGTTAAGAGAGCCTAAAGCTGCCCAGCATAGCATGCTACATGTCACAAGATTAGCTACACTCCCAGTGTGTTTTTATTTTGTTTCTACAGACCAGAGGCTCCGACAGCCTGTATTTAGTTTAGTCAATAAGTTGGATCACATTTAAAAAGCAAAGCACCGCTCCACTGAAAGCAGATATACATTTTAAATATCTAAAATCAAAATGGCTGAGTAACTCTAATGTCAGTTTAAATTAGCAAAACTGTGTCATGTTTAGATGCTTTGTAGGATCGTGTTAATTGCCAGTTTTGTCCCTCTGCTGTTTAATACGAGCAGCGTCGCAGAGAGAGAGAGAGAGAGAAAAAAACTGGAATTTATGTTCCACTTAAAGAACGGGAATAGTTTCTATAAATAGATTTTTATTTTTGGGTTAAAATGTGCGTCCATTTTAAAGGACAGACAGACACAGAGCGAGGCTGGTGAATGGCGGATATCTGCGAGTCTGTTACTGTGTGCCGACTACGCACACATACAGTACACACACACACACACACACACACACACATACCTTTCTCATGCACACACACACACACCCTGCTGTTGACCAGGAGTGTAAAGGCACAGACTGCTGGAGGACAGCAGTGGCGCTGCAGGTTCCCTGCTCAGAGATTGTGGAATGGTCGTCCATAGACCCCCTCCTCCTCCTCCTCCTCCTCCTCTCACTCTCTTCACTGAGGCTCCCCTCCTCCCCTCTCTCTCTCTCTCTCTCTCTCTCTCTCTCTCTCTCTCTCTCTCTCTCTCTCTCTCTCTCTCTCTCTGTCTCCCCTCTGTCGCTCCTTTTCCCCCTCCTCTTCCACCCTCCCCACCCCCTTAGAGCTTATGTAAACTAGCTGTGGAGCCAGGGCAAGCTGAGGCTATTTTTAGCAGCAGCACTGCAGAGCAGAAACTGGCGGAGGGTCACGTGTGCGCAGCCGAATCAAAGGGAGTATCCCGGCAATGCGCTGTAAACAAAGGGAAGGTCAGTAGCAGAAGGTGAGACACAAAACGCCTCTGTGTTGGTTTTGTGTGTGTGTGTGTGTGTGTGTTCGAGCCGGCTGCGTACTGCCATACTGGCCATACCTTCCTCTTCTCTTAATGCCCTGACATAAAACAAATCATCGCGAGTGTATGAACGCACTCATATGCTTCCCTGCTCACTCTGTCTTTCCCTACTCCACACACTGACACACACACACACACACACACAGCTTCAACCATTTCTGCCACTGCTATACAGACAGCGAGGGGGTGGGGGTGGTGGTTGGAGGGGGGGTGAGCTGAATTGATCAAAGCGGGGTTTGACACGCGAGGAGACATTTTGCTGTCTAATCATGACAGGGGCTCCCGGCTCCACACTGTCTCCCTGTTGCTGCCAAGCCGGCCTATCAGAGTGAGCAGCAGCAGACTCGGAGCCATGCAAAATCCATCAAAAAGCACATGACCACGTGTGTTTAGCACTGACATTAGCATGTTTCGTATCACATGGGACGTTCAAACCCTCAGCGCCTGGTTGTGTGCTGTAGCTCAGGTTGTGTAACCTGTAAGGCCCTTGGCTAACAGCGTGGCTAGCAGTTAGCGGTGTCCAGCCACACCCAGGCAAAAGGTCTCCGTCCACCTCGGCCACTAGTCAAACAAGCCTCAACTTTCACCTCCTGTGGAATGTGGTCAGAAGGGGGCACAAAGGCTATTTATAGAAACCTTTATATTTTTCTGTCACAGCGGTTTGTTTGCCTAGACAGTTTGAGCTGTTGGCTGTTTCATCAGGCTAGGCTGGAGGAGGTAGCTTGGAGGCCAACTTAAGTAAACATTTGGCTCCAGCACAAGCCACGGTTCGGCGGGTTGCTCGGATGATTTATTGTTGTAGGTATTCTTAACCTAAGACTCTGGAGCTTCTCCGTACTGATAAGATAGATAAGGTCCCCATCTTAAAGTGTCCTGACAAAAGAAAATGCTATGTCAGGGGAACATCCGGTTCCTCTTTGTATGCAGTTGTGGTTCTTCAGAGTGATACTGTACTATAAAGCAATATTTATTTAGAAATTTAATTCCAGTCCACACCTGATGTGTTTTTGCAGCTGCCACAAGTTAAACAAAGGCATAATATATAGTTACATGTTCCTTCGTGGACGTTAACTTGCTATCTGTCTGTGTGTGTGTGTCAGCTGCAGCACAAACACCACAAACCTGAACTAAAACAAATCGATCAGTCGATCAGTAACTGCTTTTCATTTGAGTTATTTCTCAATCAAAAAAAATTCCAAACGTTCTCTTGCTCCATTTAACAGACTGTGAGGACAAACTTTGTTTGTATGTGATCATAGACTAAAAATATTTGGATTTTTGGGAGTTGGTCCACGAAATAAGGAACCTTTTGGGTGTTAGGAAATTGAAATGGGTGTGTTACGCTATTTTCCCGACACTGTTCAGACACTATTTTCTGTTTTCAGACCACATGATAAAGTAGTTGATGAAATAGATTTACTGAATTTAACTTGACCATACCGTACATACAAACCAGTGTCTTCCAGACATGTTGTCACCTTGTGCATTCAAAGAGAACAGTTGGATTTTGGCAACATGTGAAACTCACAAAACCGCCTGTAGACAAAGTGTTTGATTTGCCACTTTTTAGCCCAGTATATTCATATTTTGAGTTGAAAGCAATATCACTCACAACTAAATGAGAACAGTTTGATGTGTTTGACATTTTGGCACATGTAAGAGCTGTGTGGAAGTGAAGTGATGGGCCGTGGAATATCTGTGAATTTTATTAGTTTGGGGTTTAATTTTACTCAATTAAAATTTGACCCAGATTAGTGTATTTTAGAAGGAACCACTGGAATAATCTGCAGTAATCGCGTGAGTCCTCTGACCCTGCTGTTGTCACCTATTCATTGACAACTGTACGCTCATTACTCTGTATGGATATCCCACTAATCACCAACACATCAAATCAGATCTGCTGCTATCACACAAACTACCTTTGTAATTTGTTGACTAGCGTGCATAAATCCGCTGTGATTTTTGTTTTTGTTTTTTTAGGGTGGTGAAGCATGTGTCGTTTTGGTGTGTTACAAAGCCATCACAACATCAACACAGTTTGCCGTCACCACTATAAAGTGTCATTTTCCAGTGTGCATTACCAGGCCCATCTCACAGGACTCTCTTTTTCTTTTTAGAAACTTTATCGATCATGTTGAACGTGAAATTACTTCTCCGCATTTAACCCATCCAGGCTGGCACCTGTTGGAGCATGCACTGGGTCGCACACTCAAATTGACAGACGCCAGATTCACTGGAGCGGTGGGCATCAACTCACGAGAGCGGGGATCGAACCACGGACCAACCTTGGGGTTATTGGACGACCCACTCTACCACTGAGCCATGGTCGCCCAAACTTGTTATATCCTTATCAGTTATCCCCACGGTTCAGCCCTCTCAACTCATATAAACCCCGTTCGTCTAATTCATCACAACTGACTCCACGTCTGTCAGTAACTTTGTGTCTCTTCGCATACTACAAACTACACATTACATTCCTGCCCTTTACTGAAAACGGGACTTATTTTTGGTTGTGTGCTTTGAGACGGTGGCACTCTAAAATAATCTGTCTTCATAAGCCTAAATTTGCCGTGCCCTCCCACCGAAGACACAAACACGCACAGTGACACACATACAATGTAGAGAGCTCGTGCAGAGCACGGCTCTGCTCTGTGCTGATGTATGGGAGAGTCTGGGAATGGAAGGATACAAGAGCGGCCTGGCTTAGGAAGAGACGGGGGATAGAGAGAGAGAGAACGAGAGAGGGAGCGAGAGAGAGACAGAGAGAGAGAGAGAGAGAGGAGTGGTATGGACCGACTGGGGTTGCCATGGGAACCCAGCTGCTAAAAGCAGGCAGGGTCAGTGAGGAAGAGCGGCTGTGTGCAGCAGGAGCGAAGGGATGCCACCCGGAGGCCAGTCTGTGAACTACACAAACAGCACACAGGCCTCCACCGCTCGAGTTTCTGGCTGAATCTGATGCAGAGAAATCTGCACGTTTTAAAATCTGTGAATTTAAAATGATAATAACCTGTTTTTTTGTTTTTAATGCAGTTGCATGTATTTATGTGTGGATCTAAGCAGCTTCTTAATCACCAGCATGGCTCGGTTCAGGCTTATACAATCTGCACCGATACTGTAGACTCCCCTGTTTTATATTAGTCATTGGTTATCGACTTTTGATTAGGGAAAAAGAGGAAAAGCTCATTTTCATTGGGTCATCAAGCGGAACAACTAATTTGACGTGGAGGCTGTGGTTGTTTACGGAGAATTGAAACCTGCTCAATATTGTTGATTAGACTATTTTTACTCAGTTTTCTATTTTTGGCGCAGACTAATTCAGCAGATGACAGATAGTGTATCGATGTTGGGCCTCAATATTATTTAGAGAAAGCCATAAGTCAATTTCACAGTGAGAACTGTAGTTGGGAGCTCCACATGGGACACAGTTCAGGCCTGACAGAGTCCCTGTGTTCCCACTGTAGCCTGAATTTGGGGGCCGAGTCTATTTTAAGCCGAGGTAATGTAATGGTCCACGTAGACATTGAGCAGAGACAAAATGGCATTACAATGTATTTTACATTTTTATACAACACCTTTCAAAACCATGACTTGATGCGGCCCTGGAAGGCGAATTGGCGGCCTTGAGATAAAGCAGGCACTTTTGTTTACACAAGATTTGGTTTGACTTTCAGGAGTGTCTCCGTTCTTGCTCCTATATTTAGGAAGTACCCACTGAGCCGTTGATGGATTTGTCTAGTTTCAGATCCATCTCCCAAACTGCACAGTGTTCCTGTTTGGATGGATGAGTTGAACCCCGGGCTCAGATCTTTCCACCAGGTGACCAGGATCCTGCACAGCTCCACCTTCACTTTGTCCCGGCTCCGTGCGCTGCACCAGCTCGGTCTCCTCTGACGGCCTGCGTTATGTGATGAGCTGTGTCGTGCAGCTGGTTTTGTTATGATACTGGGTGTGTTTTGTGAGAGCAGACCGATGAAGCGTGAAGGAAAACTTCTGAAGTTTAAATATTAGATAACATTTTGACAGACGTGTTATTTCAGGAACGATCCAAGTGCTCGGATCGGACAGAAAGTTAATCAGCAATTAGTTTGATCATTTCAGTCATATTTCAAACAGAAACACCAAACAGTCTCCAGTGCCACGTATCTCTGTTATGTATCATCTCATATTGTAAACTGAATCCTTTTTATGTTTTGGTAATTTGTTAGAGACATATGAACATGTCACTTTGGCTTCTGGGAAATTGCCTTTTTGAAATACATTTTATTCGGTAGAATTGTCAGCCGCAGTCCTGCATCCAAGATTTTAAAATGGTGATCTGTTTGTTTAAAATCTGTTTATTTAATGTCCGGAGTGGTAATGAGCAGTCGTGTTTCTGCTCTTGCACTTCCCAGAGATCATTTGTTTCTCAAAAAGCGTGGTCAGCGCGGTGATGCCGTTTGGCATCAATTTTCCGTCAGTGAACTTTGAGTTACGGTAACACTTTATTTGGATAGTCCGCCTACAGATAGTTTAGAGTATTTGTAACATTTCAGCAGTTTATTTTCTGACTGTAGACATTTAAGAGATTACTTTTTATTCTTATTATTTAGTGTCTAAACCTAACAAACTAATAATCTGTTGAAATGTAACAAATACTTAATAAACTATCTGTAGTCTAGATAGATCTAAGTGTCACCTGAGTTGTTTAAGGTGCTGCTCATACTCTTTTTGTTCTATTTATTGACTTTAACTTGCTCTTTTTGGTCACTGAAAAAATCAAAATAAAAGACGGCTGAGCTGCAGTAAATATATGACGCAGAAACATATGAAGAAAAACATTTTAAACAAAGCTTTACCGGCCAGAGACAGTGTGGTGCTGCTGTCCAGCAGTGAGTTTTAAAGTGCTGTCATCAGCCGGTTGGAGACTAAAGTGAAAGTCCATTATGCTGGCCTGAGCGGCTCAAAATATGGAAACTATTGATCAGATCCTCTACACTGCTAATTAAAGATGGTCCACTATTTGTAAAAAGTCAACCCAATTATCAAATGAGCACATGAGGCTGGGCGCTGTTAATTGGTGTGAAGGTTGCTCGTCTGTTGGAGGGGACTTTTTTTTCCGGTCTTTATTCCAGCGTCGCTGCTTTTGTACATATTCACAGCTGGCTTTTTGTCTGTAGATGTGTGTTGCCTTCATACGTACAGTTTGTTTTGGCTTAAATATGAATGTTTAAATGAATTTGTTGTAGCTTTATTTGTATTTAGGCCTGTTTGTTTGTTTGCTGTGGCCCTCTGAAAACGACCTAATGGCACAAGAGCTTGTATCAGTGTTCTGGTTCAGGGAGAAGCCCCCCTCTGTGGAGCTGGGTGACCCATGTCCCCGAGCCCCGGTATGAAGCCTTTTAATGCCCCCGCCTCTCCACCACCACCACCACCATCTTCCCTCTACCCCCTTTTTCTGCTCAATGGGTAGCTACATGTGACCTGGATCACGTGGGACTTGAGGCCTGAGGCCCCCCCACCTCCCTCCCTCCCTGCATCTGTGTGTGTGTGTGTGTGTGTGTGTGTGTGGATTCATGCTCGTGTCTGTGTTTTATGGAAAGATGAGGCCGACAACACAGAAAGACCAGGCCAAGTCAAGTGATACTGTCCACAACAAAGCCTATACATAGCAACACAGACTGGCCCGCAGGACGAGTACAATGTGTTTTGGCTAAATACAGAGACAACCCAGCCCTGCAGACAGAAAGAGAGGGACTGTAATAGACAAGATAGTAGTGGAGTTTTTATTTTTATTTTATTCAACCTGCCAATTAAAACAAACTGTCATGGAATAGTACACGGCCTTTATGTGGGGTGGGGGGGGGTGTGTGTCGGTGTGTAAGGCTCAAACCATAAATGAGGAAGCTGCAATAATGTGGTTTGATGGTTTTGAAGAGACTTTAAAGTGCGTGTGAGGCGGAACACAGCACAAAACCTTGCGACAAAATTCATAACAAATAATAAATCACACTTTGTACAGTATGTACTGCACACACACACACGCATACTAAAGATCAAAGTGGGAAACAAAAAAAACAACAACAACAACAAAAACTGCTGGTCTGTCAGCCCTCAAATCCACAAATCTGACAAAATGACCACATCACATAACTGTGATCACACACTCTGATGCCAGCGGAGAACAGTTCTGGGAGGAAATTGAAGAAACCGACACAAACCGCAGATTTCCCCAGACCTGAAACCCGGCTCGTCTATTTGTAGCACTCGACCAGAACAGCCGTAGTCACTGAAAACTGCACCCAAACCTTTTGATAAGGCATTATCTGGACGGCCACTCGGTAATCAATGTTATCTTTTTCACCGTTTTTCCTGGATCTAGGACCCTTGTTCTTTTTCTTTTTTTTTCTTTTCTTTCTGGGTACGAGGACTATATTTGGCTCTCCAGTGCTCTACCAATAGTACTTCTGTCACATGGCAGTCAGAAAGCGCTCAGTAATTATAACCTTGCTAGGTTTCTGCAAGGAAGGCTGACTAAAAATACTCCCACATTGTTGCAGTGATGGGGCAAAAGTGGGATGTTTTTGGAGGTTTTTGCCTCTGTTTTTGTGTGTGAGTAAATGTCTGTGTCTGCTCAGAGGAGACGTGTGTGTGTCTGTGTGTGTCTGTGTGTGTGTGTGTGACTCGACTTCAAGTACATTTCATTGGGTTTCCTGGTTGTGTCCATCTTAGTTCCAGAGAAGCACTAATTGACAAATAGATACAATTAATTGTGCGCTTTGCTAAATGTTGTTCTTGAGCCGACATGGTGTATGATGAGTTCAGAGTACAAACCTCTGCACGTCGCTGAGTCGACTCCACGTTCGTGTTTTCGGTCTGTACAAAACACTGTTTTGTTTGCGTTACTTGGTCATTAAAATGCACTGCTTCTCTTTGTTTTTTCTGAAGATAGGCTGAATGCCCTCAGGTTTTAAGAACTGTGGTGGACGTTTGTCACCATTTTGTCATTTTAAATCAGTGATAAAATGCGGGAATAAAAGGTTAATTGCAGGTTTTCTGACTTCATTGAACATTTCTTAAGCCTTTCTTAGAGAAACCTGCATTGTTTACATTGCCTCCTAGTTCATCCTTCATGTTTCTTTTATCCAGTGCTACTTTTTTGGGCACCAACAACTGTCTCTAATTATTACTGCCCCCTATATTCATATCATCTCATGTCAATCATAGAAGCACACAAGAAGTTGGAGTTCTCTAATCTTTGTATCTTTCTTGTGAAATATCAGTTTTCTCTCGAGAAGGGGAAACTGAAACTGAACTGCTCACAACATGTAGGTGAACAACTATGACGAAGGGGTCGTGAGGAGACGACGACTCGTATTAAACCTGTTCATCCAAATGTTGCTGTGCAGCGCTACCAGTGGTCATAATGTCGTCCTCAGGGAGCGTTTAAGAGTCAGATTGAGGTCTTCATAAAGGTTCAGGTAAAGCTGAAGATAAGTTTATGGCCTACAAAGTCCATCAGTTCAGTTTCAGTTAAGTAGCAACCGTCCGAAGGTCAAGTTGTGACTTTAAAGACGAGGCGTGGAGTCACGGAGAAGAAGTGTGGGAGTTTTCCTGACTGGATTAGACCTGGCTGAAGAGATGACTTGGCACCCATACCTCGTTTGGTTAATGAGTACATTGTGCAGTGTGCACTAAAATAATAAAAAAGCTATTTATGTGATGCCATGTTGGCCTGTGGTAACATTTTTTTTATTTATTTATTTTAACATTTAAAAAAAAAACTATCAAACAGCCAAAACAGTTAACAGGTTAATCATTAGTGCAGACATAATCATGTACAGACAGAAGTTATATTTTGTTTTGTCATCAGCAAACCGAATGTCGAGACTTCATTTTGCATAATAACCTCATGAAAATGAACCCCCTTCCTCTCCTCCATACTGTACGCAGTGTGTGTGTGTGTGGGTGTGTGTGTGTGTGTGTGGGTGTGTGTGTGGTCATCTACTGTATACGAGCTCTGTGTGAGAAAGTGCTGTTCCACAAACGGCCTTACTTCTCCTTTTTTTGTGCGAGGCAGAAATAAAGTCGGTGTGTTGAAAACATTGTTGTCAAAGCACATGAGCGGTGTCTCTGTTATCTAATGGCTCATAACAGAGCATTTATTCTCGGTCATTTAGTTCCACATGGGTGTGTTAGGTGTGCTGCTTTTAGGATTGAACTGTAAATGATGAGCCGTACAGATTACTAATCTGATCAGAGTCGACTGTCTTGTGACATCCTGAAGACGGTTTGGGTGGAAAAAAAAACGAAGGATGTTTGGTCCACATCTGTGTCCTACATACAGGATTCACTCACCAACTTTAGCTTTAGGCTGGGTGCTCTCCTCCTCCAGAAATACCTGACACACCTTTATCTACTCTGCTGTGTATTTTACTTCATCTGCTTGCATAGAAAAAATATATCTCGTACCATTCTGTCTCTCGTCCACTCCTCAGTACTTAATGTGTGATTTTGATCTAATTTAGGAATAATCCAGGGTAACAAACAGGCCTGCATCTCACAGTCTGTAGTCTTTATCAGTATTCAACAGATTCATAACAGATTTGTTGTTTGGTTTGGTCACAAAAGATGCACGTACATAGGATAATACATTTCCTGTCATTTAAGACAAAGAGACAGAGTGATTTCTCACATTTTCTCGCAAATCTTTGGTAATTTCTGCTTTTAAAAAAAAGAGTTAATCAACAGATCTTTTCATCTCAAGTGATAAAGCCTTTGTTGAAAAACAGAGGTCTGTGCCTCCTTTCTGTGACTTTTTTTTTTTGAGAGTAACACATTTGCATTTCATGCTGGCAGACATATTTGTACCACTCGTGTTTTTCAAGGGCATTTTTGCTTTGGGCCTCGGTTGGTTTCGAACTCTGTTGTGGTCCACTGTTGCTCCTGTAATGAGTCAGTTCAGCTAAAAGGGAGGCTAAATGTGCAAACGCTAAGGCTGTTTTGTAAAATATGTGTATCTAAATGTAAAGCTTCTTATTGTGTATCGTCTGTACCTCGTCTCTGTAAGTGCCTTTTGCACAGCAGGGCCTTTTTTTAAACACCTTTTGGCCTCCAGACCAGCATTATTGGAGTCTTTTAATTGTGTGATCCAGATCATCCAGGGGCCTGCGTGACCGTGTGTCCCCAGCCTCAGCGTCCTGAGCCTGCTGTGCTGCAGAGAGGCCCAGCTGCTGCTGCTGCTGCTGCTGCTGCTGCTGCTGCACATGCTCTCTCAGTAGTGAAGAGACGGCAACAGCAAGCTGTCTAACCTCCACAATAACTGCCTTATGTAATCACTCTGGCTAGAGACAGACCAAAATAGCCCAGACTGAGCAGTCCTGCCCTCTTGTGGCAAGCAGCTGCCTTAACACCGGCCTAACAGAGCCTCTACGGGGAGTCAGACATGGCGGCCGCCTTTTGCAGCTTCCTGTGTAGCTCACACGAGCGTCTAAAATAACTGTTCGAGCTGATGCAGCACGACAGTTGTGACGTGTGATCAGATTTTAAGTTTGTAGTTGATAAAATAAATTGTGTGTGAGTTGTTATAGCATGAAAGTGGCCTTAGGTTTCTCTGTGAGACGAGCTCTGGTTCTCTGTTTGTTGTTTGGTTTTGACTGTTTCAGATTCAGGCTCTTGAGAATATTTGTTATAAACCCATATTATGGATTTATTCGTTTTTATAGGTCACATATGTTAAATTGTCACTTCCATCTTCCCTTAGTCTTTAGAAATGGATAAAATTCTTTTCTCTGTTTCTCTCTCTGCAGTTTCCTGGACAGAATTGACTCCGTAAGACAGAACGACTACACACCAACGGACCAGGTCAGTTCTCCGTTGATGTGCACAGTTAACAGTTTGTAAAACAAAAACTTTACTGATACATCTTCATGTTTTTACAGGACCTGCTACGCTGCCGAGTGTTAACTTCAGGGATTTTCGAGACGAGGTTCCAAGTAGACAAAGTGAACTTTCAGTAAGGATCAACTTTCAGTAAAGACACACAATGAATCATATTTGTTGACCAAAAGTTTCCAAATGTTCAGCTTAGTTAAAAGTGATGCAGGTTTTTCATTTGCCATCTTAGCTTGTTAACAAAAAAGAAATGTATTTCTAATCATATAAATGTCCAAAAAAAAAAAACTTATTTTGAAATCCAACATCAGGGATGTAAATCAGAAGAAATAAATCCAAATTTCCAAACACAGAAATAAAATCAACCAAAATATAAAGTAGCTCTCTCAAAAGTGAAGACAGAAGAATAAAAATATAAATTACTTAAGTATAACTTCCACATGAAGTAACATACATGTTTATAAAAGAAATATATGCACGCTCCATTTAAAGACATATCTTCTGTCCCGTCCACATCCTTTCATATTCAGCAACTTTCCCAAACTCTGTCACCCATTCCTGAAAAGGAACCTCCTCAGGCATTTTTCCAGTTTCCACCAAACATTATTCAGGCGACACGCCTTTCTAAAACATTTGCCCTCTTGGGTGTTATTGCTATATTTACCGCGGCCTCGTGTTAAAGAGCCTGAAATGACATAAGTACGTACCTCGTAACAGCAACGTGTCCTTGAACAAAACAGCGAACCCCACAACCTGCTCGCTGGCTGGAAGCTGAGGTCAGGGGAAAAAAATGTAGAATTAATCCTCTGCGGTCGAACAGTGAGACTTCTGAGCCAGCTCAAAGTTATTGACCGGTGGTCGCAGCCAATAAAAGTTTAGAGTAAATGTTTTGTAACTGCTTTGATGATGTCGGATGAGATGACCCAGTTCCTCAGTGGCAGACACAACAGACTTATTCTACCATCTGAAACGAGCCTTTGTATCAAATTATATCATCCTGAATGATTGATATAAAAGCTCTGGGATGTGACTTCCCTTTGGGTGTGCGTCGTTCAGCTTTGATGACTTCCAAACATCCGACCAGCATGGAGAGAAAATAAGATCAAATTAAAACCGTCACAAATGAAAAATAAGATTTATAAATGCGTACACTAAGAGATCATGGAGTATACACTTCACTCCATACGGCAGGGTCACACAGGGCTCTGAGTTTGTGCTAATAATGCTGTTCTTCATCTTCAGATTTGAGAGAGACAGAAAATCTTTTGTGCTGATCTAAAAAATATGAATAATAGTCATAAAACTGGCGTGTAAATGTTCTCAGGCCGGCCAGTTACAGTACAGTATGTACCTGGCATCCCACTAGAGATATGAACTCTTTGATTAAAGAGGGCAGCAGCGAGTGTGTTGTTGTGTCTGAGTCTGACCCATTTTGTCTCCTCCATAGCATGTTTGATGTTGGGGGCCAGAGAGATGAAAGGAGAAAATGGATCCAGTGCTTTAACGGTGAGACTTTCAGCCTTTTTCTTCTTGTTCTTCGTCAAATAATCACACTGTACGTTCTCCACCGACGACACGTTCTCCTCCCATCACATCCTGTCCGCCTTACACACACACACACACACGTGAGCTGTCCTGATGTACTTCCTCTCCTCTCCCTTCTAGACGTCACTGCTATCATCTTCGTGGTGGCCAGCAGCAGCTACAACATGGTAATAAGGGAAGACAATAACACCAACAGGCTACGGGAAGCCCTGGATCTCTTCCGCAGTATTTGGAACAACAGGTGAGTCTGAAACCTGAACCAAGTTTGAGCCGAGACTGTCCCAGTGCTTAAATTAAGACGTTTAGTGAAGTCAAATGCTGATTTATGAATTTACTGAACTGAATATACACAGAACCTGGCGCAGCTGTGAAAACACAGGTTTTTACATTCATTTGAGTGGAGGTAGTGCGTTTTGGCTGCGACAGGGGTTTCCACCAAAGAACGCAGCGACCTGTGGCAGAGAAGTTGAGCCAGGTCCGAAGCACAAGCTTCAAATAATATAATAATACACATAATGTACATTAATTCTCCTCTGACCAAGAAAACAAAGACTTCACATCATCTCTTTACTGTTTTTATACTAATGACGCCATAAAACAACTCCAAAAAAAGATGGTGGAGAACATTTCTCTAAGAATCAAATCAACACACCCTGATGTCATAGAAACTAAACTGATGTTTGAAAGACCCGGCTTTGTTTGAGCAGATTAAATAAAAGGAGGTTTAATTGTTTTATACCCGAAAATGTCTGTCAGGTATGAATAAATATTCTGCGTAACATCATTCAGGTGTTTTGAGTTCAGAGAGCTGCTGAACTCTCTTCTCATGTTTTCCTACGCAGGACAAAACTCAGTGTTAACGGTGTTGTTGTTGTTGTTTTGCAGATGGTTACGCACTATATCGGTCATATTATTCCTGAACAAGCAGGACATGCTGGCTGAGAAAGTATTAGCTGGAAAATCCAAAATTGAAGACTACTTCCCCGAATATGCTCGCTACACCATACCAAATGAAGGTGAGTGTCCCGCTGAAATACCTCGAGTGCTAACGCAGAGGTTCCTCGTCACGTCTGTTTGTGTTGACTCTGAATCTTTTTGTTCTTTCACAGCAACTCCCGAACCCGGTGAAGACCCAAGAGTGACGAGAGCTAAGTTCTTCATCCGAGACGAGTTTCTTGTAATTATCGCCCTATGTGTGGACTGTATGGAGTGCGCTGAAGTTAATGAATGTCCAGTCTGTTAATTCATAACTCGCTGTGTGTTTTATGCTGCTTTGATCTCGATGAAACTGATTGTTACCTTCTCGTGCGAACAAGTCGTCTGCAGATGAGCTGCTGAGGGACTTTTCATTACTTTGTTGGTACTGTTGCTAAGGTCAAGAATAACACTTAAACAACATCGATATTATTTACATTTTACTTTATTCATAGTATCAGTAGTGTAGATTTGATTGTACATTATACATTTAATTTAAGGCTAAAAACCTACCGTAAAAACAGAAATGTCTTAATGTTTCTCTTTTGTGATAGAATAATAATGGCATCAGGCCTGGAGGTGGTAATTGGTCCACTGCATGTTATATGTTTTATATGTTAGCGTCTTTTGTGGTCACATCAGCTGGATTTAGCACCGTTCGCTCAGACTCTAGTCGGGACAGTAGTACGGCTGAATATTGGGATTTTTTTTTTTGTATGAATGTGTTTGTGTGTGAATACTGCAGAATATAATTTGTCTTAAAACAAACACACCTTCTTCAAACGTCCAGTTACACTGTGTACACAGCCCGCGCTGAGTTTTATAAAGACGCTCCTGTCATAACAGACATAAAACTGAAACGTGATGCAGTACAGTTGGTATTTTCCATTACAGAGGTCATCAAGAGGAAAACATAACCAGAAAATCAAACGTATGAAGAAAGAAATTTGTTTTATGTTATTTGAAGATCTGGTTTTGTAATCAGACTTCATGTGGAGAAAAGTGAGATATATTCCCGCTGAGCAAATTTACAATCGCAGAAAAGCTTCAGCCCTCAACAGTCGACACCGAAATGTGCATCATCATACATTGATTAGGTTTTTGGTAAATGCGATCGAGATGAAGCCACAGTCTCTCAGACTGATAATTTGTCATGTTTTGTGTCACTTGGCATGAAAACCACAGATGGTTAATGACAGTGACTCAGTCACAGGAAGACGGGAAGTGATCTGATGTGACGCTTAAAAGAAAGTTTCAGATTCAGGTCAAACGGGTCGACACAGCGGCGCACACGAACAT
The DNA here is from genome assembly GCA_036365135.1 of Miichthys miiuy. Taxonomy (NCBI): domain Eukaryota; kingdom Metazoa; phylum Chordata; class Actinopteri; family Sciaenidae; genus Miichthys; species Miichthys miiuy. The sequence goes on along the minus strand of CM071617.1, from coordinate 6,866,357 downwards.
CAAAAGAATTCAGTCAGCGTTGTCAAAGCTCGAACTCTCTAACGTCTGTGTCTCTCTCTCCCCCCTCAGCGGATCAGCACTGCGAGTGGCGACGGCAGACACTACTGCTACCCGCACTTCACCTGCGCCGTGGACACAGAGAACATCCGGCGGGTGTTCAACGACTGCCGGGACATCATCCAGAGAATGCACCTGCGGCAGTACGAACTCTTGTGATGGGAGACCGCCTCCGTCAGCCTTCTGTGTTTTTTCTCCACCATTCTGCATCCTTGACGAACCCTTCCTCCTCCTCCTCCTCTTCCTCCTTCTCCTCCTCCTCCTTCTCCTCCTCCTCCTCCTCCTCCCTTTACCCCTCACCCCTCCTCCCTCCCAAAGAAACCCTCAACAAACCCCCCTGACCACCCCTCCTGTCGAGGACTATGAAGTACTACTGAAGTGTGTCAAATCCTCTTCCTCTTCTTAACTTCTTAGCTTTTTGTACTTCTTTTTTTTTTTTTCGATTCATCCCCATTTCACCGACGTGAAAGGAAGGTTGGGGAACAAAGTTGTTGCGTGCCGCTTATTTTTTTTTCTTCTTCTTCTTCTTTTAATCCTTCCTTTTGAATGCCTTGATTTTTGTCATTCCACTAAGCCTTGGGCTACCTCCTTTTTTTTTTTTTTTTTGCCCCTTTGTGTCCTTCTGTTTTTTGGCTTTGTCATTGGACCTGGACTGATGGGTGTGGATACATAAAAAAACACACCTACAGGACCTCAGTGTAGAGGCAGTGTGTGTGTGTGTGTGTGTGTGTGTGTGTGTGTGTGTGTGTGTGTGTGTAATGAAGAGAAGGAGGAATGCCATGTGAATGAGCGCATGCGTGTGTGTTTATGTTTGTGTGTCACCTGCCGGTTCAAAGCTGGCATCACCACCATGACCTTTGCCCCCTTCCCAACCCGCTGCCCCCCTTTTTTTGCCCCGTCACCCCCTCCGACCTGCTTCTTCTTCTCCTGGACGGCGACGAAACCGGAGGAGTGGACGGAGGGGAACCGAGTGGATGAAGAGATAAATGCACTTTGCATCAGGTTCCTTAATAACTTTTTTTTTTTTTTGGTTGTTTTCTTTTTTCTTTTCTTTTTTTTTTTTTGTTGTTGTTGTTGTTGTTGTTTTTTCTCCAGAGGAAGCATACACACAATGTAGCATCACAATATTTATTACCCTGTCACGATGTTAGCTTGCCGAGCTGCAGGGTGCACCAAGCAGCCGAGAGACATGTGGAGCGAAAGATTAAAGAAGTGGGGAAGGAAGGGGAGGCAGGAAACATGCCGACGATGACGCCGCCTACGACATGAAGAAGGATTTAAATGAAGGAAAAGGGACTGAGCTCTCTCTGCACCTTAGCCCTGCTGCCTCCACGGACTCGGACTTGCCTCCTTTTTCCACACAAACCATCCTTTTAGCTTAGAGATACTGATGGGAGGGGAGGGGACGGAGGGACGGGTGGGACGGGAGAGAAAAATGTATTGTTCTCTTTTTTTTTTTTTTTGGTTTTATTTTTTTTTTTGTTTTTGTTTTTGTTAACTTGTACACTGTGCAAGGTTGAATTATCCTGTACAGACTGTAAAATGTAATATTATTTTGTACAACTTAATTGAAAGAAAAACAAATCTACTTGTAGATCTTCGTGCCTTGATTATGGCTGTACCTGTAAATGAGCTCAGATGTAAGTATGTTTTCGACTGCGCTGTACAGCTTGATGTCAATCTCTATCAGCAGCGGAAGACTGCGGGTAGGGGACTTTCTCTGTAGAGTTTAGTTTTTTCTGGTTTATAAAAAAAAAAGGAAATGCTGTTTAGTAAAAATAAAAATAGGGAAAAAATCCTAAAAACCTGTATACATTATGCAAATTAACCACTTACCTGCAGTGAAGACCAGATGTTGCAGCGCCATGCCTTTTTTCTTTTCTTTTTTTTTTTTTTGGTTTTCTTTTTTCCTCCTTTTTAATTTTATTATTATTATTATTTTTTGAATTTCACAGCTTTAAACAAACATTGGAAATCCATTGAAAGTGTCCAAAATTGCAACCTGGTGTTGTTTTAATAGGAACCAACGTTTTTTCGATATGAAGTGTGTCTGAGATCTGTACTGATGTGCGTGCCTGTGCGCATGTGTACATAAAACAAACATACTCACAGACGCATTATGTGTGTGTGTGCGTGCGTGTGTGTGTGTGAGGGCGAGTGTGCGTTGTGTGTAAAATTTTATAAATGTATGTACATGTAAATTTATAGGTCTATATAAATATATATGTACAATTATACATGTTTAATTATGTGTGTGCCTAGGTGTACATACCTATGTATGTATACGGTAAATATGTATACATACACACATAGGAAAGCATGTTTAGAATGGAGATGAATAAATGAGAGCGTGCAATATTAGTAATTCTTTGGTCCTTTGGAGCCATAACCCAATGGCACAGGCACTATGAATGTGTGAGCAGCACCCAACAAGACAAGCTCTTCTCCTTGTACAAACAGCATCAGCCTTTTCTTCTGCTACAGTACACGTCTATCCCCAAAAGAGAGTGAACTGACTGGAGGTGCAAAAACCTTGTTTGGCCTGGGAGGATGATTAAATGACATTTTTATTTTCTTTAAATAAAGAGGCACATTAGAGGACTTTGCTTTATTTCCATCTTGGTGTCCAGTTGTGTCCAGATTTGTTACCGCTGACGGGTCCCTGCTGTACGTACAGTAGATACACCTGGGTATAAATATCGGCCATCAACATTTTGACTTGTCATCATAGGAAAAACACAAGTATTACTAATGACATTAAAGGTCCAGTGTGTAAGATTGAGCTTTTATACCTATTGATATTCATCAGTGTGTTTTTATCAATAAGAGTCTTTGTGTTTCTGTCGTCTTCAAATTAGTTTTTTATATCTGCAGTGAGAGCGGGTCCTCTTCCACAGAGACCGCCATGTTGAACCGCCATTTTTCTACTGTAGCCCAGAACAGACAAATCAAACACTGCATGAGAAAAAGAGTATTCATTTCGTTGCAACTTCACTGCTAGGTGCCACTAAATCCTACAACACTGGACCTTTTTAAAGATGACTTTGTTCTCTACAAGGTTCAAATGGGATTTAGCCATCAGTCGTGAGATGTCCTGATACACTGTAGTTATCTGACTTTAAAGGCCGCTCACACCCTTCACAGGCGTTTCTATCCGATCAGACCTCCGCTCAGGTTAAAGGAAAAGTGTAAATTCAGTGCAGTGAAGCAAGAAGGAGGAGAGTCGAGGAGACGTCTGTCAAATCAAGCAAATAATTTCTAGAAATCACCTGAGTGGGCGTCGAGTCTTTTTGTACAAAATGAGGTCTGATTTTAAAAAATAGGTTAATTATACGTTATATTACGTTACGTACAAACAATTTCTTGCACTTCTCGTGGAGTTTACCAATGACTTGAATCCAGGTTACTATCTTCAATCTATCCCAGACACAAAGAGTATTAAGAGACATTAAGATGGGGAGATGTGGATAAAATTCAATCACATATTTTATTTGATGACACTGTGTATCATGATATAGTACATGTGAACAGAGAGCCAGAGAGGATTTCTTCATCTTGACTCGAATTAAAACAATTATCAATTAGTTCATAAACTGAAAATTATTTGGTAACAATTTCAACAATCAATGAAGTTTTTATATTACTTTCAAATTAAGAAAAGGTCCACTGTGTAAGATTTAGTGACATCCAGCAACCCCGCTGCCTCATCCTCTCCTTGCAGGCATGAAGGAGAAACTAAGGTGTCCATGAAAATATGAATCTCTAGAGTCTGTGTTTAGTTTGTCTGTTCTGAGCCGCTGTAGAAAAATGTTCAACGTGGATCATACCAAAGGTAACAGAAACATAATAACTCTTCAGGTGATTGTTCACCAATGAAAACATAGTTATTAATATTTATATTCTGTGAATAGAGCTCAGTAAATCTTACACACTGGACCTTTAAATATATTTTGCTTCTGGGCTGTCAAACAAACCAGGCAGTTTGAAGACATTACCTATAAAATAACGGTTAGCTGCAGCTCGATTCCTCGACAGTCCACCTGACAAATCAAGGTGCTTCGTCAGAATCAGATAAATAAAAGATGTTAAAACTTTTAAGATGTGACCCGAGTATCAGGAACAAAATGACTTCTTTAACGACACATTTTTATTTGCATCCATCACATTTATTTCTTTGATCACCATGACATCGTGTCCATCTCGGCCACCAGTCTCCAGGTCACGTGTAGCCTTTTAATATATGATATTTAACATTTCACCCATAGAGTGACATGGCTTCAGGTGACTCAAAGTGTACATCGACCTCTAGTTTACACCATAACTATAAAACAGACCTTAAGATTCTGATTTATTATGTACAGTTCATCAGAAACGTTTTGGAACAATTTGGCAAAAAAACTCCTCACAAACATTTTGGCACAGAAAGTCAGCGATAAATATATTCAGATATGCATCGTAAAACAACGAGAGAAACCCGGGACGGGTTTGTCGGACATCAACAACAGAAACGAGAGTGTGAGATGATCGAGTGTGTTTACCTCAGATCACAATGAACATCAGAGTGAAGAGACATAAACCACCGTCTGACTTCAACCACCTTAAATGAGACCTTTAAGTATTTACATACGTACTTGTTTGATTTGTCTTATGTGTGCGCGCTCTAATAATTCAGCCAGAAACAGCTGGACAGTAACTTCTCTGTGATTAAAAACTTCCTGAAGCTAAGCTCCACCTGTCTGGCTTGCCCAAGGTAGGTAAAACTAACAATATTCAGAGATTTCTAACAATAATCTGCCCCACGTCTGACGTCTTTGTCACCACATCATCATCATCAGTACAGACAGGTCCTTTTAAAACATTTAAAATATATATTCATGTCCTTCACAGTGCCGCAAAACATTTTGGACAAACTCTTTTTTTTTTTTTAAGCCATTCAGAAGAGGAACGTCACATCAAGTATTTACCAACTCATGGCTCTGTTCTTTGTGGCGGATGTAGTATGCACCCTGGGTAATGTAGTTCACAGAGACTTGTGCTTCCCCAGCAGGCAGAGGCTGAGGCACTGCAGCAGGCCTTTCATCCACATACAGTGAGCGAGGAACAGCAGCAGCAGGCAGGCGCCGGCCGAGCAGTACACGCCGATCACCGTGCTCTCCTCCGGCAGGAAACACTTGGACAGAGCGTAACTGCCGGGTGACACCGACGCCTGAGAGAGGAGGAGGAGGAGGAGGAAGGGGGGAGGAAAGAGGAGAATAAATAGGTTAGAGGTGATAATCAGCGTTCATGTCGGCCTCTCAGCCAGCAGGGGGCCTCCAAAAGCTGCAAATGTGAACACGTTTGGTTCCTCGCTGCATATTTTTATCTTGATTTGACTATTTAAAGATACAATCCCTGATTTTAGCACACACACACACACACACATATATATCCATTTAGTATCAGTTCTGGAACTTTCAATCATATTTTCTGTAGATATATAAACTGCAATATCGCCAAGAAGTCTTTAAAGTGCTGAGTTTGACCTTCATCTGCCGATGATGATCATGACAGAACTATGAACTGTTTATTAATGATTATGAATAATAACTAATAACTAATGACCTAAATTGTGTATTTGTCTGGCTCTTTAGCTGCTAAATGCTCCAATATGTTCATCAGGTAGCTGCGAGCAGGTCGTGTAATCTGGGTTTTAGAGCTCAGAGCGGCGGCCGAAAAAACAACGCCATGAGAGAAAATGGTGGAAGAACTTTGAGAAGAGTTAAATCTGGGACTGGACTCTGGTTGTAGATCCATGGAGAGGTTACATGTTTGGAAGAAGCCCCTTAGATGAGAGGTGAAACATCTTCATGGATCTACAACCAAGTCCAGTTACCCCAGAGTCGACTCTCCTCAAAGAAAGACGACTGGACGACTGGAGAACCTTCACAGACTTCAGTGGCCTGATGAAAATCTGGCACAGAAACATCACAAGTGAATCTGTTATCGCAAGTTAGATGATGATGCGCGTTTGATGCAACTGGAGGATTCTCTCTATTGATGCAGTGACAGGATAAGACTTTTTTTGGCCTCAGCTAAACATTAAAGTTGTAAAGTTACGTTACAGCGCCACTCTCTTTAAACAGCTAACAGAAGATCTTTAATTAATTAATGATGTTATAATGTACGTATAGTTTATATGACCTTATGTACTTCTCAGCAGTTTAATCTATAACAATATATCATAATTTATTTAGTTTGTAATCTGAATCTGCAAGGTAACTAGTAAGTAATGTAGTGAAGTACAATATTAGCACATCAGAACTGCACTCGAATGAATGTACTTAGTTACTTTCCACCAATGAAACGCTGCAGCTGAAGCTCGATTAAAATATTTTGATTACAGCTAAAAATTCACACGTCATCTCTTAATAATGTGGATGTTAGTTTTACTCACCAGGATGAAGCTGGGGTTGTTTCTGTTCCTCCAGCTGAAGGACGGCACGCTGACTTCTGGGTACTTGTTGTCATGGAGAACCTCACATCCGCTGTGGGTGTGTCCACTCAGGATGAGGCGGGGCTTAAACCACTGCAGCAGCTGAGGAGGAGAGGAAACACACGTCTACCTCAGAGACCGGTTGCTGCTCGCTTACATCATCAGTTTCATCATCATCACATGCTGCTTTCTGTATTTCTGACTGCAGACAGTTGTACTGTATTTTAATTGGATGAAGAGATCTGTGCTTTAAGAGAGAGGAAACCAGCAGAGGCGTTGTGATGAGACTGCAGAGTACTCACCCTCTGTGAGGCCTCCTTAGACAGCACGTCATACTTCTCTCTGAACAGCAGGTGCCGCTCTTCAGGCGGCGCGGCATCCAGTCCTGTGCAGCCGGCATCGCTCACCCTGTACAGAGGATAGTGCTGGAGAACAGAGAGGACATGGTTTTTATTTTTTAAAATATGTTTTGACATCTCAAATAAAAAAAATAAAAAAGATTTGAGGAGTCTAGAGATTTAGAGAGGTTCAGTCCAAATGTTGTGCTTACAACAACAAAAAGAAACTGTTGAAAACAAAAACACAAAACTAGATTAACACTCGTGCTACGACAGTTAATCCCATAATAAATGCATAGATCCAACAGGGAATATGATAAATCATAGCCAAGTTATTGTTTCAGTCATTTATCAGAGAAAAATACCAAACCTCTGCTCGTTCTTGTCTGTAAATTAAGACCAAATAATGAATCAATGAAATGAACGTTTGTTAATAAAAGTTTCGCTGTTGAAATCTTTTTCTCACTTTCACTCTGATGACACTTTACTTCACCTGGTCCACTGACAAAGATCGTCGACATTCACCAACCCCCCTCAACACTTTTCTTTTAATTTTAGCCGCGATCATTCTTAACCGTTATTCTCATCTTTTAACCTTATTTTTTATTTCTATTTATATAATGTTGATTGATTTAATTTTCTCTTTCTTTCTGAGTTTGCATGTTCGTTACAGGTACTTCGGCTTCCTGCCACAGTCACATGGACTCACAGGTTAATTGGTGACTCTAAATTGTCCGTAGGTGTTGAATGTTGTATGTAAATGACTGTGACCCTGGTGAGGATAAGCGGTTACAGATAGAAGATGTGTAATTCTAAATATTATAACGTTATATGGCGTCTCAAGTGGACAGCTGTGTCTTACTGTTTCATCTGCTAAAAGCACAAAAAATTATTTTCTAAATAATTTAGGAAACTGTGAAAAAAAATCGTATTGCACATTGTCTTACAGTATTTCATATACAGTATATTCCACTGCGCTGTGCACTGTATCACAGCACAGATCAGTTGTTTGGATCAGAGTTACAGCGGCACAGCCAGAAAAACACGAATATGCTTCATCTTTGAAATCTTTAGTTTGATTTCAGTCTGATGCTGCAACTTTCTTCCTTTATTGGACAGCTGCAGAGATGAACAGGAAACACGGGGAAGAGAGAGGAGATGACATGCAGCAGTCCGTATTGATTTTTTTCAGGTGGGACTTCTTTTTTAATTTGGCTGTAATACATTTTTCTGCTGACTCTGTCCACAGCGGTGCAAAGCTCCGGATCCCATCCTGCTTCTCCAAACTGGAGGTGTACTGTCCCCATCTACTGTAGTGACCATGGAAAAGTACCTCACTGTCCACTATTTACATTTAGTCCTTCAGCTGACGTGACTGATAAAAAGGAAAACAATCACGTTACAGTGTGTCAAGGACGCAATAAGTTCTGTGACAGTTGTGGAGGGGGATAGATTTATCATGTCCAGTTGTTGGTAGTGTTGGAGAGGAGGTCCTCTCTGAAGAGCTGGAGGTCTTCAGGAGGTTTTTGAAGGTAGAGAGAGAGACGACCCTGATCTGGTAGGAACTAGTAGGACGTTCCACCAACAGGGAACAACAGACGAGAGAAGTTTGGATTGTCCTTAGTGTACGGGTGGCAGAGCCAGGTGTCGTTCATTGGAGGAGGTAACATGTCTGTGGGGTGAATTTATTGTGGGCTGCTACAGGTAGCCAGAGGAGCTCAATGAGCAGCAGGGTAGCATGCACTTTTGGGTTGACTGAAGACCAGACGGGCCGTCGCATTCTGGATCATCTGATTCCAATTATTAAAAACAGTAATCTTCTCAGCTGAACTCGTTAATTTGTAAAATAACTTGTAACTGAAGCTGCCAGATGAATGTTGCTTCTGAGATGTTGTAGAAAAGACTCAAGAACTGTACATGTATTCCATCACTGGGCTTCGCCGGTGTGAATTAAATTTAGCAGGTATCTTCTAAAATTAGTCTTTTTTTAGTAAGAAAGTCTCTCTTTCTGTCACTATCCTGCTTCTTAAGATCAGCAATTTTAAAAGATTCACCTGACCTGAACGCTGACCAAACATCCTTTAAAGGTACAGTGTGTGGGATTTAGTGCCATCTAGTGGTGAAGCTGCACAGTGCAATAAACTGAATACAGCCCCTGTTTCATGGCCATGAAAAACAGACTGAAACCAGAGAACACGCAGAGCACGCTTGCAGTTTACCTGTAACATGATGGGGGATGTGGGAGGATAAAGCTGCGAGCCCTCGCAGCTGTCCGTCAGTCCGCCGCCCGACTGCGAGCTCTGCAGAGAAGACAACATGAAGAATTCATCGTCTGAGTCCTCAAACATCAGCCGGTATTTTTCAGCTTTTAACGCGCGTTTACAAACGCTGCATTTGTAAATTTAAAAAAAAGTACAAGACAGCTGCTCCGGGTGTGAGTGAGCTTTGGATACGAGTGTATTTTTTCTCTTGACTTGAGTCTTTCACACTTCATGAGCAAAACCAGAAGCAGTGCAGTGTGTTCGAGGTGCTGACAGTGTGAAAGCGTGCTACTGACTTGCCGAGACATCTTCCCACCTGAAGAGAACAGTTGAGGTCTCTGGAGAGTTTGATCAGCTCTTTCTCCACCGACTGGCAGATGGGACACCCGTCACCGTGCAGGGCCACGCTGTTCACCAGCAGGAAACTGAAGAGAGGGGTGGAAAAAACGTTAATATAGAAGAGCTGCAGCGAGACTGCATCATTTTAGAATGTTTCTATTCTGGGCGCTTCAATCAAATTTGGTCAATCTTTACTGTGCAAAGCAAAGCTGCACCGACAGTCAGAAATATTCAGTTTTATATTAAATATTTCGCTCTAGTTTTAACTGATTTCTCTTCAAGATTAACAACTTTTCCATTAAAGCAACCACCGAATAACAGATTTTAAATATTTTTGACGTGTAAACAGGTGAATGTTGTCTCTGTCATTTGTACGTCTGTTTCTGTGCTATGTAACATACTGTGAGAAGTACGTATCGCTTTACAGCACTAAGTCACACATCACCAACTATTTCCTGATGGAGGGTGAAGTAAACTGCTGCCAACTGTAGCTGCTGTTAGCTAATGTTAGCTCAGTGTGTTAGCCCGGCTGCGCGGACTGTGAGCTCAGAGCACCGGGGAAGTGTTAGTGTTTGTACCACAGGCGTTTTGGACCTCCAGGAAGAAGAGGAGGGTTTTCAGGCCCACGGTGTCATGCCAGAACCAGAGCTCTGCAGCCTCTATGGGCATAATGACAGAGGCGAATAGACCTAAGGGGATCTTGACGGAGGAAGCTAAGAAGAGAACATGAGAGAGTGACTGAACAAGAAGTCGCCGGACAAGAGTGAATCTGGGACTGACTTTTAGTCGTTGGTGAGGCTGAAAGACAGACGCAGAGCTGGGCTGACTGCCGTTGGACTAGTTAAGTAATACTAGCTGGCTGCTATGTCTTGTGTTGTTGACCTTGTTTCATGTTTGGCTGTTAGCAAAGTTGTCATCTGGCTAGTTTTTGATCGTAAGTAATGTAATCATGACAAATACAGAATAAACTGTGGGCACTAAGCTGTCCAATTTTCTACACAATGTTAAAGACATAATGCATATTTTGGAAATTACTAAGTACTGTTGTCTATGTACAATGTGTACAATAAAATACATCCCTCATTCTTTACCTCACTTTCTTACAATATGTTAAATAATAACAACGATACTGTTATTGTTACAAAAACTAAAAACACTTTTACTTTTAATACAATTTATGGCTCTGTTTTTTAATTTTATGGCTGTCTTGTTATTTTTTATTTATAATTCCAACGTCGCATTAATTGATTTCTGTCTATATCGGAGTTCTCAAACCTGATTTCTTAACCAAAATGAAGAAATGATTATAATGATGTGATATATATAAGAATAACAGAATATTTCAACCCGATATAGAAACTTTTTTTAAATTAATATAAAATCAATGCCTGGATTTTTAACTAAGGCAGGTCAACACACCAGAGTTGATAAATATTAACCTTTTCTTATGAATAAAAGAAGATATTTTTATTCCATTGGCTGAATAAGGACTTTCAGGACTCTATCATAAACAAAAACAACTTGATCCGGGGAGGTTTTTGCAGCGTCTGCAGCATGTGGATCCATGCTGATGTCAGTCTGTTCATCAGCTGTGTGAAAATAGGACACACTTATCACCTATTAGCACATATTTAAGATCCCTGGAACAGTCATCTCGCTTTAAAAGCATTTTTCCGGTGCAGACTGACTCAGGGGATTAAACCCGTGACCTCTCATCCTGTTGGGTCACATTCCTGCAGCTGTGTCGCAGGTCATCGCACACGTTTCTCCCTCGTGTCACTCACTTGACTCCCTTTTTGGTGACGATCCTGGTGGAGGAGGCGTTGAAGACTTTCTCGAAGCGCTGCAGCTTGAACCAGTCCATCCTGCGGGGAGACACAGAGCGTTCGTCACGCCGTAACAAAAAAACCTGCTGCTCAGTCTGTCACATCTGTCTGTCATACGCCGTTACATAAGAGCTGTGCCATCTCACTTCCTGCTGCACGAGTCGAATCGGGAGCACGCATGAGCCTCCCACATTTCTGAATCACAGGCACAAAAAGCTAAACTGTAGGAGGGTTTTAAGCATCTCGTTTGTGTTCGCTTTAACTGCTTCTTCCCCTGAGAAATTAAGAACAGTTTCTAACAAAGAGAGTGTTGCATACAGGGGGGTGGACACAATGAACGCAACATCTCTGCAACACATTGCAATCCAGTAAAACAACACAGGACACGAACATAAAGAATTACCATAAAGTTGAATCAAAACCTCGAAACATATGAGCTCTCCGCAGTGTGTTAGATTGGTTTTGTGCAGGTGCTTCTTTCAGGTTTGTAGCCTTGTAGTAGTCTTCTTGCAGATTTATTAATGTGACTATTTTTTTAAGAGCCTACTTCCAAGGTCAAGTACATAAAAATGAAAAAAGCATGAATTATTTTTGTTTAATAGCAGTGGCAATACATTTGCTGTCGCATAATGACTCGTTTAAGACTCGAAACAAAAAGTTTAGAGCTCCATCTTGACTCAGGAGTTCAAAGCCAAGTGTTTGGGGCTTACTTGTGACTTGCAAAACAATATCTTTGTCAGAAAGATATCAAAATATGCCTTCAAATCGACCCAAATTACAGATTGTACAACGGTAAAATGGCTTTGAGGCCAGCGTCTGTTTCTGGTTAAACAAAAAGGATCTTACTCTTTAAGAAGATGGTCTATCTCTCTCTGGAGATCTTTTCCACAATGCGGCTGAGCCCGTCGGCGGCCAAAACAAACACTCTTAGTGGATGTAAATTGACGGTGCGCCTCACAGCTGCCAGGCTGCAGCACTCTCACTCAATACTGGACAAATTTCAAAAATTGTTGTCCCCGCTAGTCACTTAGACGCAGAAACATGGGAACATAGAATCCAGACTGAAAAAAAACACCAACGTTAGCCTTTGAAGAATAAGGCTGGTGTTATATCACAAAAAGATGCCACATAAATAGGAGTAAATAGTGTGTTCGTTAAAGGTTCAGTGTGTAACTTTTAGGGTGATCTATTAGCAGAAATGGTATATAACATGCAGAACTATGTTTTCAGTGATGTATCACTTTCTTTTTTTAAATCTACATATATCTCGCGCCCTTTTTTAGCACGCAGAACAGCTAGCTAAAGTCAACAAATACACCAACACAATGAGCAGAACAAGTGACATTTGCTATCTGCTATCTAATTAAATATGAATTATAAATATCTGTATCTAAGGAAACCTAAACAGCCTCAACAGGCTACCGCAGATTCTCCTACACACATTTGGGATGGGAGCGGTAAGCGAGGAACGGCTGAGTTGATTTCGATCTGGACTCTCACCATTAGATGTCAATAAATATTACACACTGTACCTTTAAGGACTATTTTCACCTGTGGATTAATACACCTTTGGTGCCCTAGTGTGTATTTACAGCAGGGCTGTGTTTGTTTGTGGCTCTAAATAAACTACAGGTACCTCAGGTATCTATGGCTCTGACTGCTTCCACTGTGTCCACCCCTTCGATACAATATCTCCCCCTAAACGGGTCATAATCAAATATTTTCTCAAACATTACGCAATGTGGACCAAGGCCCTTTTGTTCCAATAGTTTGCTGTGTCTGCAGTGTGCGAGCTTTTATGGTTATTTTCTTGGCAGCTGATATCTGTCTTCTCGAGCCAAAGCGGAACACAAGGTGACAAAAAGAAAAAGTGAAATCAAAGTCCTGCTGTTATCTCTCCTCCCTGAACTCTTTGTCAGAAGTAGCTGATGTGGCAGTATGCGAGGCTAAAGGTGGAGAAGTAAAAACAATAAAACTACAAGGTGTGTCCTTACTCGTAGTGGAAACCTATGTCGTGATTTCCGACCAGTACGACCAGTTCTGTGTCAGTGGAATGTCTGAACATCCTGTGGAAGCGTCGCACGTCGTCCTCCCAGTGCTGCAGAGAAAAGAGAGGAGAGAGAGCAACACAAACACGGGCTGAAGCAGGTTTCAGTACAGCCCCTTTAATAAGACACAACTCCCCTGGGAAGCTCATGAGAGATAATGGGATCTCTGAGGGTCACCCAGCAGCCCCCCACGGGTGGCTGAGCCGGCTCTGCTTTGATTCAGACTCCAGACTCAATTTTGCACCTGGAGGGGCCGAAGCAGCACACGAGAGATCTTTAATTACATCAGCGCTGCGTGTTTACACAATGTTTTTAGAGTTACGTGTCTGTAAACAACTCCTCGATGCTACTTTTAATTAGCACTGAGACAATGAATCCACTGACAGAAGATGAATTTACAGTAATTTTAATAATCGATTCATGTTTGAGCTCGCTCGTCAGGGGAAAGAACACCAAACATTTGCTGGTTTTAGGTTCTGAAATGTGCAGATTTCTTCTTTTTCGTGTTTTATATCATTTTGAATTTGAGTTTTGGACTGTTGCCACTATTTTCCAACATTTATAGATCAAACTAATAATCAAAAATAATAACTGCAGCCTTAGTTTTAATGCTATTTCTCTTTCTGCAAGCGGAAGCCTGAAACAATTAATCGATTAACTGCGATATCAAAATAATACGCCACGAGGACACGAAGATTTGCTGCTTTTCTGTGTTTTATATCATCTCAAACAGATTATCTTTGTGTTTCGGACGATCTTCTGGGATGAAAACCAAACGATTAAAACGATTAATAAAGAAAATAACTGACAGATTCATTTACAATTAAAGTAATTGTTAGCTGCAGTCTTATTTCAGACAAAACAAGCTGCTTCTAACTGATTTCTGACAGCATTTTACACACCGATTAGTTAAGAAAATAATTAAAAAACAATATCTGACTGTCCTATTTTTTTAATATTATTTCTCTTCCTGCAAAATAAAAGCTTTGAATTCTGCATGAGAAACAATTAGCTGATTAACTGTGATTTTTAAAGTCACTTCTGAGGCTGAAATGCCAAATATTTATCATCAGTTTTGGACAATCTCTCTATTTGAAGATGTTACTTTGGGGTTTGGGAGCTCATGGACAACACGATTAATCGATCAATCAAGAAAATAACTGACTTGATTAATCGACGATCAAAGTCATTGTTAGCCGCAGACCTATTTCAGACAAAACAAGCTACTTCAACACATCATCTTTCACCTTTTTTCACTGTTTTCTAAGCCGACTGCTAAAGAAAATGATCAGATTGACTCAGAATGAGAACAATCCTCGGCTGCAGACCTCAATTCAAAGATTTCTTTCCTCTTGCAGAAGTCCACTGAATACAAACCGCAGAAGAGATGCCAACCGAGTGTGAAAATGAATGAGGAAGCTGGCGGGGGGAACATGTTAGATTAGTGGAGATTTTACAGCCTGCGAGCTCTGTTTCCGTTTTTAATGAGGCTCTCCTCTGTGCTCGACACTTCCTCTTTTCTTCTGTCTTAACTTGACGGATCCCCGTTTGACAATCCAGTCACAGATGTGGGTGCATTCCCAGGGGATCTTTGTTTTATTATTTTAATATTCCTAAAGCAGGATGGCTATACCATGGAGGGCTGAGAGGAGAGGAGAGGATGGAGGAGGCTGCAGCTGCAGCTGCTGCTGCTGTTATTGTTGATGTTTTTCCTCTAAACCTGCAGCCTCTCAGGCCTGAATGGTACAAGATGATGATGATGATGATGATGATGATGACTGGCCAGCCTCTGCTCTGCATCCACAATAACCATCATCATCATCATCATCATGAGCACTGTGCAGACAAAGCAATGAGTGGGAAAACGTTACCTTCTGTGAGCTCCACTTCCCTTCGTCGAAGATATCCCCGAGAATAAACACTATTTCGGGCCTGAGCAGCCACAGAGCGGTCTGGAAAGCTCTCTCCATCTGCCATTCCCTGTGCGTTTTGGACACAACAAGTCAATTTGTTGTTTTTGTTTACAAACCTGCAGCACAGACGGATGCACTGGACAGGAGAGGAAGAGAGAAAAAAAAAAAAGCAAAATGCAACATTTACCTCCTCAGCTTGTCGAACCAGTGTCCCCCGACGGCTCCGAGGAGATGGGTGTCCGACAGCACCATAGCGCGGACCGTTGAGTCCATCGACCGGCCGTCGATGCCCTCTTCGCCCCGTGCATGGCTGATCTTCGGCCAGGCGCACTTGAGGATGGTCGGGAAGTAGATGAGATACTCGCAGAAAAAGAAAGCACCGCCGACCACGAGAATCAACAGCACCGCAACCATCCATCTGACGCTGAACCTCGGCATTTCTTTGTTATTCGACGTTTGGGATGCCCTGAACTGGCGCACTGGTGGTGATGGAGCGGTCCATGAGGCATCTTCCCCTCTTCCCCCAGACCCCGACTGCTTAGGTCTCCAGCCGGGTGATGCTCATGGCAAGTTGCTCGGACGGTTCGTCGGTTAAACAACAACAAAAAACAAAACAAAAAAACACAGAAGCTTCTCGTCGAGTTCAGGTGATTCAAAACACGAGATAGAAAGTTTAAAATGTGTAAAATGTCCTCTGCCTGCGGAGAGAGTGTGGAGAGGCGAAGCAGCCTGCCGCTGTCTCAGTCACAGCTCCGCTCAGACACCAACCGTCAAGCTACAAACACATCCGGTCACTTCCGGCTTTTCAAAATAAAACTCTAAATGGCACAGACACACACTACTGGAATGTAACTCAGTATATTTACTCAAATACTTCAATATAATTTAAATATATTTGTATTTTACCTGAGTATTTCTATCTGATGCTAGTTTATACACTAAATAAGTTCATTACAAGTAGGTTAATAAAAGTATTTTGGTAACATAGTAAGAGAAAAACAAGACTTATACATTTACAATAAAAAACATGATAAATATATCTGCTTTTCTCTCTTTTTATATTTTATGTATATATGATGCAGTTTTTATTTCATTTTATTGTCTTCTATTTTATTTCTCTTTTATTTCATTGTACTGTTGGTCTTGTGTTGACCTACATATGACAAATAAACCTGAACCTGCACAATACTGACCAAGGAGCGTGCAAAAGTTCACAGTATAAAGTGTAAAGAAAACACTGAACTAACATAAAAATAAGACAAAACAATGTGCACCAGCACAGCAGTCATTCAAGCCATTATAAATGTACTTAACAGCCACTGATATGTGAGTTTATTGTACAATAATAGTTTCACTTTTAAGTCTTTTTAACATGAAACTCCAGATAGTGTCACCCTGAAAAAGATAACAGCAATGTGCAAAAAGTAAGATTGTAAAATTTTAAATGCTGTGGTCTGTAGTAGAAGAATTATTCCGTTTATTTTCATATTTAATATGAAAATCCTGTATTGAAGTGTATACGTGGGTCTTTATTAGAGAAATTAGAAAAATGCAGGTCAGAGGCTCATTTGGCGACACCTAGTCACAAAATACGGTTCAATATTAATGTCACAAGTCGCAGAAATCTAGTGTCAACAAAAGCTGCTGTCGTTTTAATAAAGAAGTCAGGCAATAACTGATGATAATCAATAACCCTGTGACCAACAGTGATCTAATTCAATGCTGCACATGGCATGAATGTGCATGAAGTAGCTGGTTTACCTCTCTGAGAAGTTGCAGCTCTTCATCTAACAGCTCACTGTGTGTCTGCTCCTTCTTGTTTACATTAAATCCCTCAAAATATTTCATCCGCTGTTAAAAAAAACAACAACAACAACCCAGATGACCGCTGTGTTGTTTTGCAGACGTATTTTGGATTTTTTGGAAAGCCGCACGTGTTAAGTTCACTGACAAAAACACGTTACACTTCCTGTGTGCACTCCACAATAAAAGCCAACTCGTGATTCAGCCAGTTAGATGCTTTTAATGTGAAACTGCAGCGGCGGGAAATGTTCGGTTTACATTAGCACTAACTTAACACAGGTTTATTTTGGACCGTTATGTTATCTCACTCGACAGTGACTTAACAGAAACGTATTTTAAAAAACTTAAACTGACACTTCAAAAATAAAAATAGCCTATTGTTACTGAAGCGTTCATGTGTAAAAAAATCTGACTTTACTGGTGTAGTTAGACGGTGCTGTCGCTAAATGTTGATCTGTAAAGTAACCTACAAGTACAACAGTTCCCTCCAAACTGTAGTAAAGTAGACGTGTACGCGTAAAATTGAAGTATTTAAGTCAAGTACTTCTAATTTTACGTACTTCCTTACTTTACAACACTTTGCTGTGGCTAACAGAAAACGCTAAACGGTTTTCTGACAGAAACAAACAAAACATTTAATTCACACTCATGTAAATCGTTTATTCTGGTTGATTAACGTTCACATTTTTGTTTAATTGAAATATTAATAATAATAAATAATTAAGTATTTCGTATTTAGTTCAAACGTGGCGAGTTAAACTCAACTTAAAGTCAAAATCAGATAACTTCCGGTAGCTTTCTTGCTAAAACCCGTTAACTTGACTATTGACTATTGCGTTTGCCTGGCGGCAGCAGCAGCAGCAGCAGGAAGAGAGTTAGAGGTTAAAACAAAAAGTTAATAAAAGCCCAGTTATCAGTGTTTGAACTATAAATGTATTGATAAATAATCATGTGATCAGTGGTGAGAAAATGTGCCTTCTGTCCACACAAAAACACCTGGAAAGGAGCCAAAAAAACTATGGGACAAATGAGATTAAGTGATTAAGAGTAGAAATCTAATCACTGAGAGACTGCTGCTCATTAGTGCAGCTCTGTCAGCTCTGAAACTGGAACCAACAATCGCATACATTCACACAGGAAAACTGCTCTAACACAATTGTTCTGGTTGTTGCCACAGAGACTACAGCTGTCAAGACTAGTTTACCTGTTAAACCAGTTCAGTTGGCTTGTGTGTTGTGCTCACATATGCAAAAAGAAGAGGAAGAATTTTAGACTCCTTCATTCCTGACCTGTCTTCACCCTGAGCCTAAAAAACATTTGTTCCTCCAGCAGCAGATGATGATTTGAATCATGCAGAAATGGGGAAGCTGCAGGGACGAGAAGTAGAGCACCGCAACAGACGCATGACTGTTGAGTATGATTAAAGGGAAAGGAATCTCAGTTTTCAGTCTTATAATCTGTCACCATGAATGAACATTTTTGTCTCCAGAAAAAAAAAGGGTGGAGATTCAAAAAAAAAAAAAGCTCTCCAGATGTGCAGTCTGGCTTTGCTCCACTCACAGCTTATTTCCCAACATGAAGATCTAAATGTTGTTTCAAAGCCTTCTCCGCAATGTCAGGAATATCTGGTGGAGGAAATGTTTGCTTTCTTTATTTATTAACTAATGTTTGATATGGGTGGATGCTGGTAATGTTCTGCAATGAAAAGACCAAGGGGAAATCAAATGTTGCAGTAACTGCCTGCCCTCATGTTGTCATGCAAAAGATCTACTGAAATACATCTCTCCTTCCACGGTAATAGATTTTACAAGCCCTCTGTGAATTTAAAGGTTAACTGTTAGGAAGTTATATTCCCCTTAACTTTTATTTAGTGCAATTCATTGCATGCATATCACATGTATATGTAGGGACAAAGGCTACTGAAAGTACAAAGTACTAGAGTACAGAGACAATAAATACAATAAATCCAGATATATTTATGGTATAGCTTGTTGTTGACGGATTTACAATAATTTTTTTCCAGGTACGATCACCCACGAGAAGTACGGCACACTTTACAGCCCTATGTCACACACAACCAGCTATTTCACTGATTTTGGTGGAACTTCCATCATATTTTATGGTGATTTTATGCTCTGCCTCAACTCTCCTGTGGTTTACAGAGTTTCCTGAAGGACAGTGAAGTAAACTGCTGCGAACTGTAGTCGCTGTTAGCTAATGTTAGTTCCGTTTGTTAGCCGTGCTGCCTGGACTGTGAGCTCAGAGCACCTGTGTAATGTTGGTGTTTGTTTGTTGAGGTTTGAGGCATGGGCGAATGCTGGCGGGGAAGCGGAGTCGGTGTCGTGCCAGAACCAGAGCTGGGCAAGAGGACAATGTAACCGGGCTCAGCAGCCTCTATGGAGATAATGACAAAGGAGAAAACACAGAAAAGGATACCTGCTGCTGTGAAGAGGACCTGCTTTTAGCACACAACTGAGAAGAGCATGTAAATTACGAGCTCAGGGGCTCCACGAGCGGCCAATTTGCATCTGTATTGGTGCACACAGTGTACTCTTTAGTCCTGAGTCACAACCTCAGCGGTTCCTAATTAATACAGAAATCTTTAAATGGGTCATAAATATTGTATACAGATGCTAAGTCCTTTTCTAAAACAGCTGGGCACCATAGGTTTGAACAAACCACTCAAAAAGGAATAAATAGCGCGTTTGTTGGGGGGCTATTTTCAGCTGTGGAATAATTCACATCTGGTGCTCTTGGGATTTACATCAGCAGGACGATGTTTGTGCCTGTTTAATTAATTTTTGGACACCAGAGGACTGTGAGAAATATTATACGCCTTGGTTTTTTCATGGGATTTGTAGGCAAAAGTAAAAACAAACAGAACAATCAAACCCTCACCCTTATCAAACATTAGTTAATAAATAAACCCAGGAGTTATTTGTGACATTGCGCAGAAGGCTTTGAAACAACATTTAGAGCCTCATGTTGAGAAATAAGTTATAAGGAATATTAAATCTTATTTGTAGGATGTTCAGGAGGACCTGACCTTGGTGTCTTTAAAAGCTTCTTCAAATCTGCAGGAAGCACTGATTCACACCGTCATTAACTTAACAAATGAAGACGACTTTGCATGTGTGTGTGTGTCAGGTTTGCATGTTAAGAGAAATGACACCCCGCTTGTGTTAAAGAGAGGTGGTGACAGTATGTGCTGGTTCTCTGTGGTACCGTATCCAACAGATTCAGGTTAAATTAGTGCGTGCAGTCAGACATGCTCATTAGAAGCCGTTGTTATTCTGTGCAGACGTTATGCAGTGTGTCAGGAGAAAAATGTAACCGTACCCTCCTTCATCCTGAGCCCTGCCGACGCTGTTTTTCAACGCAGGTGAATTTAAATGTGAGTGACTCAGCTCGCCTGTCGTTTGAAGGAATAAATAGTTTCCTTAGAAATGTCTGATAATGGATCTGAAGTGAAAGGGTCTGCAGTTTTTTTTTGCACACCGTTTCTAAGAATGGGTTATTTTGAGCTCAAAATTGAATTCAGTGGGTTGTCCAGTTTGCATGTCCGGCTGGCCTGGTGACAAATTATTTACAGATTCTGTGTTTGAATATTTATTTAAAGTCGGTGGCTGAATGTGGCGTCATATCTCATTCACCCATTCACACACACATGCATACACTGATGGCGTTGGCTTCCATGCAACATGCCAACAGCTCATCAACCATTCATGCACATTCACACACCGATGGCACAGCCTTCGGGAGCAATTTGGGGTTCAGTATTTTGCTCAAGCACATCTACCTCCTGAACTACAGCTGACCCAAAACTAGTCTAACAAAACTCTGAGGATTTTGTGATGTGCGTTTCTCTGAATTACGAAAAATTACAGCTTTGATTACAGGTTTAATACATCATAAAAATGGAGCTACTCTTTTCTTCTTTAACTTGAAGGAACAGTCTGACATTTTGAGAAATAAACTTATTTGCTTTCTCGATGAGAGTTAGATGAGAAGATGATAGTTAGCTTAGCCTGGCGCTGTCTGAAGGTTACAAAATCAGCCTACCAGAACCTCTAAAACCCACTAATTAACATGATATCTCTAATTTGTTCCGTACAAAAACCAAAATGTAAAAAAAAGACACGTTGTGGTTCGTTTGGCGAGTTGTGTGCCTAAACAATTTCTTTTAACCAGTTGCCTGGCAACCAGTGGAGGAGGTTACAGGTCTAATCCAAGAAATATTTTCTCAAAAACCAACACAAAACAGCAAATTTTCACAATTTCGTTTTAACTCTCAACAAGAGAACAAACAAACCCTAAATGTTGAACTGTTCCTTTAATTTTCTAAACAAACAAAAGCATCAAGAGTTACTTAAAAAACACTCAAAACTCTGATAGAGTCCATCAGTTTAATAAGATATCTATGTTACAATAGGGTCTCCATATGCACAGTTTTTCTCAATGCCTAAGTTGAACCAGTTGCCTTTTCCTCCCTTATAGGCACTGCTGACTATTCTTGCCCAGCCGTGTTCCCCCTGAAAACGAAACAAAACAGAGCATTACTTATTCTGCATGCATCAGGAAAACTTCTTTAAAATTCCCTGATATTTTCTACTTTCCAGAGAGTGAATTCATGACTTGCAAAGTAGTGAAGTGTGTAAAGTTTAGCTACAGATTGAGAGCAGGCAGGGTGTGGTGCAGACAAAGAGAGACCAACCCAGAACTCTCCCCATGAGTTCCTGACGATCCAGTACTCAGTCCCATTCTCCGCCACACCCCAACCGGCCACAGACACGATGTGATTGGGCAAAGACAGCGGGTGAAACTCTGAGAAAATCCCTCCAGAGTATCCTTCCAGACCAGCAGTGGCCATCAGTGCACAACTGAGAGACAAGAGTGAAGCTCACATTATTTTGATCACTAAAATATCAGGATGAATCATAGACTTTGTCTCTACAAGCGGGGCCAAACTTCGTACTTGTAACTTAAAATGTGTCTCATGCAGTGTGGGGACTTTTGAGTGCCAAGTTTCACACACACAGTTTGAATCTGCAGTCAGATGTTCACACAAGCAGCAGGGTTTTTACCACTGGTATATGTAACCATTTCACAACTAGACACTTTTTTTTTCTGCTCACAAATGTGAATTTCTCAAGCAGCTAGTTTCTGCATTTTTCCCCCCACAAATTTTCAGTTGCAGGTTTTGAGATTCTTCATGTCACAATCTCATTAACTCATATTTAAAAAGGACCAGTGTGTAGGATTTAGTGGCATCTAGTGGTGTACTTGCTAATTGAAACCCCCACACCTCACCCTCTCCCTTCCTAGCATGGCCACTAAGACCATGGCTGTATAAAGAGAACTGGATACAGCCAACGAGCAACCTCTGTGCTGAAGTGCCAAAAACTGAACGTGGATGAAATGAAATTCTGATAGTTACACGAGCCATTTCGTGGGAGTTGTGATGCTCAAGATAATGTTTCCACCATTTTACAGCTGCTTCTTTCTTTTTGGGACAGTGTATATCACATGACAGATGTCACGGCTGTCATTACAGGGTTTGGCCACTATGTCAAACCTGCTGAAAAGCCCGGTGCTCGTCCTGGGGCTCGGCTTAAAAGTGCAAATAACCACAAGGTCCTATCTAGTGCCAGTGTTTGTTTTATCCTTTCTGTACTACTGTGGAAACACGGCAGTTTAACATTGCACAGTCCATGGAAGAAGACGCCAGGCATGTGTAGATATAAAAGTCTCATTCTAAGGTAACAAAAACAAAACAATTCTTATTTTCAGGTGATTGTACACAAATGAAAACATAGTTATGAATATTATATTTGATTTCTGCATCATTCTATAAATAGACACCCCCTAAATCCGACACACTGGAGCTTTAAGCACAGACACTTCAAACAACTACTGATGAAAAAGTTTTTGAAAAGTTTGACCCAACACTTCTGCAGGTATCAGAGAAGCCCAGCGCACACCTTGTTAATACTGCATGGATTTGAATTAAAGACAATATAAAAGCTTTCAAAGTCAAACCTTACTTAAAGAATAATGCTGAGCTACATAGCTGATGTAAGACATTAAACTATAAATAGAGGGGATAAGGAACAGTCAGTAAATTGTCATGTGACATGCAGTAGGTTGTGTTAATTAAAATGGTGAGAAATATGTCCGTATTAAGACAGAAGATCAATACTTTCAGACTTTAAATTCATATAATTGACTGTACTTTAGGACTTATCAGAGTGAAATAAAATTACATTCAGTGCTGTTACGTTTTTTAAAGGTTGTACGACTGATTAAATATGTACCCACTAATAAAAACTTCACTATGATTAACAAAGCCTGTGAACTGTTTAAGCTCTCTTACTTCATGCGGGTGGAGCCTGTAGGTGGAAGGATAATTAGAAATGACTGGGGAGGATGACTTACTCTACCTGATGGGCCCGTTTGTGTAAATTTCAGCTTTCATCTGGTCTCTTCCGGAAACTTCTCCGTAGTCGCCCACTTTCCACACAGTGTAGTTCTTCACAACAGCACACGATTGAAAGAAGGAGCAAGTGCCACACTGGTTAAACTGCTCACACTCTGAAACACATTTGAATTATTTTATGATTATTCACAGTGCAGTGTAACGCCCATTTTACTGTTGAATTCAATACAATGTCTGTGAAGATACATTTTGAATTACCAGTGTTCGTTTATTTAGTTTGAGTCCGTAAAAATGACAAAATAAAAACACCTTTTTACAACTAGATTAAACTTAATATGTGGACACCAAACCGTTTTACCCTGTTCAACATATCCTTCATTTGCTCCCATTCAACCACAACAGCATCACAGTCGACGTTCCAGTTCATCTTTAGAAGTGATGGATGCTTCATGTGCCTCACTTTGTGTGCATTTTATGTATAATATCTTGTTGAAACAGGAAAGTTACTTCCCTAAACTACAAAGATCATATCATAAGCACACTTTAAAATATCAGTCAGTATGCTGTAGCATTGAGATTTCCCTTCTTGAAATAAAGCAGTCTAAAAGACAGCCCCAGACCAAAAAGACACAGATAATACACACACGTTTGGCCATGTAATGTAAATGTAACATCAGACAGAGTGATCAGAGTCAAAGGAGATTGTGCTTACTTTGGTTTATAGCTTGGTAGTTGTTGCAGGTTTCATCAGGGATGCCTTTCTTGTGAGCGTATGCGTAGACTCTCAGGTGATCTCCTCCATAACAAGAACCGGCGCCTCCGCAGTCGATCACATTCTGGACTGACAGGTAGGCCGACGGCCACGCTCCTCCGCGCTTGATGTTGATACGGTCTTTGGGAAGAATAACAATAACAAATATTTCAATGCTGAAATGTTAAACTCTCCTCGGGGGATCACAATCTTTTCATTCTCTTGACAACCTGCAGGGAGGATGCTACCACTCTAATGTGATCCTGCGTGATCAATAAAACTTGACAGCAATATACTGGGTAGATAAAATGTTCCTCTTCCTTGTTTCCTCCCTCCTCCATCCATCGCCATGGTTACCTGCTAGCGCACTGGTGGCTCCCATCGCCCAGCAGGACCCACAGTACTGGGGGATGTGCTGGTTCCGTGTAATGCTAACATAATTCTTCCCATTGATGTTCCTCCAGTCCCACGACGGAGGAAGGTCCGACACCTTCACGTACTCATGTGGACGAGGCTTTGTCCTAAAACAAATAAAGGATGAGGCACAAATTCAGCTGTGGTTGTTATATTATCAACATTATCAAGAAGACAGTGCTCCATAGTAGTCTTGTAATAAATATAGGAACATATAGCACATCTGTGATATTGTACAGGGACACATAATAGCACCGAAAAGTCACATTTTAATTTGAAAAAGCACATTCATTTTAATCTAATTCATTTTTTTCTAAATTGAGTACTCTTAATCGTCAAATCACAGCTAATCATTTAGAGATTATCTAAAGTACTTTTGAACAATTTAATTGCCCTTTGAACATTAATAATAATTGCCCTGCAAGCCGTGCAGAGAAGGCATGAAGAGCTAATTAATTCTGCGCCTCTATGAATCAATAAATTCAAAGAAAATCCCAATGCTGGCGTTTTTATTGAGTAGTCCTGATGATTGTTTAATGGAGGAACATTTCAGGGATAAAATACTGTGATGGGGTTCATAATAATGTATAATAATAAGTATATTTTACTGCACATACAAGTAAAACCTCCCATTAAGATTTCCATTTAATTTACCAGGAAAAATTTTTGTTAAGTTAAATATAAAATAATACAGGATACTGCAAAATGAATAAATATAAACCACACAGTAAACATAGCAAAACAGATAAAACAGTCCCAAGTTAATGATCACAGATTATTTCTTATATTTTATATGACAGGAGTTAACTATATGATATATCAGCACACAAGGGAGAGTTAGCTGCTGTTAACTGTAATATATTGCTGTAAACTCGCTAATAAAGACAATATACAATTAGAGAATACTTTATAACTATTAAATCATGTGTTATTTACTTGCAAACATCTCGTATGAGTCACAGATAACTGTTAAATGGGTGTAGTCGTCGAAGTTAAATCTCAGTTCACTCAGAGATAGGCTAAACATCACAGCATTAAACTGTCTACAGAGAGAATTAACATTTTCTTGTCACTTACCTGACAGAGTCCGCTGTGTCGTCTCTAATGGGTTTGTAACAGGGCTCCGATAAAAGTCTGGAGGAGTTAATTTGGTTTGTAAATGAAGATAAACAAATCAGCAGCAGCACAGCTATTGAAGACGCCATGTTGGCTCAGAGCAGTCGTCTGACTGACGCATGCGCAGAGCGCCCCTGCCGGCCCTTGCTACCATGACAACCAGCACTGAACACCAAACTTCTTGAAGTCATGAAGATGGTTTGATGGCAGAAGCATAAAACTGGAAATATATATTACATATTATATTACATGTTACACGTTATAACATTACTCTGTACACCTGTCACATTATATCTTCTTTTTCTTCTCTTCTAAAGTGTGTAAATAACCGATTTTCTTCTCAACACAAAAATAATAGCGAACACAAAACAACACCTTTGTGTATGTTCTGTGGAAATATACCCCAGGCTCCCCCAGCCGTAATTACAAAATTAATTAAACTGATTTTTTTTGAGCAAGTTGAATGTATTGGACTTCTAACTGTATATAAGCTGCTCATATAAACAATAGCCTATAGACTGATAGACAAGTCATAACATCTGTGTGTTTCTCACCATTAAATGACATGTTCTCTCCATCAAATAATCTTGTTTTTAAGATATTAAATATTTTTCTTGCTTCTTTAAAAATACAATAAATAAATCCCCTATCCACCATTGGCTGTTCTGTTGTCAGACCTATCAAACTCATACATATATTGGCACCAGATATATGCTGTTAAAGATACCTGATGCTGGGGTAAAAAGGAACAAAATGATGCAGGTGGGGTGCATTTCATGGCATTTCATACTTATAGAACATGTTCATATCAATAGAATATCTATAGAATCTATCAATAGGTTATACTACAATATTTAAAATATTGATAGCAGGAGTAAAGTGACAGGGATATTGCACAGAGTGGTTAATTTCAGACAGTAGAGTAAAGTGGCTGGTGTTTTGCAGAATCATTGCACAAAAAAATGAAATCAGTGCAAGTCTGGCACAGTAGCAACATTCATGTGCATGTTTTGCAGACAGTCCTGTGAGATTATGAGTGCAAAATTACATTAAAAAAATGACGTATCTCCTCAGTTCTATATGAATTAGTCCCACATTAATTTCTCATTAAGTACAGGATCTGAATACTTCCTCTGCCTGCTATAATGTCTTAACATGTTTCAGATTACATTATTCAGTACATTGTTTGCAATGTTTGTGCAATGTTACATTACAAGTCTAACATATGTTTTGTTCAACAATAATGAAGTTTGATATCAGAAAGTCTTCCAGCAACCTGAACCTTAAGAACTGACATGAGGAATGAAAGACCATATATTGATGTATTTGTATTGAATCGAGGCACTCAGCAATCGCTGACTCAAAACAATGTATTCAGTCGAACGTTGAAGGTCGCTCTGAGAAATGTAGGAAATCACTGGTTGCTGTACGGGTCTCTGAGAGAGGCTGAAGTAAAGTAGGTGTCAGGAAAATATAAACAGCGCTCCATCACAAAGCAAACACTGAATCATGACTCTGAACATCAGAAAATTATGATATATGTGACAGTGAGGACGGGGAGGTTGAGTGTTCCCAGAATAAGTCGTTAACCTCAAATAATTTATTAGTCTGCATTTAAAGCTTCACCAAACAAACCTAACCCCAGCCGCTGGATGAAAAGTTAAGATAATAACAGAGCAAACTGCAGCTGTAATTCTGATCTGTAAAGTGATTCATCTCTGAATCTTATTAACTAAAACTGCGCAGACAATGTTCCTCCTCATCAAGTCACTTACTCTGTGTTTTCTCTGAGAGCAGACACCGCCTACTCCTCCGAAGAAGCCCATTGTGTTATGAAACACAGAGGCTGTTGTCTGCTGCAGGACCAGAAGAATGAAGTCCTGTTGACCTCTGACCTCATTGTTGTGTGTTAAAAGCTAAACTCTTCCCTGCTTTGAGATTTCTTCAGAAGCACAGCAGTCCTCAATAATGCATGGCCGCTCTTCAATCTGAGTGCTGTAATTCTTCATGGATGTATGTTAGAAACAACCCAGAGGTAATACAAGACATCTGTCAACAGTTCTTTATAATGAGGCTGACATCCTGGATGTGTGCATTAACATGAGCATCTTCCTGTCTGCTAATGCCGAGGCGATGTGAGCTTCGACTAAACATCCCTTCAATTATCAGTGAATGAATCATCCTTCTTCATATAAAATAGCTTCTAAAGCTGATCCCTTACATCCAGGTATCACATCTGTAATCGATGCAGAGACTGCTCTTTGTATTGAATGAAAATCCTGTCCAGTGATGACATGCCAGCAGCCTGGCTCTATAGATGGAAATGTCAGACAGTCAGTTAGTCGGTGCAGACTAAAATATCTCAACAACTACTGGATGAATATCAGTTAAATTGTACAAACATTCATGGTTCCCAAAAGATGAATCCAACTGACTTTGGTGATCCCCTGACTTTTTGTAAAGCGCCATCAACAGGTCAAACATCTACTGGATGGATTGGCACAAAATTTTGAAATATTCATTGTCTCCAGATGTTGAAACATATGGACTGGGCTGATTCTGATACTGATCCTCCAGCACCACCATGAAGTTGAAATATGAGTGAAATATCTCATGTAGATTCTTAGTATTGATGACTGGGAAAAAAACCCTGTAAATGTTGAAGTGTTACCATGTATTTGTATGTTTAACCATCATAGTTTTTAGAGCTCGCAGACTAAACCAACAGGAGGTTAATAAAACATAACCATCATCCAAACTGGAGCTGCAAGGTCTTGATACGACTGCAGCGATCTACAGTTTATCTGTCTAAATTCCAAAAGAGACGATCTGCCCGCAGCCACCACAGAAAGACACTAAAAAGCCCACTTAAGCAGAGGCACCTTTAGAGTGCATGGAAAGTCCATCCATGTAAATACTGAACACACACACACACACACACACAGTTTGGATTTCACTCGCGGATCAATATTGAAGCTGTCTGGACGTTAATCTTATTTGCACTTCTGTTTTCTTCTTGACAGAAGCTGCTGCAGACTGGCAGCGTGAGATCTCCAGTGAAATGACAACAAATACAACACAGGGAAGATTTCTAGCAGATTCACATGAATACTTCAGACTTTTCAGAGTTTATCAGCCATTATATGTTAGAGAGATAATAAGTTGATTTGAGGGCAAATGCTGCTATATTACCGTTCTCTTTTCTGGTTTCAGGCTTTCTATCAGTTATCTTCTACTCTGGGAAAAAATCTGACCATTTATTTATAGCCTGGCTTTGTGCATGGGGGCACTGTCATGCTGCAACAGGAAAGGGACTTCCTAAACTGTTGCCACAAAGGTGAAAGCAAATCATTGTTTCGGGCTGCCCAAAGTAGAGTACACGGGCCGTGTAGGTTTCTGGCGGTAATTTCTCACATAAATGTTTATGCTGTTTCATTTTTTGTGGGTTAAAAAGGCTCCTAAATTCATAAAATCCTGAATTAGTCATTATCTTTCATAAACAGATCATGAATTCAGTTATTGAGTTAGACGCTGCAAAACAACAAACAAGGACAAAGATCTTATTCAACTCAAATGATTCATGTTGATGTTCTAATAATTCTGACATTAACGTGCAGCAGGTCAGTCAGGATCAACTGACCTGAACCTTCACTATGTCTTCTGTATAACTGTTGTGGCCCATTTGGCACGGGAGGATATCAATAACTCCCTCTCAAGAATCCGATGAATAATGGATCAAAGGTTACTTAAGATTCACATCCATCTGAGGGATTAGATCAGCAGGTCCGGACTTCTAACAGCAGAAACAAATCGAGGGCTGACATGTTTTGAGGTTGGTTATTGATTATGGCTGGCTGCAGTTCAGGGCCTCATGGGTGACTCTCTGACTGCTCCCACATGACTGCTGCAGCGCGGCATCCAGTCGGTCTGGATTTCCAGGGAAAAGTGACGCTTCAGGGCTTCAGAGGTTGGCAACAAGCATGTTGATGATCTCCAAAAGTCAGCTTTTCCCTCAGCAGCATTTAGCTGTTTATTTTGCTTATTTCCACAAACTGAATCTGTTTTGGTGATTAGGCCAAGCGATGATTCATCTCATCATGAGCAGGACCTTTAAGTGCCCTGTGTTTTAAACGTGGAGGTCGAGGAGGGTCATTTGGCTCGGTCCATGATGACTCCCATCATACCTTGCTTTTCCTCCTGCAGAATACACTTCAGAGGCAGCATGGATCATTTTCTTGTCAATAGAGTCGTTAAACATATCAAAGCGTGCATGATTGATATGCTTTAATCGTACTGTACGTTAATGCTGAAGTGGAGTTTTTGATTAAATATTTTTACTGCGATGTTCTTAATTATTTCAAAAGCTGAAAACTAATAATTTTTCCTGCCTGCAGGGTGAAATGTGACAGGCCTGTTTGATGTGCTGGTTTCATGCCGGTAGGTGTCGCTGTTTCTCTCTGATGAACAGCTGGACAGCAGACCTGGAGAGATGCAACGATCAGTGAAAGTCTCCTGACATTTCTACAAACCTTCCTGGAAGTGATCCTGCTTAATGTCTGCTCACTTAAACATTCAGACTAAATATTAAAACACGGGAAATTACTCGTGTGAAATCAAACAGAAGCGATGGATTTTGGGACACGTTATCTTTTAATACTTGTGGTATTTGTCTCCATCTCCGCGTCCCACCTCTTGCTTCCAATTATCACAGGGGGCTGGACCGGTTGCCACACGAAGACTTCTGATTGGCTGAGTCAGGTGTCAATCACAGGCTCGTCCTGTAGCGTCCTGTTCAATCCACACCAGAAGTCAGAAAGTCAAATTTCACCAAGGAGACCAAACGGGAAGAGTAAATTATCCGGTTATTCTGAGCGCTCCCATCAAGCGTCACAGTGAAGAAGTGAAATTAGACCTTCTTATTTTTGAACATTTCACGTTAATGTGGTTTGTAGTGTTTTAATTGGACTTGAGGACTTGTTGGCTCCTTTCTCCGGCATTTTTACGCGCAGCTTTTTGCGCACCTGAGTCCGCCGCTCAGTTTGTGCATCGTCAACATGACTTTAACGCATCAGAGCGACTGAACCATCATGGTGACATTACTTACCGGTGACATGCCTGCTGCTGTGGTGAACCTCGGTAAATGCGCAATCTCTCACTGTGGAATAACTGCCGGAGTCCAGGTGTCATCAGGGAGAGCTGATGTGGCCGTTTGGAGGAGCGCACCAGTTTGATGTCAGCTGGGATTTGACAGAGCGCAGGAGTTTGGGATGCAAGAGAAACCTTAGAGAGACAATCCTCGGCTACTTTTACCTGGATTCAACACGGGCTGCCCGGAGCCATGGCCTCTGAGGTGGTGTGCGGGCTGGTCTTCAGGTTACTGCTGCCAGTGTGTCTTGCAGCTGGTGAGTTTTTGTCTTTAATCTTCACTTTTTACGCATCTTAACTGAACTATACTGCTGTGTGCGTGCGCCAGGTGGGGTTGGGTGATTGATCAGTTATTAGTTTATCTGATTTCATCCAATAAATCAGTTTATTTAACTTAAAGGTACCGTTTAAGGAAGGCTGCAGCTTATATTTAACATTCTGACTCTTAGTTTTAATTAGGAAAAATGAGTTTTACCAACTTTTTCTGGAAAAATCTGTGACATGAATTTAAAAATCTGAGACACAGCAGGACAAACCTGAAGTGTCTGAGTGTGCAGAGTCTCATGAGCACAAATCAAATGTATGATTGTGTCCAAATTTGTGATTGACCTCATGATCCTGGAGGTCACAGTTCATTCCTCATCACTGCTGAGTTCTCTGCTCCAAACAACAGAAACAACACACTGCACAGAGTCACACAGCAGATTAAATATAAATTACAAACCAGGACAGCGGTGTAGCAGCACTGTTCTTCACCTGGCTGTCACCTTTTATTGGATTTGATAAAGGAAACACAGCCGACAACAGAGCGTCCAGTCACTGCAGAGTGTGCATCACAAACAACCTTTTGGAGTCTCTGCTTGCTCTCTGCACACCGTTCACGTGGAGAAATGTTAAAAAACACAAATATTAAGAGCAACTTTTCTGTTTTTAAAGCTTTAAAATGCTGAAATATTAAAATCACAAACCAGTTTAAATTTAATCAGAATGAAAAGGTCGCCTGTGTGGCTCAAACAGAGAATCAGATTATGTGTTATTACAGCATTAGAAATTCATTTCTGTGGTTTCTTGTGGGTGGTCTGAGGTTACTTTTAAAGCTAACAGCATGCTTTCTATAGATAAGACCCACTCAGTACCACCATAATGCATCACTTGACAGCCTCGACGCCCCTTTATTTCCAAAAGCAATTGTGAGGCCATGCATTGTCTCCATTAATTCGTGGAAAGTCGTTTTAACAGTATGAATTAATAATGCGGTTGTGAGGGAGAGAAGAATTGCCTTCCCCTTTTATCGTAAACATACCTTTAATATTTTATGTTTTTTCAAAGTGCAAATGAGCGCTTGTCGTTCACTGCAGCTGTACGCAGTAACTGACAGGATGAGGGAAATGTAAAGTGGAAAGAAGGGAAGGTATACAGGAACAGACGGCGTTAGCCATGAGAGAAGGTATTTCTGTCATCAGCATCACCTGACTGCCTTCATTATTCCTGTCTGACAGTCAAAGATCTTAATTCAAACTTGAGCGGTGTGAATCAGTAACACCAGCTCACAAACAGTAAACAGATTGTTGTCTTTATTATTTGTAGTTTTAGGTTTTTTTGCCTCTCAGTGCTGAATGAACGGAGAGGAAACACACTGCAGCACAGCAGATGTTACCTGACTCCTACATTACCCTCACTGTATATGTTCACTTGTGTGTGTCAGTGATTGCAGTGTTGTTTTTCTCATGTAACGGTAAATGGACTGTACTTATATAGCGCCTTTCTAGTCTTTTGCTCTTCTAGGGGAGCAAAAAGCCTCCCCTAGTTCTCCTAGTGAAAGACTCGTCTGCTGACGTTACATAGTCTGTGTTTCGTGTTTGCCGTCTGACAGCACCTCTATTGAAAAGCTGGGTATACAGTCCCTGTACCACACACAGACATTTGCACACAGCTACATTTTCGCTGATCAAACAGCCTGCTGTTTATGTGTTTACTGGCAGAGTTTGGAGAGGCTCAGTGCAGAGGGAGCCAGTGCGTGTATCCATATTTTAGTATGAGATAACAGAAATAGCATGATTTGAAGCGAGTTTCAGGAGCAGGACCACACCTCAACCGTGCCATTTCTGACATTCCTATAAATACCTTACTAACCTCTCTTCTTTCACTCCCATATTCTGAACCCCTCTCATCCATCCTGTTTTTTTTTTTTTTTTTATCCTATTTCTTCCACTCCTTCCTTTTCTCTACAGGGTCCTGAGGAGGTCCGTCGTACCCGGGTGCTACAGCAGATTCCCCACCAAAGCTTCCTCACAATGCAGCAAGAGAGTGACGAAACACAAAGATGATCACCTAGGCAGTAAATCATAAGCAATCAACCTCAGGTATGTAAAACTATTAACAAAGACAAAAAAAACATAGCATGTCCTTAGCAGATGACTGTTTTGACCAAATGCATCCCTCAGTTTCCAAACTGTCCAGGAGAAGACGAACAGACTCAAAATATTGACTCCGTCTGAGGTCCCAGACACTAATACTCCATCATCTAGGATAACAAGGAATGTCATTAAGAGCGTGGTGTAATGACAACATTCAGATCATTAGACAGTCTTTTGGTTCTAATCTGTGTTAAGATGTATATATGTATGTTTTATGTCTGTGTAAAAGTATGTTTATTCATCAGGTAGAAATCTTGGCGAAGACCCAAGACAGATATATTGGTGTTGTTCCTGAAGCCCTAGGATGAGTAATCGATCAGGTTCAGAACAGGACCCTAAAAGAGATAAAATGGAGGACATCCAGAGAAATGTAAAGGGTTTCCAGATATGTTTGCTAAACATTTATTCAGGCTGTATCTTCCTATGTTGAACAAGATTGTCTCCTTAGCGCTGATATTAAACCTTTTCAACTGAAGATCAACTTGTTGTCTGTTGTGTGTTATTCAACTTCTTGCCTCTTGGTCCAGAAGATCCTTCCTATCGTGCAGGAATATAAAAAAAAATGGAATCTCAGTGTTTGCACTGATCTCAGTCATATTGACAACACAAAGACTCTCTACTGTAGAAACACTCCTGGAATAAACTGTTTGAAAAGAATAAGCTGTCGATATGAAACAGTGACAGGATAAAAATAAACAAATAATTGCAGATGTTTACCTTTCTGAGTTTCTGAGTTAAGCTTCCACAAAATTTGAAGGTATCATGTATCCACAAGAAAGGAGTCCACAGTCTGCACAGCCTCTGCATCACCACTAGAGGGCACTGCGGCAGTCCTGGATGACCCCCCCCCACACACTAAGAGCAGCTAGTGCAATGCCAGTAAATGCAGCAACAAGCGTGGTGACCATGTAGAAGGTGAGCATAGCTAAACAAAACAAAGTTTTGAGAACACTTAGAGTTAAAAACATATTCTTAAGAGTCACAAATCATCACTTGCAGTATGAACCAGTGCTGAAAATTACTTATTGACATTGACACAGAAGAAGCAACCAATAGCCATACCTCCTGAACTAGCAAACTTTGCTCTACACCACAACTGTCCGTCATGGACAGAGGACCATAATGCCACTCTTTGTTGATGAAGTAGACTCATCCCATTCACATAGACACAAGGCTATTAAATGTTGATTGGAGGCATGTGAATACATATGCAATCAAGCATTTATTTTCACTTTGACATGAAAATGTGGTTAGGTGCACGGTTAGCAGGAAGGTTCCTGGTTTGAACCAGAGTTTGCATGTTCTCAACGTGTCTGCGTGGGTTTTCTCCGAGTACTCCGGCTTCCTCCCACGGTCCAAAGACATGCATTTAACAGGTGGATTGGTGACTCTAAATTGCCCATAGGTGTGAACATAAGTGTGTTAGTTGTTTGTCTCTATGTGCCCTGTGATAAGCTGGCGACTTCCAGTGTGTACCCTCTCGCCCTAAGTCACCTGGGATAGGCTCTGGCCCCTGTGACAGCGTTTTACAGTTTGAACTCAACCAAGCAGATCAGAATAAACATGTTAAAGTTAAGACACTTTGGCCTCAGTCTGAAAGAACAGGAGGATAATCTAAACAGAAATTAGGTGATCTTAAGAGTTACAAGATTAATGTCAAGATCCTTATTAGTTCTATGTTAAGTTTTAGGTCAGAGAGGTGTTAAATCCTCAGCAACCCTAAAACACTGGGGACAATATATGGCAGCAATGGTGGACACGAGCTGATCAGTGAGATTAGTATAAGTAGAAGTATCTTACAGCTTTTTACGACTTAACACATCCATCACATATCCACTAATGATGTCAATTAACCACTAAATATTCTTTAACAAGAGTGAACTTTGTCCATGTGTGACTATAATGAATTATATTGATCAAATTTTTTTTATCAATGACCTTAGATGTCTACGATTTTGCTGAAAATGTCCTAAATACTTTAAATGCTTACCCAGCTCCAGTTCTGGCATGACATCGGCTCCGCTCCACATCAGAAAAAACCTGATCATCAAAAAAGTTGCATAATAGTTACATAAAGTGACATAATATTGCCTTAAAGGACTCTCTGTCCTCAACTTTAATTCATATACACATTTAATCAACATTTCAGTACTCCTCGAGATCAGACTCTGTATCAGCAGTTAACCAATATTAAATAATTTGGATCCTTATAGCTGTCC
Organism: Miichthys miiuy; assembly: GCA_036365135.1. NCBI lineage: Eukaryota > Metazoa > Chordata > Actinopteri > Sciaenidae > Miichthys > Miichthys miiuy. The sequence continues at coordinate 6,830,802 of CM071617.1, read as the reverse complement.
ACATTGTGTCTAATGATTGTAGTCTGACGTGCTAATGATGAGTTTTGAGTGAGTGGCATCGCTGCAAGAAGGAAGCATGAAGACTTTAAAGGACGTTAGATGTTAGTGTTACTGTTCATACCAGGGGCATCCATTCTAGATAAAGCATGAACTAGTGGCCACCTAATAGTACTCTACAATTAAAATGAATATTTGATTGTTCTTGCATCACTGTGAACTGCAAAATCTAGTTTAGTAACTTGCAATAATTCAGTTGTAATCTGTGTGCTCTTATTGCATAATAGGATACATTGTACTTCTTGCTTTAATCTGTGTTTATTACCGCATTACCCGTGTCTACTTTAGTAATTAGTGCTGGTTAGTGAAGTAGACAGCAGTGGCCTACATCCTGAGGGTCCATCCTACTCGTTGAGATTCTCCATTGTGTATAGGCTTCCAATTATGAGCTTTAGCGCTTTAAGTTATTGATACAGTCTAATCATCTTGACACACAATAACAAAGATTTCAATTTGGGAAGTTTGAATAGCAAACAGCTCTTGTTAATAATTTGATTTTGTTGTTAATAAGATTAGCCTTCTCACCTTCCACCAGGTCTTGGCTTCCCTTTCCCCCGTAGGACTGAATAACATCTATTTAACATCTATCTATTTGAGATTTTTTATTGTTTTTAAAAAGCTCAAATGTTTTAATGTGTGTCCAGAGATAATAGAACAACCTGAGCTGTTATATTTTATAGACAAAATTAATGTGACATTGTTTCACACTGAATAGTCGAATAGAGCGGAAAGCAGTTGTAAACATAAATATGACCTACATGTCCATTAATCAGGGATTAGCAGGTGTGATTAGCATTATATGAAGTAGGTTTCCACGTCAGGTTTGTCTCAGAGCCACAGCTATGAACAGATGTAAACAAAAAGCCTCACACCTTTAGATAACAGTGAACGGGTGATACAGTATGCCACCATTTTAACTCTAAATGTTCACATGTGAATGAGGAACAAGTATACACAATAATGCAGGGTGTTACTACAATGTGGACCATGTTGGTACCATTATCAGTGTTGAGTTTGGAGTCATATAACCATTACATTTGGATTCGCTTCCACTTAATTCATAAGTGCTCACTGATGTTGTGTCGACTGTCATCAGAGAGTTAAAGTCACACGAGGTCTGGTGTGAACAACAGTTGTTCAGGTCCCCTGAGCTCCGCTGTGGACGAGTGCAGACAAACTGCTGCTTGGTCTCCTGGAAAGGGATGTACAACATATGATAAGCGTTGTCTGAGGCCTCCTCCTCTGTTGAGAAATGGTTTCTCCACTTTTACATAGATAGCCTCCTTCACTCCTCTTTCAAACCACCATGTCTTCTCTGTCGAAGATGTGAACATCACTGTCACTAAAAGAGTGTCCTTTGGCCTTAAGGTGTAAGAAAACTGCAGATGTGTGTTGAGCCATACACTTGTTGAGTGGCTAACATTGGGTTAGACACACCTTTCAACATAATGCAGTCCAACACAACACCACCACCACATAAAACAACATTATATGAACAGTTAACACAGACACAGTGTCAAGAACAATCTCATTGCAGTAACTCTGTGTCTCAAACATCCAACCTGCTACATAAACCATATTTATTTTAGCAACCATTGAACTGTTGTCTTACTCTGTCTATAAATGTCTTCAGAAGGCTTCAGGATGCCAGGTACCTCATTAATATGATATGATGATGGCCTCGCCAGAGGTGGAAGGGGTAAGCAGTAGGATCTCGAGCTCGAGGCCTTGTTACTGTGACAAATTTATCCATTCTGCTTCACTTATTATTAAACTATAGTAGCTGGTATTATTTAGTAACGTTATTGATTCACATTAATTTCACAACGAAGAACAAACTGCTGTGTTTTAGCCAACACCTTTCCTCACTTTTTTTTTCTTTCCCTCCGATAGCAGCTGGTCAAGTTATGTTAGACTGCGTCCTTGGAATCATAGATTTGTCAAACATAGAGTATTATTGCATATGAATGCTTGAAGTTTACTCAATATCATTTTTTTCAATTCTCACAAATTATTTAGGTGAAAATTGTCAATTATTATGACAAAAATTGGTGGACCCCCTGCAGTACCTTTGCAGATCCCCTAGGGGTCACGGACCCCTGGTTGAAGACCCCTGAATCAGGCATTTTGAACTCGCTGTCCTGTGTGACTGCCTGTGATGTATGTGTGACATCAACGGATGTGAGCGAGGCTTATGAAGTAGCTTTAGGTGGGGGTTTATTTCCTCGGGGCTCAAATTAGCCAGAGAAGCAGATTAGACACCGTGTGTAATAACTCGTCAGGGCTCGAAGAAGAAGCAACCATTAAACACATCTCTTAGCCAGTGTGCTTTAAAACAATAATTATTTAATCATCTTACAATCCAGAGTCAGAGTCATTCATTGTAATGAAGTTAAGGCCTTATTGTTCAGTTGAAAGTGTGGAAGCCATGTTGGCTATTTGTTTGAATTCAAGTGGAAAAGGTTGTTAAATAACAAAGTATGAAAATTAAATTAAAATTTTACTTGAAGATTATTCAAGTTATGTTCTTCATCTAAGGAGTGTACAATAAAAGCAAAAAACTGAGTCTGCATCTTTAATATTTCATGTTCAACAATCTCTTTTTAAAAAAAACAACTTTATTCTACGACTAATTAAACAGACACGAAAAAAAATCAGGCCTGTTAAGGATAAGATACAAGTTATGAATTATATCATGTACATGTTCATTTCCGTTTGATGTAAGAGACAGTATCCAGGACTGTGGTTGTCACACTTTGAGTAAATCTGCACTGTCCAGTAGGTGATGAAACTGCGTCGACTAGTTCCAGTGTATCTGGTTCACGTGTTTGACAAAGCACAAAACAGTATCTCAGAAAAAGAGAGTAAGGTAAAGGATTGCAACCCCGACCAAGACATCAACTAACTGCGAATATGTGTCAAGCTGCAGCACTTGGTGGAGCTAATCTTATTAAAAGAGGGTCAAGGCCTGAACAGACCACCCTTAAATAGAAACAGGTCAAATATGGAGACTGTTCTATAGTACTGATGACGACGTTAGATACATTTATAGAAGTGGACTTATAACACAAATGACATTAGTTCAATCTTTCTAAGGCAGACAGGTAAATCTGGGTTAAGGAGGCGAATAAGTAACCATTTATTTTCTGCTAGTTAAACCGTACTGTTCCTAACTGTGCAACCACAATTCCAAAAACAAGTCAATCTCAAAGCTTGCTTCAGCAACCAGGTGTCATTCAGCCCGCCTCATTTTTAGATTAGCCGTGAGGCATCAGAGGCAGGACTGCCAAGTCGGCTGCGGCCAGAGCCACCACACTCTAAGCTTCACAACAGCCCCTCAGAAACGTGTGGGTGACGTCACAGATACCTCGTCCATGTTTATTTTGTTTACGGTTGTCCCTCGTATCTTTGGATTAGGTACAAACATGAATAAAAAAGAACCAGGCTCATAAAATCGGTGACACTATATACTCAGCTCATACTGTATACAGTAGATGAACATATACAGCTTTGTTAACCAAATCAAAACAGTGCAGATTGAGTAGTTGATGAGATTAATGTTTCGTAGAACGATCTCGTTTACTCTAACCAGGCGTTCCTGGTGTGAATTGTTTTCTCTTGCTAACAACATTAGTGTATCGTGGTAATTCTGTTGATGACAGTATACTGATCTTTAAAGGAAAGCTTTACTCAAAGCCAACTGCTTCTTTGTCTACCCTTTAACCTTTTAATACACCGTCCATATGTTCGGACACATTGTTTGGGCTTAGGCTTCTTGGACACAGAGATAAATTACGATATGCAACAATATACATAGAATTTATACAATGAATGGACTGTATATTGAAGATATCTTTGTGTGGCTACACTGCTTTACAGTTTCTTTGAATTACGGTCTTATATTTTGTATTCTGCAGGATTCAGAATGATGAGGACAAGGCATAAATACCAACTTCCAGATGTAAGGATGTACCCTGATGTACCAGTCATGAAAATATACTGCACATGCATCAAACCTAGACCTTATGAGCTGCAAACAAAGTATTAAGAAGTTTTTCCTTTTTGTAACATTCATTCAACATCTATGTTATGACTGTATTAGACTTTACGAGAAAGGCATTAACCACAGTTCAAGGAAGGCCCTAATCTGGATGAGTAGAGACAAACTCCAGCACCAGTGGCTCCACAGTCTGGATGAAAACCAGCAGAGCTCAACTCAGGATTAGTCAACACACCACAATAAAGCCTTCTCTCTGAATCATATGTGCACCTTCATTTGACAGAATGTCTTAGGACATACTGTTTAATCTAGTATTAAACTTTTTACCCTGATACCTGCGTGTCCACTCTGCTACAGTCAAATTAGATTACTTGTTTTTGTTGAACTCTAAAGAACATATTTTTTTAGCATATATAGCCATGTGAGATGTAGTAATAATAATAATAATCTATATAGCACCTTTCAAACAAGAGTTACAAAGTGCTTTATACTAAAGCAGAAAATAATAACTATCACATTTAGTTCAAGAAGTGGACCCAAATTCAGACGTGGAGGGTAACGAAGAAAAAGTTACTTTACCATCTGAACAGGAAAAAACAAAATAACAAAAAGCAGCTGATGAGTCCAGGCAAACACAAAGTTCAGTAATAATCCAAGATAAATCCAAACACTCAACTTTAAGCCTTGATACAAACATGAGCTATAGACATGTTTATTTCTGCTGAGAAGTTGGACATTTTAACATAGGGACTTATGGAGACTGACTCGTTCTGTAGCCAGCCTCGAGCGAGATATTATAGTTTTTGGCACTTCCACACTGGCTTCATTTCCCAGCCATGGAGGTTGCCACTCGGGCCAAACACTGAACTGTGGAGCTTACTTACTGAGAAGGGAAACCAAGGAACACAAGAAGTTAAGACAGGACAACAAGACACAGGTGAAATTAATCAGGCTGGAACAGATAATCAAAATTGGCGGGAAACGAAAAGGCGGGAAGTAAAGTAACACAAGAAATACAGGAAATACTGAACAAGAAACTCAAATCCATGACAAATACAAACAATAACAATGAGCTAAAAGCTCTAAATCTACAAAGAGTAGTGCCCGTCTCAGGTTTTTAGGATTAGCCGAGAGCCAAGATGGCGGCGGCTCTATTTTTACATATAGAAAACAAAAGAATTACAGTAATCTAGCCAACTAATTATGAAGGCACGTACGAGAATTTCCAGATTTCTATGAGACAGAAATGATCTGAAATGTTAAAATATTCTTAGCTGACAATATAAAATTAAATGCATGAACCTTAACGTGAATAAAGTACTTTGAAAACTGTGAACCGGCACACACAAAATAGTGAAACAAAATAGCGTGTATATGACTGTACATCATGTGACAGCTTTTCCTTCACATTTCAGCTGGAGCTGATCACGTGACCAGTCTCTCAGCATTTTACCCTCCCTTTCCATCATCTCCCTGTCATCCCCCTGCTGCTCACCATCCCCCTTTCCCCCCTGTAAGCTGACACAGCGCCTTTAAACATTAGCCGCTTTCTTCCTAATAGGATCTCAGTGGCTTAAATTGTCATCTGATAAAACTAAGGAGCTTGATAGCTATGCTGCACCCTCTTAACCAATTTGTACTCAATTAGGATAATGGGGAAACAAGCAAAGAGGGACAGCTTTAATATATTAATGTGATAAAATGATTATCAATTTCCCTTGCCTACGACTTGGGTGGTATTAGGAGCATCTTGCAAGTCTCATATAAATATTAGCCACTCATGAGGTGTGCCAAACAGTAAAGGTCAACAGAAATATTACATCTAATTGTTGGGTAAATAATATAATAAACAGACCTGCTCTGTATGGAAAGTGTCATGAGATAACTGTAATTGTTATATAAATAAAACTTCAAGACAAACTTTTTAGTCTGTTTTTTACTTGAACTATATTTATTTATTTGTCTTTTCATCCATTTTAATGTGTTGAGTGTATTATTCTTGTCATTTCTTTTTAATTTGTTGCAAAATTATAAATTATAGCACTAGATAGTGCAATACAAATAAAGTCTGATTGATTAATTGAAGAACGTGCCAACAATGCAATGCACAATGCACCTTGATAATATATATTTATATCTTTCAACCCAACCACGTAATGCTTAACAGGATTTATTGACTGCATACTGTTTTTTATTTTACATAAAGTTTCTTGGCATCAATAAACTTACTCTTCTTACTTACTTGCATCACTAATCAGTGAGACTAATTATCATCTGCTAAGTCCAATAACTGTCTTATGGTATCGGCTTACTAAGGCAATTAATGCTTCTTTTCCCTTATTGGAAGAATATTTTGAATTCCTGGTACAAAGATGATGTCAATTTGACGTAAAAGAAACCAACAGACAGCCAAACTACCAGGCATTTAAAAACAATATGTTACAATATTAAAAATATGACACCTTATGAATAAATGAATGAAGATGCTCTTTTGTTTTTGTGAATTGAAAGTTGTTGATAACTTTCTAGCCACTACATGTGACTACAGTGACCTACTTCACTGTCACAGGGATTCTTTAATTCAGTCTTGTAGTGACAAAACTTGTCTCTCTGAAATAATGAGCTCAGCAGTCTGCTTTCTTGGAAAACTGCCTTGTGATCCAAGAAAAGGTGTTCTGTCACTTAACCCACAGCCAATCTGTCCATAGAAAGCACTGGCAATACAGACAATTCAGTGTTGCCAGATGGCTTTAAACATGTTAGCATTTAAAACTGTTCAGCTGCTTAGACAGGTGTTAAGTTTCTGTGCATCTCCCCTGACTTGTAGGAGACGGACCCTTGCTTGGGTCTTAAACATGTGTCAAAAGGTATTTCAGAAAACAAAAAGATAATGTATAATGCATGGTATTCTTCTTCGGTCCCCCTTCCTTCAAAGTAGTCTGCAACAACTTGTTTCAACTCATAATTTGTCTGAATATAGGCAGACCGCCCCCCCCCCCCCAAAAAAAAGATAGGGTTTTGTTAGATTTTCGTTTTGCCATGCAAAGAACTAAATATAGATTCAGATCGGTGGAGTGAGGTCAGAGGAAAGCTTTAGTGAAGTCTTTAGGCTCATTAAGGATGGGATTGATCTCTGAACACCTACTGGAGCTGCCACAGCTTTGGTTGTGCCAGCTGGCAAAAGGAGAAACTTGTAGGCTGCAGGATTAAATGTCCCTCAACCCAAATCTACTGTGAACCATCATAGGCAACAAGATTATTCGTCAGATGGGCCTAAAACTGGACGCATGTTAATAATATGATCGGATGAAGATTGCAAAGGGGGTGATTAGGACTGTGCTGAACATTATTATTGTCCACTAATTGCTCATGTTTGAATTAATTAATTCGATGATTGTCCTTAATTTACTTTGCTCTTTAGACCTATACTTTAACTCACGCTTTGTTTGGCTCATTGGTCCTCACCTGAACTGTGCAACTTATTCATTTTGTACTATTTATAGCATTTTTTAAAAAATATAATTAAACAACATTTCTTAAATAGGGAATATATATTATATATTTTCCCCCACAAAAGATTGTAATGTCAATCAAATCAAATTTTCTTTAATTCACTTTTTATTTAATTTAATTTCATTATTAAAAGCCGTAATACTATTTTTTTTTAAATAATTTTAAGTCTGTGTAGCCATTCGAGTGAAAGTCCATCTCTGTGTCTTTTCTCCCCTTACATTGTCTGTAATGAAGGGATTAACGAAAACTCTCAGTACGAGCCATTATCTTTCAGACAATAGATTTTTTGAAAGAAAGTTTTTTCGAGGCTTCATTAGCAATGGCCTCCCTCTGTGGTCTGAATGCAGGACACATTTGGAGCAATTACTTGACCAGAAAACAACTGTCAGTCATTCTTAAAGGGGAAGGATTACAATTAATAAACCTCTTAAACCCCTTTTTGGTTTTTACTACCATCCACCCCCCCTCCTCCAAACAAGCTTTGGTGTCTCGTGTGGTTAAGGAGAGTTTTGTCAGGACAGAAAGACATTACATGTGCTTGCTGCACAGGACTCCAGCAGCTCCTTTGCTCACTTGTGTGCAGGGGATTTCAAGGACTTAACTGGGAGTAACAAGCACCTACGGTTGATATAGTTAGTGTCATTCGCCTTCTTATGGACTACAGAGGCACCATGTGCATGTAGCCTGTGGTAGGAAACTGAAGACAGGTAAGATTCTTCACTGTGGCATCTATTGATGTAGGTTGTTTCCATGATGCTCGTTTATTTAATGAAATTAAAACGAAATATTAAAGTTATTTTTAAATTAAATTAGCTGCATAGACATGTAAAAACTTTAGAAATGATAGTGAATAAGTTTTTTGGGACAGATAAACTAAACATATCTGGATGGTGCAGAGCAAACTGATTGACAGATAGTCAATTGATTGATTGATTAACTTTTGATTTCTTCATACCTTTATGTTTTTATCTTTACTTGACTGCATGTCCTGCATTTAGTCAACAACACACGACTGTTTAGGTTTGTGATTACCCACCGTAATATAATATCTATAACATAGAAGCTTGGTTAATTTCGTTTTTTAAAGTAATTTCTTTTAATAATCAAAGAAAATCTGCTCGCTAATACAGATCTCACAATGACAATTTGTTCATCAGCTGTTAAACTTCACAATAAATGCACTGCTTTTTTTCCTTTCCAGACAAAGATGTGAGTTTGTTCTGCTTTTGTGGAAACGATCCATTGAACTTCACTGAAGCGACCCTTGGATACGGCCCTCACGCGTCACTTACAGTAAATCTCATCCACGTGTCCATCCACGCATGTGAAGCGCAACAACAGCTCTGCACAACAACTCTGCTTCATTCCGGGAAGAGCAGATAAAGAGTCTCCGAGGCTCGGATGCATTTGTCAATGGATACTCTGGGAATAGTGGACGATGGTTGTCTGGACAACTATGACATGGCAAAAGGTGCGGGGTCAAGCGCTGGAGGTAGAGTCCACAGTATTGACGTCATACTGGGATTCACTAAAGACCAGGACCCTTTACTCCACTCTGTAGGAAATGATGACAGCCAAAAAACAAACATAGAAAACCCACAGAAGCAGATCCCGTCTGACCCCTATGGGCACCTTCCAGAGCTGGGTGACAGCTCCCAACATTCTTCCTACCATGGTGAGTCTCTCATACATTTTCTTCAGCATCATAATGAGTTCAGAGGATTTTGTCTTTAACTGTGCAACAAGTGGCATTAGAGCTGGAATTAGAGTCTAGTATGTCCGGTTTACAACGTAGTACTCCCACACAGTTTTCCACTTCAGCTGTTAGCACCCACGCATTGAGATGAGTTATTTGGTTGTTTGAAATCACAGTGATGTGTTAATATAACTTGTACTTGAGCCCCCAATTTGGCAAATGAGCAATAACAGTGAGAGTTAAGGTGAGCAGGTGACAGTACTACATCTAAGTGCTTCTTTCTTGGTTACTTTCTTAACTTGGTTTCTCGAAAATGCTATTCAAGTCAGGACATTTGTTTGCTGGACATCAACAGAAAGCCAAAGGAAATATGAATTCATAACACTCATTCATCCTTCAGGTTGGTTAAGCTCAGTAAAAATCACCAAAACGTGTTTTTTTCTCTTTACTGTACATCAAACAGAAATATATTAAATGTCCTGTACACAAATGTCCCTGTAACAGTGATTTACACTGTTACACACAATGTAGCTATGAATACGAATGACAGTTGTACTCCATTCAGGTGCTATAGTGCCGTGATCCTGGTACTGATTTGACATCTAAATAGAGGAGAGCAATGATTAATGTAATTAGTTACATTAACCGCTGTACGCCTGTGCTGTTCTTACTATCAGAAAGCTCCATTCAGCTTTTGTTATTTTTGGGATGGTGAGCACATTTAAAATAATGTTCTGTGGATTGAAGCAGGCCTCTGTAAGTATGGAGCCACCGGTGGAGCTGGTTGAAAATAAGAAGCGAGTGAAATTATCCTGTTGTCAATCAGAAAATCATCTGAATTTAATAAGGGATATTAGGGTTGATACATTCTTATATATCGATATACAAGTCATAGAAGATTTCATGTGTGCTGTTGACACATGAAAACTACAGATTTTAAACAACCCAGAGACAATAATTATTTGCCAGTGAGTTTTTACGACAGAGCCGATGTTGGAGCATGAATGGATGGACAGGAGAAGTCGATTACTTTATACTTGGCAGGTTTCTTTGGATAATTTGATACTTTTTTCTGTTGTGAAATATTTATTGGCTTCCACTGTAAACAATCTCAAACTGTCCACAGCCTCCATTCTGTGGAGACACATTAAAACTTACTTCATACACCAAAGTACAAGACTTCTAGGACCCACGGAGTAAATTGTGATATCTGCTTGATTTGCAGATGATACACCTCTATTATGCTTAATGTCTGTAACTTGTCCAGATCTAGTTAAACGCCAAAGAAAGTTCCTGACAAACCATGAAACTTTCCCTGTGTGTCTAGATCCAGATTGATCTAGATTAAGAGTTTCATGTTTCGTCTGGAGTTCATCACAGTGTAGACGGGATAGTGCTGAAACACTTTTTCTTTGCCTTCAGCAAAAAACGTACCCCCCTCATTCTTTATTCATAGCGTACCCTTTAAATCAATCAAAGATTTCACAAACACAAAGCTCTCGCTGCTCGGCATCATTATTTCAAACCAGTGATCTGTCGGCCATATTGCCTTCAACGATTTGGTACGATTAACAAGCTTTGGTGCATCACACACACACGGCTCACTTGCTCTACTGTACGTACGTGTAATCTGGACTATGACTGTTTGCTCGTCTTGTGCAGAAGCCGACTAAGGTCTCTTGTTATTAGAGGGAGGCGGGGACTCCCAGGTTTTAAGTGTTAGCATCGGTTACTGTGGGATTACTGCAAGGGAAGAATTTAGCGAAAGACGTGATGTCATTTGGACTTGGCAAACCCCCCCGGTGTTTACAAGCCGTCCAGTGGATAAAGGGCACAAGCTGTTTAATCATGAGCAGAAAGGTTACGATTTCACTTTTTTTGATCAGGTTGTTCATAAAATTTATTTTAAAATGATCAACAATCACACATACGTAAAGACGTTTTCCTCCAGTAACATCTTATTGTCTTAAAACTAGATAAAGACATCATATCAAAGAAATGGGAAGTCAGGAATATTCAGAATACTCATACTATTCATTTTTCAGGTTTTGTTGTTGTGTGTATTGTTGGTCTTTTTACAGTAAAAAACTTGTAGCTAGTATTTTACTGTGATAAATACGGTCTAACCTTTTCTAATATTGCAGTAAAAAGATATTAGTACTGTTGATTTCATGTATATGGTTGGCGTTTTTTCCCTATATTTTAAAATGTCTGTATATTTTAAGATGGAAAACAATGACAGTAAAAGACTATAAAATATGCCATTAAATATTACAGTGTTTTACTGTATAATTAACAGTCTCTAATATAAAAACACAACTTTATTCTGCATAGATTATCTTAAAATGTCGTATAAATAAAAGGTTTTGTAGTATGACTGTGTTTTACTGTATACAGGAAAACTTCATAGCATGTTTTACGGTCTTTTACTGTCATGATTTGGCAGTTTTTCACCGTAAAATCCACAACATTTTTTTATAGTACAGAATGAATGAAATTAGAGATCAAACACACACAGTCCAGGTTCATACAGTAAAATAGTTTGGAAAGCAGACGTCCTCCTGATAACGTTCTATCAGAGCTGCCTAAAAAAACGTATCTTAGAAGCTAAAAGTTTCCCGTCGAATGTCCCACAATATTTGCTGCAGTGACATTGCAGCATGCATTAAAATGGAAAACAGCCTTTCTAATCATTAAATTATTAAAGAAAACACCCACATACTCAAAACAACACACAATTAAGAAATCACCTATAAAGTTTGGGCTGCTCGACATAATTTCATCGGCAATATAGCCTACAGGGACGGGTAGAGGTGAAGTGAATGTTTGGTTTGGGTGGATGATTGATGTGTACATGCAGAATCAGATGACGTCAGAGCTGATTAATGGATCACTACCCCCAGACACACACACCACACAAACATGACTAAGGTCTGCACTCTTCTAATTGGAAATAACACTAACACTGGTTAGAAAATGTATGTGGGAAGTAATGTAGAGACTGAATTTGAAAAGGCATACACACACTGTTCATGAACTCGCAAAAAATTCAGACAGGCTATTCTTGGCTGAGAGGTTTGCTTTTGCCGTTTTACAGTAGTCCTCTCCAAGATCCTGAAGTGCTCCGTCTGAGCCTTTAGTCAGCCAAATTAGATTTGTCAAGACGGTAGCCAAAATAAAAATAAAGCCACCTGTCTTGATATCATTTGCACACAAGTTTAAGATGCTACTTTAATTCTGATTATTTATGTTAATGGGTGTACATTTTCTTGTGTTCTGTCCTTCAATTTAGATTCTGACCTTTTCTCCGGTGACAAGTGTGATGATGAAATGAGCGACCTGCAGAAGGAACTGGACGTTGCTGAAGGGTCTCCAGAGACCGTTAAAGAGGAAGAACATGCTAAGAAGAAACACAGAAGAAACCGGACCACCTTCACTACCTATCAGCTTCACGAGCTGGAGCGAGCCTTCGAGAAGTCCCACTACCCGGACGTCTACAGCCGTGAGGAGCTGGCAATGAAGGTTAACTTGCCTGAGGTTCGAGTTCAGGTAACAGAAAGTTTCTGTCTTCTGCGAAAACCTTGTGGAAGTATCATTGCCATCATGTCTCATCTGTATTTCTCTATGTGCAGGTCTGGTTCCAGAACCGGAGGGCCAAGTGGAGACGGCAGGAGAAGTTGGACACCAGCTCCATGAAGCTCCACGATTCTCCCATGCTATCCTTCAATCGTCCCCCAATGCCTCCAAGCGTGGGGACGGTGACCAACCCAATGCCCTTAGATCCCTGGATGACTTCACCCATCTCCAGTGCCACGTCCATGCATACCATCCCAGGGTTCATGGGTTCACCGCAGGGCCTGCAGCATGCTTATCCGAGCCACAGCTTCCTTAACACCCCACCAGGCATGGTCCAAGGTATGCAGCCAATGGGCCCTCCTCCTTATCAGTGCCCACCCAGCTTCAACGATAAATACCCTATGGAGGACGACAGGAGTTCGAGCATCGCAGCACTCAGGATGAAGGCCAAAGAGCACATTCAGTCGATGGATAAAACCTGGCAGCACATGTGATCTGACGAGGCGCCGTGGACACATTTTTGAGCTGCATCCCATGAATGTTTACAAACTGCTTTGTTTCATGTACCCGTGAAGAGTGTATATGACACCAAAGGAGTCAGATATTTTTTCACTGACATATAAATGGTAAATGGACTGTACTTATATAGCGCCTTTCTAGTCTTCTGACCACTCAAAGCGCTTTACAGTACGCATCTTATTCACACACATTCCTACACTGATGGCATTGGCTGCCATGCAAGGTGCCAATTGCTCATCAGCTAACCATTCATACACATTCACACACCGATGGCACAGCCTTCGGGAGCAATTTGGGGTTCAGTATCTTGCCCAAGGACACTTTGACATGCAGACTGGAGGATCAAACTGGGGATCAAACCGCTGATCTTCTGATTAGCGGACGACCCGCTCTACCTCCAAGCCATATAAGCAACTCTGAAAATGAACTTCTCGTTAATGTTTTTCTTTTTTAAATTCACTTTAAAAATGTAATTTTGAATTAACTGTTTAGTCTCAAACCTCTCTTGGGGGGGGTCATTTATTTTGGTTTAGCTGAAAAGGTTTGACACTTGCGTCAACATTAATTTTGTATGTTTCTGGCAAATTTACTGACAAACTGCAATATAGTATACAAGAAGCTAAGTAGAGCCCTGTGGTCAGGCGTAGCAACTTTTTTTGTATTTGGACTTATTGATGAGAAATTTCAACAAATTTATACAAGTTTGCTGTCTTAATTTTTGTGGAAATTAGATATTTTTATAAAGAACTGACCCTAACTCTGTCGACGTGTACTTGGGGTGTAAGATTCTCCTGCTCCTTGAGGTGAAAGTATCTTCACTTTGAGGGCTTTTGCTCCAGTTTTAGTCTATAAAGTAAGTTTTTCTTATTTTTTTCTGGAAAGTCTAAATGCTGTCCAACTTTTTCTAGTATATTCGAAGTTGCTTTTAAAGTGGGCACAAATGAGTATTTCAAAAAAACACTCCTCCCACTTAAACTTAAAAGTTTAAAAGGCGATGAGTGTGTTTTTTATTATTACTTTTTATTTAAATCATCAAACTGGCCTTTTGGAGAGCATTGAGTCCTGATGGGGGGAGCTTAACGGAAGTCAACGAGTGTAATCTGGTTCAGAGGCTAATTTAAACAGACAAGCATTCCTCTTAACACCTAATTACTGCTTTTAAAGCGATTAACCCGGGATTCTCAGCCATAGACCGAATGCCCTCAGATGCCCCCGAAAAACCCTTTTCAAGACCTGATTAACTTCTCCCCTCAAACCTTTTTTAAAAATTTTTATTATGCACTATCGTAATCTTCATCCTTATTGGTAAAGGATGCACCTCATTGCATTGTTGACAAAATATTCTCTTACGTCAGGTGGATTTAAAGTGAAAAAAGTGAACGGGTGCTGGCAGCCTCTTTTACCTCTTGAAAGTTTGATATAACTGTTGGACCACAACGAGAAGGAAATGACGTTGCACTGACATTTGTCAGAGACATAAAGGTCGTGGTGATTTCACCGGTGTGTTTTATACTGTATGTGTGTATTTGGTGTGTGTGCTGGGTTAGAAAAGTAAATCTAATTTAACGGAGTCAAGGGAACAGGAAGTATTTTACCCATGATTTCAAATATCTCTCAAATGAGTGTGGCAAGGCTTTGAGGGAAAATAAAGTATAAAGAAGCGTTATCATTTACATGACATCAAAACATTGTGTATCTATCATGGCCTTTAGAAATGGCAGCATCCACACTGTCAGTTTTATAGGTTTTGTTGTTTATTTTGTGATAAATCACTGTTGACAACAGTGAACAAAGAAGCCAAAGAAATAAAAAAAGAAAATTTCTTATCAGTAGTAGACACATTCATGAATGTGTAAGGATGTTTATTATTTTGAAATATTCTTTTCATCGATATTATAAACTATTTTCTAGTCCTTTCAAGTTTTTAAACTTTTATTTTCCATGTGAAAAAAACAGAATAAAGTCACAGTAGCACCACTGTAGAAGCATTTTGATTGTGGATCTTGTTTTTCTTTCCGCACATGCATTAGTGACTTAGTGCCGTTAATGAGCGCTGGTGTACAATAGGCCATGTAAGCTGTGACAGACGAGCTGGCCCGATGGAGGCCTGTTGTGTTCGTCCAGGCCTGTGGACCTTTGCCAGGCCGTTAGACAGATGAAGCTCCACTCCATCAGGCCCAACCGGGGGTGTCAGGAGGCCCCGCCTGCTAGGCTGCAGAGGCCACAAGGGCTCAAGCTCTAATTGCCCTCCAATAGCCTGTGTGGCTTAGCTGCTCCAATTTATTTTGGGATGGAGGTTTGTGTAGAGGTCTGTTTTGCAACTATGTATTAGCAGACAAACAACAAACTCAAAAACATCTTTTGTGACACGATCAACTTCTTTTTTAACGTTGACATCAATCAGATGTTTCACGGCTTCTATCTATAGTCAAATATATTTGGAGGTTGGGGTAAAAAAGTTAGATACGGAACAGCAGGTTTATGAGAGCTATGGTATCTCGCATAGGAAAAACAGTGGCACCAAAGGAGCATGGAGAGAGCCAAGAAAGAGTATTAGTGTCACGGTTTAGTTAAAAATAGAGGACCCAAATGCAGATGGGTGGGTAAGGTAAACAAAAAGGTAACGTTAATGACTGAAGGAACAGGTTGGCAGACTCCAAATAACAAAAGGTGTCTATGCAAAAGACAAAGATAAACCAGAAGTCCAACAGAAATCTGAGCAAACAAAAAACCACAACTGAGCAGAGGACGGAGGAACAGAACGCAGAACACAGTGTCAAGGAACGTAAACAGAAAACCGGACACAAAGGAACACAAGGGCTAAATACACGAGACAGGACAACTAGACACAGGTGAAACTGGAACTGAATCAAAACTGGCAAGAAAACACAACAGATGCAGGAAGTAAAGACACACAAGACATGGAGAGGAGGAAACACAAAACAAACTCAAGACCATGACAAAAAGTTATAATACATACTTTAGCACATACTAGTGATCAGTAATAGATCGATGAGGAGTTAGGTTAAATCCTGGACCTATGATCTTTCAGAATTCACCATTTAAAATAGCAACAATGTAAATATTGCCCCATGTTATCGTGTTTAATGAACAGCTAAAGATGTGTTGATGGGGAAACTTGCTTCCTGTCTAGCTCTTTTTGGCCTTGGTAAGCTTAAGACTAGTCTTTGGGCCTTTGATAACTAATGTCATGGTTCACCAATTAATATGTAGACTATGTAAGCACTGGAAATAACTGCTTGAGACAGGGAATAATGTAGCAAACAGCTTTTTCTCTCACTGCCAATGTTGATTGTTTCCCTTTAGTTTTGCAGGCAGGGTAATCGGTAAATGCTTGTATCATTGACATGCATGAGTTTGAAATCAGGATGTAGATAAAACGACTGCGCATTTAATGACAACACAGAAAAATTTAATGTAGCAACATCCAGAATTTGCTCAAGATTCACACAGAACTAGAAATTAATTACACACATTATTATTTTATTTTGCTTGGCCAAGCGTGACCTCCGCTGGGGCACGGGCTCTAGTTAACAGGCTGACTAGCGAGACGTGGTCCATGGTGGAAATAATAAGGGAAAGGAGCGGAATTAATTGGGTTTGATTAAGAACACTTTTCAAAGGGGACACCATTTTCCCCCTCTTGACATAATTGGGGATCACTCAGAGGGTGGGGGGGATTTGATGGCTGGCGCCAGTTGCTCGTCTTTGCCCCGGCGTTCACTTTGAGAAAAAGGACATGTCACTCAAACAGCACTCCCTCCTCTGTATGTGTGCACTGCATGCAACAGCACACGCTAATGGCATTGACTAACATTCACTCCTCGTAACTCACCTTAACCTTAAGCGACTAATAAATGCCTAATCAACCCTAACAGAGACCTTCAGGAGGCAAAGTAACCTGTTGTGTTTTAATGGCATCTGTAATTTTCTTTTATCTGGACAGATAAAAGAAAATTACAGATGCCATTAAAACCTAAAGCCCAAAGCTTGTCATGGCACGGTCATACATTTATAGACGCTTTGACAGTTTGAGAAATCATCCCAAAGTTAGAAGTTAGGAGGCAAAATGCTCTAAAAATGTAGGAGAACACCAATTATACCGTGCTACTCACCTGTTTACATTAGATTTAAAGCATTGTTGGAGTACAGTCCCACATGGATGACACTGTAAAAACTCAAAAGAGCGGCAGCAGCACCTGCCAAACAAAAAACTGTGAAGTTAAAGTAATATATCAGAATTCAAATACCATAAATTTATTGAATTTTCAGTCAAGGTTTTGCAGAGAAACTGTTATTTTACAGATTTTCCCTGAATTCTTTCCATCAGACACTGATGATCAATAAAGTGACAACACTGTAACACAGCTGCAAAGACATCAAGCTTCAATCAAGATTAATTGTCGGCCAGTCGACTAATTGATTCAGCATCTAATTATTTCAGCACAACATGGTTTAAGTTTAGTAGCGGTAATTTAATGTAGTCAAACCTTATCAAGCTCACAGAGGTCTGGATTAATTCACAAAGAAACAGGTGTGGAGAACTGGAGATCCAGTGGTTTGTGTTTGTAATCTCAAGTCAGTGACTTTAAGACAAAGTGAACTGACACTGAAATACAAAATTAAGTAGTAAAAGAAAGTAATCTGTTTGAATCTGATGGTAGTGTCGCGCCCAACACATCCTCAGTCACTGTTTGAGGAACAAGCAGATGGTGAATGCAGCCAGTCTGTAACAACAAAAACAACACGCGTGCATTGTGGTTTTGAATTAGGTTTTGTTGGACTTTTAGCTCTGCTGTCCTTGTTTTGACCCTGGTGACTGAAAAAACAAACCATGTCCTCCAGTGTGGTGCTATACTAATTAGAGGCACCTTTAGAAAGCACACTGTATTCTGTTTGAATAAAATGCTGTTGTCCTGAGGTGGAATACTTGAAAAAACACCACAATGTCACTGAAATGTGGATTACTCTTTGTATCTAAACGCGTCATTGAGGCACCCTGATGGTTTGTTGGCACGTATATCTTGTAATTACGCCAACATTCGGGTTTGAATGGGTTGCAGATCGTCATCTCCTAATTTCTCTAAATTGTGCGTGAAAAACAAAAGTTATCGCCGAGCTGCTCGTCTAGAGGCCGCGTGGCTGAACACATTCTGCAGAGCTGTATTTAAACACTTCAGCATCTCATGTGAGCTTTTGTGTTTGATGCTCAGGTTGTTGTTTTCCTCCAAAGTGTATTAAAGCTTTCCACACTGCTGGCCATGTTTACCCTTCTCACTGTGTTTACAGCTGAGACTCGCGCTGTTATGTAGCGACCACAGACTCATTCGTCTGCGTGGAGGTGTGAGTTATCGTCCACCTTCAGCCAACAAACAGTCACGGCTGTGTCTTTGATTCCAGTTTCCACAGTACAATTAAAATGACTCTGATACCACATAACTAACGGTGATAAAGGGATTGTTTACATTAGTTTTTTTTAATCTGTGCTGTTGCCCACTTCTTGTATGTTCCTCAAAAGCATATCTCCAAACCTTGCACATGCAACAATAAACATTTCCATCGTGTGGCGTTTTATCGTCTCTGTACATTTTCTTAAACGAGTTAGCGGACAGATTTTCCACATCAGAGAGACGAACAGCGGCTGCAGATGTCTGCGCCAAAATGGCCCCTGACAGACATGTAATGACTGTGTAGCTTCCTAAGACTTATTTATCTTTGATGAGGCTAATGCTCTCTCCCTGTTAAGTGATGTTTAATGCACACACATTCATGCTACTGTTACGATACACACACACACATCCTGAATGGCTGCGATGAATCTGTGCATTACGAAGATAAAACTGGACATAAAAGTTTCCACTGGTGAAAATAAAAATGTTTGTTTTGTGAATTATTAACTTAAAATGTGTGTAAAGTCACGCGTGCAGACTTCATTAGATCAGGCAGTGTGTGAGCTGACACTGTGCAGCAGTTCAACTCTTTATAATGGTTTATAACTGTATAAAGATCAAACAGAGCTGAGGCATCCTTTCTAGAAGGCCATGAAGAAAATCTATTTCCTTTATGTCCGAATAGTGGCCCTGTTGACTGCCCCACAGGAAACCTGACCCTCCTTCAGACAACATATGGATCCACAGAGTGGGAACTTAATGAGCAAAAACACAAACACAAAGGTTTAAAAAGTACCAATTTATAAAGACAGAGTGCTGTAAAGGTCCTGTCAGTGCTGTCTTCAGTTTTTAGAAGTCAAAGAACACCCAGTTTTATTTTTTCATCCGTCTGCCTGTTTTCTGTAACTTTGTCTTTGTTGTGTTTCTTGATTTTAACTTGTCTGTCTGCTGAGACCTCTGGGCCTTTACTTTGTGCAACTGCCTGTTTTTTCTTCATCTTTTTGTATTGTAGTGTGACTGTACTTTATGTTTCAAAGAAGCCAATAAAAAAACATGTAAAAAAAAGTTGATGGAATTAGTCGTGGAGGTCTCAGGTCTCAATCTCCTGTTGAAACACAGATTCACTGTCATTTCCACAGGCAAACAGAAGCTGAATACAAAACTCGACACCACCTCCAGATGTTTTATTTGCAGAGATCTGGACCTCTATCATACCACATCGCCTTAACATACAGGTACAAGTTTCACATTTCATTCCACCCTGACCTGTCCCCTTAAACTTGTATGTACATGTAATGAAAATTAGTCATGACAATAATGAAGTTTTTCTATCATGCTACAATGTCCTCTAATGCATAGTTTGGACCAAAGGACTTTGTGTTTCAGCCCTTCGTGTGGGGAATCTTTTCTTTTTTTTTTTTTGTGCCTGCTCATTTCTTCCTTGATGACCGTATGCACAGCTGTGGGCGTCGATGTGTTTAAGTTAAAAACAGCGAGAGGTTCACAAGTGATGTGCAAGAGTCTACCATCTAATGCACGTTACCCTGATTCAGAAACAGCCCTCTGCTGGTCTCGACTCTAGCCAACCTGTAGATGATTCAGAAAATGGATGATTGGCAATTAATCTCATTCTCTGAGAGGAAAACAGTCCACAGCGATACAATTGCTTTCTTAATACAGCCTTCACTGTGCAGTAAACATACCCGGTATCAGTCCACCTGAACAATATCCACGTTAAGTTTCATGCCGTTTAAATAGTTTTCATCTTTTCTACAATCTCATTTAGATCCATCAAAGCCTACATATTGTAACATACAACTCCTACGATGAATATCTGTGAGAACAGCTCTTCCTGAGAAAGATATGTAGTTGATAAGAGTTCTTCTCATACAAACAAAATAAGGCAAATATTGTTTGATTATGTTTTCTGTGTTGTGTGTCTGGAGAGGCTCCCACGTGGCTTCTGATGTTTAAAAAAAAAAAAGAAAAAAAAGATGGTCTTAATTTCTCTCTGTGACGACCGGCCCTTTTTTCCCCTCCTCTCGGTCCGCGTTCTTCGAAAAACTTGAAGGAACGAGAGCTCAATATTGCACAGTCCCACAGTCAAAGCGTTCCAGTTGGAGAAAATACGAGATTGTGCTCATGTGGACATCGTTGTGCACTTTGTTTGTTGTCGATGGGAAGCCCTTAAATAATGAAGTTGCATTCAGTTTGAGCGTCTCTTCGCCTACCGTGCGATTGTGTGAAAATGTTAGAGGCAGGCAATGAGGCTTACGGGCATTGTGTTTAAAAACCTACCTTTATATCAGGGATAGCACTTTTTATAACTTAGGAAAATTGTGCTAAAGGACTTCTCCGTCTCCAACTGAACACCAGTCTGCTTATTTTATCCACTGGATGCCAAACTGAGCCAGCTTTCGCGAGATAAATACAGCACCTGCAAATATGTCCTTGGTTGTTAATAATATGACGGCAATTGATGTTTTTTTCATCAGTAAATAGTAGAAAATACCAGTTTATAACTCAAACAAGTGTTCTAGTGTGGAGCAAACACTATCACTGCCATCAGAGCTCAGTTGAAGAGGACAGCGTTGGTCCTCAGCTGCTTTGAGCTCCTTCAGCAGGTGAATGGGCTGAAATAGCTGCTCACCAACAGAGCGACCACCCAGTTTCTCTGAATGAGCGGCTCCTGTCCGAAAAGCTCCGGCTCGCCTTCATTGGTTAACGTCTCCTCGCTGAGTTTCACTGAGTTTTCTCTCTGGTCCACTTGATCATAGTCTCTGGAGAGCGGTAGAGGAAGATGAGTTTGGAGTACATGTCCTCCTCCAGGTCGAGCTCGCCCGTCTCTCGGACCAGGAAGATGTCTGTGCACAGCTTGAGGATGCGGTCCACGTTTGGCAGCTCCTCGAACATGATGGTGTGAGAAATGCCGCTGAAAAACTCACGCACGAACTTGCCGATGACCAAAACCACAGAGGCGTACAAGCCCATGATCCTACACAGGACAGAGAGATGGGAAATTAGACAACGCCCTGCAGGCATCATTGGGAAGAGTTAGAGGAAATCTCCACAATGCAGATCACCTTACTTTATATACAGACATCTGACTGTAAACTTAAAAAGGATGAAGATTTTTTGCACAAAGTTTGAGACTCATGTCTTTAGGACCAAGCACTGAACTTCTCCATAGCTGCCCCTCCTGGGTTACTGTGGCAAGGACCTGACTTGCTCACTGGTTGTACAGCTTTGAATAAAAGCATCAGATAAAGACAAGGTTTCCTGAACGTACACACAAACATTTCACCACATACCCATATCCAGCCAGAAAGCCCAAACTGGGCGGGCTGACTTGGTCGCTGAACACGTAAAGCTCCAGTCCACCTTCAACCTTGTATTTTTCCCTCTTTGGTATCGGGCCGGGCTCTGTCTGGTTCACGCTCCACCATTCCTGGATCTGATCCGAGGTGTTATCCACTCGCATCAAGGTCAACGTTATGTCCAACATCTTTTCATCTGCAAAGATGAAGAATGAAATGATGTAATTTCATCAGAATAAAACACGTAGAAATCAAAATAATGTCAGACTTCATTTGGAAAAAAAACAGAACACTTTCAAACATTCATAAAATCTGTATCTCCCATCACGAGGAACAAAACACTGACAGAAAACTTACGTCGAGAAACTTGAGAAGAATATCAAACATAAAAAAGCCCTTTCATTATTATTATTTATTTATTATTATTATTTATTAAGATGTTATTAAGAAATATTATATATTTGTCACAATCTGCATTTCCCAGTTTAATTGTTCTTTGCTGATCACATGCAAAACTCTCCTGCATTCACCATAAAGTATATCAAGAACTGTCACCAACTGTCTGTGCTGCCTGGATCCACCTCCGTCTGTGTGGTGAGTGTGTGGAGATCTGGGGTTCAAATAGTGGCTGAGTTGATTGGAATCAGGTGTGTGTGCAGGTAAATAGCAGGTGTGTGTGTGATTGTCCTGACTGCAGTGGAGCAGGGACAGTGAATAAACTGAACTGAGAAATGCAGATTGTGGCATTATTATATGATTATAATGTATCCATTTTGAAAATAAACACTTGTTTCTTTAAGCCACTATATGTCGACTTTTCAGATTGCTTAAAGGAGTTGAAATTTTAAAACAGTTGCTTTAAAAATATGGACAACTCAAAGCTTTAGATTCCTACAAGCGCTTTAAGAAGTATGCATTTTATTGAGAAGTGGAAGAGGCTCCTAAGTTTCCTTTACGGTCAATGAATCAAGTAACAGATAAGCAAAAAGTCAGCCTCGTCTGTGCTGTGATAAAAATGCTCACCGTCATAAAGCTGCAGAACAGGCTTGGCCTCAGAGTCACTGGGGGCTCGAATGTAACGAGGGAAGATTTCGTGTAGGACCCTGCGGAGGAAGAGAGTCTGTTACTGCAGCAAAACACAGTTTGTGCTCCTCAGTATGACGGAGCAAATAAAAAGTAGCTCCTGCTTGTCGCATCACTGTGATAACGTGCTAACAAGAAAGTAAGCAGCAGATATACTCACACTGGACGTGAGTTGTTTCCTTTCCCGTTCATCAGCTCTATGAGCTCCTTTTTTGTTTCTTTGTCAAGATGTGTCACTCGTTTTCCAGATGCTGTTTCTGCCTTGGCACCAAGAGTTAGATTTCTAAGATCACATCAGAAACAGACAGAAATGAACTTACAGGAATCAGATCAGGAAGAGTATGGATCACTGAGGATGTGAATAAGGAAGCTTCTGGATTGTTTTGGTCTGGAATAAGTAAGAATAACTTACATTGCTAAGGGCAAACAGAAAGCTTTTGTCAAGCTTTGGGAACATGAATATCATTAAAGATGGAAATGTAGGCTTTACCTGAACAGAAATATAAATAATGTATGGAAATATTTCATTTTATTTGTGTTATATCCTATATTGGTCCAAGTTGAGTGTGTTTGCGCGTGTGTGCATATTTATAGTCTCAAACTGTTGTATTGTTACTGTATGTTTTCTTCATGGTGTGCTATAACATAAAGAAATGGCAAACAGTGTAAAAACAAACAAACTAGGAGAGCAGTGGTCTCCTTAGGCCCCCTCATGCAGGCATTATTGCCCCCTGCTGGCCAGAAAACATACTGTATTTTCTTTCAAAAGCTCACAATATATAATAATACGATAAAACGGGAACCCTTTAAACGTGCACAGACTAACAAAATATTACAGTCTGAGAAAGCCAAAGAGACAAAAGAACAAGACAAAACAAATCTTCCTTTCACAACAAAGAAAATCTGAAACCACTGAAATTATCTAGATGTACATACATATTGTTATTAATGATGTATTTCTTTTGGTTTTGTATGTGTTATTAAAAGATGTTTTAATGTTTGACGTGCCTCGTAATCCCCATAATCCAAATGTTTGGCATGACATGGTAACAAAAGATAAGAAGTACTATGACGACAAGCTTCAAATAGTTTTATGATTATATATATTACATAGTACATTGAGCAGGAGACATAAATGTTTCCCTGTTTTTGGTGTAGCTTGTGATAATTCACCACCATCACTAATAATGAACAAGGAAGACTATTTGATAACGCTTTGTCGTTGCATACCTTTGCACAGACCAGCTCACGGTGATGAGGAATTCCTCATCAGAGCCCAACATATTTATCAGGTTTTTCCTGCTGGGTGGACTGATGGTCCACAGAGAGTTGGAGCTGCCTTTCAGCTGTGCGATGTACAGGTCCACAGGCATGTAGCCCTCCAGCCACTGTAAGGCATCCTAACCACGGGACGAAAAAACACTTATTAGGACCAGAACATAACAGAGTGGAGAGAGGTTGGACTCGAAACCAGGCCACTGTGGTAAGGACTCGGTACATGGATACATGGAGGGGGTGGGGGTGCTTGAATTAAACAACATTATAAACACATCTGACATATTGTATTTCTTGTACTTACATCACGAGTGTTATATCTCTTCATAAATTTTGTATATTCCTCTTGGGTGACATTTTGCAGTTGATTTTGCTGAGCGCTCATGGTGAAGATCGGCTGTGAGAAATTAGAAAAAGTCTTGTTAAAGCTGAATAACACTTGTACTTGTACTGAATCTATCCCAGATAAACAATCAAACATGAAATCCTGCAGCCAAAATACTGACAGAAAATATGATAACAATCCTTTGGCCTGTGAACCGGCTCTCTCCTGCCACAAAATGCCACTTCAAGATGTTCAAATGAACATTTGGCTTTACCTTAGAATGAATCACAGATTTATTTACCTCACTGAGATTGAGTCAGAGCAGAGCGTCTCTTTAGTCTCTTTTATTTATGTTTGGCCTTTGCAGTTGGGCAAACTGATCTGATAAAAGTAACTGTGTCCACACCTGAAAGCCAGCGAGCGTGATTTCAAACGAAACATCCAGCGGTGGGTTGACGACTCCAGCTACCGACTTAATGAGGGACATGAAGAGCAGCGGGAACCAGACGATACAGATCAGCAGCATTACAATCATGCCTCCCATCCCGTACTTCACCACCTTCTTCTTCTTCTGGCCTCTCGGTTGGGGATACCTCTGCAGAATAAAACACAGATGTTGTTTTCACATTACAGTGCAGTTTTTTTCGTAGGCAAACTACGTTCCATCTTTCCTCCAGTGGATCTGATGCAGCGGTAATGGCTGCATGTTTTCTACGCCTGGACTCGGGGAGGTTGTAAAAGTAAAGATGGAACAAAAACTTTCAGGACAGGAGGTACTTGCAGACTGACCCGTGAAAGACTTGTCAGAGTGCATTATTTACTATAGTGAGACATAGGATAGAGATATTTTTAGTGCCCTTTTGGGAAATATTAGGCAGCACTGGCACAATATATCCTTGTTATCGAATATACACTTCATTGCAGAAAGCAAAAGTCCAGATCAGAGTTTAATCTTCACATAAAATCGACTTCAACAAATCACAAAAGTAAATTTCAGCTTGAATTCCAACATGACAGACTTTGGCTCTGAAATTGATTCATCGGACACACCGGACTGATGGTACAATGATAAACACCTTCTCAGACTCTCTCCAGCATTTGAGGATAAAGATGTGAGCGTAGATGTCCTCCACACAGATCCAGCTGGACAGAGACAGCGAGGTATCGGTCCAAACCCAGTCCATCACGGCTCGCAGCTCCGTCAGGAACGGCACCAGGCGGAAACTAGAAACAACAGAGTGTTATTTACTCTGGCAAAAACACAAGGCTGAAATACAATCAATAGCTTAATTCTCAATTCAGTGCTCAAGAATTTGTTATTTTTGTCCAAGAGAAAGTCAGACATAATAAGCTATGACTTTTGTTTTGACATGATTTCATTTTGTGGGTTTGTGAGCACTTATTCTGCATGTTTCTGTTTTTGTTTTGTCTTTTCTACTTAAAGACCAAAAGGGAGGTAAAATGTTCTCAATCAAAATGATCTGAGTTATATGACTGAGCTACAGTGACAATTTTTGGCAACCACTATGAATTGTTACTTACTATAAATATCACTTAACAGCCCTTATACTGTTTAATCTTGCATAAACCAGCACAAACAATCCTGAGAAGCACAAAGCTGCTTAAAAACGGTAGAAAACACAATGATCTGTGGTGTTCATAAAGCCTTCGTACTTTAACAAGAACCAAATAATTAAAAAAAAAAAAAGATTGAATTAATAATGAGCATTACATAAACATGAAATGACTAGGGTTGCAACCAAGCTGCAACCTCTGCGGCTGTAAGCTGAGGTCATGCAGAAGTGTCAAAAACTGCAGTTCCTCAAACGTCCACTTGAGGCTGGCTACAAAACGAGTCAGTCTCCATAAGTCCCCATGTTAAAATGTCCAACTTCACAGCAGAAATAAACATGTTTACAGCCTGGTACAAAAAATAGTTTTGGTCTCTATAGCTAATTTCCCCGTTCATGACAACTGTACTGAGGGTGAATTTATATAGAACTCACCTGTTCAAATTGTATTAAGGCTTAAAGTTATGCAGAATTAACAGCATGGCCGCTTTGATTGACAGCTAGGTGCTGTTACAGATGGTTTGTTTGAGCACCCAGGCTTCATTCGGCTTGCTTTAAGTCTGCCGATGATCTTTGCCGATTTTAGATTAGCCAAGAGGCGTTAGAGGCAGGACTGCCAACATGGCGGAGGGCCAGAGTCACATATTTTGAGCTTCAAAACAGCTCTTTAGAAACCTATGGGTGACGTCACGCATACGCTGTCCATTCTTTATACTGTCATCATTATAAATCATGTATGTTTAGTGTATATTTTAAGTGTACAGAGCATGCAGAGAGAGATAGTGAGGACTATAATTTGCTAACAGACCAATCTTTAAAGATAAACAATGTACAGACAGAAAAAAGTAGAGTATCTTTACATATGAGAAGCTGGAGATGTTTTTGCCAGTATTTTTGCTTGACAAATTACATTATATTGTTATTCTTTGTTTCTCTTCTTCCATTCTTGCAACAGCAGCTTCTTGTGAACCCCAGCATGACCTGAGCCTTGGACCTGTTTGCCCAGCTGGAACAAATGATACATTCCCAGCATAACTCACCCTTGAAACAGGAAGAGGTTGACATAATTGTAGCTCTTGGTGAGGAAGTTTCCCAAAACGCGGGTGGGGTAACCACAGCGGATCTGATAGGCTGACAACCCAAAGTAGATGCACTTGACAAAATACCACATCTGAGCGACCGTGTTCTCGCTGAAACGCCTACGAGGGGGAAGAGAAGCGAAACGGCTTGTTAAACTGAAGGATGAAGAAGTTACAGACAGCACAACGAGTCTCCAATATTCAGATCTTTTAAGCTGAGTGCTAAACAAAACAGGACTTTCAGCTGTAAAACATTGATAATCTAAAAAACTTGGCACCTCAAAATATTGAACTTTAATCAAATTAATCAGGACATTAGATTAAATTACCGACTGTATCCAACATGAAGTAAGTGAGTTCTTACTTTTCTGTGACTCCTGGCAGGATGAAGAACATCCAGAAGTGGATGCCAAACAGCAGGATGACCTGGAAGATGACCTTGCCCATGACAGACTTTCTGAGGTAAAGGGCCCGATCCACCACCATGGTCCCAAACTGGATCAAGACCATGACCAGGAAAGGTCCCGGCACCTGATCCTCCGACAAAGACGATGTGATGTCTGCCGCTGAGTGTTTCTAGAAGAGATGTGCATAAATGTTAACTTCAGCTTTCAAGTGAAAAGAAGTTTGAATCTAAATCTAATAAAAATAAATTTAAAAAAAAAACGTACGCCAAACGCCCAGAATCCAAACACGATGATGATGAAGTCGACCGTGTCGGCGAGGAACATCAGCACGTAGACGTCTGTGACTGCGCTGTACTCCGGGTGGATCAAGTTATGGAAGAACTGCCTCATGGGAAGGTAGATCTCCATGAACCTGCAGAGAAAAAAAAGAAACAATGATCAAAGAAATAGGTGAAAATAGTCCAGATCGCTCTCTCTTTGTGAATTCAAGTCAGAAATAAGGCGTATAATGCATATTTTGTGTTCTCGGCCTTATCTTCTTCACCTATAACTCACTATTATTGCTTGATTTTTAATCTTAATGAGGCTTTGCTGGTTAAATAAAGGTTACTGTGACAAAATGTAAATGACTGAATTATTTCTCTGTTCTGGATGTAATATCTCAGAAACCACTTGTTCCACTGATTAAATTTAGAATAACGATAACAGCACTTACAAAAATGACACTGACTGGCCTAACGGGAATGCTGTAATTAAAGGTCTAAATTTAAACCTTTTAGCTGCCGTATCACCGATATGATTTTCCATCGTCCATTATTCGCCTAGAATACTTGCTGAGCTCAGTTCTCATCATTGCTCTCATAAACTTACACAGTTTCTTGCATGATTATAGTCATGACTGTCATGGGCGGAGGTTAAGACGCACACAGAAAAAACCCCTCTTATGACCCAGCTGTGCTTCATTGTACCGCTTTATGACGAAGGCTTTTCCTTTGAAGAGCTGCTCCCTCAGCTTCTCCATGATCATCTGTTTGCGTGTCTTCTGATGGACGCTTGCCTCGCTGCCGTCCTTGCGGCTGCTGTTGTGGGAAGCGGTGCTTCCTGTGGAAATAGTTTAGATTTCGAGTCGTAAATGAGCCGTGTCGAGGCATTGAGTCAGAGATGCAGCCTGAGATCCACAAACACAAGAGATTAAATCCACGGGTCGAGGCTAGTGACCACAGGAAAGTCTTTACTGATACAAACCCAGACTATTGCTTACTACAAAATAATACATTACTCTCTGGGACTTGTTGTAAGGGAAGAGTGTTGATTAGACAACTGGTTAAAAACATGAGGCTGTATGAGGAAATAAATCACTAATGCTTTGCAAGTAGTACTTATTGCTGCACCAACATGTCCTTGTAAGTCGCTTTGGATAAAGGTGTCAGCTAAATGACTAAATATAAATGTATTGTAGTGTAAACAGACAATAGTCAAGCATCTTCACCTCTCTTGGACCTTGCAGAGGAGTGGAGAGATCTGTGAGAAATGTGCGAGCCTCCGCTGGAGCTCTTGCGGCGCTGGTAGGTCTGCTGTTGCGGGAAGTGAACCTGGACATGTCCCGAATCAATGGAGGTGCCAAAGTTTATGGATCTCAGGGTGTGATTGGAGCCTCTCCTCTCACTGATCAGCGAGGAGGCAGGTTCAGACTCCTTATCGCTCTCACTCTTCACGTCACGCTCATCTTTTCTCTCGTCCTCTGACTCGCTCTGACAAGAGGGCTCTTTCTTGTCTTTGGGGTCGTCCTCGTCCCATAGACCATGGCACTAGAGATGGAAAAGAAAGCAGGGATTGAGGATGAGAGTCTGGTAAAGGGAGTGTAGTTGCACGCAAACATTTTACAGTACATCCTAAATAATCACAAACGAAGCACTCTAAGCTAATATATAGTAGTATAGTATCAAGATATTGAATATCAGCACAGGGTGTTAAAGGTCCAGTCTGTAGGATTTAGTAGCATCTAGTGGTGTAGTTGCTGAATGCAACCACCTCACCTCACCCTCATCCCATCTTAGCTGTTTATTTTAATTATAATAACTGCGTTCATTATTTCTATTTCTATCAAAGAAACTCTTCCTATGAAAAGTCTTGACGCCATATTTTGTCTGTAGGATTTTGTGGCATTTAGCAGTGTAGTTGCTGATTGCAACCACCTTGCCTCACCCTCTCCTTCTTAGCGTAAAGGAGAAACTATACATTTCACAAAATGTATAAAAGGCTACTGCAGATACATGACTCCATTAAAGCGGACCCACAGTGTCTGTATATATAAAAGTCTCATTGTAAGGTAACAAAACATGGCATTTATTATTTTCAGGTGATTACACACTAATGAAAACATAAAATCTGACACACTGGACCTTTAAGTGCAGAGTATTATCACCTTTAAAATATTGGCATCAACCTTGAGGGGCAGATTCAGTGTACACACAGTGTATCACATTTATTTATCCTATGATGAACATATTCAGGTTAACACTGTCCGAATATTCTGTTACCTTCAGAATGGATCTGTGGAAGAACAGAGCCAGTAACTGGACCAGGTCGTAGTGGACATATCCATCCTTCTTCTCCACACCGATGATGTTGGGAGGGTGATATGGTTTATTTTTATCTATCTTGTTCTGGTTGAACGGGAAGAAGCCAAACTGAAAGAAGTACTTGACGACGATGGTGGCCTGAAGGGAAAACAAAATGAACAATGGCAAAGTTAATTCTGATCTTACTCTTAGACGACAAATCCCATCTTTGCATCTGATCGTACCTCCGTATAGATAATGGCAGTCATCCAGTAACGTTTGCTGGGCCGGGGCACTGACAGCATGGCCCAGAGGAAGATCGTGATGGGAAGGACAAGGGTGGCGCAGGAGGCGGAGACCATGTGGTTAATGATGATAACCAGGTAGCAGACCATCTCCGAATGGGCCACCAGCATGTTGTAGAGGGCGTAGCAGAGCTGGAGGATCAGAGGCTGTTTTTGGTAGAATAAATCTGACCGCTCCAGCTCCTCATCATAAAACATCCTGGACAGGCACAGAGAGATAGAGTTGTTATACTGAGTCTAAAACATTAAAGAAACACGAATAGACAGGTTTATAATTTGATTATTTGATTTTCATTATTCTAAAGTTGTAGAGATCATGCTTGATTGAAAAAAGTGCCAACAATCATGGATGGGTTACTGAAAGGAGTCAGAGGAGCCCCTGAGCTTCACCTGTTACTAAAAGAGACACAAAATGAGAATGACTGGGTCTTTCATGTGTCTCTGCCCAGAGGCCAACTGTCTCATAATCAGTTTGTCACAAAGGCTAACCTAAATCACAGACTGACTCAGGGAAGAGGAGCTGAGAGTCAGGCTCAGATTACAGGAATTTATGTTGTGGGATGTGCAAAAGTTTATATTAGAAGTACATTCTCTGCACATTACCCCAATCCTAGCTTCTCTCCACTTAAAGCACGCCTGAGTCTACCTCCAGGTTACACAGCAGACATGTTGACCCCTTACGAGCCAGTCTGCAGCCTTACATCCTCAGGCGAGGCCCTTCTGACTGAAGTCAAGGCTTAAATCTAAAGGCGACTTTTGCCATGAGGGCCCCTCGACTTTGAAAAGAGAAAATAAGGCTTGCAGAATCAGTGAATTTTTTATATCGCTTCTTAAAACACATTTTTATAGACTTGTTTTTATGTGATGTCGCCTTCACGTTATAGAAAAAGATGTCTTGACTTGCATTTGTTTGACTCTCTGTTGTTATTTTGTATTGAGTGTATGAGTATCCTCCCAGGTTTGTCTCTCAAATCACTTTGTAAACTCTGTTTTTAAAAAGGTACTATATAAATAAAGTTAGTATTTTTATTAGTATTTTTATAACCTCTGTACTGCTGTGAAATTTTTAAAGCTTGCTGGTCGCTGTGTTTTTTGGCGTCATTTGATATTTCTTTATAGCAGTTCCAATAGAAAACCTGCATTTTAGTGCCAATATCTGAACCATACTCATTTTAATACTGTTTTATAATGAAACTATTTATTGTTCATTTAGTAAAATATGCCAAACCACTCAAACGAATCAGTGTTTCAACCACACATGAAGGAAGCCAAAATTAAATAGTCTAAACTGTAATATTATTTGGTCGAAGACAGACAAAGTTATAATTTCGATCAGGTAACATCTGCAAAAAAAAATCAAGCATTAAGTGGCAACTTTGATCTTTTCGATAGAAATATTTTGGGAACCACTCAGACTACCCGACTTAGACCTTTTTAAATTATCCAGATGAATCTGCATCTGTTGATTCGGATCCCTGTGAGGTTTCATGTTAAACAGACTTCAGTTGTGTTTGGACTTACTTGTTGAGCAGCAGTTCGCTGGCGGTCAGCTCAGTGGTCATTGAGGGCAACATGATGTCTGACCTGCTGTCTGAGCGGCTGTCAGAGGTCATAACCATACGCCTCTTCCTGTCCATGTCACTCTCGTCATCGCTAACTTCCAGACGATCAAAACTGACCGCCTTGCTGTAGCTGGGAGGCACATCAGCATCAGATGTTTTAGATGCGTCCGTGTCAGGGGTGTAGAGGAGCCCTGCTCTCCCCTCTGTCTGCATGAAGTCCTGCTGTCCTCCCCCGTCCTCGCTCTCCGTGATGAAGTCCCTCTCCTGGGCAGAAGGGGCAGAATCTGCCTCCACCACCCTGAGGGAGGGGCCCTCATCTGGGCCGAAGGACTCCCACAGAGCCTCTTCTCTCTCTTTGCTCTCCTGGTCCTGTAACTCTGCTCCCTCTGATCTCTCCTCGCCCTCCTCGCCTGCCTCGCCCTCCTCACCCTCCAATCTCTCCAAGCCCTCACCCTCTTCCTCCTCTTCTTTCTCCCTGGGTTCTCCGTCACTCCATGGACCGCCCTCAGCCCCCTGACTCTCGTCCAGCTCTTGGGATCCCCAGGGAACCTGCTGCTGCTTGTCCTCGCCTTGATCCTGCTCGTCCTCCACTTCTTCTATGGTGTCTGTGGTGCCCTGTCTGGAGTAGAGCGTGATGCACTGAGTCGCTTCACTGCAGGGGACGAAAACAAACAGAGATCGTGTGAATACACCTCTGTCTCACGAGTAAAGTAAACTTTCTCAGTGTGGTTTCATAATGTACCAACCGATTTTTATTAAAGCCTTTTTATTTTTAATGATCCACTTGATTTTTTATGCCATGGATGACGGAACATTTCTTCCTTTTAAGAAGGAAAGCGTTTAAAAGAAGTATAGACAATAAAACATCAACAAATAGTTTAAAACATACTATAATGAAGTTTAGATTATCCAAGTATTTGTCAACAACTATAACTTCTATGTGGACTTTTTTTTTTTTTTTTTACAGTACTATATTGTCATTCATTATCTGACACGTACATAAATAAACACATATCTGCTTACAAATACATCATGGTGTGCTAATGCTAAAAAGTAGCTGGAGGTAAAAGCAAAGTTTTTATGATGAATTATGTCTCAGTGAACAACAATAAAAACTGATGTTTATTCCAACCCCAAAGAACAGAAAGGCAGTTATTGAGGAGGAACGGACCATACGCTATAAAATATCACTGCTGCTGGGTGAAAACATTGTATTTCAAAATAAAGAACTCAAAAAAAAAAAAGACGTGCATTTTTCTGGTTTTCTCTGACAGGATGTAATAAACAAAAGGGTTATAGAAAAGTTGTGCAATGAGTCAGCTGAAAACCAACACAAAATGGATCTAGAGACGTCTTTTGCTACAACACAGGTGTGTATATGGGCGATGCAGAGGCCAGGCACCTGGACATGAAGCTGCTGCCACTGTCCATGGATGAA
Organism: Miichthys miiuy; assembly: GCA_036365135.1. NCBI lineage: Eukaryota > Metazoa > Chordata > Actinopteri > Sciaenidae > Miichthys > Miichthys miiuy. The sequence goes on along the minus strand of CM071617.1, from coordinate 6,797,107 downwards.
TTGGACATGTCCAGGCCGTACATCTTACGCAGTTTGGGCCTGGCACGCTCGCTGGTTTTGGGAATGCACTCTGGCATCCCATCGGGGTCTTCCAGGGTGGATTGGCGAGAAAACAGTGTGGTTGCGTCAGTGATGGCGCTGAGAGGTGGTGAGAGTGACAGGTGAAATGATTAGTGATGAGGAGGGATGAAATGGGATCTATGTTAGGTTACACAGACATGTACTGCGTATTAAAAACATTTAGGTTAAATGATGTCACATGACTGCAGAATGAGGATGAAGTGTGAGAAGTGTGATGATAACCACAAGATAACTCACAGCTATCGATGGCTGCTGCCACCTTAAAAGGGTCAGTTCAGCCAAATGGTGAAAAACTTTTTCACTGCCTCACTTACCTGTAGAGTTAGCCGTGCAGAAAGTTTTAGTTTTAGCAGCCAACAGTTTGAGATATCTGTCTCTGAGACTTTTGTGTCCACAAAAATACAATGGAGGTGAAAGGACAACTGTTTGTGGTGTTCACAGCTTTGAAAATTAAATTTAAATAAATCAAATAACAGCATCTGATTCCAGGAACAGAGTCAGATTTAAGGACCCCAGAAATGTGAACCGACCCTTTAATGTGTAGAAATCTTTATCACTGCACGTGAGGACAGTATAAACATGTTTCCTTTCAGCACGGGTAAACACTCTCCCATGGTGCATGATACAACCACCATCAGGCTCTGTGTACCTGGACATGCTGTCTCTGGAGGCAGTGGAGTCCTGGCTCTCCATCGGGTATCGCCTTCTTCGGACCCTGGAGGAGCCCATGGCTGACTCATCCTCGCTTAGCTGATCCATGCTGGCCGCCCTGGACATGTTGAGCCTCATGGCCTTCTGGTAGTAGATGTGGATGCTCTCTCGGGATGGCACATTACCCTAGTGGGTGGAGAGATGTTAATCACATCCTGGATCTCTTACAAATCACACTAATGTCCTTCAATTAGCTTTAAATTTTAACATAATAATAGCTGCTTTTAAAACTACGGTAACTCTGCCACGGCTCACAAACTGATGTTACCTTTTTGACCTCTCTGGTCAGCATGCAGCGCTCGATGCGCAGCACAGTGGAGATGTCGATGTACTCCCTGCACATGTCATTCATCCACTTGGTGAAGCTGTCCACCGTCGTCTGGAAGAGCACCCAGGTGAACTTTATGATGTTGAACACTCGCTTAATAATGTTGTCTGAGGGAGGGCATACAACACAAAAGTTAAAAAAAATCACGGTCACATCAAGTGAACATTTTAGACTGCTCCTAAATTACTGAGCTTAACAGTACAAAATCAATCTTTTCTTTCAAGGTCTCTAAAACAATTTTCTTGATGAGAAATCAACCTGGACCTCCGGACTTCTTGTTCTCTTCTTCTTTTTCTTGCCCATCTGAGAGCTCGCCAACCTCTATGGCCACATGACCTGCTGAAATACAGGAGAGACACCTCACTGTGGATGAAATACCTAAAAAAAATGAACGTATGTTGAAGTTTGTTTCATGTGAGTTTTATCTCTTACCATCTTTTTTGCTCTTCCTGTGTCTGACTCCTTTGGTGTATTTCTTCCAAAATTTGCGCTTCTCTTTGCCTCGTGCCCTCAGGGCAGCTTTGGGGTCTGTGATCCAGGCGTGATAAAGAAACTGGAGAACAGAGAGAAGGAGTTTAGTATCAATGGAATGATGTGAAGGAGGTGAGTCATTGAGGTAAATTATGCACGAGCAACAACAGGCAAAAGGAAAAATTAATTGAAGCTATCAGCAGAGTTTCAAGAGCAGGACCACACCTCAACCATGCCACTTCCAACATCCATAAATACCCCTCCTCACCCTCTCCTCCTCTTTCGCTCTCGTATTCTGCACCCTGCGCACCCAACCCATTTTCTTTTTCCTATTTCTTCCTCTACTTCCTACTCTTCGTAGAGTCCTGAGGGGGTCCATGGTGCCCGGGTGCTACAGTAGATTCCCCACCGAAGAAGTGCAAGAGTTCACAATTCACACATGATCTTATGATTTTGTTAATAAAACATTTAAACATATATTGTTGATGGTGTGCTTGTCCTTGCTAGTTAAACACCAATATAAGGTGGCTTTAGTCTATTAATTACAAATCATGCACACTGTATATTGCTACAGACGATTTTCAAAACAATACCATGACTTTTCACATTTTTTTCAAAGATAATGTCTCAACATAGTTCATGAATGCAATGCTACTCCGCGGCAGACTCTAACATAGCTTTCTTGAAACGCAACAACTGGAAAGCAGTCCATTAAAAAGTCTTTACTAAACCAACAAAGACTTAATATTCTATCTCCAGCAGGTTTTTATACTCTGCAGTCTTAAAATTTATTGTCAGGAATGTTGTCAACAATTAACACATTTTCAGTTAATGCACTAAAACATGCACAACCACCACAAAACAGAGGAAATATCTCATCACGAGGCCCACTGCCAATACCGTTGTTGCTTCATTGATCATGACAACTCACAAAAGCAGAACACCAAACAGTCAAAACAGACAGAAAACACGGATAAAGCTCCAGTTTCATGCAACCCACTTCAAACCAGCCAGACAACATCATGCAAAAAGCAAAAAGTTGAAGCATTTCCAATTCATGTTTAATAATTTATGCCAAATCAATGTTTGCTTGTGATACACTGTGGTGTGAAAACACCAAAGACCAAACATGAGCTGGAAAGGCAGTCTGTTGTGGCATTAGTTAGTTGTTATATTAAAGTGACAGACGTTCATACAGAAAACAAGCTGTGTTAGTGCTGATGGTGAGTACCTTGCCTGCCTTCACTACATACTGCAGGATAGTTTTAGGCAGCTTAATGATAGACTTGGGCAAAGCCAGAACAGCAGAGACAAACTTCCCAATAGCTCGCTACAGGAAGACAACAGAGTGGGAGGAGATTAGTAGAAAATCATTTCATATTATCAGAAACGACAGAGGTTAACTGTGTTTGGAGACAGTGAACAGGGGAGGAGTGTGTGGTACAGGGTGCTGTAAATACATAGTTTATCATATTCTGCTGAATGTTAGCATTCAAAATCCTTCACTCCTATCTTAGTGATGTGTTCACAAGCAGTATAACTGCAAGCTATTCTGGCAGTTTGTTGAATGTTTAACACAGATACAGTCAGGCAGCACAACAGCTGCAGTTAGTAATTAGATTTTTACATAAAAACATATTTACAAAAAACACAAGCTCATAACAGAAAGACACTTTTCATAAAGAAAGTGTTATCCTCTTTAAACTTCTCACATGATCTCATTTAAATAACTGTTTAAATTATTCAAATATTTCACCACAAATGGATACACAAACTTTGTTTCGTCTTCTTTTCTCTCTTATTGATTACAGATTGTGACCCTTTGAAGGGTCCCGACCCCTAGGTTGAAAACCTCTTGACTAAATTAAACAACTGAATAGTTAAAGTAGTTAAAGCTAGTTTCACCACAATCAGCTATCAGTTTACACACTGATGGATCAGGTTTAACAATCTTATATAACAATAACGTCATATATATCAATATATCACTCACGGGGCAGTTTTACAGAAGCAGTAAGCGGTCTAGATGTAGAGTCTAGTATATCAAATCATTGCAGGAAACATAATTCAGTGTATCAATGTCAGAGGAGCAGAAGAATGGTGCAGTTTCACTGATACACTAGACGATCCTTTTGTTTTCTCGAATTAATTATTGCATTATCTCAACATCTTGAGATCTCGAGGAAATTATCCCGTTATCTCGAGATGACAACATTTGTTTGAAACTGATGGAAGAATGAGCTGCTGCTTGAAGTCACCTGAAACGCCGACTTCTTTGGCGGCTCATCGTCTTTTTTCTCCTCCTCCTCCTCTTCCTCCTCACTGTCAGTTTCAAATAAGTAATAGTCTCCACTTCTAACCACTGAAGGGGCAGAGGGCAAAGTGTAGTTACACTCAGTCAAAACAGAGGCTGAAGTCATTTATCGCGTTAACAACATAACAGAAGGTTTGCTGGCTGAAAGGAAGATCTACAGAGAGGAAAATCAAACCACTTACCTGTAAACGTGATTTAATTCATCACCACATATCAAACATTTAACTGAGGCTACAGTAAGTCATGATATAGGCACATTATTAAAAACATCAGAGACGTGAGAGGATGAAACAGAAAATGCATCGAACATGTTAGTATGGCTGATATAACTATGAGCACAAAGCACAATGGAGAATGTCTAATCAAAACTCCAGTATGCACAGTATATGTCGCCTCTGAGCTGTTCGACAGAGCAAATGACTCCAGTCTGCAGTAGTTAAGTTAGAAACAATGGGATAGACAAGGCTGACTTATGTCCTTGAACAGAACCACAGTGGGCGGGAGGTGAGGGAGGATGCTGGGATATGGAGATGAAACATCAAATGACAAAGAGATAAAATGGAGAAATAATTTGAAAATGTCATGTGGGTGGGTGGAGTACGATATGAGACATGAGTTCACACCAAACAGGCAACCACTGTACTGACTGTAAGCTATAAGCTTTTTTTATGTACCACAAATGTCGTCATTTCATATATTTCAGCACTTCTCCAATCGCTTGTTAATAAAACACCTGTTTGGTGATCATGTCTGCAGGCAAAGAATGAATAAACCCTTCATCCTTTATTCCAGTACTGAGAATAAAGGCGAGTCGGCTTCATATCTTTGCGTGAAAATGTTCTACAACAGAGTGATTCTCTACTGTGGGCTCTTTAGGTGAGACGGATGATGACATTTATGTTTTAAACAATGTCAAGTACAAACCTCCAGCCATTAGTCATTTTCTCTTTCTTCATCATCTCATCGTGTCTATTTAAGGCAACCCTGCTCTGCACCAATACGGAGCGGTTTTATAGATCATCTTGAAGTGCCTCTCCGCACGCAGTGTACGGTTACATGAGAGCTACAGGTTACAAGGGCCCTTAAATAGAGACAGAAAAGGACTAAAGTCTGGCTGGAAGCAAGGCTACTACTGTGTGTTGGTGCCTTCAGAGCCCGGGGGCAGTATGGGAATCCTCAGCGTTCTGGTCAAGGACACAAGGGCCAATCAGAGTGGAGGAAGAGAAAAAAAGGGGGTTGGGTTGGGGTCAACCTACTGGAAGCATGGTCAACCCACGGCCTCCACCACTGCTTTTTTTTGGTCTTGGCTTTCGTTCGCTGTGCTCCTAAAATTTCACAAATACAGCAATGCAACATTTCATAAGAAAATTAATTTTTCTGCAAACTTCAAGGCATATTTTTACTCTATTATGCTGCAGTTTTAGATCAAATACTCATGAATATACATCATTACACAACATATGTTACTGCATTTTGTTGATTAGGCATTAGCCGTCTTTCCATCTCACTATTAGCTATCATATAACCTCAACACCAACAGTGACTACACAGACTAAGGCCCGGCAGCCTTCGTCATACCATCATCATCATCCTCTTCAGGCTGGACGAGGGTCTGTCCTTCTCCAGACTCCTGCGCTATGCTCAGCATCTTCTCCTTGCCCCTCTTAAACTTTTGCTGCCTCACCTTAATGCGCTCCATCCTGATTAGATCAGAGAGACAGTGAAGAGACACGAAGTATCGACACACAGGAACATCACCGACGGCCCAACAGGCTGACCATAAACATCTCAGGGCTTCATATGGAAATTAGTGTACGTTATGTAACAGCGGAGTGCTCATTAGAGCAGGTGAGTGGATGTTATCAGAGCTTATGAGTAACTCCTGAGGTAAGTGTAAGTGGTGGAAATACATTGACTTTATGTAGCATGATATACTTAGACATGGCTTCCTGGAAACAGTAAAGACGGAGCCAGGAGCTGCTTTTAATCCAGATTTTAAATGGCTTTTTGAATCATGTTTACTTGCATATGGATTAAATTAGGCCTAATGTACATTAATCCGCTGTTGAAAACAGTCCCCAACAAATCCAGTGTCAATAACATTTGCTAAAAGCTACAGTGTTACATCGGTTGGGCAGGTTCAGTTATTAGCAAATCAAAAGATATTTCTTGATAACAGGCACCACATTGGTATCAGGGACCAATAACCGAACCGTAGAAACAGTCTCAAAAATGGAGGCTCTCTCAGAAAATGTCAATAATTAATACATATTTTACATTTATAAAGTGGACAGGGAAGGACTGAATCCAATCCACACACAGGTTTCTAAAGAGCTGTTTTGAAGCTCAGGGTGTGGTGGCTCTGGCTGCTGCCATGTTGCCTCTTCTGCTTCCTGGTTAATCTAAAGACGTGGGTCGTTGGTGGGCTGAATGAAGCCTGGGTGCTCAAACAAGCCATCCGTAACGGCACCCACCTGTCAATCGAAGCAGACAGGGGCTGTAAACATGTTTATGTCTGCTGTGAAGTTGAACATTTTAACATGGGGGCTTATGGCTTATGCAGCCTCAAGTGGACGTTCGAGGAACCGCAGTTTTTGGTACTTCCCACGTTAGCTTTACTTCACAGCCGCTTGATCACAACCAGCTGTTACTACACTGATAACAGTTTTATTTTAAATTAATAACCCCGTTTATATCTTTTAATTTGCTAATAACCGAACCTGCCCTGTCGGATGCTCAACACATCTGCAGTAGGAATCAGTGAGTTCTTGGAGAATAATAATAATACCAACTTTATCTTTTGAATGAAAGAAAACTAATAAACTGCAGTAAGAACTGTGCAGCAAGTTTAAGTCTTGGGCAATATCTTCTTAAATTTAAACTTTAAACGCTCCCTCATTATTACACAGTGTACACAAAAACCCAAACCACAGCATTACACAACAAATATTTGGAGTCTCACTGTCTCTTCAGCTGCTCCACAGATTTGCGCTCCTCCTCCAGCCTGGCTCGCACCGCCTTCACTATGGTGGCCTGAAAAAGCTCCGCCCCTCTGAAACACACCAGTGACCAATCAAAACGTGAAGGTTTGATCCAACTTTATTTTTTAATGACAACAACAACAACAAAAAAAAAGAGTAAATAAAATCTGTCATGCCTTCCCAACAAGTACATTGATTCCATATTTGTTTTACTATTCTTTAACTACAATACACTGGGGAAGTCACAGGAGGAGCCAAGTTGAATTTTACTGGAATAACATTGACATGAACTGCATGTTTCTTCTCACGTATGTTTCTTGTTAGCGTTGTGTCGTGCGGATTAAAGAGTCACGCTAAACTTTCAGAGAGAAAAGACACAATGAACTCCAGAGAGCATTTTGGATTTAGCAGACGGTGTTAGCTTGTTTTTTCCCCTTCTCTGTCAAAAGTCTGTCCATCTTGTACTTAACATGTCTGAATAAATCATACAAACCTGAATAGAGAGACTCACAGCATGGCGGCCCTATCCTGCTGTAACTAATACATTAAACCTTTAAAAATACTGTAACTTAGCTAAATAAGGGAGCTCTTTTTTTCTAGATTATACTAGAAGAATGTGAATATGGCAGCAGTACCCATGGGCCTCAGCTCAGACTCCTAGCTGTATACCTGGATGCGAGGATCTGTGATGCTCGGATATCAGCCACCACGTGGAGGAAGTAGTAGCTCATAAAGACTCGTCTCTGCAGCAGCAAGAAGGCGAAGCAGATACTGTCCCAGATGATGCCGGCCTCGTTGCTGGGCAGCTCGCAGTTCTGTTCAACATCTGGAATATACACAGACGCAACATTGTGTAACTTTTCTACCATAAAATAACAGGTTTGAAATCAAAAGATCACTGCTTCCCTCCGATGCACTCCAGTTGCTGTGCCTCAACTCTCTCTATAGCTGCTGTTAGTCAATGTTAGCACAGTTTGTTAGCTGGGTTGCCCGAACTGTGAGCTCAGAGCACCGTGGGGCCACCGGGAAGAAGAGGAGGTTTCTTCATAAAGTCATAGACTCCAAAGGATGTTTTAGACTGTTAAGACATGATACCTTGTATCATGGCGGTGTTTTGCGTTCACTGTAAATCCACTGAGTGCAACTGGCCTGAAAAATTAACAGTGTGGATTTAATTTCTTCTTCTTGGGAAACTCACTCTTGGACACACAATCTGGCACCAACACGTTATGTATGACTAACATCTGAAAGCCAAAATGTGAATTTATACTCCCCCTAATACTGAAGGTGATATCTCACCTTGTTAAATTTATTTTTCAAAAATAAAAAAGAGGCAAAATGTTGAGTCAACTCACGTTTTTTCTCCCCAGTGTCGATTTTGTAGTCTTTGATGGTGCAGGCCAGACTGAGCAACTGGATCAACCAGCACTGGTTCGCAACCAGAGAGTTGATGTAGCCACAAGCCACGATCTAGGAACAAGAATCATTTATTATATACATTCAGACAAAAACGCATTTGGTCTTTTTTGTTTCACATAACACACAGGCAATGTTCAGTTCAAGTATCAGTAGTGAATCATTTTTCTTCTTCAGTGTAAGATAGAGAGATAGACTCACAGACAAAATGTTCTTCATGGTGATCACAAAGACGTTGTAGGCGATCAGGAAGTCCCAGTAATGGAGGATCTTTTTGATCGGTTTGAGCAACAGCTCACCACCGAACAGCAGGAAGTAGAAGCAGGCCACCAGGTAGCCCATACAGAAGACGCTGATACGCGTGGTCCCCGTGATGAAGATGATGGTGAGGACAAACCAGAACAGGTAGCTAAACATGATGACCTTCAGCATGTCCAGGTACGACCTAGAGGACAAAAAGGTGATGACGTTTTTCAGAGGTTTGGCAGGTCGAGATGTCAGGGGGAGATTTTTGTCTGAAAACATAAATTCTTTTGGCTGTAGGTAGAGGCCTCTTTATTTTAATCTAATTATAATTAGCTTGATTTAATCATTTTAACTTAAGGGCTTTCAGACTCATCTCTTTAACCCCAGATATAGACCATGAGAACCACCATAGCTGGGTCAGATTATTTGAAGTGTAGTGAGTTACTGAATACAAATTTCATGGAAGTTTTTAGTAATTTAGTAATGTAGTCTGAATTCATTTGGATTACTTTAACCCTCATGCGTAATAATCAAACTGGCATTTAAAGGGTTAAAATCCTCGAAATGATCGAGTGTTTGGTCGTTTTGAGGAGGGCTGAAGTTGTTTAAGAGATTTATGCAGAAAAAAGCAGAAGAAATATTCATTTGTATTTTTTGGGAAGTCGACATCTTTGTCCTTAATGACTTAAGAGGTTAGTAAATTAAACTGACGCATGAGGGTTGAAATCAAACTTTAAAAATATTGCTTTGCTAAAAAATTTGAGTTGCACAAATATTCTTTGTTATTTGTTCCCGTGTTGCAAATTTTGAAGCTGAAGCGAATAATCCCAGGAAAGGAAGGAGGTTCTGGAGGAACATGGAGTAACTTTTCTGTCATAAAACTTTGAAATTTTAAATAATTTTAATGATACGCTGACGAGTAATCAGATGAATCGTGTCTCATTCTCATTCTCTTCCATTCTACATACGTCTGTTTCTGCACAACGCTTTAGGGCACTACTGTAAGTCACACACCACCAACTGTTTCGCTGATTTTGGTGAAACTGGTTTTCTGTCTGATGTCCTCCGGCAGCTCCACTTCAACTCTTTGTGATTTACAGAGTTTCCTGATGGACAGTAAAAAAAAAAAAACTGCTGCCAACTGTAGCTGCTGTTAGCTAATGTTAGCTCAGTTTGTTAGCCTGGATGCCTGGATTGTGAGCTCAGAGCATTCAGAGGAGTGTTAGTGTCTGTACCAAAGGCGTTTTGGACATAAAAATGAGGTTTTATACCAGACCTGGAGCTAATGAGCGTGGCATGTGGCTGAAAGATCCAGATAAAGCTCGAAAGTACAACCTTGGGTTATAAACTATTTTCCAGTGGTCAAGAATGAACTTTCATGCCCACTCTCAATTAGTGCAGATTGACAGAGGTATAATTACATAAACACAAATGTGGCTTTATTATTCATGTTAAATTAATTTTTTTTCTTCATTTGAGTGTGTACTGGAGTGACGGGAAACATTTTAGTCACATGAACAGTATGGACACCGGCCAGCTGAGCTAAGTTGCTAATAAGGATGCACGTTTACCACATAATAAAAGTCAAAACAACATTTCAGTTCATTCTGCTGCTGTGTGCATAATCCGGCTATCAATCACACTTAGTGTATCACTTAGTGTCAGGACACCGGTAAGAGTCTGATCAATGAATGTGAACCAGAGCTGAAACCTGACTCCTGTCACTCAGCACAGGTACGCTACTGCGAGTCCCGCACGTGCCTAACATGCTAAAAACACACATACGGCTCCTGTGTTATCATGTGAGATGCTGTTAATATGATGTGTGGAGTGAACGCAAAGGAAGCAACGTGCATTAATTTGATGGAAAACATGGGACCACAACAACAGCTGCACAGTTTAGGAAGCAGCTCTGATGAAGTGGGTTTGGATCGGACGATGCGTTGATGGGCCAGAATAGCTGAGTGAGTGTCCTTCTTCATCAGGGGGAGAAAATACCTTTTCCATACTTAAAAGCTATTTATTGAGTTAGAGTACAGGGCAAAAGCGTCTGAGTCGCGGAGTGACGGACAGAGTGTTTTTGTGGATTATGGATTTCTCCCCCACCCTGTATCCGTAATTCGATCCTGGAGGGAAGCGATGGAATAAGTGCAGAGCTGCTGTGGCGTGGACAGACGGGCTGTACCGCTCGCTTTCTCTCTACTAGGGCTTGTTGATGGACACAGAGTGCGTTAATAAAAGACTTGTCCACTTTGCGCATCAAAACAGTGGAATGTGAAGAGCACATAATCAATGACTGTGGACAGGTCAGGATGCTCTTGCTGTCTTTCTAACTCGCTCTCTATTTTCCTGCCTCTCAAAACCTTCTCTTCACTTTTTTTTATGTGCAAAGTCAGTATCAAGCTCCAGATTCAAATATCGGACAACAGCCAAATTTCTGAATTATGTACACAGCGGGTGTTCAATAACGGCTCTCGCTGAGGCATGAGCTACTTTTATCTGTCAGTTTTTTTCTTACCTTTATTTATGTAGGATAAGAGATTTGCTGAGCGAGTATGTTCTTATTCAGCACCACGCCACTTAAGATTTCTACAGTTACACAGTTAGCTGCCAAGTACAACAACAGTTTTCTACTGAGTTCAGTCTGAGCAGCTCGACCGGAGAAGCCATAAGACGTGGATCTGAGGCAGGCTAACTGAAGCATGGTGAGTTTAAAAATTCAGACAGATCTGGGGTGTTGTTTAGCTCAGTTGGTAGAGCATCCGCCCCATGTACAAAGGCTCAGTCCTTGCCACGGTGGCCCAGGGTTTGACTCCGACCTGTGGCTCTTTCCCGTATGTCATGAAGTTGAAACTTGCTATAAAACTCCTGAACAGAGCTGCAGATACGGTGGATTATTCTCTGCAGGTTGATCACTGCATCACATTTTTTCACAAACATTGATTATAGCTGCTTTAAACATTTTATTTATACCTTTATCTCATGTTGGACCTTGACTAGAGAAAAATAAAATCCCACAAGGCAGGTAGGAATAAATTACAACAGTAAAACATGAAAAAAGGTATTTTTGCTAAGTGTATAAACAAAGCTTTAACTCACTATGAGTCCTCATACTTAAATTCAAATTGCTGCTCTTACCTGATTCTTTGGATGACCGTCCATACTGTAGGAACTAGGAACTGTTTTAATAGTGCTGCTTGTTTTGAACACTTAACTTTTGACTTTATTGTAGCCTTCTAACCTCGTTAAGCATCAATTAAGCCGGCTACTTCACTTCCTTTTCCATTTCAGAGTCTTGCTGTCCTCCATGTTAATGCCGGTTCAGTCAAGCTCCAATGGCACTAAAATTATGACAACTGTTTCAAGTGAATCTAATTTAAGCGTTTAAAGTATGGAGATTCATTGCCATATACTGTACTGTAGGCATACATAGCTGGGCCACTTCCTGCTGCAGTATAAACGCAGCATGATGCCAGTGTAAGCTGCTGTACCTGCAGTGGATGAAGTCGGGGACGGGGTTGTGGACGCTGAAAGTGGCTGCGTCCAGGTCTCTGCAGATCTCCACGTTGTCTCCAGCCATGAGGCGGACTGCCGCCTTGTTCTCATCATCAAAGACTTGCCTCTGGAAGGAGGCACACAGCAGCAACATGAAGTCATCTGAAAGAGGAGAGGATCAAACCATTTAGAAAATATAAAGACGGTCACCACATATATCTACGAATTTCTCTACATCTACACAGATTCACGTACAGATGAGGAACGATGAATTGGGTTTGGTGTGGAAGTCTGGAACATAGAGCCACTTGATGACGTTGGAGTCCGTAGTAGAGTTGGGAAACCTCCAGGGATACTCTGAAAATAAAACATTCACCATTATCATACTTATAGATATATAAACATGAGTATGTCAGGACTGGACACACAAAGCACATACGATTATGTGAAACAACTTAAGTCCTCAATGTTCTTCTGGACAATGTAATTTACAAGTAATACACAACTACTTCTGAGACTTATGTCACATGGGGCTAAATACCAAATGTTTGTTGTTGTCAGCTGCTTACACCACGTTAAGAGTAACTGCTTTTATGTCATATATATCATTAAAAATGCCACGTGGAGGCCATGTTTTCTCCATTCTTGTGTTTCGGGGACCTCCGATTCACTCTCTCCTGCCTGATCACCATCACCACCTGCGGCTCATCAACCGATCACCTGTGCAGTATAAAAACCTTCCAGCTTCCACCAGATCATTCAGTCTCCCTTGGGGTGACACCACTGCATCCAGATTTAGTGCGCTCTGTGTCCAGTTTTTATGACGTTTTGCTCTCTCTGTGCCTCAGGATCCCTGCCTACCACATCCAGCTGGACCTGATTATCACTCCAGCCCTGCAACATTTGGATCACTGCACCACCTTTCCCTGCACTATTTACCCCTCCGGCTTTGTTTAATGAATCTTCTTTGAACTACACTCAGTCTGCAGTTGTGTTTGAACTTTGGGTATACTTAAGTTCGACATAAATTCAATACTACAGATACTACAGATACTATATATACTCTAGATACTACAGATACTATAGATACTACACATACTACAGATACTATAGATACTACACATACTACAGATACTATAGTGTAGCGGGTCGACTAGAATAAGGCTGGGGTGCCAGTCAGAGTCAAGTCTCAAAATAATAACCATGCAGATCAACACAGCAATAACCCACAAAAGCCGTTCCAGTATTTTGTGTGGGTTGACTAAACTATTTTTGTTCTGTTTTATTTTACTTTGTCAGAATTGACTCTGACTGGCACCCCAGCATTATTCTAGTCGACCCGCTACAATAGATACTATAGATACTATGGATACTATGGATACTGTAGATACTATGGATACTATGGATACTATGGATACTGTAGATACTATAGATACTATGGATACTATGGATACTGTAGATACTATAGATACTATGGATACTATGGATACTATGGATACTACGGATACTATAGATACTATAGATACTATAGATACTATGGATACTGTAGATACTATAGATACTATAGATACTATGGATACTATAGATACTATAGATACTATAGATACTATAGATACTACGGATACTACGGATACTACAGATACTACAGATACTACAGATACTACGGATACTACGGATACTACGGATACTATGGATACTATAGATACTATAGATACAACAGATACTACGGATACTACAGATACTATAGATACTATAGATACTGTAGATACTATGGATACTATGGATACTACAGATACTACAGATACTATGGATTTGGGACTATTGGTTGGACAAAACAAAATTTTGAAGATGTCACATTAATCTTTGGGAACTTGGAATGAACACTTTCACTATTTTTTGACATTTTATGAACTAAATGACACAATTGACAAATAAATGAATGCTGGAATAATCGATAATGAAAATAGTCATTGATTGTGTCCTGAAATCATAACAATGTCTTTCCTGTAACTGTCTGTTATTGTAAGTACGATCTGTTCGGGTTGATCGCACAAACCTTTACAGGCTGCAGGAGGGATCCCGATGCAGACAAAATACTGGAAGGTCAGCATGCAGGCCAGGAAGCAGCAGTACTTGGGCCAGATCTCAGCGATGGCTTTCCTCCTGCGTTTATACATGACGGCTATCAAGGCGAAGGCATGAAGCATGGCGTAGAAGTCCATACGCTGTCCGATTACATTGACCACCAGCAGCAGGCACGTCTGAGGGAAACACAGTTTTCAGATAAGAAAACTTTCAGATGAAACATATTTTTAGTTACTTGATTTTGTCTCTACCTCAAGTCCAAACTTGTAGAAGAAGTAATTGATGAAGTATTTGATGAAGCTGATGATGCCGATGTCCAGATGCTGCCGTGTGATGTCATGGAAGATAATCCTGGCAGCGGGCGTAGATAGTTTGTTCCTCAGTCTGAAGTATTTCTGATGGCGGTAGATGGTCACCTCGAATGCTAACAGAGCGAGCATCAAGAGGTTGTTCTGCACAAAGGAAGAGAAAGAAACATTAAGATATAATAACTAAAACATATGCGTGGTTGAATTAAACATTTTCTGATTTTTGACTAAAATAAAGTCAGGTTAAAGTTTGTCCACTGGCAGATCTCAGTACTTTAATTTCTGGCAACTTGTGATGGACGTTTAAGTTAAGATAAGACAGACTTTAAATGATCCCACACAGAGAAATTCACTTGTCATAGCAGCCTGTATACACAAGAAATTACTCATTAAAAAGGAATGAATAGAAGAAAGTCATGAAGTCATGCTGGTGTTAAAAAGTCTGCATTTCCCAAACTATTCCTTTAAGTTATATCCATTCGGTTGATGAATGTTTCCACTCCTCACCCTGAGGTAGTCCAGCAGGTCATTAGACTTCTTCAGGCCCACCCAGTGTGCTGGCTCCACAGCCTCCGTATACAGCGGATACTTCTCCATCTCCTTTTTCTGGTCCCCTGAGTAACTTTCTGACTGTGGACAGAAAATATGTGTTGTTGGCTCTGACGTATTACTGTAATATTGTATGTTTGTGTTAGATCTGTGTTAAATTTTTCGCGCTGGAATAGAACTTTTGACCACAAAACAGCAAAGATAAGACATACCGTATCGTTTTGTGGATTTTCTTCGCTACTCTTTGGGGGCTAGCTCGCCGAGTTTTCATCGCACAGTGAGCGGAGTCTCTGCTTTCACGCAACGTTTGTGTGGTTTGGTTGAAGTGGTGAAATGAGCAGAAGCGCTAAAGTGGACATGCGCTGTTTTCGTGTTTTTGTTACATGCCCAGATAATTGCTTGGGGATTGAACTGTGTTTCGTTTGTGTGGCAATGCTTGGTAGAGCTTTCATCTGAGTTTCTCCCCGTCATTTTGGTATGCTATATGTTAGGATTGGTGCTTCCTAGCAGACACTAATCGTCTGTATTGTGCATGCATCTCACGCCGTCACCCGTACAGGGGACTTTCGGGTTGAAATATGAAGTTATCGGTTATCAGTATCGGCCATGAGAAGCAGGAAAGTATCGGTTATCGGTATCGGTTGAAATTTTTCATATCGTGCATCACTATAAATAATGAAGGATAGTAAGGTTATATTCACCAGATTGCAGGAGTACTGTGGAGGGTTTATAGACTTGAGCTGGTACAACATTTTGCATACGATGATGACACACGTCCACACGGTGCAAACACTGGAGGCAAGTAGACGATACTGGCTGTAGGGCAGTGCAAAGGCCCAGGACGCCAGGAACACATAGTTTAACAACGACACCTGCACAGGGGACAAAACAGGAAATGGGAAAAAAAAACAGCGACTCCTTTTCTTCCAACTACAACTCCGAGTATAAATGTTTTTGGGTTACTCTATAAGAGTCTATAGTGTTTATAGTGTCTAGAGTGTTCATAAGAGTCTAACAGAGTATGTCTTTGTTCCAAACTCAAAGAGGTCAAGGCTTTACTTCCATCCAGAAACTGTAACAGCTATTACATTTAGCCCAAATACCCCCAGACTATTATCTGGCTAGTCTGCGGTGTAGTAGACAGTCCTGGTTAATTTCAAATGGGCTCAAGTTGGCTCAGTGTCACAAGAGATGAACTTATTTTATACAGTGTCTGCCCGATTATGTAACGGTGTGATTATTGATATAACAGCTCTGTACTTAGCGGTGGAAGATAGTGACATGACATGTCATTTATATACAAGCAAATAAATGCAGCGGCCATTCATTTTACATGTTGAGTCCGACCACCAATTAACCTGTTAAGTGCATGTTTTGGGACTGTGGGAGGAAGCCGGATTCCCCCTTAGAGACGACTACTATAAGGAAGATAAATAAATATATATACACACACACACAATATGTTTTAAGGTGAAAAAAGCTGTACAGTGTGCAGAATATTTTAAATGTATTTAACATAACAAGAACGTCCAAAAGATGCTAAATAAAGGCTGAGCTTTAATGTAACGCAGAGAGTTTGTAGATACTAACATACAAAGTAAAAATACTTCAATGTTGAGCTTCTGATAATGATATTAAACTCTTGAATGTGTATTTCTCCCATTAATCTATTTGCATTTTGATTCTAAATCTACATGATTTTGAATGTAGAAACTCGTGTGAATGTGAAAATGAACTGCAGGAACATCTGGAAGCTTTAAACTTTACCACTTGTGTCGACGGGCTACTGTAAAGCCGACCAGTCAAAATCACTCAACTGAGCTCAGATCCAGCTCAGTGAGTGCACATGGATACCTGTTATTGTACGTACTGAGTTTATGTCTGTCTCTCATTGTACCTCAGCTTGTCATACCTCTTTAACAGAGACCAGGACGACGTAGCAGGACACGATCTTGATGATGTGGATCTCCAGCAGCCACCAGATGAACAGCTGCAGCTTGTGGAAATACTCCAGGAACTTGAGGAAGAGCACGGTCAGACGGTCGACCACCAGGTGCCATTTATTCTTCAGGTCTGACGAAGAGGAGATAAAAACCAGATACACTTACATGGAAAAAACAACAGGACTGAAGAGGTGCAAATGGAAAGTGTTTCCCGGTTTCTCCTCTTAATTACAGCAGTATGTCCTCTGTTTTAAACACTTATTATCCCTCCTCTAGCACTTTGCTTACGTGTCTTTTGATACACCGACTCAAGCTGGAAGCAGACTGATACTCTGATTCTGTCTTTACACTTCAGGAATAAGTCTGCTGATGTGTTTTGTCACCAAATAACATGAAAACATCAAGTCCAGCTTCTCATGTGTGAATTTGTTTTTAGGTTTTGTTTATTTATTTGTTTACATATATTATTTATATAATTTATTTGAATAAATATTGATTTTTATTGGATAAAACAAGACATCTATAAAATGTCAACTTAGGTCCGAGAATTATAATTTCCAGACATAGCAGCCCGACAGATCATCTCATAGGAGGTATGTACAGTAAAATTAAATCCAACCAGCAAACATGCAAATCTGGGAAAAACTACCTACAGTGTATATTGTGTGTATGACATGCATATGCATCATCATGAGGAAAAGATCAATTTTACGGTGTATACCATTTAAATCTCAGGTGTAATTGAGGTCAATGTTTTACACGTATTCTGAAGCTGTAAAATGTTTACGTAATATTTCCCATATACAGTATATCGAGGCGCATATAAACATGCATTAAATCCGCAAACAAATCCCCAACAGCTGCTTTAATTCCCTGAGAAAGACGACTTAATATTTAGTTTAATATTCTCACAGGTTGTAAAAACTCCAGCCACAGTTTGGAGGTGAGCGTATGTTTTTACAAAAGTTATATTATTTCGCGTTTTCATAGAAGCCTCATTGTTTGGAGAAGAAACTCTGAGTGAGCATATAGCTCATATAGCTTGCAGCTCATTATAAACTGAGAGGCCCTGCAGGGTTGTGTGTTTTATCACCTATTTTATTCTCTGTGTATATAAACAACTTTTTAATTTAAGACCAGCGAGACTGTCTGTCTAAATATGCTAATGGCGCAGGGTGAGTTGGCTTTAGCACGACAATGTAATGGGTGAAAGTGAGCACTTGAGCTACGTGCACTGTCAGAACAGAAAAACTGGAGGTAAATTTCACTGAACCCCCAAAAATCCGCAATACAACAGATTTTTACAGCTTTACTTTGGATGATTAATGAGCGGCTGGTGAGAGTGCAGGCGGCAGACTGAACTTCTCTCAGAGAACTCTGGCCTTTAAAGATTGTATGCAACATACGTCTTCTGAGCAGACTGAAGAGCCACAGGCTGAAAGGTCTGAAGTCTGCACTCATGACTGAAAGTGCTCCACGGCCAGCGGTGTAAGTGTTGAGTATACGCAGGTATATTATATGTTTACCTACTTATTTTTTAGTCTCTGTTTGGTATCATCGCTGTATCATCGTTCAGTGGAGTTCTGCAAGGTGAGTTTTTATTCCCAAGGAGAGGGAAGCCATGACACAGATTTCATGAGTGGATGGAGTAAGGAAGACGGAATAATCCAAAGTTTTAAAAGACAGGTGCAGGTTCTGTTGTCCAGGACCTTCTCCAAAATCAATTTTATACAGCGTCTGCCCAACTATGTAACTATGTGATATAACAGCCCTGTAATTAGTGGTGGAAGATGTCATGACATGTCATTTATATACAAGCAGATAAAAGCAGCTGTCATTCATTTTACATGTCGAAACTGACCACAACCAACTAAAAACACCTTTCATTTACTGTTTAAACATCAGTCACTACATCTAACGTGCTATTAGAGACAAACAACTATTCACATTGACACCTACGGGCAATTTAGAGTCACCAATTAACCTATTAACCAAAATCAGGCACTACCAATCACCTGCTGGTTTTGAAAGTCATTCACGCTCTGATATCATCCAGGCTGGACTGCTGTAACTCACTCCATCCGGGAGTCTCTCAGACTTCCATTTCCTGTTTACAACTTATCCACAACGCTGCAGCCCGGTGACTAACAAGACCACATCACCCTTATACTGGCATCCCTACAGTGGCTTCCTGTTGACTCCAGGATCAACTTGTCACCACTAGACCCCCTCAGATGGTCCTACTGTGGTCTGTTGGTTGAAAAAAAAAGGGATCAGGGATAAGGCGTTTCCAGGAGAGCCTTCTGGAAGTCATTAGAAAGGTTGAGTCATTTTCTTTTTCTGTCTTTGTGAAGCACTTTGGTGCAAAAACCTGTTTGCTATTTTCCTTTAAAGATGATTTTTAGGATTATTTTGAGCCTTTGCAGCTGAAGAAGTGACAAGAAGGTGGAGATATAGAGAGAGGGGGATGACATGCAGCGAAGAGCCACAGGTTGGAATCAAACCCAGGCTGCTGCGCAACACGGAGCACACGCTATCAGGTGAGCTAACAGTGTACCCCCATAAAATGTCATATAAATGACATATACTTGAAGGAATAGTTCACTCAGAAAGCTTAATTATGTAGTCATATCACCAATTCTGCACCTCTTCTGTGGCTTGATGTTGATTTCATAATGATTTATGTGAGCTAAATATGCAAAAGTCATCTTACATGTCATTGTTTAGAACACAGGGCGCTCATCCTTTCCTGTAGTCTCAGCTGTAAACACAGTGAGAAGGGTAAACATGGCCAGCAGTGTGGAAAGCTTTAATACACTTTGGAGGAAAACAACAACCTGAGCATCAAACACAAAAGCTCACATGAGATGCCGAAGTGTTTAAATACAGCTCTGCAGAACGTGTTCAGCCACACGGCCTCTAGACGAGCAGCTCGGCCATAACTTTTGTTTTTTAAACACAATTTAGAGAAATTAGGAGATGACAATCTGCAACCCATTCAAACCAGAATGTTGGTGTAATTACAAGATATACGTGCCAACAAACCATCAGGGTGCCTCAATGACGCGTTTAGATACAAAGAGTAATCCACATTTCAGTGACATTGTGGTGTTTTTTCAAGTATTCCACCTCAGGACAACAGCATTTTATTCAAACAGAATACAGTGTGCTTTCTAAAGGTGTCTCTAATTAGTATAGTACCACACTGGAGGACATGGTTTGTTTTTTCAGTCACCAGGGTCAAAACAAGGACAGCAGAGCTAAAAGTCCAACAAAAACCTAATTCAAAACCACAATGCACGCGTGTTGTTTTTGTTGTTACAGACTGGCTGCATTCACCATCTGCTTGTTCCTCAAACAGTGACCGAGGACGTGTTGGGCGCGACTCTACCATCAGATTCAGACAGATTACTTTCTAGAATTATAGACCGACATGGAAGCAGATTTTAAGAGATAGTTATGAGCGGTTATAGATACTGAAGTGTCTCGTACTTTTCTGACGCTGAGCTGCATCACTGACAAAAACGTCTAAGAGGTTTTACTGAAAACTGCTGCTTGTGCACTCATCACCTCTGGATTTTGTATTTCAGTGTCAGTTCACTTTGTCTTAAAGTCACTGACTTGAGATTACAAACACAAACCACTGGATCTCCAGTTCTCCACACCTGTTTCTTTGTGAATTACTCCAGACCTCTGTGAGCTTGAGAAGGTTTAACTACATTACACTACTGCTACTAAACTTAAACCATGTTGTGCTGAAATAATTAGATGCTGAATCAATTAGTCGACTGGCCGACAATTAATCTTGATTGAACCGTGATGTCTTTGCAGCTGTGTTACAGTGTTGTCACTTTATTGATCATCAGTGTCTGATGGAAAGAATTCAGGGAAAATCTGTAAAATAACAGTTTCTCTGCAAAACCTCGACTGAAAATTCAATTAATTTATGGTATTTGAATTCTGATATATTACTTTAACTTCACAGTTTTTGTTTGGCAGGTGCTGCTGCTGCTCTTTTGAGTTTTTACAGTGTCATCCACGTGAGACTGTACTCCAACAATGCATTAAATCTAATGTAAACAGGTGAGCAGCACGGTATAATTGGTGTTCTCCTAGTACCACACTGGAAGACATGGTTTGTTTTTCACCAAAACAAGGACAGCAGAGCTAAAAGTCCAACAAAAACCTAATTCAAAACCACAATGCACGCGTGTTGTTTTTGTTATTACAGACTGGCTGCATTCACCATCTGCTTGTTCCTCAAACAGTGACTGAGGACGTTTTAGGAGAGCACGACTCGATATCAGCTGAAGGGGAGGACGACAAAGTTCCTCCTAGATTTAAATTCGACTAATTGCGGTAAAGTCAAACAGACTCAAACAAATTACTTCTTTGAATTATAGATCTGTGGAATGGAAGCAGATTTTAATAGATGGTTTGACTGAGCGGTCATACTGAGGTGTCTCATACTTTTCTTGGCAGAGCCGTATCACTGACAAAAACCTCAAACCGAACCTGGGGGTCACAGAGCCTTCTCCGGAGCTGCAGCCTCCCTCTGGAACTCCCCAACGCACATCTGTGACTTACTCACCTTCAAATCACGAACGAAAGCACACGTTTTTTATCTCTTTAGCTTTGTCGACTGTGTTTTTAGCGTATTGTTTGAATGTTTGATGTTTTTGCTGCTTCGATGTTTTGATGTTTTTCACCATGTAAAGTGTCTTTGAGTATTTAGAAAAGCTCTTTTAAAAAAAATGCACTATTATTATTATTACCATTATTATTTATTTATTTTTTGGCCTTTTCAAGCTTTATTTTGATAGAGACAGCTGAAGAGTGACAGGAACGTGTGGAGAGAGAGACGGGGAATGACATGCGGGAAAGAGCCACAGGTCGGATTCGAACCAGCGGGCTTCCGCAGCAAGGACTGAGCCTTTGTACATGGGGCGGCTGCTCTACCAACTGAGCTAAACACCGCACCTACCATTATTATTATTATTATTATTATTATTAATAACAGGAAAAACTGAAATGAGATTCAGACACTTTTGGAAACTATAAGTTAGAAAACAGCTGCGTGTGGTGATTTTGTCTCGTGATGCCAGTTCGAGATTACAACTATAAACCGCTGGATCTCCAGTTCTCCACGCGTGTTTGTGCGTGAATTATTCCAAGGTTTGACTACAATGAACTATCGCCACTGAATTTAAACCAAGTTATGTTGAAATGATCAGATGCTGAATCAATTAGATGACTGGCAAAACAATTATTGACCAACAATTCTGATTTCTGATTGATCATTTGAGTCTTTTATCACTCATAAATGTCAAATATTTGCTGGTTCTACAGTACCTTCTCAAATGTGAGGTCTGAATATCGTAAAGTAAACATCTTTGAGTCCTCTCTGATTATTTTTATAGATTATTTTTATAAATAAATCAAGAAACTAACTCACAAATAACAGATTAAATGAGTCCTAATATGATTCACTGTATGTTCTTGTTGAAGTTTGTACCTGAGCTGTGCTCGGTGCTCGGCTCCGGCTCTGTCCCCGTCCCCGCGCTACAGTGGTGGCTCTCCTCCGCGCTGGACTGCCGCGGGTCGGAGAGGCTCCTTGGCTTCTCGTCAGTCACGTTGGTGTCATCCATCACCACCACCAGGGCCTCCTCCTTCTCCTCCTTCCCCCACTCCCCCTGCTCCCCCTGCGGCTCCTGCTCCTCTCTGGGCAGCGTCCCCTCCACCGAGCTGGCGCTGAGCATGGTGAGGTCTGCCAGGCTGCCGTCCTGGTGCACCAGTCTGAAGACACGTGAGGAGTTATACACACAAAGACACACGCATGCAGTCTCACACTCACACATCTCTATTTATATACTCGTGAGGACCTTTAATGACTTTTTTCATGTTATCTATCTTATTTCACTTTTTTTTAGTAACTGTTCTGGATCCTTCGATAATATCACACAATCATCCTCGGCACGCTCGTCAGTTTCTCAGTTGTCATGGATGTACGTGTTTGTATTGTAATATATGTAAAACTTCTCATCCATGTTGGCTTAAGGAGAGAAATGAATTTCAATCTGAGCTTTGAAGTAACATTTCCATTCCCTATCAGCTATAAAACACACAGTTTGTGGCAATAAACATGATTTAATGTCATTATTTTTGCTAAATAATGGCAGCAGACGTGTGTGAACGTACGTCACACTGCACTGAATACTGAAGTTGCATTGACTGATATTAGCTGCTTCATTCATGCTTCACCCTCAACGGCTCATTCAAGAGCTGCTTGGCAACCAGTTGACGAGTAACATCTAATTATATTAATATATTTTCACAGAGTGGCTTTTATAACCCGATACTTCTCACTGACTACTTGATTTATGCCAACACCGCTCCTCCTTATGTGTGCAAAGCTTTTGGTATTTTGACTCTACAAGAATCTAATGTTCGTGCAGCTGAACTAAGTGTCTGAAATATATCAGCAGATGATGTTTTCAATTACTCCACCACCACTTTTCACCACCACTAAACCACTTTTCTCGAGCATGTTGGTAGTTTTGTTTTGCTGATGCAGTAGGTTATACTGGTTGCCTTTTTCTTCCACTGCCAGCCTTCATTTTATTTTCATCCCCATGAAAACAGTTCCTGTTCAGAGACTCCAATACATCAACCACAGCGGCCCACAAACAACTGAGCCAGTAATGAATTAAATAAAATCAGAGATGCTGAAATGACGGCTGCTCTCTCATTTCTAACTTTCAATGATTCTATCTATAAACGTCTGATTTTTTAAGTATTTAAATCAAGTTCTGAGCTATTAATGCCTTTATTAGAGGTGACATACAACAAAAGGTGCCCAGATGGACGCTTTCTTAACCTGTGAGTTCATTTTTACATGTGAAAGCATGACCTTTATCATATCCTGCCACTAAAGTGACGTCAACATACCAAAAATTACACATATATATAAAGATATTCTGTCCTCACAAGTACATAAATACAGCACACACTCTTAAACATGGTCCAGGTGATTCTCAAAAGGCTCCGATGCAAATATTTGGATGGGAATCATCATCTCTGCGTCCGCTAACTGAACAGCAGAGCAGCGTTTCATCATCAGGCATTGTGATCGATAAGCAGTGCACATTCCTTCTGCATTCTTTACAACAATCTCTGTTGGATTTTTCGGAGGATTTTTTTCGTCTTGCAGCAGATAAATAGTAGCAGCTGAAGGGGAGGCATTAACCCTTTAAATTCTTCTCAGGCAATGGAGCGAGGTCAAAGGTCAGGTTTTAGCTTGCATGAACCGGCCGCATATCAAGGCAAGCATTGTCACGCTATCCAGTTACACTTACTTGCTCTGTTGAGTGGAAATTTTTTGCTTGATGCTGCTCAGAACAATAAAGTTACACAGAAGTGAAGATGAACAGAGAGGAGAGACACCGACAAAAGGCAGGCTGAAACTGACACTTGAAATCATTTTTTAAAATATCCACATAGTTTTTTTTTCTTTATTAAAATGCATGAAAAGTGCCCAAAAAGGCTCCTGTGGTTTTTCAGGAAGGGGGTAATTTTCTGTGCAGAAAAAAAGGGGGTGTGGATCATGTGGCAAGATACTGGAAGGGAAGAACAGTTCTTTCAGATTCAAACATGCTTGTTTGAAACCATTGGACAGACCTAGAGGGGTTTTATCGGGGAAAGGGTTGGGCTGGGTTTGGAAGGGAAAGGGGGTTAAAGAACCAGAGAGATAACAGAAACCCAAAAATAGGCTACAGGCAAAAAATAAAATACAAAACTCCTCCAGAAGGAAGAAGATCATCAATGTGTCACTGGCAGAGTAACAGGGAAAGGTCAGTGTGGGAGGAAAAGGACGTGTTGCAACAGGAAGAGGAAGTTGAGACTCAGAGGTGAAATAGGATGTTGGTGGATGCCACAGAAAGCGAGCAGATACCCACCTATTCATGATCAGATAGACACGGCCATTGACTTTAGCGTGGCTGTGTGGAAAGGATGGCAGAGGAGAGATGGCAGCAGGTCACACAGAGAGAAGAAGCAGAGCAGAGACGATGAGCTTGAGCAAGCTGCAGCCAAACGATGGAAAATCCACAGCAACGCGACAATGACGTTAAAAACGCGGCGCAGCGCAGGCTGTGATAATGTGTGCTGTTTAGCGTTCAACGCGTGACACGCACGGCGACAGATGGATGATGAGAGCCGAGTTTGAGTGTGGGATGAAAAGGGACGAATGCTCACGCTCTGCCGTGGGCATGTTTATGTTCATGAGTAATGTCCATTCTTGGGCAACAATTTAGTGTATTGTTTCTCAACTTTCAGAAGAATTATGTCGTATCAAGTCAGTTTTTACATCATGTATTACTACATTTGGGAAGCAGCTGCTTTTCTGAAGAAGCATTGCACAATTTATTGTGCTGTGACATTTTAAGGTTGCTGACAACACTCGTGTTGCTGTTTTACAGGGTAATCTAACTCTTCTAACCATCTGGATGAGAAATATTCTGTCTAACCTTCTTACCTAACTCAAGTTGCTACACTCTTTCTTATGTCCTCATATAAAAAGATTTTTTAAATTCATTTTCAGAGCTTTCCAGGAATTTATGTCTCAGAAAAACAAACTCTTAGCTCTTTGACTGATCACTCGTCAGGTTTTTAACATCGACTCAAATCTGAAAACACTACAAACACAAATTAGAGCAAATTGTGATGACGTTTAGTCAACATGAGTTTATTCTGATATATTCCAGTGGAACATAGATGATTGCATTAAATGTTACAGTTTGATTATTTTATATGTGATTTTGCATATTATTTGTTTGTAGCAATAAGAGATATTTTAGGGTTGTTGACAACACTTTATGGGATAACCAGAGACTCTTCTCACCACTTGGATGAAGAATATTCTGTCAACAACAACAACAACAAAAAATGTTTTCTAACGACCTCACATGCTGCTCTATTTCTTATTTTATCATTCAAAGATTTTTTTCAAAGATCACTAGGAATATATTTTTCAGAAAAACAAAATCAAAAAAATCAACTTCTTAATGATGGTTTGGACAAAAGGAAACAAACACAGTGACTCACCTGTAGATAGTGCTCTCCTCTTTGGCCACCACAGCCTGGAGGTCGGTGAGCTTGAGGAAAGGTTCGTGGAAGTAGTGCAGGTGGAGAATACACACCAGCAGGAAGGAAGTGGGAATGAAAATCCTGGTGAACAGCATGGAGACAGAAAACCTCTCCAGGCCCAGGTCCTTCAAGCTGCACAGATAAAAATAAGAAAAACGAATCAGAAAAAAAACCTCATCTTTTTTGAGTGAGGAAGCTCTCAGGTGTGAATGTGTACAACAGTTTCAGTGAAGAGAACATTAATAAGAAAAATGATTGACAGAGCAAGAACCAGACATGAGTAAATCTTGGACTTTGAGTCGCTGGAGAGAGCATCATGAAATATAAGGCTGAAAGACAGACGCTGGGCTGGGTTTCTTGCTGTTGGACTAATGTACAAATGTAAGTTGCACATATGTTTTATAATTATACTTTGGCAGACAAATGTTGGTGCTAATGCTTTGCACGATTGCACTTTAGTGAAGAAGAAGAAGCTTGTAAAGCTGTTGTAATCATCATTTCCGGAAAGTGCACAATGGCTGTACGTGATACAACAAATCCCTGCTGAAATTATTGCACTATGGAAGTACATAGTGTACACACTGTACTATATAAAATTGTACTAACGGAAGTATCGGAGACACGGCATAGCAGTGAGTCAGTAAACTGCGTCTCCGACATGCTCAGTGGAGCTCACCTGTCTTCATTCATGCCCGTGTTGTTGGACCAGAAGTCTTTAGTGCCGTCAAACTGGAAGGTGTAGACCAGGGTGAGAACCAGCATGGTGTACATCACCACTGACATCCAGAAGTACTTCAGGATCCTTCGCCACCACTCAAAGTGCACCTAGATGAGAATAATTGTGATCTTTGTACTTTGGGGTTTATGAATCCTCTGACATTAACAGCTGTAATGTATTAAATGAAACAT
The DNA here is from genome assembly GCA_036365135.1 of Miichthys miiuy. NCBI lineage: Eukaryota > Metazoa > Chordata > Actinopteri > Sciaenidae > Miichthys > Miichthys miiuy. The sequence continues at coordinate 6,770,126 of CM071617.1, read as the reverse complement.
GGTGCACAGAGGACATCTGGATTTAGAGCAACTGCTCTGTTTTATTGTGAAAGGGGTTATAAAACAGTCGTGAATACACTGTGGATTATGAGCCTGCTGTACACAAACTTTATGGCATACTAAAATTGTCAGCACCTTCTGTCTTTGGTAAATTGAATTTGGAAACTTTACAGCGTTCTACTCATATGCTAATGTTGCAATACGCACATAGATACAGTACCAGTGAGTAAGCAGCCTAATTTTAAACTAAACTAAATTTTTTAAACTTTTTGGGTCTGAAGAGTTGTGCAAATTAAAGAGAAACTTTAATTTATTTAGTCACGATCCAAGATGTTTGGATATTACATACGTTTAGCTTAATTTCATGTAAATGTGCACTATATATTTGAAAATGTATATAGATTTGATACAGCAGAGTGGCCATAAAAAGCAGATTTTAGTCAATGTCGTGTGAGTATATTCGAAGAATATCGAAAAACTTGGATAAAACATGACATAAAGTGGTGTGCACATGAACTTCAGTGTGTTTTGGTACCTGATAGAGCGCCACACAGAAGAGGAACATCATCATGTAGATGATCTTGTACATGACGATGGTTCCCTCGAAGCTGACGAAGAAGAACATGCCACCACAGATGTAGATCCAGTATTTGACCAGCAGAGCCATGACCATGTTGCCCAGAACCTGCATGATGTCCTGCTCCCCTCCTTCCTCAGAGTCCTCTTCCTCTATAAAACACAGCAGCAAATCAGAAAACTAGCCGCACTAACTAAGAACTAAGACACATTATTATTAACCCGCTCTACTTGACATTACCAAGCAGTATATAAACATTTAATAGAGTTTACAACTCTCTATACAAGCACAAGTGTTTATTAATGTGTGGTATTTATTTAAAATAACAATAATAACTTCTCCTATGATGAAATATTATATATTATCACAACTTTGTTGTCTATATTTATGCACCGGAGGCTGACAGGAGGAGTTATATTGTACTTAATGCCAAATACATTAGACTAATATCTGCCTAAAGCAACACTGATGTATAATCAGGTGAATTGTGTCTCTGCCATTCGTCTGTTTCTGCACTTTGTAACTTTGTGATCACCCACAAGAAGTACATAACACTTAACTTAAGTCACACATCACCAACTATTTCACTGATTTTGGTGAAACTGGATCATATTTTATGGAGAAAATGTTTTCTGGTTTTCCTCCGCCTCAACTCTCTCTGTGATTTACAGAGTTTTCTGATGGACAGTGAAGTAAACTGCTGCCAAGTGTAGCTGCTGTTAGCTAATGTTAGCTCAGAGCACCGGGGGAATGTTAGTGTTTGTACCACAGTTTTTTAGGCCCTGTGCACAGGGGGAATGCTGACGGAGAGCAGAGGCGGTGTCATGCCAGAACCGCCAGAATAAATTAAATCAAATGAAGCCAGATGCTTCCAAAAAAGGCAAAAATAATCTCAATCCTTTCAGTCAACCATCTACAAAAAGTCACCAGCGACTCTATTTTCAGCTGTATTTTCAGATACCCACAAATGAGAGTTGGTTAGCATCTTCCATTGTGGCTGCCAGGAATTAATACATGTTCTGGTTATAGGTGGTGCTAGCAGCTGGAGGTAATTTAAAAAATGCTTTACTATAACCTAAATTATACAGTATTCTTACTACAATATGAATAAAATAAGAGTCCACGGCTTACCTTTCTTCTTCTGATCTTCCACATGAACGTCTGAGAGACCAGCGCTGTCCTCCTTTTGTTTTTCCCATCTCTCTGTGAGCGTTTGTCTCAGCAGCAGCCAGAAGCTCAGCAGACACAGGACCTACACACAATAAATACAATGTTTGGACACACAGATAACCGCCAAGAAAAGAAAAGATGAACCAATAAATCATTTGCATTTACTTTAACTCACTGAGAGCATAATATGGATGGTCAAAACAACACGAGGAGATACAGTACGTATAAATCAGGAGCTCCTAAACTTAAAGTGGAGTGTGTTGCATTCGTCTGACACTTAAAATAAACTTTAGAGGTATAGTTTGACTCAGGTGTGAAATATAATTGCATGCACTGTTTAATAAAACAGTAGCATGGATGATATAGATATATGTAGTATAGGACGTATAAAATCTCATTGTAGACACATTTAGGTCAGGCTTAAAGGCTGCAAACAGGAAAGTCTTTGAGCTATTCCACAACATGTCAAAACACGACAAACCTGACCTTCTCCTCCAAGAGTCCACATGACTCTGCTTTATTTTTTGTATTAATTGATTATTAGAGAGTTCAAAGTTTGACAATGTTTAGTTTCAGAACCTAAAAACTCCATTAGCTGCACGCAGAGTACATCTGTTAAAAAAATCCTTGCACATATTAAATCACATTAATGTTTTGGATCCAAGATCACACAGATTCATTTATAACAGAAACATAAAAGGCAAAGTCAAAATCAAAAATATTCTTTGGCCCAAACCTTGGATGAAAGCGAGTGGAAAGGGTTGTTCTTCTTGACAAAGAACCCCGGTGCTTTGACTTCATCCATACTCTCAAAGCTCCAGATGTACTGCAGAACTATCAGCAGGTTGCCGTACGCCACCATGAAGGGCGAGGACACCATGGCGTAACGCCTCCGGTCTCTCACCATCCACAGCACGCAAGACCAGATGAGGAAGACAAACGTCAGCCAGCTGACGTATGTGATGCTCCACGCCTGAAGAGAACAAACAACAGCAAAGTCTTCATGAATAAAATAAAGTCGCATACAATTGTTTGTATCTCTGCATGTTTGCAATGCACAGCAAATAGCTAAGACCTGACGCTAACACCACCCCAGTATCATGAAGTCTATGAGCTTTTGGTTGATTACAATAACTGCAGCTGTAGCTTTGTGTCTGACTAGCCTGCAGCTCACCTGACAGCATTATCTCTAACTTACTGTTTTCTTTGTTCACGTGATTACTAAAAAATATCCTGATGTCTGTATATGAGGGTCAGGATGCAATATTTAAGGTGGAATGGATCCACTGGGTGCTAAGTTTTTGTAGTGTTTGTATCACAGGTGTTTTGGACCACTGGGAAGAAGAAGAAGAGGTTTTCAGGCCCAGGGTGTGGGCAAAGCTGGTATAACGCCAGAACCAGAGCTGGGCAAGCGGGCAATGTAACAAGGCTCAGCAGCCTGTATGGACATAATGACAGAGGCGTAAAGGACAAAGTGACTGAACAAGAAACCGCCAAACAAGAGCAAATCTGGGACTGACTTTTAGTTGTTGGTGAGAGCTTGGTGAAATAAAAGGCTGAAAGACAGACGCCGAGCTGGGCTGACTGCTGTTGGACTAGTAAGTAATATTAGCTGGCTGCTATGTCTTGTGTTGTTGACCTTGCTTGATGTTTGGCTGTTGTCGACTAACTTTTGAACATAAATTATACAGTCATAATAAATACATGTGTACAGCTGACCATATTTGCACCGGTGATGTTGCACTAAATCAGATAAATATCAGTTTCTACACAGCGTTGCTTTAAATGTTTTCTGTATTTCTGCGCTGCATAAAAAGGAAGGTCCACTGTCGATATGACATTTGATAAATTACAGTGTTTGCGTGTTACCAAGTCAAACTATGTAACTGTTACTCAGCTTTATTTAACTATGATTCATCCAACAGCGTTTAAACTAAGAACAGATGTTCTTTTTAAAAAATGCCCTGCCCCACAGTCAGCCGTCGAAGCTGCCCAGTACAACCACAGTTTCCTCCCGTTGGTCAGCCAGCAGTTCAACTGGAGCACAGAGAAGGTTCAGTGCCTTGCTCAAGGGCATTTTAATCAAAGCTGATCAAGGAGACAGACGTACAAACCACACCAGCATGTTTCCAGCAGGTCTGCGGGTTTAAACTTTCTGTATTTCTTGTTGTGATGCTGCGTTTGAACCACAGTCGCTTCTTGGTTCCTTAAAAACTCATATTTTTGTTTTATGCTCAATTTTAAATTCATAAATCAAAGAGAGTTTGGATGTTTTCCTTCCTAACATCCAAATACTAACACAAATGCAGCATAAGCAAGCTTCTGTAACTCTGTGACACCATCTGTGGGCTACATTACTCACCATCATTGCTATGAGAGCACAGATGTAGCTCTGTTTCATGATGAAGTGGAAGATTTTGACCATCGCCCCGACTCCTTTTTTCTTTATCCCATCCTCTCCTTCCTCAGACTTCTCCTCTCCTCCCTCCAACGCCGAATCCTCCGGCGGCAAACACACTTCATACACAGATTCATCCTTCTTCTCTGGTTGGACACAGAAACACAACTCACTGTTACAAATAGGCACAGCATTCAATTAAGTTAAGTAAGGCACTACAGTGATTAGCAGTGCTAATTAGCACTAACAACAAAAACGTCTATGAAGGTTCTCAGTCGTCCAGATCAAGCCACTGACTTATCCCTCTCAAAGAAACTGCAGGCTGATATAAATGTCATTATTTTTGCAGATCATGAACCAAAAATAAAGGACAAATTTAAAATTCAACCTGATGGTGGTGCTACATGAAAAATCAGATGACCACCAAAGTTATTTGAGGTCACCCTAACTGAGGTTAATTGCTCTAAACGTTAAGACATTTCACTAATAAAGTGAACCTCGTGGTGGTGCTAGAAGAAAGATCAGGTGATCGTTAAAGTAAGAGGGATTCATCCTCTGGACACAATGCATGTCCGTAAAACATTTCATTGACAGTTGTTGAGATATTTCAGTCTGAATGTTGGTCGTCTTCAAGCTAAAAACAAAATCGAGTGAGTTATTTTCTCAGACTTTCTGAAGTTCCTTCACAGTAACAGAAGACATTAAACAGCTGTATTCACGGGCTGTCAAGCCAGCCCCATGACTAGCAAATTAACTGTGACATATAAAATCAGTGAAGCACCCTTTGAGACAATTCTGTTAATTCAGCGGCAACAAACGGCAAAAAGTACAAAGAAAGGGCAGAAAGTGTTCATTTTAACTGGTTAACTGAGCTCACTGGTATATTACATAAGGAGAAAGACTGATATGGCATGATGGACAAATTTCATAAATTTATAGATATACAGTATGGCAGTATATGGTGTCTTAGTACTTGTGCTAAGATGCTACTGCTACTGATGCAGCAGTGTACTTAATTATTAAACTTAAATATGCCCTATGTTTGTTAAACAGGATAAACAGTACCTGTACCGTCGTCGGGCTGGTCCATTTTATACTGGGGGGTGGAGTACAATTTCGGACAGACTGGTCCATTCTCAGTTGTTACAAAGTCAAAGGACGTCCCGTTTGAAGTGGGCACAGCCTGTAGATCATCATCATCATAGGTTACAAAACTATTTCTGTAACTGAGAAACAGTTTTTTCTTTTATATGGGATCTCATAATTGTGCCCAGCTCTGCCCTACAAAGACAAACAGGAGTAACTTTTTGTTTGATTAAATGATTTTGCAGCTAGATTTTGTGATTTTTTTATTTTTTTTTTTACCAGAAAAGTAGATTACGGATGTGTCTTTTTATTAGTTTTAGTTACTATGTTAGCCACTTAGTTACTACTCTGGCTTTGTAGGGCAGTTATTCTACTTTTCACACTGCACGGTCCTTAATTTAACCCAACACAACACCTTATAACCCAGAGATAACAAACATTTCATAAAAAGAGAGTAAGAGATTTATAAAATTGTGACTTTGAATAACCATTTCCTCCAAATCAACAGTTAATTTAAGTCCTATATCATATATAGTCACTGGATTTATTGCACAGTATACAGTATATCTGGGTTAAACTCTAACTTTTAAACACAGGTTATGGATAACTCTTTTCTAAGAGGATGCAGTGTGAAAAGCACTTTGCAGCGCTTCCTTTTCTTGCAGCAGGACTGAGGGGTGAAGGGAGGTAAAATGCACAGATTTAATCCAGAGCAGCCCCCACCTCGGTTGTACTGATGCCATCCTGGGTGGAGAGTAGCTAGGAGGAGAAAAAAAAAAAAAAGAGCATACAAGGCAAGGTGTGTTATCGATGAGCTGCTGAAGTCAAAGGCCTCCTTGTTCTTTATAGTCGCTGATAAGCAGGAACAAAGTCGAGCAGCACTACTCTGTAAATCGAGCCCATCACTCATCTGTGTCTGCACACCCTAAAAGCTTTTAAACCTCAGGAGGTGGCCGGTGGAGACAGACTACGGACCTTGATATGGGAACAAGGTCAAAATGTGTGTGTGTGTGTATTTCTAGCTGAGATCTTTCCAGCGATGAGTCTATTACGAAGGCGAAAGCTCGGCTAAAACAAGATGTGAGCTTGTGAAAACAATAAACAACTACAGCTACAGTTTACACTTTTAACAAAGAGTCAGCTTCCTGTTTATTTTGATTATTACTGCACTACAATACTGCAGGATTTCTCCATTCCACCTTAATATTGTTTAAAAGCTAAACTGAATGAATTAGTTTCAGGCCAACATTAGTTATCAGTTCTAAGAATGCAACGAGGAAATGTGTTATTTGGGTGTTTAGCAGCCAAGCTTGTGAAACGAAACACTTCGGATGATGAAGAGAAATATTCTAAACAGATCCTCGTGATATTTTTAAGACTGTTTGGATTTGTCACATTTTCCCATAACATAGCAAACACAGTTTAAAAATAAATAAATAAACAATATTCGTATTGTTCAGCGGTATGTTACCCAAAGGATGATTACTTCACGACCCTGTTAGTTATGTGTGTATCAACCCTGACATACGTTCTTCTCATCCGTGCCCTGGCGTGATTCCCACCATATCCGCCTCTTCCTGTTGGCTGAGTTACTTGTTCTGTTTCCGTCCAGATCTTCCTCCTCACAGATATCGTTGTCTTTGTTGTCCTGAAAAACCATAGAAAGACAGTTTGGATGATGTTTACTGTTATACTGTTATTTATCAGCATTTCTTATCTTCGTACCAACAAAAAAGTATCATCGTCCAGGTGGCTTAAATGCCACAAAACAATAAAAGAAAGTCATTTAAATCACATATTTTCTTCTTCAGTCCACGTTGGTCAGAAAATTCCACGTGTTCTCAGTGTAATTTCCTGTGTTTCAGGAGTTTTGAGTCAGTATCCTGGAAAAACAAAAACAGCAATGCCTGAGGAAGAATTTCAGTTTTCATTACTGGTTCTAGCCGTGTTTCTAGTGCTGGTTATGGTGATAAAGCAACATTGCGTAACTTTTTTTTACCACTAAATAACTTTGATGTGACTGTGTGTGCCTGTGAGAGGAATGTAACGTATTACATAAGTCACGCACCACCAACTATTTCACTGATTTTGGTGAAACTGGATCATATTTTATGGAAAAAATGTTTTCTGGTTTTCCCTCTGATGTTAGCTAATGTTAGCTCAGTTTGTTAGCATGCAAATTCTGACAGGGAGATGAGCCAGCGTCATGTCAGAACCCAAGCTGGGTTGTGGTTGAGTCTGCAGCCAGATATGAAATATGAAATTGTAACGGTGCATCTGCTTTGTTTTTTTAGGCGAAGATGATGTCCATCATAATCTGGCATCTTGACCATCGAACAAACCTGTCAGCTGCTGATTTATCTCGTAATCATGTTTTATTATTAGCGTCGTCTAAAGTGTAAGAGTAGGTGAAAACACACAAACAAACACACGCACACACACTTCTCCATGGAGAGATCAATAATGCATACAGTCCTGCAGGGTTACAGGGAAGTATTGACCCCTCTATAAAAACACTAATCTATAACTCCATTACAGGACGGAGGAGCTGAGCCTGGAGCTCTGAGGAGAAGAAAGATAGGTGGAGTTCAGGAGCGGGGGTCTTCATGACACTAAACTCCACCTCTTCACGCACTGCATGACATTTCACTCTGCAGTAATTACACTTCAGTCGTAGAAACTGATTTTGTATCAAATAAAGCTCATCAATAATGATTAAATGTCACTTCGCGCATCAGGTACAAAAAGGCAACCTCCGCGGCTGTGAAGTGAAGCCAGTGCGGAAGTGTCAAAAAAATTGCAGTTCCTCAAACGTCCACATGAGGCTGGCTACAGAAGTGAGTCAGTCTCCATAAGTCCCCATGTTAAAATGTCCAACTTCACAGCAGAAATAAACATGTTTACAGCCTGGTACAAAAAACAGTTTTGGTCTCTATAGCTAATTTCCCCGTTCATGACAACTGTGCTGAGGGTGAATTTTAAAGTTTCATTTGTAAAACAACCACAAAAAGCATCGTCGCTTCATGAGACTTTCAATCTGGACACGCGGTGTCTGAGTTATTATGTAACAGTTACATATTTTTACACCCCTACAGAGCACCGTAACACAGCCTTGTTATAATCATGCCTTGTCAAAATTAGACCAACAGTGTCTCAGATAACACCTGAGCTACGGCGGCCAGATCCAGCCAGCCATCGACCGTCCTGCAATCTTCCATCAATACAGTTTCTCTGATCACGAGGCCACCTGGCTGCCCATTTAATTCAATCTGTTTTCTATTTCAGTTCACTGTCTGGAATTTACTGAGCAGCCGCATTGGAGGTGTTGTGTGCCGAATACAACTAAACATCTTCGACACACACACACACACACTGACTTCTTGCATCCAGACAGTTTTGCATTAACTGCAAATCTGTTTTTCTCTAAGCATGAGCTTGTTCAAGTTTAGCAACATAAATAATATGTTAAATTACGCTGTTTGTGGGGGGTGAAGGGCAGATTATTTTATCTGCAGGATTTCATTTCAGGGGTGTAATTAAAGAAAAATCGACCGTCAAATGTCTGTTCTCGTCTGATCACTTGATTTCTGTGCTGCTACTGTGCATCTTCCAGAAACCATGTGCACGATGCCCATAAAGCTGGTGTGAATTTGGTGCATTTAGCTAAGAGTTGAAGACAGCGATAGTGAAAACTGAATGACAAATCGTAGACTGCATCCTACTACTGTAATGTTTCTCTTAGCTGTAACATTTTCTCTCAAACCCTGAAAATAGGTCAAACTCTGGCCACGTAGGTGTGGCAACAAGAAAAATATATCATATATATCATCATCATATCAAGTTTTTTGGGGACATTTTATGAAACTGACTTAAATTTTGCCGTTCAATTCCAGTCAAACTCACCTAATATGATGAACCTGCACGGTCAAATTATCGACATTATTTTACAGTAATGTCACAGTGCCACTGTGCTGCTATAAAAGGTCTACCCTCGTGTGTCTTCATTGCATTTCTGTCTGCTGTCCTCACCGTCAGCTGGTCGATGGGTTCCTGCAGCCAGAGGCGGATGAGCGTGGCCAGGGTGTAGTAGAGGATCAGCAGCATGATGGGATTGACAAAGTGGTACCACTTACGATCCGGGTGCATGATGAGCTTCCATGTGTAGGAGCAGTTGCTCTGAACGATGGGGGAGATGCCAAATACACTGCAGAGACACACAGACAGACTCATGAGGATTTGAGTTGTAAAATCAAAACAATATTCTACTGAGAAAAACAAAACAAAGATATTGACCACAAACAAAGCTTGATTTGATAACACTGTGGTCAGTGTAAACATTCTGGCGTGTCATTTTAAGATATGTTTCATGCAAAAAAGGACAAATATTTGATGGTTCCAGGTTCTCAAATGTAAAACTAGAAAATTTCTCAAGAAACTTTGAGTGTGTGTGATGGTTTCTGCATCTCGCCCATTTACCAGCATTTATTTAGCACTAATAGGCTACACAGTGTGTGGTGTGTCTCGCCCATACTATATTATTGACAGTACTGAGTAAGCGTAGTATTAATACAACAAAATCTATCACTGAGGTTCCTAGGCATGACAGACAGAAGAAGAATTGAGAGTAGGCAGTCATATAGGCTTGATTGATCAGTTTGTGTTTGTGTGTGCGTATATATGTAGAAGGACAGACATTTAAAATGTAGTATTGACAGTCATTGATATTAGACAGAGACTAATCAAAATTAATTAAAGTCAGCCTTGTGAATTTCTGCCCAGCAACCAGGTTCAGTTAACTGCCGACCAATCAGAGCAGAGAGAGATCACTTTCGAGAGAGACCTGTAGGTCGTATCAATGAACCGAAACAAAGAGAGGCATCCTCAGGTCTTCCTGAACATGTCCGCGTCCAGATTGTGTGGCTAAAGTTGAAAATCGTGACCCCTAGAGTGAGATAAAGAACTGGTATGTCTGTTTCACTCCAGAAGTTTCTACTCTCATTTAATATGGGAGTAAATACAGCAGCTGGTGGTTGATCCTGACGCATCTGAGCTAACAGAACCAAAACTGTAAGTCTGACAGCTTCAACAGGTTCATGTGAGCGGGCAGCACAAATTTTCCTACCATTTCATGTTAAAATATTTCTGTAGAGTGAAATTTGCGGCCATGAAACATTTTTTTTCGACAGATTTTCCTCTCTCTCTGTCCTCTCCAAATGTGACTCACTGTAGCTCCGGACATTTCGTCCATAAGCGGCCACGTTAAATTTTCCTGCTCTTTTTCGCACACTTCTCCCGGCCGAGACTAACGCATATATTTTTTGTGTATGTACGACCAAAACTGTGGTAAGAGTAGTGTGCCAAAAAATAAGAACAAAACAAAGTATGGTGAACAACAATAAAGCCTTTGTGCTTTGGACTATCACACAGTAACAAATGTTGCTTTTCTTGGTCTGACTTCATAGTAAATTGAATATTTTGGGGGGGTTTGAGTGTTGGTCTGAAAAAAACAAGACATTTGATGATACTGCACTGTTTTCAGATGTTTTACAGACCAAATGTAGTAAACTGGCAATCAATCATGGAAATCATGGACAGTTAGTTGAAGCCTTCCTCTGTTTGTCTCCCACAGTTATACTTTCTGTTCTAACTTATATAGGCTTTCATTTTTGCTTTAAACAGGACTGCTTAAATCTGTTGTGAACTGGTCCAAAGTCATGAATCAGTGGATTCGATTGTTCTCATTGAGATAAGTGTATTGTTCAATTCATTACATTCAATACAGTGTACGAGGCCTTGGGTTCTCCATCTTTAAAACTAATTATCGATTCCAGAAACAAAGCCAGGATGGATGAGGTGAAGCAAACGTTACAAAAGACTGGAGGAACTGCAGACTCATGCTATCTTTACTGTGTGGCCTATATACTATATACTATCAGTGAGTCCCAACCAGGGAGGTGCCAAGATGATTAAAGGGATGAGGAACAAAACAATACACTTCAAAATTATGTTTTATTATGTTATGTTATGTTATTTATTTATATTTTTACTTTCTTTCTTGATAAAATGCCAAATACTTTCTCAGGCCTAAAAAGAGCCTTCAAATCAGAAGTCAGTCTTTGCTTAACTGCTCATGTCTAAACTGAAGTCAGAAGCTGTGGTAGGAGGTCACAGACCAAAAAGATTTGAAGGCGGACTGGTGCGGCATCAGCACTAATACAAACGTTGTACTGAGCTGCTGTGAAGAGGGATCTGAGTCTGATAGTGAAGTTTTAAATTCACCAGTTGATGGATAGTGACCGAAAAAAATGAGATCAGAGAAACAAGCAGCCAAAGTGAGCTTCCTCTGCAGGGTGGCTGGACCTTAAAGATGAGATGAGATCAGATATTCAGAGAGAGCGTGGGGAGTTGAGTTGCTGCTTTTTTGTGTCGCTGGAAGCCAGTTGAGGTGGTTCAGGCATATAAAGGATGTCTCCTGGACACCTTCTACTGGTGGTTTTCCGGGAACATGAAACTGATGGGAGAACTTCGATCAGTCCCAGAACACACTGAAGAGATGATATGTGTCAGCTGGCTTGAGAAAGATCGGGATGCAATTCAGACATTTGTGATTGCAAATACAGCTCCAACATGGTTTTAGCCTTCTGCACACACCTCAGATATGTGCTCCAGTCGTGAAGAGGGACCTGAGCCTGATAACGAAGCTCTACATTTACCAGCCGATCTACTTTACAACCCTCAGCTAGGGTCACAAGTTGGGTGGGTAGTGACTGATATAATGAAACCACAGATACAAGAAGTTAATGTGAACTTCCTCTGCAGGGTGGCTGTTTCTTAGAGATGAAGTAAGGAGCTCAGACACCAAAAGAGAGTTTGTAGAGTCAAGTAGTACTTTTTGTGTCGAGGGAAGCCAGCTGATGTGGATCTAAGGATGTCTCCTGGGCACCTCCTACTGGAGGTTTTCTGGGCCCATCCAACTGGAGAAATTATATACTGTATCACTTCTGGCTTGGGAAAGCCTTGGGATCCCATTTGGACATTTGTGCTTTCATGTACAGCTCCTCAGGGTAATATCCAGTAAAGTTCAGGGTTGGAGTCCATGTGTAAACACGGTTCTAGCTTTCTGTTACTGTGACGCGGATATGTGGCTGAAAAAGGATGGATGAATGGAGCTAAGGGTGAGTCCAAAGTTGAGTTTAATGTTTTTGCTTCATAGCATTCAAGTGTTAAGTCTGGTGTAAGTTTGATACATACAAACCCTTAACCTTAAGATATTATCATGATCAAACTATGTTCACTGTACAGTGGAAATATCGAGTGTGAAAATACGCTGTCAATCAACTAAATGTACATCAGTAACAACATGTTAAAGTATCTTACAGTTGACTCTTTGGACGACAAAGAAAAGCTCCTTCTACGCCCTAACCTTGGAATCTGGGAAAAGCACTGAGGCTTAAAAAATCTGTTTGTCCAACAAAGGATGCCAAATGATTCACTCCTTTTCCTCTGAACAGAATAAAGGTCATCTACTCAACAGGAACTGCACTGACGTATTTCAGTGATAACCACACAGATTTAGGTGTCTCCTGAGTATTTTCTTTCTATGCCATATGGAGGAGTGAACACCCCCCCCTCTAACCCCATCACACTTCCTGAACGGTTTCTTGTTGCAGCTGGGGAAGGCCCAGTGGTCACATGACTGGGGACCTCCATTGTAAGGAGGAGGCAGGAAGTGGAGTGGAAGTCAGGCCTCTCAACAGTCTCACTCAACACCCGGCCAACAGTAAGGCTAAGTCACTGTCAACAAGCACAATTAGGGCAGGCACTAAGGTGGCCTATTGTCAAATGGGGCTGCATATATTTACGGCCGTAAGAGTTTCCCTCTGACCGTCTGCTGTGCAGAGAGGAAATAGGCCGGCTTGGAGCATGTTACCTTTATCATCACATTGGGCCTCAGTTTTCATGCAGCGGCAGACAGAAATACCTCAGCGCTGTGGAAAGTCAATAGAGTACAGATGATGAAATAGTTGGCCCGTTCATGTTAAGAGCTATCAAAGAAGAATCCGTGCTGTCGTTAACTTTCCAAATTTAGGACTTCAAATACACAAATAAAAAGTCCACTGTTTAAAGAAATTACACCCACTCTACCATATTTACTGCAGGAAAACTAAATAGTTGGTGTTGAAGTCGTCTCTTTTTTTGGTAATATTTATGTTACCAAGAAGTTTGGATCGCTGGTTCTGGACCATTTCAATATTTGGTGGAAGTTTAGGCCACAAACTAAAGAAAAGTATTGTAGAATTGGTTTTTTTATGATGATCCAGAAGTTTTACAGTTCAATTCACAACAGTGAACGTGACTCTCTCTACTATCCTGTCGTCAGAATAAAGAAGTTACAAAGAAGAACCTGTGCAATCCATTGACTCATTAACTTGCCAAATGTAGGACTTCAAATACGCAAATAAAAAGCTTCAGTCCACCGTTTAAAGAAGTGACACCCACTCTTCCATATTTACTGCTGGAAACTAGGAAACTAAACTTAAGTCGTCTCTTTCTTTGGTAATATTTAGAGAGCATTCAGACAAAATCTGAAGCTGCAGCAAAAACACAGTTCTTTCCATTTATTTGAATGGGAGTAGTGTATTTTGGGGTATCTTGGTGCAGACCTAAGGGGTGTCCGCCAAAAAACGCAGCGACCTGTTAGAAAAGTTGAGCCGGATCCAACTTTTGGATAAACACAGCAGATGGTGTGGGAGGGTCCATTCATTCTGATGAGTTTGTTTTCTAACGAGAAGACCATCAATGCAGCGCTGTAATCACAACCTTATCAGCCATCTGAACCAGGAGAAGGATGGCGAGGACACAAGGTTTGTCCAAGGCAGTTTCAGCTATACATAGCTGTAAATAGCCTCGGTCCTGACACACAGCAGCACAGCTTTCAAATGAGAAACCATGAGATCAATAAAACCCTGCAACACCAAGGGCACTGAGGCAACAGACAGTGCTACTGGTCAGGTCTAAAAGACATCATTATTAAAGGATTGAGATGAAGCACTGCAAGTTAATGAAGCTACTGAACAGCAGCACAGTGCATGTCGTTTTTTTGAGACTGTTTAAGCTGTTTTGTTGTTTTTCAACAAAGTTTGGTGGAATGCGAAAGGCAGAAAAATGCCATTAAAGCAACATTTTGTAACTTTTCTACCATGAAATAACAGATTTTAAATCATGTTGGTGCTACACTCAAGTTTAATCAGGTCAATGTTGTCATCGGTTTCTGCACTATGTAACTCTGTGCTCCGGGTACGATCACCCAGAACAAGTACGTAACACACATCACCAACTATTTCACTGATTTTGGTGAAACTGGATCATATTTTATGCTTTGCCTCAACTTTCTCTGATTTACAGAGTTTCCTGATGGACAGTGAAGTAAACTGCCGCCAACTGTAGCTGCTGTTAGCTAGTGTTAGCTCAGTTTGTTAGTCAGGCTGCCTGTGAGCTCAGAGCACCAGGGGAGTATTAATGTTTGTACCACAGGTATTCTGGACCTCTTTCTGTCAAACCTCTGAGGTTGTAGCCTTGATGTATAATTTGTAGTAATTAGTAAATAAACAGCATTCTTTACACTCCAGGTTGTCAAACACAATGAGTTTAGTGACTTGAGTTCTGTTTCCGTCTGTATTCATCATGAACTGTGACTAACGTATGTTGGCTTTACAATGTGGCTTTACTCCAACCACAGCGTTTCACCGCTGCAGCCACAGACAGCTGATTGTCTATCGTCTCATGCATAATAAAACAACACTGGTCGTAGTGAAGAGCCTAAAAGCTCTGCTTCTCATATTGATGTGCACTGAGTAGGAGTTTGATATATCTCCCTGCAGCTGGCTTTGCCTTATCCGTTGCCTTCTTGTTTGTAACAATAGTAAATATTTATTATCGTTTAAACAAACCTTCCTCGGGCGCAGTAAATATCGTCGAGTCAAAAGGAGTGTGCTGTTTGACTGGAGAAATACAGTTTCAACAATTCATCAAAGAGATGGCAGATCTGATGTTTAACTCTCTCCAGATTGAGTCATCACTGTGTGGGAGATTTTGATTTAGATAGATGAAAATAATAAGATGTTCAATATTTGAACCATGCGCCTGCACTGAAAAATGAAACCACACAGTTAATGATGTAAAACATACGAGGTAACACACGAGGTTTTTGGTTTCTGTGTCTGGACTCTGCTCATGTCTGACCTTGTGTAGCTGTCGCCCGGTGGGATAGACTCTTGGAAGAACTGGAACTGGTAGAGGTAGAGGACAATGAGGTGTCCAGCACTAAAGATGGCCATCAGGACACACATGCAGCTGAAGAGGAGTGTGTCGAAGGTCCGGCAGAGGGACCACCACGTGCACAGGAACAGAAAGATGAAGAAGTAAACAGCCGAGGTCAGCGAGGGCAGCATGATGCCTACAAACACACAAAAACAGAGCACTGTGGTTTATTTATGTGATCAGGATGATGTATGATTATCAGACTTTGTTTTGACCCAAAGACAGATTGGCAGGATGCAGAGCCAACAATATTTGGATCTCAGTTTTTGTGAACGTGGCTACTCAGATTTATTTGTTATCCATCAAGCTGGTTTTAACGCATTAACCACGATTCAAATATGTTCTGTACTACTCTACCATGATTACATTTATGTTTTAAAAGCACAGCTCTGGACCACCCAATGTGGGCGCAAGATAAATCTGAAGCTCCACAAGATGATGGGAGAGTAGAAAAGACTCAGAGAACTCATTAATCTTTGTGATTTAGTGGATCATTTTACATCTTTGAGCCACTCAAATAAAACCAGTCTTTCAAATATAATCAATTTCTTGACATTAAAACACATAAACAGAAGTCAAGAACATGCCGTCTTGTTTTAAAGGATTAGAAGTTGAAAAGGTTGGGAACCACTGACTTAATGCATATTCATATTTTTATAAAAACCTGCACATTTTGTCATTAATTCACAGCAATGACGATGAGAGCAGCTTATGTTTGCTATCCGATGTTCAGCCAGATTGCAGATTGTACCTTGGGCATTTTTGGCTGCTCTGACAGTATAAGGTCCCTCCTTTCCCCCATCAGAAGCAGATCTTTAAAGGACCAGTGTGTAGGATTTAGTTGCATCTTGCGGTGTAATTTTTGCATTGCCATCTCCTCACCTCACCCTCACCTTCCTAGTGAATACCCCGAAGGACAAACAGCAGCGGCGAAACATGCAAAAACCTATCTAGAACTTTTTGTCCAGTCTGGGCTACTGTAGAAACATGATGTTTCAACAATGAGGAACCATGGAAGAGGACCCTCATTTATTTATTTGTTTATATGTTGGCTTGTGTTTTTTGTTTTTTTTTGATTATTGCTGTTTTTCAAGTTTACTTTATATTTTTACTGTGTCTTTGTTATGGGAAAATTTGAAAATAAAGTATTACAATACAGTATATATATTATATATAATATATGATAAACTAAAATCTATAAATCAATCAATAAATCAGCTAAATATTCAGATGATGATGGTTTAAGATGAAGTCTACTCACCTGTCATGCCCAACAAAATGGTGACCACCACCTTCCCCGCAGTGGTGATCAGGTTCCCAATAATCTCCTTCACTTTGGACGCGACCTCCGCCACGTGCCGCAAGATTTTACTCTTGGTGCTCTCCTTCACCTCCTCTTCTTCCTCCTCCTCTTCCTCCGCCTCCTCTTCTTCCTCCTCGTCCAGCTCCTCGTCCAGCTCGGCCTCGTACCCCGCTTCAAAGTCTTCTTCGAGCAGGATCTGGTCGTCCAGGCTCAGCTTCTCCTCTTCTTCCTTGTTGGTGGATTAAAGTGGCACATTTTCAGTATTGAATGATGAAGTTTGGAGTTCAGAGCTCTCCATGGTGCTGAAAAATGTTAGTACAGGTAACACGTTCGTAACAAACCCCGTGTAGACTCTAGCTGGGAGTGTGTTTGAGCATGTTTAGCATGTAGCGCAGCATATTCAGACATATATATGACCTCTGTGACTGCTTGAGACGTTATTAGCGACCCTTTGGCAGATGTTTTCCTCTGGAGCCACATGTTGGCTTCAGATTCTTCCTTTGCTCTAACCAACTATGTGTCCCTCATTTCCCACAGACCCAATAAAATAGAGATATAATAACAAGTGAGCCATTCCCTGTGATTTATATACAATGCAGAAGGCACTAGACAAAGAAAGTAGCAGGTGGTACGAACGCTGTTTTGAATCAAACAACAGTTTCAACTCAGACGGATCACTGACGGAAATAAAAGCCGAGCACAGCGCCGGCTCTGTAGATGAGATCCTGGTGTTTCTCAGTAATGGGGAGTGATGCCATCTGTGCCAGCGTGAGCAGCACAGTCGAAGTGAAAGTGAATGTGGATTTAATTAACACTGAGTCATAAAGAGGAGGGAGGACTTGCCAGAGGATGGGGGCTGTAATCCAGATCATCAACACTCAAAGGGAGCTCTCTATTCAAACTCCTGTTCCCAGCTTGAAGAGCGTGGACAGGACTGAAATTTAAATCTGTGCATTTATGATGCCAAAACGGTTTGTTTGCTTACATTAAATGCCAGTAAACACACATACATATCATTAATTACCAATATGAAGCCTGCAATAAAGTTACTCCAAGTCCAATCAAGTTGAGATGTTTCCTCTTTATATTTATAAGAACATTCTGATCAGCTTCTTCAGTTTAGTTTTATGAACGTAAAGATCTGGTTTAACTCCCAACACACACACCCTAACCCACATCTTCATATTCTTTACTGGTCGTCTACAAATATGGGTTGAAATAATAAGTCAATTAAACTAATTAATCCAGCTGACGCATTCCAGTTCCTGTTTTAAAATGTGGTGAAACGTTATTGGAAATGTGCAATAAAAAAACAACCAACCAACAAAGGATAAATACTCCACATTCAGAGTTTCCTGCTTCTCAAGATGTGAGATTGTTGATTATATCTGATTGATGTCATTATAAATGGGACATCTTTGGGTTTCAGACTGTTGCTTGAACAAAACAAGTTATTTAAAGATGTCAATTTGAGCTCGAGCTATGAGAAATTGTAATGGGCAATTTATTTATTGGACAAGTCTGATTCCAAAAAGGTTTGGACGCTGTCTAAAACAAATAAAAACAGAATGCAGTGATTTGCAAATTCTTTTCAACTTATATGCAATGGAATACAGCACAAAAACAAGATATTTAATGTTCAAACTGATAAAATTAACTGTTTTGAAAGTTGAGACATGGCGTCAAAACACTGAAAGTTGTGTAATGGTCAAAATATAACGGTTCGGACCATCCCACAGCTAAACAGGTTCATCGATAACTGGTGAAAGTATCGTAATCAGGTATGAAAGGGGCATCCTTGAAAGGCTCATTCATGAGCAAATATGGGGCGAGGTTCACCACTTTGTGAAAAACTGTGTGGGCAAACAGTCCAACAGTTTAAGAGCAACGTTTCATAACACACACTTGAAAGAAATTTAGGGATTTCACCATCTACAATCCATAATATTGTTAAAAGATTCAGATAATCCAAAGAAATCTCTGCACATAAGGGGCAAGGCCCAAAACCAACACTGAATGTCTGTCACCTTCAACCCCTCAAGCAGCTTTGCATTAAAAACCGACATGGTTGTATAAAGGATATCACTACATGCACTCAGGAACACAAAAAAACTGCTGTCAGTTAACACAGTGTCTACTGACGCAGCGTCTACAAATGCAAGTTAAGACTGAGACATCAACAACATCCAGAAATGCTTCAACTTCTCTGGATGTGAGCTCATCTGAGATAGACCGACCGGAAAAGGGTTCTGCGGTCTAACTAGTCCACATTATTTTTGGACATCATGTCCACCGGGCTGAGGAGGAAATCCAGCACAAAATCTGTGACAGTATGTGGGTGTGTTAGTGCCTGTGGTATGATGGGTAACTTACAAGTCTGTGAGGACACCGTTCATACTCAAAGGTACACATGAAACATATGTTGCCATCCAGTCTTTTTCAGGGACACCACATTCTGCATGTGGCTTCATAGTAAAGTGTGCAGGTAGTAGACTGGCCTGACTGCCATGTCATGAAACATGACAACAGAGACGCCGGACTGTTGAGCAACTGAAGTCAAATATCAATCATGAATGCAGAGAGAATTTCACATTCAAAACTTCAACAATTTGCCTCTTCACTATCTGCTTACTCTTACTGAGTGTTAAAAGAAATGGCGATGTAACACAGAGGTAAAGGTTGTATTCAGTTGGATTTAGGTCAAAAGGGATTTGTAAATCATTGCATTCTGTTTTTATTTACGTTTTTCAGTGTCCAAACGTTTTTGGAATCTGGGTTGTAAAAATAATGAATAGATTAATCAATAATAAAAACATCAACTTTACTGTACTAGATAACTAATAACTAAAATATTTGATTCATAGATAGATGGAAAGTAAAAGTCAGACAGTGTCTTGAGGGCGTTGCACGTCACCACAAATGAAACCCACTTGTTCCTCTGCTTCAAAGTCGGCGTTGTATTGGGCCATGTCCTCAGGAAGCCTCTTCTGGACCAGACTGCGACACAGCAGCCAGATGGCCAAGCCAGCCATGAACATGCCGATGTCAGGGATGAACACTCGGATGCCGTTCCCCGCATCTGCACCGATCACGCTGGGGACAAACAGAAAGAACACAGAAGATAAACACTGACTGAAAGCAGACGCCCGCTTCCTGAATGTAATGACAAATCCCAATATCTTCTCGGAATTATGATTTGGAGCAATCGTGCAGGCTAGGATCACAACCAAATCATGGAAAATGGGACAGAGTACAACAAACTTAACTGTCCGTGGACGCTCACTTCTAATATGAAACAGTTTTTCTAAGAAATTCAGGGACTTGCTCTTTTAGTTCACTTGGATGAGGCCCACAAATAACTGTGCTGTCGTGTGTTTGACTCTTGTCTGGGATACTTGTCACATATCACCTCCCATTCTTTCACGTCTGTCTCCGACTGTTTAAAAAAAGCCTAAAATAGTTCAACAATCTTTAAAATATATGCCGTCACTCAGCATCGTATCCCTTAAACAGACTCAAACAGATTAATTAATGAAGATTAATGAAACAAAAACACTACCTGTTCACATGAATGCATGGGAATGTGTATTTTTCCATGACTTAACTATTCTTTTAATATGTGTTGTGTGTTGAATGCTTCGGCTTTTATATGGAGCACCACCCACTTTAATGAAATCAGGCTTGCCGGCTTTAAACGTATCGCCGTTAACGAGTGAGTGAAATTCCATTCAAACAAAAAAAGGCCATGAGAGCGTGTGGTATTCGTCTTTAACTGAACTGTGAAAAACATGTTTACTCCCTTTAAAATTGCATCCTTTGTTCATAATAAGGTAGTGCGGACAATAAGCCCGATTTTTCCTCATTAAACCGAATAAAATAAAGTGCGAAGGACTGAAACCGCTTTAGATTTTCCAGCTTAAATGATGATGACACCAAACACTGTGTGCACTGAGACTATAATAATTTACAAACAAATAATATTCATCCCTGCCCTGACTCGTCTAGACAGTGTGTGTTTTTCATTAATCCGCTGAAATACATTGTTTGAAGTGTTGCGGTTATATCGATGTAAGCAAGCAACGCTTTTGTACCGTTTGCTATTTGATTAGTCTGCTCACCTCTAACTAAATACCAAAAGGGTTGTTCAAACAGGAAGCTAAACAGTGGCGGCCAACTGTTGCCATGACAGCTACAGTAACGCTGGGCGTCAAATGATCCGGTGAGATGTATTCGTACCGCCTGAGAACAACTTTTATGAGGTGTCGTGATTGCGTGTTCAATTAAAACGAATAAAAAAATGTCCTCGAAATGGCTAACAGGTTTCAAAACCTTTAAAACTCACTTTTATCGTCCAAACCGATTTCTATTTCAGTTTTACAACAATCACACTGCATCCTGTGTTTGGTGTTTTCTTTACATTTCACGCTGAGCTTCAAGTGTGATTAAACTGTTTACAATAAACCAAGACGTACTGCAAAATTCTGCAGGCTGCAGAGAAAACGAGGAAATGTTTGGATTGAGCTGTAAAGCAACTGGTCAGCAACCGATCTCATCGCAGCCTCGAATGGATATAGAGCTTATTAAAGTTAACAAGTTGAAAAGCGAGTGCTAATCAACACGATGGAAAACTCACACTCAGATAAATAGCCGACCCTTTGGCTGCTGTTGGCGAGTTTAATCTAATCAAGGACGTCTGTTTCCATGTGCTTTATTGTTGTGAAGCTTCGTGCATCCTCACATGGATGAAAGAGATGGAAACCATCTGAGCCAGACAAGGTTGAACCAGCAACTTTAATGACTCCTTTTTTCCCCTGCTTATCATGTGAGAGAATTACAATAACATCAGCGGCGCTAAGACCTGTCCTGCCTCAGGCTGCAGGGTGAATTACTCATGAGGAGACAGCTAAATATGTTCTGAGCCATATAAATATTTGGTATTTATAAGGGATTTGAAAAGGCCAATGTTCAGGAAACTGGTGGATCTGTCCGGGTGAAAAGACACACAACAGCTGTGACTCTAGACTCCTTTACATCCGACTGGAGTGTAGCCTTTTCCTACGTACAGGCAATAAAAATGAGAAAGCATCCGCCTGTGAAGCAGCTGCAAATATTGTATATACTGTATGATCCTCAACACAAACAGGTAAACGCAGGCGGGATAAAATGTTTATGGCTCTGCTTCCGCCACTTACAGTATACTATCCACCAAGGGCTGTTGAGTACTGGAAAAAGGATGTGGCTGAGTTTGGACATTCCCGTACTTAGGAAACCGCATCTAACACGATGATGGGGAGGGGGTGAGGAGACAGACGCAGCGGCAAAAGCTTTGAAAAATAGGCCTGTCAACTGATTGTCAGACGTAACTGAGTTTAACGTTCATTAAAAAATGCACACAGGGACAGGTCAGGAGCATTTAGAAACCTTGTCAGATGACGAGCCAGCGTGGCTAAATGCAAAAAGTGATGTTTAATGTTGTTGTGGGGTTGCTATATTTAGGACACTCTGCACAAACAATGTAACCTCCGACTTGTAAATACAGCGGAAGAGAAACACGTCTGATCGCTGACAGGTGAGTTATTCAAAGATTTATTTGAAGGATTTTGTTGTTGATTTCAGAATTAAGACAACATCTCTCGTGCTTTATGGGGACACTCATAGTGAATCATAGCGCTGTAACGCCTTCTGATGCACTATATCAACATGTCATATCATAGCTGTTCGATCAAAAACACTTTTTTCTATGTGTGCATGTTCTCTTCTGTCTATCTTATCGACCGATTAAAATTGTTGTTTTGTTACATTATGTATGTTGGATAGTTTTTCATTCACTGATGATAACATATTTAAATTTTTGTGATAAATGTGTATCATTACATAATTTTAGGTTTATTTTGTGAGCTAGTTTTTTAATCCGCCTGAAAAAATTAATTATAACCTCCAAGTGTCCTGTTAATGTTTGTGAATAGTCTTAATAGGTTGACTAGCTTATAGTACATTATGACAGTGTGTGTTATACTCAACAGTGAAAATATATTTTGTCTTTTTCTTATTTTGAATATATGATTTATTATTTTATACGTTCAGGTTTCATTACTACAGCGGACAAGCTTTTTATGTAATTCTCTGACTTTATGATGAAGAATACTTATAAATAAATAAATATGTTTCAAAATGTCCTTCACTTCACCGAACAAATACAATGATAACTTATGACACTGCATGGACTGTTAAAGCATACTATGAGTTCTTACTACAGCTGATTGTGGAGGTGTGTGTAGAGGTGGTCATAATGTGTTATAAGCCACATCAGTCAACCTCCAGTTCATAACTAGTCAAGAGCATCCACAAGTCCTAATTTATTATAAGTCACATCCATAATAGTTTATGACTGCTGACATAGTGCATCCGAGAGCATTATGTGTTTATGAGTGTAGTCATGATGTATTATACATTATAATGCACTATAGATGTGGTCTTCATAGAAGGTTTCTCCCTTTCAAAAACAAGCATGATATTCTGTTCCACGGCGCGACGGTTGTCATAATGTTGACCCTCCCTTTTAATCAGCAAACAGTCACTGAGCTGAGACCTGTCACTTCCTGAAAAAGCACCTGGGAGAAGGATTCACGCTCAGTTAAACAAAATATACACTGCCGCTGTGATTCAGAAACAGTTTGACTTGAGGGGATTTATATTCTGGATTTCATCAAGCTTGCCGTATGAATCGTAAAATGTAAAACAGTAGCATTATTCGCTGCATATGTTACTTAAGTGAATGCATTTGTTGTGCAAGTAGTGTTGAGCTCATCATTATTTTACCTCTCAAAGCCAATTTGTCTGATGGATTTCTCCCACGGTGAACCTGGACAAAAACATGAAGTCAGTTAGTGAATATTAACATTGTTTGGCACAGAAATAAACCATAACACCTTTATATCACAGTCATTAAAACAAACTGGTTTTACAGGTGGTAAAGCAGCTGTGGAAATGATGATTTTCATTACTGTATTCAGTATATGTACAGCCAATTAATTAATAAACCCTGAAAAAAGCTGCTTTTAATTATTTGTACAAGACAGAATATATATATACATACATACACACACACACACACACACACACACTTCAGCTCATATTTCATTTTCAGTTGTCGTAAAATAATCAATATTTCTTTGATCAAAACAAGAAAATAAAAACATTTCATGTGAGCTTTGTTTCCACAGTCTGGACTGGATGAAGTGTTCCTGAACGTCACTCCAGTGCTCAGAGAGAGGAGATTTCCAGGTATTCAACTCGCACACTGAGAAGAACTGCCGAAGGCTGACAGGCCTTTGTTCTACAGCCAGAGAAAACAAAACATCAGCTCGTGACTTGAGGATCTCGACTTAATGACATATCGATATATCCGGCTGTTTTGTCAGTGTATTGGGACATTAATTAGGTGGTGAACTGCAGAAGTTTCTCATTTTTTGGAGAGCAGTGAGGAGGAGTGAAGATGTTAAACACACTTCACTGAATCAAATAACCTCTGTGCAAAACACTTTCACTTTCAAGAGGTTGCTATTCTTAAAAAAAAAAAAAAAGAGGTTTTGCAGCAACTTTTCTACCATAAAATAACTCTGTGATTTACAGAGTTTCCTAAAGTAAACTGCTGCCAACTGTAGCTGCTGTTAGCTAATGTAGCTCAGTTTGTTAGCCGGGCTGTCCGGACCGTGAACTCACAGGCGTTTTGGACCTGTCACTTTGAAAAGGTTAATTTGCAAATAGAGGAAGCGGAAGATAGCAGAAAATGAGCGTCAAGAACTAAGACAAAAAACAATTTGAAGGCTTTTCTCATAAATGAAACACACATCATGTATCCAGTAAATGGAATGAGTCACACTGTTAGGCAATTTGCCTGAAAGAGGAAACTAAATTCCACTCAAGGTGAATAAAACGGTAATGGACTGTCAGTACAAAGCCTAGTGTTTCTTTATTACTCATCAGTGACAGAAAGAGCTGCAGAAATAGCTTCACTATGACCGCGGCGATGTGTGTTTTGTTGTTGCGGAGGTCCAGCTGTCAAATGGAAACTCCTGACACCAGCTCTGATATTAAACACTTCACAGAGTCAAAACAACATGTACAAATCAACTATTATTCTGCAGGGGCAGCAATGCTTTGTTATCTAGGTGACATGACATCAAATCAATATAACAAATTTACCTCAATGATGATTTCTTTCAGCCTCTGCACCACTTTTCTTGCATACCGATAGAAGTTAGGTTGCATTGTGAAACTAATTAATGGCAATGCAATCAATATTTTTTAATTAACTAATGATCTGCAGGATGTTTCCGTTAACGTGTTAGCCTTATGGCTTGATTAGCCATCGGTATACTAGTTTGTTTTGGATCATTCTGCCATCTAGTGGTTGAAAAAACAGCACGATGCACGCACTAGTAGTACATTATATTAACTTTTCAGTGCTCTAATTAGCTAGCTAATTCACTATTGCATTTACAAGCCAAAGATGTTAAGTGAACACAGAAACAGGTCCACTGCTGTTGTTGTAATCCCTAACTATCACCCGCAGAGGTTGATAAAGGTCATAGATTACTTAATGCCCCATTTAAATCTTCAAATAGAAACTCTTTAACTTAAAATGTCAGCCGAGTGACGACAGGCAAAACACAGTCCGTTCCAGTAATTCTCCAATCCAAACATCTGCAACACCTTACTTCACCCAGCCCAAACTGAGCTTACAGGTGGACGAGGAAACCCGTCCTGTGTGTGTGATATCATACGCAAGGAATGCCAGAGGTAAAGTCAGGCCAGTCTGATCCATACGGTGAGGAGAGGAATGTTGTGTAATACAGTCTGAACGCAGCATGGAGACTTCTGGAAAAGTGCGTGAGAGTTTCTGCCCGTTGATGTGAGGCCGCTTTCCACCCCAGCTGAGCACCAAAAATACCTGTCCTCAGACTTTATGTGAACATCATAAAACACCCTTTGTACTTGCAGGGCCGTTAACCTCTCAGCACAGCATTTCTTTGCACTTTCTCTTCTATCTCTGGAGCCTAATGCCAGTTGCCCTTTTCCGCAGAGACTGGTAGGGGGGTGATATGCAGCGTCAACATTTTCAGCACGTCATAACAATAATCGGAACAATCAGCAAGCAGAGAGAGAATTCAGTCTAACATTTATGGAAAGGTGAACGCGGCATGTGTGGATATGGAGGGCGTTAAAGTTCAACAATGCTGAGACTTAATGAAGACTATCCTCTGTGGAATTGGTAACAAAACAGCCATTCAACAGGCCGTTTGCTCCTTATGAGCTGGTGAAATGTCCAATGCCATCAGATATGGGCGTAGTAATCCTTTTTTATGGTTTTGTTTTAACCTACTTAGTTGCCAGATGGGCGGGGGTTGCCACTTAGGACAATAACTCCCAAAGTTAAGACAATCACAGGAAAGTATTTTGAAAGTCAGTGAAGTGTATTTTTTTGTTTGATGATTAACCTGACATTATCAGAAATGAAGTGAGCTCCACCCGTCTTGGCACTCTTTGGTTGAAGCGAACGCTCCTGACTGTTTGTAAATGCAGTTCCCACCGTGTCGAGTCAGCACACAGGAATGACAGATGACTCCAAAGGAAGCCAGCCGCTCAGCTCATCTGGTGACCGGTCACTGACCTGCTCTAACAGCTGGAGGTGTTAGCTTTTTTGGAAAGGTTTTCTCATTCATACTCAACTCAGTTTACTGCTCTAATGGTGTATTTGGCTACGAGCAACAGAGGAAATTGTATGAAGTTATCTGGAGGGAGGATAACCGCCTCACCGCGACGGAGGACTCCTTGTTTATACTCGGCTGCCAAAAGGAAAAGGGTGTCAGGGGGCTAAATGCCAGATATAGAAACCTGAGATAAGGCATTTACACAGAATGTAAGCGGCAGATTAAGGGGACAAAGCGTAATGTCCGACTTCCTGTTTCATATGTCAAAAATAAAAATAAAAATAGGAATAGGATGACATTACCTTCAGGAAGTGGAAATCCTAACAATATGTATACAAATCACATCATCACAACAGTGCTGAAGTTTTCAGATACTGAATGGCTGTAAAATATTGTGTCTTAATGTTTTTATGTGCTGTAGAAAAGTTTACAACGCAGCACAGACATTGTGATATTTTTAACGACAGTCTTAAGTGTCTCTTTAGCTCCAGATGAAGTTTTTCATCGTGTGTGTGTATGTGTGTGTGTGACGTTATATTTCTCCACCCTGTGCCTCATTAATTGTCAAATGACAGCCAGGAAACCACCAGCTGTTCACTGCAAAGCAATTCCTGAGCGGCCCAGCGCTCATACAGGGACTTTATCTGGAACATTTAACAGCAATGACTCGAGATTCATTAAAAGTTACAATGGAGCTTTGTGATATATCGTCTGAGACAGAATCCTGAACACTGATATTTGATAATTAGTAAAAAACACAAAGTAGCTGAGAGTTATATGCAGAACTTTTAACTGCTGCTCTGTGCAGCGGTGACGTCCTACAAGTAATTG
Organism: Miichthys miiuy; assembly: GCA_036365135.1. Lineage (NCBI taxonomy): Eukaryota > Metazoa > Chordata > Actinopteri > Sciaenidae > Miichthys > Miichthys miiuy. The sequence goes on along the minus strand of CM071617.1, from coordinate 6,742,728 downwards.
AGTTGGGTAGCAAACTATGTACAGGAAATTACTGTGATAACCTTTAAAGCAAAAGATAAAGTTCAGGTTCCCTTTACAGGAAAATTCACTTGTCAGGGTGAAACAACAAACCTTAGACAGTATAAAACATGGACATAGTATCCGTGACGTCACCCACAGGTTTCTGAAGAACTGTTTTAAAGCTCAGTGTGTGGTGGTGACTATCTTGGTAGTCCTGCCTCTGCCGCCTCCTGGCTAATCTAAAAATGGGCAAAGACGTGGATCACTGATGGACCTGAGGCAGGTTGAATTATAAGTCACCTGTAACGGCACTTACCTGTCAATCGAAGTGACCACTCTGTTGATTATGCCTAACTTTAAGCCTTAATATAATTTGAACAGGTGAGGTCTATAAAAATTCACCCTCAGTACAGTTGTCACGAACGGGAAATTAGCTACAGAGACCAAAACTGTTTTTTGTACCAGGCTGTAAACATGTTTATTTCTGCTGTGAAGTTGGACATTTTAACATGGGGACTTATGGAGACTGACTCACTTCTGGAGACAGACAGACTTTAGAGGAAACTGCAGTTTTTGGCACGTTGGGAGGTCGCTACTTGGAAACAACTGAACTTTAGTTTCTCGTAATCAAGCTGAAGGTTTCTGGTCACGTCGAGTGTCTATTAGTTTATGACCACACACCTCGAAATTCATTTTGACATTTTTCACCTGACAGAGGCAAAAGATGCAACAGGAGACTAAACCAAAGTGGTGGACAGACCGACAGACAAACACTGGCACCCAAAGCAAACCAGAAACATACAGTACACTTTCATTTTTAAATAATAATAATTTATTAAAATAGGCTGGGCACTTTAGTTTTTAGAAAACTTTATTTAAACTGGAGTAAATAGTGTGTTTTTGGGGACTATTTTCAGCTGCGGATTAACATTTTGTGCTCTCTTGAGTACTTGCAGCAGCAGAATGGTGTTCGTGGGATTGATTCAAAATAAACTACAGTGCAAGTTCATGTTAATTAAGGAACATGTGACACAGTCTGAGTCTTAAAAACTATCTTGTTGTTTTTAATATCTATGAACCATTGTGGTACTAAGTGGTTTTATACTCAACTGACTGATGGCTGATATAAAAATTAAAGCTTTTCAAAGTTATGCTGCAATTTACAATCCAAGTAACTATTGTCCAGTTAAATAGATAGATTAATTCACAGATAATAAGACATACTGGTGGATAAATACAGTGGACAGGTAGATAAAATTTATGGTCTCATCACACCGAGGCTTGAGCTGCCAAAAACTGCAGTCCTTGAGACCTGAGTAATAAAGATCTCCTTGAGTGAATATTTAGTCTACCCTCTCTGAACGGCTCTGTGTGTTTCTGCCTGAGGTGATAAGGTCTGTTCTGCCCTGTGAGCAAAGTTGGCTGTACTTCCACGTTTGGAAAGCGTCTTACCTCCATTAGAAAGAACAAGTCATTAGAACACAAGGTCAGCGTCTGTCTCGTCTAGACGCGTTCAAATTTTACAGTTTGATACAGAGTTTCATGAGAAGCCCAAGGCCAACTATTAACACCTTCCCAACACTGAGTCAGAAGCTCGCAGTGTTTGCTTCACTGGTTTTTTTTCTACGTGGACATATGGCACAAGGAAGCTAATTACACTGAGGAATGTGTTAGATTCATAAATCTTCATGATGTGACAAAATCCAATAAGAGGGAGGATATTTCTAGAAATCATGAATCATTATTAGAGAGCATATTTTACTTACTCATGTCTTCACTTAGTTTTTCTGGATGGAAACTTTCTCCTCAGGCTGTGAAAAAAACGACACCGTCTCTGGTGATATACAACTCCGTGACACTGCATCAGTAGTTCAGGTCAGAGTTTAAGCACAAAACGGCCTGTGTGATGAATGGGAACACATGTGTGCACGCAGTCTGTCATGAACGTGTGGCTCAACGAGTAGACATCTATCCGTTTTGAGTAATCAGAGTGAGTAAGTTGTTTCAGGGGGAAAAAAGCCACTAAGTGCTGAACTGTTTCTATACTGCACAACATATCTGTGAAACATTGACTGACAGCAACTTCAATCATTCCCACTCGGCATCCTGTACGTCTGTTTCTACTCTATGTAACTCCAGGTACTATTACCTGCGAGTAGTAAGTCACACACCACCAACTATTTCACTGATTTTGGAGAAACTGGATCATATTTTACGGAGAACATGTTTTAGTTTTCCCCTCTGGTGTCCAGCTCCAGCTTTATGATGGACATTAAAGTAAACTGCTCTGAACTGTAGCTGCTGTTAGCTCAGTTTGTTAGCCGGGCTGCCCGTTCTGTAAGCTCACAGCACCAAGGGAATGTTAAGTGTTTGTGGGAACGTTTGTGGTGTCGTGCCAGAACAGGAGCAAGTAGTAGTAGTAGTAGCTTCAAGTGTTAACTTCAGATATAAGATGATTTACTGACTATTCAAACAATGGAAGAAAAAATTGGATTTAAAGAAAATTCTGATTTTTTTTCAGAGACAGCAAGCTCACATAGTTGTTGTTTTTTTGTCTTCACTTTTATTTAAATGTGGCGACGTCTTCAACACCAAAACCCCAACGCTGTTTTTACTGTCATGCAGGCTGGAGCTTCAAATGTACACTGATCACTGGGGTATCTTATAAAGCAAAGAGTATCGTTTTGTATAAAGCGTGTTCATGAAGTTTGCATTTATTAGTACTGTCCGACTTATGCTTCCTGTGTGGCTTATCTCAGCCGGCCATGTGGTCAACATTTTGAGAGACATTTCCTTAGAGTCACGATGATACAGTGCTGTAATATAATTTCTACATTTAACTATTGACCTATTGAAAAAATTACTACATAACATCTGTCAAGCTGTCATGCACATGCACGTATTCATGGCAGCACCTCCTGCTGCATGTTAGCCAAAGTGATTTAATAGATTTAACTTAATCACACACAGGACTTGAGATCTAAACCCCTCCGGTGTCAAAGTCTTTGTAAACCACCCATCCTGCCCATCTTTGCATGTTTCTAACACGACTGGACTGAAAGAAATGTTACCACTGAACATAATCCAGCGACACGTGTTTCCATTTTGCAGAATACAAACAGAGACAACGTTGAAACTGTTACAATTGAACCAATATTAAAAATGAAATTTATTGTGGCTTTAATAGTGTGTTTGTTTGCAGTGTGTGTGTGTGTGTGTGTGTGTGTTTGCAACCAAAACTAAAAGTCAAGTCCATCCTTCACCTTCTTTGTGGATTCTTGACCCGTGACTCGCTTTGATTTCAGCATACATACTCTACATGGACCATAAGGGCTGCAGTGTACTCACAGGTGAAGTTGGAGTCGATGGTTTTCACTGCCAGGAGGCTGTTGACGGTAATCTGATAGATGATGTGGAGCAGCAGGAAGGACATGCTGGTGAAGCAGAGGGACTGCAGCAGACGCCCTGTGTGGCCTGGAGGAGGAGAGCAGCTACAGTGAGTTCACCACCACCACCACTCAGTTTAAGGATTTCCACATGTTATTACTGCCGCTCAAGCACAGAAACCTAGAAAAAGTCTCTTTGCTGGTTATTTTTTTAAACACAAGGGTGATTTTTATTTTTTTTTTGTGTTGTGCAACTTATTTCTGGATTCTTGTTGCACAATTAGGGCAGAGCAGCAATACATATTCATGTGACCAGTTGTGAAGTTTGGAGCCGTTTTTGAGTGAATTAGTAAAGAAAAAAAAGGTGAAGGTGATTGGGAGAGTGCCCAAGGGAGATTTTTTGTGAATCCCCGATACATATCCTGGTTAAGAACTGGCAACAGCGCCACAGAGCGAAGCTTATTTCTGTTCACAAGTCAAATAAGCACTCTGGTGGACCACAAGACCTCTAATTCTCTCAAAACCAGCCTTTATACCTGATTTGTTTCTTTGGTTTCTGGCTTTAGTGGTCGTTCATGTTCGCAAGAGCTCGGACTTGGCTGTCCAAGACCGTAAGATCAACATATAACGTAGGTGTTGACTGACCCAGTGTCTTTCTTTAATGTAGGTAAAGAACACAGCTGCCAGCAGACATTACTGATCCTGGGAGGGAAGGATGAGGAGCTCCCACAGCTGCTCCACACATGGCTATTTTATAGTGCACCTACAGGTATTTGGGATAATTTCAGGAGTTGTTATGGTGATAATTCTCTACAGTAGGATTTTTCAGACCACATCTTATTATGAAAATGAAAATGTTCATCTTCAGAGAAGACACAAGCTTGATTGGACTCTTCTTCTTTGTGGAAGAAATGACAATAATGTGCCCTGAAAGATTAAATCGTCCCACATTGCTTCACGATTTGGTTCACTGCTTCTACACAGGGCAAACATCTCCATCTCATTAGATTTACTGCATCCTTGCAGGGGAACACATAACAGTTTTATTATAGTGTATGGCAAAATATCCTGGCTAAGGTGAAGCGCTACTGCTGAGCCTCTGGGCGATTCGAGGGCTAACCTTATCAAATGTGTGCAACCCACGGCAGGCAAATTAAATGTTGAAGTGAAAACAATTTGTGCTAATTTCCCATTGCAATTCCCCGGGCTTTCACAAAGGGGGAAAAGAATGCTTGTAAATATGAGGTATGAGGACTGTTAGTGAGTTTCTGCGTCCAAATTGGTCCTGAGGCTCTGGACAACACAACTGTTCTGGCTCTGGCCTCCTTTTTTCCTTTTTGTAATAGAGCATTTTTGTTGTGTGACGGCCTTCTTTGTCTTGTTTGCCTGACGCTCATCTTGAATTAGTACTTCGTTCCGCTTCATTATTCAGTCTCAAAGCGCCGTCCCAAGAGCACTTTTTAAAGGCTTCACAAAAAACAGAGAGCATTGTTCAGTTTTAACAGTTGTTTTTGTTCCCAATCAAAGAATAGTATTTTATATCATTTGATAGCATTAGAGTACGTATCCACAATCAGAAAATAACTTTTTATTTCGCCTTTTTTTTTTATGTCTCTTGAGCAATGACAGTATAAAGACTGGACAGAGCATGAGTGACGTCACCCGTAGGGCCGTTTTGAAGCCGAAAATCTGTGGCATTGGCCCACGTTGGCTGTACTGCTTATTCCACCTCCTAATTTAAATATCAGCAAAGACGTCAATCATCTGCGAGCCAAATGATGTCTGGGCGCTCAAATAATCCATCTATAACGGTACCTACTTGTCAATCAAAGAGGCCACGCTGTTAATTATGGGCAACTTTAAGCCTTAATATAATTTGAATGAGTGAGTTTAATAAAAAAAATTATCTATAGAGACCAAAACTGTTTTTGTACCAGGCTGTAAACATGTTTATTTCTGCTGTGAAGTTGGACATTTTAACATGGAGGCTTATAGAGACTGACTCGATCTGTAGCCAGCCTCAAGTGGCCGTTGCATTGGAGTTTTTAGGACTTCCACATTGGCTTAATTTTCCAGCCACGGACGTTGCCGTTTGCTCTTGACGAATGCTCAGTCTCTCAAAACATTGGACACAAACCAAATTAAACTTCTTGTGTCACTATTTTGCAGCGTAAATTGCGAGTCAGACTCAGATTTAGAAGCTGGTACGTGAAATAAACAAAGTCAGAACACAACAGGTAGAGTATCAGAGTTTAGTGAATGAATCCACTTGGATAAAAGTCCTGTCTGAAAGTACCCTTAAGATCTGACATGGTCTTACTAAATCATAGTGTCAGAGAGGCATAATGAACTGTTGAGAAGTTCCTGCCAGATGATACAAAGCAGGAAAGACGGAAAAAAAAGCCAAACTCTGTGATGCGTTAAAGCCAGACACCGTCTGTTAGGAGTCTACTAGCTAAAACACAAACCTGATAAATCATCCATAACATCAAATATTTATACAAATTCATGCAACGGTACTAAAAGACTCCCCAAAGGCAAATTGTCATGTCAGTGCCCATTCAACAAGGCATATAGCACCCCACTGTAAAGCCTTTTAAAATGCCTGCTACCCATACGAGAGCAACAGATTTTGTTCACCTCCACTGAGAGTTGAACGTGGAGCCAAATACTGCAATTACGACATTAGAGAGTAAATTACAAACAACAACAACAAGTTGCATAAGATATTGTTTGTCTCCAGTTAGGATTGGAGTCTTGTATGCTGACATATCCTTGGGCACGCCACACTGCTGTGGATTTTTAAAGCAAATTACACCTAATGAATTATTCATGTGGAACATTTGGTTTAAATCAACTTTACCGATTAAACTGCCACATGTCCTTCAAGATTCAGCTGGTAAAATGAAGCAGACCATCAAGACAAAGCACCGAATTTAGCTCAATCCCTCTAAAACAATTAAAAAATGTCTGCACGATGAGATGCAGTTTGTGCTGTCTGTGTGTATCCAGGATGTCTGCAGTGGGTTTTCGTACGATAATTAAGTGAACAATTTAAATGTAATAAACCGCAGCCAACGGGGAAGAAACACACTGTCACTATCTGTTTAAGATTATCATCACTACACATTTATCTCTGACCTAAATGTACACAATCTTAACTTAAATATACAAATAATCTTTTAAAGTACAAATTAAATCATCCTCAACCACAACCAGCTGTTGTTTAACATCAAAATAATGTGGCACACGGACCTTTTTCCTTCAGTAACCAGACAAATATTTACATGCAGTTATTGCAGTTTCCAATCATTTCATAATCAGATAATTTCATAAAAGACTCTGCTCGCTGAAACTTCCTCTTTCAGCCCGATGGCAGACAGATGGTTTACCGTGACAGGTGTTACACCAGAAGAATATCTCGTACTACCTGAGCCTGTGGCGATTCGCATGTGTGACTCACTTCTTTTGTGTTTTTGCCTCTGTGCATGTTCACCCGAAATATCTGATTAAAGGTTACACAAACTTTGGAAAAAAAAGAGCTTTGATGATTCGCTGGATCAGCATTTATTTTGGAAATATGAATAATTATCATACAGGGGTTGTTTGCTTTCTGCTAACATCATTTTGAGAAGACTACTGTATTACACTGTATGTAAATTCACAAAGTTTGCAAGGTGTAAAGATCTGAACAGAAGTCTCATTTTTTAAGTTATATTAAAACCTGTTGACAAATTGATAATAAAAACTGATTAATACACAAAATAACGTGTAATATCTTACACGTTACCTTAAAGCAACACTGTGTAATCTTTCTTGTCTGTTCTCACACTTTGTACCTTTGTGCTTCAGGTTCGATCACCCGCGAGAAATATGTAACGTTTCATGGCACTAAGTCACACACCACCAACTATTTCACTGATTTTGGTGAAACTGGATCATATTTTATGGAAAAAAAAATGTTTTCTGCTGCCAACTGTAGTTGCTGTTAGCTAATGTTAGCTGCCCGGACTGTGAGCTCAGAGCAGAAAATGTCAAGCTGTCATGCCAGAACAAAAGCTGGGCAATGTAACCAGGCTCAGCAGCCTCTACATACATATTAAAAAAGACCAAAGAGGACGTTGGCGGAGGAAGCTAAGAAGAAAAAAGGAGAGAGTGACTGAAAAGGAGCCACTGGACAAGAAAAGTAAATCTGGGACCTTTTTAGTGGCTGGCGAGAGCTTAGTGAAATAAAGGGCTAAAAGAAAGACGCCGAGCTGGGCTTCTTTCTGCTGGACTAGTAAGTAATATTAATCCATATCTATTAGTCCATAGTTCCACTTGAATTTGTCTATCATACATTAGACACACAATCTGTCATAGTCTCTTTGGCTACAGGCCACATTTATATTTATATAAAAAAAAGACCATGTACAATCTGAATTTACTGCCATGTGTTGAACCGTGTTTGAAGTCGACAGCTATCAGACGCATGAACAATGAGCTTTACTAGAAGACTTCTCTCTTTAAGTATTGATGAGAGTGTAAGTGGTCCACTTTCTCTGCTCCCTCCTCTCTTCCTCTTTTACTTCCTGATTGTTATTTCAGCTGGAGACGAGCAGAGACAGCTCTCGGACTGGATGTTGTTCCCTCCACCAATATGAGTTTATGTATTATTAAACACTGCATGTGGTCTCCGACAGAAACTCACATTATGTTTAGTATTTTTGCGGTGAGGGGAGTGCATAAAGGCGCGGCTGAAGTTGCCAACCACAATCCCACATTCATCGGCCGTGAGGAGAACAGTCACCTCAGTCGCTTCTCATAAACCTTCACTCTGATTTATATTTCTTTGGAGGGAGAGCGGCTGCTGCGTAGCAGTTGAAGGACGATGTGGAGGCTATTTTTAGCCAGATTTTCGGGGTGGCTTTCATTTTCTGAAGTATTTTCTGAACCAAAGAGCTTAAATACCTCAACTTTCACATTGGTTGGATTAACTAATAACACTTCAAATGCACGCAGGTCATGGTATTATGAAATGAAAGCGCTCTAAAGAATCAGTGGAGCCTTAGGAGAAACTTTTATATCCCTCCGATAACTGAAGTGGTTAGGCGTTTTCAAAAACAGGCCTCATCTCAATTTTCTTTTTCTTTCTCTGAAGGATATATTACAGACTCTTTTTGGGTTTCTTTCTGCAGCATGTGTGTTCAGTTTTCTTCTCTTTTAAGTTATACAGACATTATCTCTGCAAATAAACCAAACCAAAACCCAAAATGTCAATTTGCATGGAGTGGACATCAGATCTGACCCCGATAGATCACGTCTTTCTCTGTCAGATCTGGCCAGCCGTGGATCATTTTTATTTTTACAGATGGACTGATGCCCGCACTAACCAATATTACCTTTCATGGACTGAACTATGTGCCAAATCCATCCTCATCTCAAGGAAATTCAAGTCCCCTGGAGAAAGGCTGGCTTACATTAGAGAGAACAATATTGCAATTCAAACTGGAGGCTTTTAGGAAACAAGTCAAGATTCTCTAGGCGATGAATCCAAAGCCGTTGAACGTGTGAAGTTTAAAGAGGATTACACAAGAGATCTTACCCTGCATTGTTGTGCTTGTGGGCTCCGCGAAGAGTGGAATAAGCAGGAGGTAGATGAGGTAGACGAAGGACAAGGCATTGTACCTGAACAGGCAAGCTGCAGAAACAAAGACACAAACAAACACACAGACTGAGCAGCAAATCAACGAGAACACTCCATTTTAAAAACACCACTAATTCAATAGTGCTCTGTGCGCATTTCATAATGTTTAACAGTAAATAAAGTGCAGAAGCTGGCAGTGGTAACGAGCTGCCTGGTCAGGAGTCGTCACTCAAATAAACTAAACACAGATTTGAAAGGAACATGTGGTGAAACTCATTAAAATATTCCCGGTGTAGAAAAGCTGCTCGTTGCAATAAAAAGCCAGAACATTCCTGTGACCAAACTTCACACTCACAAGCCTCATTATCTGTTCGTCTGGCTGCATCACAAAGAAGAACACAGCCTGAGCTTTATTTAGTCATTCAGGGACGTTTGTTTTGAAGTAATCACCTGATAGTCTTTGGGTGTTAAGAGAGATGACTGAAGCAGCCAGAGGCCAGCTGTGCAGCTTCATATCGTATGTGAAGGTTTCGAATCCCCGTGGCATTTCATGGATTGTGAGCATTATAGAAACTGGATATTTTTTATGATGGAGCTTGACTAAACAAAATCTGTTGTGGCGTCACACATCAGACGCCCCTAACATGCTTGATGTTTTTCAAAAACAGGAAAATAAATGTCTCAATGACATGTGACGGTTGCCAAAAATTGAAATGAAAACAGCCACGTGGAGCGTGAAGAGACGTCACAAGCGGTGTCTGAAAATACTTCAGTGTTTGTTTTTAGGCTTTTTGATTTTACGGAGGCCCCCGTTATCTCAGGATAATAACATTTGTTATTTCAGTGAAAATAACTTGAGCTCTCGAGAAAGTAAATGAAATAAAGTCATTATCACGAGAAAACAGAGGAAATAACAGCTTAAGGCTTAATTAATTAATTAATTTTAATATTTTTCTATTTCGAATCTTTAAATCTGATCAATTCTAATAATATTTTCACTTATCATTTTTGCATTCCTAATTTTCCTTAAATTTAAATGTGTTAAATTTAATGTATGACAGTGACGAATGTTAAGAATATAAAGGCAATGAGCTTCTTCTTTATAACAATGAATCTCCTTTACAACCTCAATTATTAGTCAGTTATCAAATTGATGACTATTAATCAGAAAATAGTTTGATAATTGATCAATTGTTTAAGTATAACATCCCGTTTCCAGCTTCTGAAATTTGAGGATTTGCCAGCTTTGTGGTGTGACAGTTTACTTTAAATTAAGCCGAGCTTGAGTTTCGTGCACTGTTTCAGTATTTAGGATGCGTCACTACCAAGCGGCAACCTCCGTGGCTGTGAAGTGAAGCCAACGCAGAAGTACCAAAAACTGCAGTTCCTTGAATGACCACTTGAGGCTGGCTACAGAACGAGTCAGTCTCCATAAGCCCCCACGTTAACATGTCCAACTTCACAGCAGAAATAAACATGTTTACAACATGGCGGCACCACAGATTTTAAGCTACAAAGCTGTGACGTCACGTCCGTTCTTACTGTCACTGATCACTACACGACACTGGATTATGTAACTGCACACAGTCACCCTTTCCAGAACACTCCTCCCACACACACACACATATTTATATTTAAACACACCCCGTGGAGGCACATAAAGGAAGTCTTTTGAGCTCATGATGAAAGTTAAAACGCTTAAGTGCAAACATGACTTCCAAAAACCATTAATTGATGTATTGATCCCCCTCCCCCCAAGTCAGACTGACCATCTGCCCTGATCGGTGCTTTTACCAGTTAAACGGCTCACATCACCTGCTGACTGAACGTCAATTAACCCCGCACCTAAAATGAACCACACTGTAGCAACACTTACTCGTGCATGTGCATGAAGCCTGAGTACTTGCTCAGCTCAGATACTAGCTCACGTAACATTTACAGCTCAGAGTTTGCACAAAATATATTCACGTCTTACATTTCTTTGAACATTTTTAGGTCAGGAGGTAGCGTGGCAGAGAAGGGAAGTACACAGTAACCTTGTACAAAATGTGGACACACAGTCTGACCTCCCAAATTTCTCTTCACGGTTATATCAACAAGCACGAAGTTTACAACCTGGTCGGCTGCGTGAGTTACCGTCTCAGTGGTAGAGATCCGGGCAGCTGCCGGTCTTGAACTACTGAAAAATTACACTTAACTGCTGAAAATGGTGCTTTTATTTATCTTTGCACACTCAATGGACCTATTCATTGACATCTGACTTGGCTCTGACTTTTCCCTTGCTGGAGCCCTACAGTAAGTGAACGTCCTTGTTTTCTCTGTGCTCAGATACAGACCAATGAAAACTAACAAAAGTTAATAAATGTGTTGAGGACTGTCATCATTTAAGAAAACCACCAACATCTGAAAATTATGTAGATTATATAATCACATCTATATGATTAAATTTCACGTATGCCAGATACTGCTAAGATGACAACAGAAAAAATGTGTGTGTTCCCTTTTTCTCAAACAGGAGGTTCAGCTAAAGCCTCGAGGGTGAATGACTCACAATCTTAAATTTTTGTTCTCACTCTGCACCATTTCTATGCACACCCACTTCATTTTATCTTTGTTAAATGTGCCATTAAATGAGCTCTAAACCTGCCTGTTTCACCCAAGTTGGCAGTCTGGAGCGCAAGCTGTCTCTGTTATCCCAAAGAAGTAAATTTGTATCTATACTGTGCAGAGATATAGATAATCTATCTGCATCTGCATGGCTCAGCTCCAGCTGTTATAGCCTGCAGACACTTGACCGCAGTCTTCCTGACCATTTGCCTTCTCTGTATGACTCACCATCTGAGGATTTTTACACAGGGAATGAAAATAAACTGCCGTTGTTTTCAGACATCAGATTACTGCCATTCAACGTCTGAATCAGGCTTTTGTCTCCCCCAGTAAAAAGTTATTATAACAGCCACACAAAGCTCAAACACAAGGAGAAGGAGGCCAGCCTTAAATGTGAAATCAAAGCCAACTGACTTCAGAGTTTGAGCCTAAAAACATTTTTAAAAAAAGAGATAAGGCGGTTCAGTACCGGGCCAGACCGAGCACTGGGTGATAACAGAGGAATTTAAACCCCTCTGAAGAAAATAATGAAGAGCATACCACAGTCTATACCACCACTGTGCAGAGCTTTACTGTCTTCATCACGCTGTGAAACTTGAAACTAAGTGGATGATGGATCCAGAATGACATCCAGAATTTAAGGTGTTTAATCCGGGTTTGAACAAAAACTGCCTACTAGGCATGACATAACACATCTTGTAGCCGGTTATTTCATTCAGAGATACAATTAATGACTATTTTCATTATTAATCTCCAGTTATCTTTTTCTTAATAATTAATTATTTTGTCTATGTCCACATTCCCAGAGTTCATGTTGATGTCTTCATTTTGTCTGATTAGCAGTCCGAACCCAAACATGATCAGTTTACTATCATAGAACAGGAAGAAAACATGGAAATATTCATTTTTGCTGCCACAAACCTAAATTTTAAAACAAAATGTTAGCTCACTGAAACTGAAATTTCAAACCTTAACTGCCAATAACTAGCTCACATTAGCAAGCACGAATTATGAATTATTATGAATACAACTTTTGTGTTTGTAAGAGGAATATTTCAGAAGTTGCATTCACTGTCAGTAGCCTGGAATCATTAGCCTGCTAGCACGCTAAAAGGCCAAACATTAAGTATTGATGTTAGTTTGATTAAAATAAAGCTACAAGGTGTTAATGTTAGTGTTTCATACACGAGTTACACATACTTGTGTCACAATAACATTGAATTTTCCCACAGCTCTCCTCTTCATGTCTCTCTTTTTCTACTTTGAATCTCACATTAATGTCATTTTTTTTCTCCATTAAAAATAATTGAAAAGAAATAAAAAGAAATTATCAAATTATGACTATAATTAAATCTTTTTAAACCTGAACACTATAATTTGTTCTTAGCATTGTATTTGTCTGAGTTTTTATTTTACTGTGTGTTCGGCTAAGCTGAACATAATCAGTTGAAAGGCACATTTGACAGCTTACTTTTCTTTTTATGGCAAAAAAAAAGTCAAAACACTTATTTTTCTTAACATGACCTTTGATTTTAAATTAACGGACTACACCAGAACTAAATTTCTACTTCATTTTCAGAGGTAGCTGTTCTGTTTCTGCTTGATTTTGATTGAATAGTTTTGTTCCTATGTGTTTAGATTTGAATAGACGATTCAAATACCTTTTCAGTGGGTTAAAAACATTATTTTTTACACAACCACCTCTCCTCTGGTGGTGCCAACTCTGTCTGCAGTCCAGTGATGCTCACATCAGCTAAGCATCTGCACCATCCACCTCCACCTCTGTTTGCTGCTTTACTCTGACTCAACACAACTGACCGGCTGCACCATCTGTACAACCACATCACAAGTTTGATATCAGATCAAACATTTGTTGCAAGTGCATGTTCATAATGATGTTAACACGCCAAACTCTGCCAGTAAACACATAAACAGCGGGCTGTTTGATTAGCGAAAATGTAGCTGTGTGCAAATGTCTGTTTGTGTGTGTGGTAGGGGGACTGTGTACACACGGGCCCAGCTTTTCAATAGAGGTGCTGTCAGATGGCCAACACGAAACACAGACTATGTAATGTCAGCAGACGAGTCTTTCACATGAGAGGACATAAGAAAAGAGACATATATTGCACAACTGAACATATACAGTGAGGGTAATGTAGGAGTCAGGTAACATCTGCTGTGCTGCAGTGTGTTTCCTCTCCGTTCATTCAGCACTGAGAGGCCAAAAACCTAAAACTACAAATAATAAAGACAACAATCTGGTGGTGTTACTGATTCACAACGTTCAAGTTTGAATTAAGATCTTTGACTGTCAGACAGGAATAATGAAGGCAGTCAGGTGATGCTGATGACAGAAATACCTTCTCTCATGGCTAACGCCGTCTGTTCCTGTATACCTTCCCTTCTTTCCACTTTACATTTCCCTCATCCTGTCAGTTACTGCGTACAGCTGCAGTGAATGACAAGCGCTCATTTGCACTTTGAAAAAACATAAAATATTAAAGGTATGTTTACGATAAAAGGGGAAGGCAATTCTTCTCTCCCTCACAACCGCATTATTAATTCATACTGTTAAAACGACTTTCCACGAATTAATGGAGACAATGCATGGCCTCACAATTGCTTTTGGAAATAAAGGGGGCGTCGAGGCTGTCAAGTGATGCATTATGGTGGTACTGAGTGGGTCTTATCTATAGAAAGCATGCTGTTAGCTTTAAAAGTAACCTCAGCCCCATAAGTCTCATGCACAGACACCAAAGTGGAACCGCAGTGGCAGCTAGACGCTAATCATCTTTCACTTGTGGCCTACCACAGAATTAAAACACAAAGTGAACTGCATTTAATAGAGTCTGCAACCAAGGTGTGATCATACCTTGGTTGCAGGGTCTAAAATCAGCATTGAAGCGTGCGAAACAGGTCAAATCTGGGCTGAGAAGATTGTTTAAAACAGCTAAAAGTTTGAGTATGAGTCATCTGCTGCATCTGCATAGCAAAACAGTGAATCAAACAAAAACACTCACCAACACAGCAACAATAACTTCATCCGTGTTGAGCACGTTTCTTAACAAAGTTATAAATTCAATAAACAAACTCCACCGCTGACTGAAACTCAGAGGAATGCAACACTGTCAAGACAGTATTATTTTAAATTAACAGTATTAACACTAAAGACGTGTACTGAATGTCCAGTCAGCAGATAAACAATCAGTAATAACACTAATGATTCATTAATAATCAAAACCACAGACAAGAAACCACAGAAATGAATTTCTAATGCTGTAATAACACATAATCTGATTCTCTGTTTGAGCCACACAGGCGACCTTTTCATTCTGATTAAATTTAAACTGGTTTGTGATTTTAATATTTCAGCATTTTAAAGCTTTAAAAACAGAAAAGTTGCTCTTAATATTTGTGTTTTTTAACATTTCTCCACGTGAACGGTGTGCAGAGAGCAAGCAGAGACTCCAAAAGGTTGTTTGTGATGCACACTCTGCAGTGACTGGACGCTCTGTTGTCGGCTGTGTTTCCTTTATCAAATCCAATAAAAGGTGACAGCCAGGTGAAGAACAGTGCTGCTACACCGCTGTCCTGGTTTGTAATTTATATTTAATCTGCTGTGTGACTCTGTGCAGTGTGTTGTTTCTGTTGTTTGGAGCAGAGAACTCAGCAGTGATGAGGAATGAACTGTGACCTCCAGGATCATGAGGTCAATCACAAATTTGGACACAATCATACATTTGATTTGTGCTCATGAGACTCTGCACACTCAGACACTTCAGGTTTGTCCTGCTGTGTCTCAGATTTTTAAATTCATGTCACAGATTTTTCCAGAAAAAGTTGGTAAAACTCATTTTTCCTGATTAAAACTAAGAGTCAGAATGTTAAATAGAAGCTGCAGCCTTCCTTAAACGTTGCCTTTAAGTTAAATAAACTGATTTATTGGATGAAATCAGATAAACTAATAACTGATCAATCACCCAACCCCACCTGGCGCACGCACACAGCAGTATAGTTCAGTTAAGATGCGAAAAAAGTGAAGATTAAAGACAAAAACTCACCAGCTGCAAGACACACTGGCAGCAGTAACCTGAAGACCAGCCCGCACACCACCTCAGAGGCCATGGCTCCGGGCAGCCCGTGTTGAATCCAGGTAAAAGTAGCCGAGGATTGTCTCTCTAAGGTTTCTCTTGCATCCCAAACTCCTGCGCTCTGTCAAATCCCAGCTGACATCAAACTGGTGCGCTCCTCCAAACGGCCACATCAGCTCTCCGTGATGACACCTGGACTCCGGCAGTTATTCCACAGTGAGAGATTACGCATTTACCGAGGTTCACCACAGCAGCAGGCATGTCACCGGTAAGTAATGTCACCATGATGGTTCAGTCGCTCTGATGCGTTAAAGTCATGTTGACGATGCACAAACTGAGCGGCGGACTCAGGTGCGCAAAAAGCTGCGCGTAAAAATGCCGGAGAAAGGAGCCAACAAGTCCTCAAGTCCAATTAAAACACTACAAACCACATTAACGTGAAATGTTCAAAAATAAGAAGGTCTAATTTCACTTCTTCACTGTGACGCTTGATGGGAGCGCTCAGAATAACCGGATAATTTACTCTTCCCGTTTGGTCTCCTTGGTGAAATTTGACTTTCTGACTTCTGGTGTGGATTGAACAGGACGCTACAGGACGAGCCTGTGATTGACACCTGACTCAGCCAATCAGAAGTCTTCGTGTGGTAACCGGTCCAGCCCCCTGTGATAATTGGAAGCAAGAGGTGGGACGCGGAGATGGAGACAAATACCACAAGTATTAAAAGATAACGTGCCCCAAAATCCACCGCTTATGTTTGATTTCACACGAATAATTTCTCGTGTTTTAATATTTAGTCTGAATGTTTAAGTGAGCAGACATTAAGCAGGATCAATTCCAGGAAGGTTTGTAGAAATGTCAGGAGACTTTCACTGATCGTTGCATCTCTCCAGGTCTGCTGTCCAGCTGTTCATCAGAGAGAAACAGCGACACCTACCGGCATGAAATCAGCACATCAAACAGGCCTGTCACATTTCTCCATGCAGGCAGGAAAAATGTTTTCAGCTCTTGCAAGAATTAAGAACATCGCAGTAAAAACATCTCTGATTTCATTTAATCCAGTCATACGCTGAGTAAACAAACATGTATCATGACTCAGATCTGTTTGTGGCTTTCCAAGCCCCCCCCCCAAAATGTTGGGGACACGAGCTGAATTGTGGTGTTGGTTGTTGGTGGGTTCACGTGCCGAGCTGTGACAGCTTGCTGAAGTGTCCTCGAGCAAGAAAGAAACTGAATCTCTTTCAGCTGCACGACTCCTGCGCTGCAGTCTGACCTCTGAATTTACTTTAAAAGGCAACAAGCGGGTAGAAAAAATGAAAATGTCCCCTTCAGGTGATCAGTGGGGTTAATATTGTTGTTACATTTAATACTTCTTCTGTTCTCTCACGAAGACCACACCAACATGGTCATAGATTTAGACAGGTTTATTGCATATTGTAGATGAAGGTGAACTAAGATGAGGTACTGAAGGAGAGAGGAGAGAGGAGAAATCAGGGTTGCAGACAGATGGAGGAGTTCAGAGATGGCCTCGTATCAGGTGTTGATAAGGAGGGAGTTGAGACTCTGAGTGTGGGGGAACTGTCTTGTCATCGCTCTACGGGATTAGAGCTCCGGTGGTTCCTGTATTTGAAAGAGAGAGACAGAAAATTTTGGTTTTTAATCATCCTGACTGCTGTAAAGAGTACAAAATGAGCACTAAACACTAATTTCAGACTAAAATAATGAAGCAGAGTGAATATATAAATGTTGAAAGTACTGTAACTGGGTTTCTCTTTTTTTTCCCAGATCAAACAACACTTCAAACTCCACTTCAGGTCATTTGTCACCAGTATTAAAAGAAACTGCGCAGAAGAACAAGCCAAGGAGCGCTGACCTCATGTTTACTTGTTGTGTACACAGTCAGAAGAAGCAGCCAAGTTTGAACTGGAGCATTAACGTACAGTACGATTAAAACATATCAATCATGCACGCTTTGATATGTTTAACGACTCTATTGACAAGAAAATGATCCATGCTGCCTCTGAAGTGCATTAGGCATTAGGAAAAGCAAGGTATGATGGGAGTCATCATGGACCGAGCCAAATGACCCTCCTCGACCTCCACGTTTAAAACACAGGGCACTTAAAGGTCCTGCTCGTGATGAGATGAATCATCGCTTGGCCTAATCACCAAAACAGATTCAGTTTGTGGAAATAAGCAAAATAAACAGCTAAATGCTGCTGAGGGAAAAGCTGACTTTTGGAGATCATCAACATGCTTGTTGCCAACCTCTGAAGCCCTGAAGCGTCACTTTTCCCTGGAAATCCAGACCGACTGGATGCCGCGCTGCAGCAGTCATGTGGGAGCAGTCAGAGAGTCACCCATGAGGCCCTGAACTGCAGCCAGCCATAATCAATAACCAACCTCAAAACATGTCAGCCCTCGATTTGTTTCTGCTGTTTGAAGTCAGGACCTGCTGATCTAATCCCTCAGATGGATGTGAATCTTAAGTAACCTTTGTCTTTGATCCATTATTCATCGGATTCTTGAGAGGGAGTTATTGATATCCTCCCGTGCCAAATGGGCCACAACAGTTATACAGAACACATAGTGAAGGTTCAGGTCAGTTGATCCTGACTGACCTGCTGCACGTTAATGTCAGAATTATTAGAACATCAACATGAATCATTCGCGCTGATTTACATCAGGTCCTTGTTGTTTTGAGTCTCAAACGAGCTATTCGGGATGATTTCAGCAAACATTTAATTCATATTGAAACAGGAGTCAACAGTCACAAGAGGATCTGTGAAGCTGCACAGCGCTGTTTGAGCTAAATGCTAACATGGTTGTGAGGATGCGCCAACTTCCTCATTGTTTGCTGAGCCATCTTTGTTAGGAAAGATGGCCAGTATCTCACACAGTTTAGTTTGTTTTCTTTATTTAACTTTTAGTCACATTAAGACACAGAATTGTTGTCAAGATTGGTGTTAAGTTTATGTCTATAAAAAATATTAAAAACACAATATAATATAGAGAAACATGACCTGTTTGAGTCCTTTGTGTTGGCTATTTGGGGGCTGGTATTTAAAGAGGAAGCACACCTCAACAGGTAACCTTTTATTGGATATATGAGTAGGTGGGTACTTTGATTTCATTGGATGTTGAATGTATGAAGAAAATCTCAATTAATTAAGTTAAATATTGCATGTTGTATATATCATTGCTTATTTTAGAGTGTACAGTATTGCATAGTTCAATAAGACTTTGTTGGCACAAATAAATCAAGGAAATGTGAGTAGTTTGGCAGATCTTTGATACCTGTTAAAGATTTGGACCTCACCTTTTCATTCAATATGAGAAGGTGATGATTTTTAAATGGTTTGGAAACAAAGCAAAATATGTTTTATATTTTTAGATTCTTCAAAGCTTTATGGTGACATCAGCTTCATGAGGTTGTCACCTGGAATGGTTTTCCAACAGTCTTAAAAGAGTTCCCATATATGCTGAGCACACATCCCAAACCATCTCAACTGGGTTTATGTCTGGTGATTGATTGATTGTGGAGGACAGGTCATCTGATGCTGCACTCCATCACTTTTTGGGGCATTATCGTCTTAAAAACAAATAATGGTCCCGCTTAACACAAGTTAGATGGATGACATGTTACTAAATAATGCTATGGTAGCCCTGCTAACCTTGAATTTTGAATACATTTCCAACAGTGTCATCAGCAAAGCACTCCACACCATCACATCTCCTCCTCCGTGTTTCACAGTGGGAACCACACATGCAGTTACCATCCCAAAGACAGCACTTAGAACCAAAGATCTCAAAATTGGATGCATCAGGCCAAAATATAGATTTCGGTTGATCAAATGTCCATTCAACAGTTCTCTTCTTCTTGTTGGTCTCCCTCAGTCGTGGTTTATTTGCAGCAGTTCAACCATGAAGGCCTGATTCACACAGTCTCCTCTCAGAGATGTGTCTACTACTTGAACTCTATGAGGCATTTATGTTGGCTTTAATCTGAGGTGGGCTCGGTCTTTCTTTGCTGGAGCAGTCCTCATGAGAGCCAGGTTCATCAAAACATTTGATTGTTTTCGCGACTACTCTTGAGGACACATTGAAAGTTTTGAAATTTTTCCCGTTGACTGACCTTCATGTCTTAAAGTAATGATGGATTGTCGGTTTTCTTTACTTGGATGAGCAGTTCTTGCAATAATGTGGATTACAGCAATAGTCAATTAGGATTATTTACTGTATAACACAACACATCTATCTGGACAATAATGTGTTTTCATCTTTAGTTTAGTGAAGTCCTTTTTCTGTTTCACAAAACAGCATGCCATATAAAAAATGGTTTTCACAGCTGTGGAAATAGTTGAGGTATTATTGCCTAACATCAGTGTTGGACCTGGCTAGTGCTCTTGTGGCTGAATGAGAGCAAATCCCAGCAGCCATTTTCCAAAATCTGATGGAAAGTCTAAAATCAGAAGAGTGGATGATGTTATAGGAGCATATTAATGCCATTTTTTATTAATTGGATGTTCAGTAATCACATGGGTTAAATATATGGATGTATTTTTGGTCATATAGCGTACGTCTTTTGGTGAACGTTTGTGGTGGAAATGATGCAGGGCCTCCTGAAAATAGTTAATATTTGTCTGACCAGTGCAGGATTCATTTCTTAGATACAGTACAATACTACAATTATATTTCAATTTCAAATATTTCATCATTCATCAGGTCATCAGGAAAAAACTTCCTGACAAATAACCTCAATTATTTTTTCTGGAGCTTTTACAGTCCTCAACGGTTGATTGATTTTTCTTTCTCCAGAAATCGTCCTTTCTGTCTTTGTCAGAAAAAATACCTGCAAAAGAAGAAAACGATGTGGGTGAATAGACTATTGATTATCTCTCTAACATCTCATAGCGCTGCCAGCCTAAAATATTCATGTGAATCTCATGAAAAATCTTCCTAAATGCTGAATTTCACTGGAGATCTCACACTGCCAGTCTGCAGCAAATGAGATTAACGTCCAGATAGCTTCAATATTGATCCGCGAGTGAAATCCAAACTGTGTGTGTGTGTGTGTTCAGTATTTACATGGATGCACTTTCCATGCACTCTAAAGGTGCCTCTGCTTAAGTGGGCTTTTAGTGTCTTTCTGTGGTGGCTGCGGGCAGATCGCCTCTTTTGGAATTTAGACAGATAAACTGTAGATCGCTGCAGTCGTATCAAGACCTTGCAGCTCCAGTTTGGATGATGTTCATGGTGTTTTTCTGTTAACCTCCTGTTGGTTTAGTCTGTGATCTTTACACTCAGATCATGTCAACTACAACGGTTAAACATACAAATACATGTTAACACTTTGACATTATACAGGGTTTTTTCCAGTCATCAATACTAAGAATCTACAGGCATGCTGGCAGCTCGGTGAGGCTGTACTTAGGCACAATGGTACTTGCTAACACTCTAAATGCACTTGCTAATTAGCCCTTAATACAAAGTACAGCTGTGGCTGATGAGAATGTAATTAGTTTTAAAGGTGTTTGGTCTCAAATCAAAGTATTGAACAAATTTTGACCTGAAGATGGCTCAGTGAACATTCAGGTGATCACCAAAGAGATGACAATCAACCCTGAGGGGAACATGAATGTCTGAACCAAGTTTTCATGGTAATTCATCCAATAATTGTTGAGATATTTCACTGAAAATACAAATTTCAACTCCATTCTCCAACTCCAATCCATACGATTCAACATCTGTAAACAATGAATCTTCGGCTGCTTTAAGGTTTAAAGTTATACATAATTAACAGCGTGGCTGCTTTGATTGACAGGTGGGTGTCATTACAAATGGCTTGTTTGAGCACCCAGGCGTCATCCAGCCCACCTCAGGTCCGCTGATGATCCACGATTTTGGCAGTTTTTAGTTTAGCCTGTAGGTGGAAGAGGCAGGACTGCCAACATGGTGGCGGCCAGAGAAGAAACCAGCCTTCTTCAGAAACCTGTGGGTCACATTACAGATATACAGTCTGTTTTCTCTGCTGTCAGTGGTTTGTACAAAATTTTGTGCCAATCCATGTAGTAGATGTTGAGATATTTCACATATGACATAAGGGAAAACTTTGATCTGCTGATGGCACTATACAAAAAGTCAGGGAATCACCAAAGTTAGTTGGATTCATCTTTTGGGAACCATGAATTGATATTCATCCAGTAGTTGTTGAAATATTTCAATGGAACGACTAACTGACATTTCCATCTATAGAGCCAGGCTGCTGGCATGTCGTCACTGGACAGGATTTTCATTCAATACAAAGAGCAGTCTCTGCATCGATTACAGATGTGATACCTGGATGTAAGGGATCAGCTTTAGAAGCTATTTTATATGAAGAAGGATGATTCATTCACTGATAATTGAAGGGATGTTTAGTCGAAGCTCACATCGCCTCGGCATTAGCAGACAGGAAGATGCTCATGTTAATGCACACATCCAGGATGTCAGCCTCATTATAAAGAACTGTTGACAGATGTCTTGTATTACCTCTGGGTTGTTTCTAACATTACATCCTGAAAGAATTACAGCACTCAGATTGAAGAGCAGCTATGCATTATTGAGGACTGCTGTGCTTCTGAAGAAGTCTCAAAGCAGGGAAGAGTTTAGCTTTTAACACACAACAATGAGGTCAGAGGTCAACAGGACTTCATTCTTCTGGTCCTGCAGCAGACAACAGCCTCTGTGTTTCATAACACAATGGGCTTCTTCGGAGGAGTAGGCGGTGTCTGCTCTCAGAGAAAACACAGAGTAAGTGACTTGATGAGGAGGAACATTGTCTGCGCAGTTTTAGTTAATAAGATTCAGAGATGAATCACTTTACAGATCAGAATTACAGCTGCAGTTTGCTCTGTTATTATCTTAACTTTTCATCCAGCGGCTGGGGTTAGGTTTGTTTGGTGAAGCTTTAAATGCAGACTAATAAATTATTTGAGGTTAACGACTTATTCTGGGAACACTCAACCTCCCCGTCCTCACTGTCACATATATCATAATTTTCTGATGTTCAGAGTCATGATTCAGTGTTTGCTTTGTGATGAAGCGCTGTTTATATTTTCATGACGCCTACTTTACTTCAGCCTCTCTCAGAGACCCGTACAGCAACCAGTGATTTCCTACATTTCTCAGAGCGACCTTCAACGTTCGACTGAATACACTGTGTTCAGCTGACGGCATACTAAGAGCCAGTGGATGGTGGAAGTAAAGATCTTGCCGTTAACATGTGGCACCAAAGTAAATATACTCACAATCCAGAATGGCTCCCTTCAACTAATTATGCCATATGTTTTGTGTGTAAAATCTTCATCAACTAACTTAAGTAACTAAGTAAGTGGAATATACAGTAGTTTCCATTGAAAATCCTTTTATTTGATTTCATAATCAGTTTCAGTGTCTCAATATACAGTACATACAGCAACATCGATACATGGTCTTTTATTTTTCATTTTTTCAGACATCGATACAAACTTCATGCTCCTGGACCAGACATGTTAGACATGTAATGTAAACAATAAAAACACCATTAAACAACAAAACAGGACCAGAAATGAACTGAAAATATAAAATGTAAACTTGTCATTCATTCCTGTTTTTATTATTTACCTTGTGGGTCTAACATATATCTGATAATGATGTTTGGTATTTGAAAAATCAGGCAGACTGGTGTTGCAGTGGTTGTGTGACGTGTGATTGCAGTGTCGCCTCACAGCAGACACTAAAGCATTGCATGTTCTCAGGAGATGGTTGTTCATCTCTCTGTGTCAGCCCTTTGATGAACTGGTGACCTCGTGCAGTGTCAGTTGGGGTCAGCTCCAGTCCCTCACAACCCTGATGAGGATAAGTGATTACTGAAAATGGATGGATGGATGGTATCCGAAAATCTTTCTCTTACAGCAACCTGAAACTTTAAAAACTTTACTTAATAATATCTGTCCATTGCTGCAGACATTTTCATTGAAAGCAGAGTGAGGTTGACTTTTTCAGTTTTCAAATTCACATCTCTGAAATCAGTGGAGTGAACCTATCTTATCTGTTTGATTTGTTTTTTCCAGCTGTGGTTGGGATCCAGCAGAAGGCATCTCACTCTTTTTATATTTAATTTATATTTTGATTTTTTCATTGCCCATCTTCTACAGTTTACACTAACGTCAACACATCTTGCTCTGTCATCTACACTCTTACTGCTGAGCAGCTTTTAGATGAACCGCTCATCAGCAGGATGGATCACACAACAAATAACGAGTGATTCATCGAGGTTCATTAGGTGTCTAATGCACATCTAATCTGATTCTAGTTTTAATCATTAAAAGCACAAACAGTAGAGCTTCCCTTGCACAAAAACAGACCTTGATTGAAGTTGAGCCTCATCCTGTGATATAATAACATTGTTAAGAGCTGTATATTATCCATGAAAAAAACCCAACCGATCATCAGGCCCCTGCATTAGGTGTAATGTGATTGTAAGTGGGAACTGAGTATGTTATTTCAAAGTTTCCAGCTGAGCCTGCAAAACCTGCAGTGCTCTAACACCCATTTTAATTTAGGAGACACTCATTTATCGATGACTGTGGGTCCACCAACCGCACTGGGATCAGGTGCTGTGTAAGCCAGGGAGGAGGCAAAGACGTGCTGACTGCTGGCATCGCAGACTGGTCCTAGGAACGTGGAATGTCACCTCTGGAGCTGGTGCAGGAGGGGGAGTGCTACCAACGAGATAACCTGGAAAGAGGCTAGACTCTCTCCTTTTCTGGTCCAGGACGAATGGCACCCGAGTACAAGAGGGTCGCTTATATACGACTAAGTCTCTGTGAGGAAGGCTCTGACTGTTGTGTGTGCTCAAAGTACATGACCTTCTTGAAGTCTCTGGGTGGCGCCCGTCTAGTGACCTCCCACCAACAAATAAGTGCACAATAATGACCGCATGAGCACAATCTCATATTTTCTCCGACTGGAACGCTTTGACTGTGGGACTGTGCAAAATGAGAGAAGGATGTGGACCAAGGGAAAAGGTCATCTCTGGAAATATCTCTGAAACATGAACACAAACATCAGAGGCCACGTGGGAGCCTCTCCAGAGACACAATGCAGAAAACATAATCAAACAATATTTGTTTGTTTGTTTTGTATGAGGAGAACTCTTATGAACTACATATCTTTCTCAGGAAGAGCTGTTCTCACAGATATTCATCATAGGAGTTGTATGTTACAATATATAGGCTTTGATGGATCTAAAAAGAAAATGAGATGGCGGAAAAGATGAAAACGATTTTAACACATATCAGCAAGACATAAATGACGTAAACAGCTGCTGAAGATGACCACCAAACCGACTGCATCAACACCGCTTTTTTTAATTTAGATTTTGTTTTGATATTCTTATACAATACAATTTTCTGTAACCACTTATCCTTATCAGGGCTGGAGCCTATCCCAGCTGACTAAGGGCGAGAGGTGGGATGAGTCAGCGGCTCATCACAGGACACACACAGACAAACAGCCACTCAAACTCACATTCACACCTACGGGCAATTTAGAGTCACCAATTAACCTGTTAAACATGCATGTCTTTGGACTGTGGGAGGAAGCCAGAATTCTGATACGTTATACAATTTTAATACATTTTGTTACATCGGTTTTCCTCTCTGTTTTTATTGAATATTGCAAAGTTACAGCCCCTCCTATATGTGAAGGAGAAGAATATAAAATGTAAGAAAATCAAGTGCTTAAGTAAAACTGTAGTGGATTATTAACATGAATATTTAGTGCTGAAGGTACATTAAATCAATGTGACTGACTGATATATTTACTTATAATAATAAAATTAATAAAAAATAAAACACAACAAAGATAAAGTCACATAGAACAGGGAGACCGATGAAAAATGAAAACTGGATATTCGATGTCTAAAAACCTATAGCAGAACAGCAATAAGATGTATGAATATATATGAGATGGTGCAAAAAAAAAAGGGAGAAACTGACATTAAAGAAGCAGGTCTGGTGTTAAGGGTAAAGATAAAAACACGTGTAGGACGCTGCATTGCATTGACAGGACCATTACAGGACTCTGTCTTAATAAATTGGTACTTTTTAAACCTTTGTGTTTGTGTTTTTGCTCGTTAAGTTCCCACTCTGCGGATCCATATGTTGTCTGAAGGAGGGTCAGGTTTCCTGTGGGGCAGTCAACAGGGCCACTAGTCGGACATAAAGGAAATAGATTTTCTTCATGGCCTTCTAGAAAGGATGCCTCAGCTCTGTTTGCTCTTTATACAGTTATAAACCATTATAAAGACTTGAACTGCTGCACAGTGTCAGCTCACACACTGCCTGATCTAATGAAGTCTGCACGCGTGACTTTACACACATTTTAAGTTAATAATTCACAAAACAAACATTTTTATTTTCACCAGTGGAAACTTTTATGTCCAGTTTTATCTTCGTAATGCACAGATTCATCGCAGCCATTCAGGATGTGTGTGTGTATCGTAACAGTAGCATGAATGTGTGTGCATTAAACATCACTTAACAGGGAGAGAGCATTAGCCTCATCAAAGATAAATAAGTCTTAGGAAGCTACACAGTCATTACATGTCTGTCAGGGGCCATTTTGGCGCAGACATCTGCAGCCGCTGTTCGTCTCTCTGATGTGGAAAATCTGTCCGCTAACTCGTTTAAGAAAATGTACAGAGACGATAAAACGCCACACGATGGAAATGTTTATTGATGCATGTGCAAGGTTTGGAGATATGCTTTTGAGGAACATACAAGAAGTGGGCAACAACACAGATAAAAAAATAATGTAAACAATCCCTTTATCACCGTTAGTTATGTGGTATCAGAGTCATTTTAATTGGCATGTAAATGATGACATTTACAGTATGAGCAATAAGATAAATCACAAAACACACACAGCATTAAGAAGGAAATCAATGCACTGAAAACATCACTGCATGGTCCCTTTTTTCATGTTTGAGTCGCTCTGATTGGAGGATTGTACTGTGGAAACTGGAAGCAAAGACACGGCCTCCACGCAGACGAATGAGAACAGTCGACTGGCTACGAGCTGCGCCATCAGGAACTGTTGTGTTAATTCTCTTGAATAATGCTGAAGACAAAAGTGCCATCGTCATTTTTAAGCATTGATATTCACAAATTCATAGCTTTGATTTTTTACCGTTATCCCAAACATGCATGAACAAACATGGTTGCATATTGTTCCAGTGACATTTTCAACAGGCTGCAGCCATGAATACTGAATAAATTAACTCTGTACAAATAAACACCTATACACTGATCAACCCATTTAGAGTGTTTCTGATTTTAATATACCTATAGCAATCTTTAGACTGTACTCACAAACAATGACAGCAGAATTTACAGCTTCACGGAGACGAGAAATAACAGAGCATTTTACATACAACAGGCTTTCATACATTATTGAATATTTAAGATTTTTCATTACACCGTGGATCCACCTCAAAGGAACGCAAATTAAAAGGCTGCTCGAGTCCTCTGCAACACCGACTGTAACTGTCGCAGGTTTTTAAATGAGCTTGTTTCTTGTTTTTTTTTGCACAATAAATATCAAACAGCCAAACATCTGGGCTTCAGAGCTGGAAGGGTTTGTCGAGGTTTTTAAACTCGTACACGGAGGGTGTAGCGGTGCTGCAGCAGACGGGTCGAGTCGGCACTCTGGAGGCCGAAGGCTAACACAGCCCTCCCTCATAATCATCCTCCTCCTCGTCGGCGGCAGCAGGCGCACCGCTGGCGCCTCCTTGTGGAGCGGCAGGAGCCTTCTTCTTCTTTCCTCCTCCTCCAGGTACCCTCAGGGAAATGGCCAGCTTGGCGTACTGTGAAATAAAATGTGTCATCAGATCTCAGATTTTTAAAGAGCCTGAAAACTTATTTTCTCAGTCAGCTTCTCGCTACGATCGATGGGATCCTTCATGAACATTTTTTCTCCAGAAGTTTGAACAGTTTTGTGTTTTTCATGACAGATTTCTGCAGATCAGTTTTCATCTGTGATCCTGACAGACGGGGCTCTGTTGGGGAAAAGGTGATCTCATACAGTATTTTTGTCCAGCTCAGCAACATTTCAGTGAAAATGTGATGACAGTTGTGGGGTTGTTTGTTTATGTTACCAGGCACCATGCACACGGTCCTGATGAAGCAGATTATCTGAGATTTTGAGTGTTAAAGCCGTCCAGAACGTGCATGTGCGTAATAATTACAGCTGTAATTACTTACAGTTTGGTTTTGGCAAAGTCTGGAGCTACAACATCATATTTTGAAGTAAATCTCTGACTTGTTTCCACAGAAAAATAAGCTTTTTTTTTTCTTAAGAGCTCAGTGTGAAATTTGACTTGTGTCTGAAAATGGAGCAAGTAAAAGATCGATGGAAACATGTTAACATCAACAAAAAAAGTAAATAGGTCAAAGCCATCAGGAGAGCAAAACCCTGAAAAAACGTGTCAGATCGTGGGCTGTTGAAATGTCAGCTACAGGTAGGATGGTTTTCTTTTTCTGACAGAATGTCCACATCTATTTCAGACCACATCCTTTAATTTCATCGTGGTTAAAATGCCGAAATGATGAATTAAATTAGCGAGCACATTGAATATTTCATTTCCCAGCTAACCCTGTAATGTTAATTGTGTCTGAATGGGGCTTAGGTGTTTTTTTTTTTCCAAACTTGAAATACTATTTAATGTTAAAGAGAAAAACTTTAACTAACTTAACACTTAACATAAAATATACACAGTAAACCACATGTTAGTGTTAGTAATTATGTATCAACAGTACTCACATCATTGTCCATGTACTTCAGTAAAGGTGAGTTGCACACACGGTAGACCTGGTCCTCATCCTGCTCGTCGAAGCCCTGCAGTAACGTCTCCATGGCAATGCAATCTTCGCTTCCGCTGTAGCCGGGCAGACTGATGGGAGACCAAGCAGCACTTCATGTAATGATGCTCAGTTTAAGTATGACACCATGAACCACATAAGCTAATGTCAAGTGTAGTAAAACGTACCTGTAACTTTCTCTGACACATTTATCAGCTGCTACGTAGTCCCCTCTGTGAAGATGAATCAGCACTTGAGCAGTTGTTTTCTAAAGAAAAGACCAATTATATGATTAGCACACACTGAATAATTAAGTTTTGTGTGTGTTGACGAGCTGCGATTCATAAGAGGTCAGAGGTCAGGGGTAAGCTACAGAACAGCTGCTCAACATCTAGTAGGAACTCCTTAAAGTGCTTTACTAGCATTTTGTAATATATAATATTCAATCAAATATGTTCAGATATTAAACATGATTAAATTATACTGAATCAGTTCTGCAGAGAGGAGTCAACTAAACAGGCTGTATTCATCTTCTATACCCTGCAGAGACACCACAACATACAGTATATCTTCTACACCGTAATTTAAATTCTGGCTGACTGTGCTGAAATATGAAGTTTGATTGAGGTGCGTAGAAATCTAATGGCATAAAAACAACCTTGAAGCACATGGGGAAGTTCTCAATCTCTTTGTACATGTTCTTCTCTTTCTGCAGAGCGACTGCTGCTTCATCCAACCTGGTTAGGAAGGCGAGAACAGAGTGAGGGATGATGAGGAGCGCGTGAATCCAAGGATGAAAACATATTGTTACTGGCTGGAATAGAAAACTGTATTTTACTTGTATTGTACTTTATTTATGGGAAAGGTCTAAGTGAGTTTTTTGAATATGATAACTTTCTGTACAAAGAAAAGCTGTAACTGATCCAGTGTTTTGGCAGCGCAGGTGCTTAGCGTCAATGTCTCCTCCACCTCGACTTCATTTGCTTTACCTTCTTAACCTGACCAAAAGTCTGGAGGCTTTTCCCAGCAGTTCAACTGCCTGTCGCAGGCGGTCCTCATTCTGCAGAGAGAAAACGTGGATAAACTCAACAATCAGCATCAGTCCAGTGATTCATTCAGTTTTTGTTTGCTGGAAGCTCAATTTCACCTCAAACACGCCCGCTGCCTTCTGATACAGGTCCACAGCTTTCTCTAGGTTTATAGGCTCTATCAGTCTGGGAATAATAAAAGAAAAGAAAAGGTTTTAGATTAAACAAAAGTCAGTCCTGTTGTTTCCTGAGCTGGCATTGAATAGCATCAGTATTTCACATTACTCCTATTACAATAAGATGTTTAACAAACCCATTAACAAAGCTAAAGATGCAAATACATTACGTACTCATGCCTCCATCCTGTCTCTGAGATAATTTGTGCTATAACGAGCAGCTAACAGTCGATGAATTAAAGTTTAATCTATGGTCAAACAGCAAACTTCCTTAAATCTAAGGTGTTTTTTTTACTTTCCGGCCCGGTCCAGAGCCATGGCAGCTGTGTCAGGAGTCCCATTCTCCATGTACATCATACAGGCTTTCTCTATGTACTGGATGGCTTCTGGCATCTTCTTTTGTTCCTGTCGCAGTGCAAACACACCGATGTCACAACTCTGCTGCAGACATTTAACCCACAACCACCTGTTAAATGGGTCCAATGTTTAAACTCACCTTCATCATCATACCCGCCTGTTCGATAGCCCTGAGGAAAAAGGAAAATAATCAGAGTCAAACAAGTGTTTTATTTATGATTTCTGCTGATTTATTACTGCAGCTATAACACAAGATACTCACTTTGCAGCGTGGAAAAGCCTGCAGGGCACGTTAAGGAAATTACAAAACAAAACACAGCAGTGTCATACATGTCATGTAACATGTGCACAGAGAGGATACGTCTTATTTTCTGTGTGATATTCAGCCTCCTTCAGGTAGGCATCCTTCGCTTGATCATACTGCTTTGCATTCTTGAAGCACACAGCTGAAACCAGGACACAGAATGAGTCAGTTAGCAGTCAGATGTGTTGATATTAAAAAGGTATAATGTTGATTTTAGTGTACCTGCTTTGGCGTACTCTGATGCAGCGCTGTCAAAATCAGGCTTCCACTTTGTCAGACTCGTCTTTAAGCTACGAAAACAAGATGACGAGCAGATTATTGAACATCTAAAGCAGCTAAATTATCATTTTAATGACGATGACAGGAGAAGACAGCATTACAGCTCGTTTATTATCTATTAAATCCACATTTAAAGAGCTGATAACACAAACATAGTGCTAATTTACGGCGCATAAAGCTGGCTGTGAATGTAACAGTGGCCTTTACAGCTAGCTAACGTCAATAAACATTTTCTGAGCCGTTAACAGATTTTTATGTTCGTCACTCACCATTTTTCAGCTTTAGCTATGTGCTCATGAGCTTCGTTTATCTTCTGAGCAGCCATGTCGTTGGTTAATCTGGCGATATGTGGTGATTTTGATGCAGTTTAATCGCTCTGTTTGCTGCTTCGTCGATGTTTGGATTAGCAGGAACTCCTCCTCAAGTGCGACGTCATCCAATGTCGCAGGCTACGGCAGCCGCCGAGGATCAAATACAGCCGCAATGCGAAAGCGCGATAGCCCTCATTTAATATTAACTGTGATTTATGATTTTAGGCTATATAAATAAATCAAACGTGACCCAACTTATTTATGTACTATGTGACCGAGTTATGACACCATTTAAAGACTTCCAGTGTCAGTTTATTAGAACATTACCTGTGCTGTAGTCAGAATCAGGTTTATTGCCAAGTAGGTATTCGCATAAAAGGAAATTTGTCCTGGTGTTTTGGTGCATAACAAAGATTAAGTAAAATATATAAGGAAGACAAAAAAATATAAACAATATAAATGTATGTACAATATGTTTTAAAATAAAAAGAGCCGTACAGTTTGTGCAAGAATATACAAGGTACCAGATAAGGTGCAAAGGTTCACAGAGGTATGCAAAATATTTAAAATGTGCAAGATAATAATCAAAAAGAGGTAGTCCAACAGATGCTAAATAAAAGGTGTACGTTAATGTAACGTGTAGGTCTGGGTGGGTGGATGGTAAGAGTCAGTGTCAAAGGGGTGACTGTGCCTTTTTGATGAGGCCAGAGACAGATGGGGAAAAAACTGTTCATGTGGCGTGAGGTTTTGGTCCTGATGGACCGCAGCCTCCTGCCAGAGGGGAATATTGTACAAACCACTGACAGTATAAAGTATTGAGTATTTGTGACGTCACCCACAGGTTTCATGTTGGTGCATCCCAGCCAATCTAAAAATCAGCAAAGACGGTGGATCATCAGCAGACCTGAGGCGGGCTGAATGACACCTGGTTGCTCAAACAAACCATCTGTAACGACACCCACCTTTCAATCACACTCCTAATTTTACATAACTTTAAGCCTTAACATAATTTGAACAGGTGAGTTCTATAAAAATTCACCCTCAGTATAGTTGTCATGAACGGGGAAATTAGCTATAGAGACCAAAACTGTTTTTTGTACCAGGCTGTAAACATGTTTATTTCTGCGGTGAAGTTGGACATTTTAAAGGTGCAGTGTGTAAGATTTGAGGACTTTATTTTCAGAATAAGGAAGACATGTAATTTAATATTCATAACTATGTTTTGTATAATCACCTTAAAATAAGAATCTTTTTGTTTTTGTTACTTAAAATTTTTCCTTTTATATCTACAGTAGGAGCGGGTCCTCTTTCATGGAGGCTGCCATATTGAAACACCATGTTTCTACTGTAGCCCAGAACAGACAAAAAACAAATACTGACTCTAAACAGGGTCCTTAAAGTCTTGTTTCTCCTTGACACTAGGAAGGTGAGGGTTATGTGAGGAGATTGCAATGCTGTGATTAGTCCACTAGATGCAACTAATTTCTACACACTGGACCTTTAACATAGGGACTTATGGAGACTGATTCATGTTGTAGCCAGCCTCAACAGCTGCTCCAGGAGTTACAGTTTTTGGCACTTCCGCATTGTCTTCATTTCCAAGCCACGGAGGCTGCCGCTTAGAGAAAATATAAGATATAAAAATTTAGGAATGCATGGCCGCTTAGGGCTTCCGTACACACACTTATGAATAATATATTAAATTTAGGAGATTTATTCAGCCAATATATTAATAATTTTTACACACTGGACCTTTAAATCACTATATTTGTTTCAGATAATATTTGAAATAACAGTAATTATTATTATTATAGATTTATGGAGAGGCGGCGGAAGCGGAAACGTGTCATAGTGCAGTCAATGACGTCATGACGGCTCCGGTCTCTAATGGCTGAACAACAACAACTGTCGGCGAGTGACAAACTTTCAGCAAACTTCTACACAGACAGAAGAAAGTTGGAAATCTCTGACTGAGTCTGATCCTGTGACACTTCCCGCCTGTTCGTCTGAGTGTTTCTTTGTGATTACAAATGTGGAGTCACTGATGGATCCCAGATATGACATACCGACGCGGAGGGCCGCCGGTTACGGCGGGGGCTCCGCGAACTCGTCTCCCGCTCTGGGGTCTCAGTCGCGCCGCAGGAAGATGCCTCCCCGTCCCGCTGATTTTAAACTTCAAATTATCATTATCGGTTCCCGTGGCGTTGGTAAAACCAGCATCATGGAGAGATTTACCGACGACACTTTCTGTGAAGCTTGCAAGTCGACCGTAGGTGAGGACAGGAGGCGTTTACGGGAGTAAACTTTTTATTGACAGCAGTTAGCCGGGCTCTGTCTACTTACTGGAGGAAAGACACATAAACCACCACAGGCTGGACGTTATACACAATTCATCTCTTATCTTACGGTGTTACATGTCTAAACAGACGCTACACTACTGACTGGAGCCAGCTAACTGAAGCTAACGGCGACAATAACACTGTTTTAGCTAATAAACTGTGTTAGCTACTGGATTAAATAGCTGTGAAGTAACCACATAAACACAAGTTTGAGGCTGGGAACAGTGTTTTGGGGTGGTTGTTGGAGTTTTTAGGCTGTTATAAGGAGTACTAATTGGGATTTTAAAGCTCAGTACACTCTTGGTAACCTTGATTACCTGGGTAGCATGGGTCTGCAGCAGTCCCATTAATAATTAACTTATTGTTTTGTTTATTTAAATCAGGTTATAGTCTTATCCCAACCAGTGCCATCTCAATTTAAGTCATTTTTAATATGTTTACATAAACTGACATATTTCTACTTAACTATCTTAACTGCTCAGTCTGTTTTTTTTAATTGAAAACATCAGTACCTTGTGACAATGTACTGTACTGGTTATAGATGTTGCCATCTTTAATAAAAACACTCTTAATATTAAATATGTGTAATTGGGTAAACGGTCCTGTGACCAAAACAACAACAGTCAGTCATAGTGTCCAATCTTAAAATAGTCTCACACACACACACACAAGCAGCTGCCATGGCAGAGCTCCATTTTGTGCCCTGTCATTCCCGTGACACAGCTCGTCAGTAATGTTGTGTTTGTTTGATCAAAGTTTGACTCTAAAGTCGCGGTTAATCTGTCGTAGAAGATCACTATGATCGTGGACAGCTGACACAGACGTAACTGCCTTACTCATTCGGTTGAATAAACATATAACATGACTGTACAATAACCTTTTAATGCATCTTAAAGACAACCATAACGCCAAATGCTGTTACTTGTATGTGTGTACACATACAAGTAACAGCTAGTTTACAAGTAACTCTCTTTCTGATTTCCTTCGTAGGAGTTGACTTCAAAATCAAGACCGTGGAGCTGAGAGGGAAGAAGATCAGACTACAGATATGGTGAGTAACTGGACAGAAGTTTCCAGTTCCTTTTCTCCTCTGCATGGTGCATTTCCTCCATCTGTCCTAACACCCTGCAGGCTGCTCTTAACAGAAACTACAGGTGGCTTACGGGGTGCTGGGTAGGTAATGCATGTGCAAATTAGAAAAAACACTGCTGCATGTTTGTCAACCATTAACATGCAATATGTTTTTTTTAAATCATGAAGCCCACATTTAAAAAAAAACCTGTGGCTTCATCAGGAATATAACTATAACTTCATGTGGAGCAGCACATGATCGTACTTATTCTTGGTTACCTCATGTATTATTGTTGTTACCTTTACATTTAGCACCCCTCCTAATTTGTACACACATGTGAAAACACACAAAACACACACAATAACTAAAAAATGAATATTTTTACACCCGATCCCTCCTCATCATTTCAAGGTTTAAATCTGATTCTTTTGTAGTTACATTTACATTAAGTCATTTACGCTTTTATACAGAGTGACCTACAAAAAAGAGAAACAATCAAGCTGCAGTGCGACAAGGACATGTTAGTGCATCAATAAGGACAGTTGTAGAGGAGGAGTTGGCACATCCAGTTGTTGGTAGTGTTGAAGAGGAGGTCCTCTCTGAAGAGCTGGAGGTCTTTAGGAGGTTTTTGAAGGTAGAGAGGGACGACCCTGATCTGATAGGAACGGGTAGTACGTTCCACCGGGTGGCAGAGTCAGGCGTCGTTCATTGAAGGAGGTAACATATGTCTGTACGAGGACAGTTGGATGGTAAAATGAAATAAAACCAAGGCAAACACTTTGCTAACACTGTAGAGATTATTTAAACCCTGGCAGGTTTGTGAATGTGAGGTCAGTAAGAGATCGTGCCTTTGCAGCTGCACTAGAAACAGCTTCTGGTTGGTCAGGACAGCATGAACCTCTGTGTACGACATCCTGCTGAAAGACAAATGTCAGGCCGGTGTCACTGTAGGTATATGTGTGTGCTCAAATTTAAATAGTTACTGGAAACTGCACTGTACACTAAAGACAACCCCATTTTAAAGTGATGTGCTTTTTCCATCTGCACTAGTCTGACAACTGCAGAAGTGATTGTCATAGTCCAAAATTAGCACTAACAGCCATCACAGATTCTTCTAAACGTACTGTACTACATAAACTAACAGAAATACCCTTATCAATCGCTGATACATTAAAGTGTGGTAGTACTTGGCCACCGGAGACAGACAGTGTTATTGTCAATCGATAATCAAAATACATTTTTGTTTCACTTCATTGTTCTAATATACTATTTGAATTATAAAAAGCACAGATGTGGGCAGTGATTCAGAGATCTTGAACCACCAGTATTGGGTTCCTCAGTAACAGGGAGGAAGTTCTTTCAATGGTTTGATTCAGTCAAGCCTCTACATGTCTTGTGACTTTAACTAGGCCTTAATTACATTTTAAAAACATCTAGTGTTTCTGTGTAATGACTGAAAAACTGCCACAAATTACAGCAAGGAAAGTTTTTTTTGAGTGTATGACTGCATTGATTTTCCAAAACAGCGTAAATGTGTGAACTCCACTAACACCCCATCCACCCATCCCACCCTCACGTCCTATCCACCCTTTACCACGTCTCGTTTTATTCCCGTTCACCTGCCCGCCGTCGACCTGCCGGTTCGCGGTGGCCGTCCTCACTGTGTCTCGTCTCTCATGTTATACTGCTCACATCAAGCTTCATCATTGCCACGCCCTAACCCTGCCACTGTGCTGCTGTGTCTCTGTCCGCTCTTCTGCTCATAAGCCTGACTGTGACTCACATGGGGAACGGGGAGAGACTAGCTGGCTGAAGGTACAGTAACACTGCACTGTGAGTGCAGCTCAAACTGCTTATCATGCTGATAAACCAGTGTCAGATGTATGAGATGAATCATGATCTCAAATGAATCCACTCATGCATTTAAAAATGTGTTTGCAACTTTACTGTTTTACTGAAGAGTTCATTTCCAGAATGCAACATGATGAGTTCAGTTTAGTGGGTGAATAAATCTAATTTTAATTAGTTAATGTTAACACTTGAAGCATTTATAAGCAACATAAAAACACTAAAATGTGCTAAACTTCAATGTAGCTGTAAGCAGATATAACGACACTTTAAGTGTTTATTAATTTACAGTGTTCAACAACTATAACCTCACCACTGAAGACATATTTTACATTATAACTGTGTTATTATATCATCATTAGAGGGCTCAACACAAACCTTTTAAAGTGGTTGCCAGGCGTGGAATTATTCGTCAGCTTTTGGTTGCCAAAACTGAAAATATGGTCACCATTTTTAACTTTTAACTGAACAAAAGTCTTTGTCATTTGTGTGTTATCTGATACTCTACAGTGTTTCAGTTAATTTGTCAACCCCCACATCCTGTAATACAAAATACCAGCAGTGCAGCTGTTGTCATGTTCTTCCCAGATCCCTGAAAAATGTATCCAACACAAGTAAACGCATCGAAGCGTGTGCTGTGTGGTCTGATTCTGGTTCCAGGTCCAACAGCCGTATTTAAGTATCATTAAAAACATACTTGTTTTGGGGGGGTTCCTTTTGCTGTTTGCTGTCACTGTTTCTTAAATGTTATAGAGGCCAAGAATTGCTTGCAAATTTCTAAAAATGTTTTCCAAAAGCAACTTGGCAACCATTAACTGTTGAACTCTGCGTTATCTGTTCACAGACCAGCTTCCACTTACGATCCACTGCAGATTACTAAACACTTCTATTTGCTTGCTACATTATAATGTGTCATAAACATCCATGAAATGTTTAAATACTGCTTATAAATGCTAAATATGGAGAGTTAAAGGAAAGAATTCACTTTATTTCGTATCGGGTTATGAGATGTCGTCTTTCCTCAAGTTTTAAATGTTTCATTTTGGAGACAAACTCTTCAGATCTCAAAGAAACCAGATTTAGCAAAGAGAGATTCAGTTAAAGAGATTTATTTAAATAATAAATTATATATGAATATATTGTTATTGTTAATATATGAATATATATTATAGTGTTGATTGATTTCTCACTCGATTCTGGTTTGATCTCTGTTAGTCATAATCGTCTTTAATGAATGAAAAATTACTTGAATCAAATCTGCCAATCAGCTGTTTGATATTCAGAGAGGTCTCTGTGACCCCGCACTCACCGCGCAGACTTTTAATTACATTTGATTTCATTAATTTCGTCCAGGGACACTGCAGGCCAGGAGAGGTTCAACAGCATCACATCAGCCTACTACAGAAGTGCCAAGGGGATCGTGCTCGTGTACGATATCACAAAGCAGGAGACCTTTGACGACCTGCCCAAGTGGATGAAAATGATAGACAAGGTAAGAAAACACTCTTTTCTGTGTTCTCCTGCATGTCAGATAGTGTTACAACTCTACCATAACTACCATAAACTACGATACAAATATACTCCTGTACAGTGAAAAGACAATCCTTAAGCTGTGTTCAGGCAGGATCAGGCACTGTGGGCTGCTGAGGGTGTGTCTGTGTGTGCTGAAGGTAATCGCTGTGAAAGTATCAGAGTTTAGTCCATGAATCCACCTGGGTAGTCTCCGTGTCAGAGACATTTCAGACTGGAGAGAGCAGCCAAGACACTACTCACACTCAGACCAATGTAAAAACCTGCGTCTTTGCCACAGATCCTGTCTGAATATAGCCTTAGAGTCCAGCCATGCACCCCCTGACATGCAGCCTTCAGTTCTTCATCTTTAATCTCACCAGTTCTAGCAGCAGTTAGATGAACTCGAGTGTCACTTTGCTGAAACACTTTCAGTTATACGGTAGCTCAGATAGTTTGAAAACTCTGATGATCAACCATTACATAAATAATGTCCCTTTAGGATGACAGAACTCCCAAGTGGCTTGAATTTATTCATTTTGAAGGGAGATGTACACGTGTGTACATCAGGATTTAATATTTACCTTACCATCACACAGAAAAGGATCATAGAGTAACACAGCCCTTTCTACTGTAGCTTTATAGGTACATTATCTAGAATATTGTATTTCAGGAATTCAGTTTCCCAAAACACGTGAATGAATGTGAAGTCCATTTGTAAGAAAATGTCACTGTCTCATGTTTGCTGTACTATAGAGCCAGTTTTTACGGTGACAGCGTGCTGAACAGATTTAATCGCAGTAATCTGGTTTGACTTTAATGAAATGGGAGGCTGATGATGTCCTGACGTGTCTCCTCTCTGCTTTCTGTTTTGTGTCAGTACGCCTCAGAGGAAGCAGAGCTTCTGCTGGTCGGGAACAAGCTGGACTGTGAGACTGATCGTATCATCTCCAGACAGCAGGGAGAGCGAGTACGTCCAACACGCACATAACAAAACCACATGTTCAGTGTGTTTACGTTTGTACAGAACAAAAAAAATCTAAAAGAAGAGGCAGCAGCACAAACAACAGATGTATTCATGTTTATTATTAGCAACATTTTGGCAGTTCAGTCACAAAATAAACAGGGAAATAAAACAGTTCTAAATAATGCAGGATGTCTGATAGCACTGAAGCCGTCCTCCAGAAACATTATGTGCAGCACAGCAGCAGCTGTTACATCCAGAGGAGGCTTTAACATGTAGTTTCCAGCTGTTAGAGAGGTTTATTCTGTGTTGTTTAGTTTAATTTCTGCTCCTATGTGGTGATTTTTTTTGTTTTCATTTAGCTAATCTTACTGTTTGTGTCGCAGTTTTCCTCTCGAATAAGTGGAATGCGCTTCTGCGAAGCTAGTGCCAAGGATAATTTCAACGTGGACGAGATCTTCCTGAAGCTTGTGGACGACATCCTTAGCAAGGTTGGTGTGTTATCAGTAAAACTTTTACAATAAATATTAGTCATGTGTTTATTTTTAACATAAAAACACAACATCAACTGACATCTTCAGCCTGCGTTTCTTAGATTTGGTTTTTAAATTAAATATGAGCACAGTGGGACATTATTTTGTTTGAGTGTTTCGTCCCGTGTGTAATTGAAATGAATGGGAAGTGAAAACCTGTTTACAGTCATAATTACATCTGAAGTGTTTTAACACCAGTAAATTCAACACTTTTATTTGATATAATCAAAATGCTACGATTCTTGATTCCTTGTTTTATCTCTTTTGTAAAAATTGACGTGTGTTCAGCCGTTGCACTCAGTAAGTCACTGTGGATGTCGACCTTTTTCCTTCAGTGCATTAACCCCGTGTGTTCTGACTTGTCCCTGACACAACAGATGCCTCTGGAAGTTCCCAACAAGGAGCTTTCCAACAGCGTCCTGTCTCTGCAGCCTGAACCGGAAGTGCCTCCGGAGTTGCCGCCTCCTCGCATGCGCTGTTGCTGAGAGTTGCCGAGTGGTCCCCCTCCCACCAACCCTCCACATCCTACACACAGTCACACACATATACACACACACACACACACACAGCTCGCACATGCAGAGTACCAATCTGACCACCAGGGGGCAGCAAACAGCAGCAGTTTGGAGTTATTGATGGCTGATGTAAGATGCATGGACTCTCCTAACAAGCAGTATTATCTTCCCCTGTTCCTTCTCCTGTTTTGTAACTGTACACTAACACTTAGGCCTGGTGAATCACACACTTCTACCACCCTTCTGTCTACACTTGACCCCCAGACTACCTCATTCCCTGGACCCTTTTAGGCTAGCTGTGCCCCTGCAGGTGCCTTCGAGGTAGAGAGCCCTCTAGTAGCAGTTGCACATTTACAAGGAGGGGGGATAACTGAGGGCCTTACAGCTTGTTCTCTTCCTGGTTTCTTTTAAAAAAAACACGTATTGTACACTAAGTTTGACGTCATCCGAGTTGCCCCTGACGGTCTGGTATCTCTGCATTATCTTAGCTTACAGAAAAGGGATAATAATATCTCACATCTCTTCGGCTTAGTTTAAATTCTGGGTTTAGGTACAGTAAGTAGTTTTATATTCTTATTAATATTGCCAAGCAAGAGGAGTTAACTTGAGGTAAACAAAAAGCACATGATGTACATACGTGTGTTGCTGTAATGACTGGACAAGGTGCAGATTTTTGTAGCCAGCAGTAGGCGGTTGCGCGGTGGTGATCATATCAGTTTGTATTCCTTTGCCTTAAGGTATTAAAAGCGGCTGGAGCGACTCATTTCACATTTGTATAAATTGTTTTGCACTACAATCCATCTTACCTAGTTAGGCTGACACGCAGAGGAGGGAAGGACACGACTTGTAGTTTTAGCACTAGTGAAGATCAATGTTGCCTTGGTAGTGGCTGCTCTGAACTCTTTCCTTCGCCCCGGTGAAGTGGGATGTTGACGCAAGGAGAGATGGGTAATGTAGTCTTTAAGGGATTGGTGTTTTCACAGGGGCATTCTCCGTGTGTTTGCTGGCTTTTTAGAGGAAATGGAGACATGAACTAAGTACACACACATGGTTTTAGCCTTTGTTTTGGTTTAGTTACTAACATAGTTTTTGATGTTTTTCCTCTGAATTCAGATACAGCTTAGAGAAGAACGTTTGAGTCTCCCCTTTTTTTGGGTGGAAAAGTGCAGGAAAGGTTTGTTTTGTATTTGAATGACTCAGGAAACTTTGATCAGCTCATATCTGCTCATTCTGACAGGCTTTTATTTTAGAGTTTCATAACAAACAAATAAATAAATAAACGTCTTCATAAAAATCCTGCTCGAGGGGAGACGTTTGTGTTTTTTAGACGAGTACAGCAGTTTTTAATTTATGATTCGGCAGTTTGTTACAGACGTGTATAGAGATTTCTCATTACTTGCACATTTTTAAAAAAGAAATTAGGCTATGCATGTTAAGCCCTCCTGTGTTCATAGACCTTAATAATCATTAATTCTTCCGTCTTTTTTCGTTAAATTAATGCAATATTAGCGATGTAGCACTGTGAGTGTTTCTGTTTTGTTCTTACACGTTGAAGTCTGACCGCGAGGAGGAACGAGCCTGCTCAAAGGACCTGATTTTAAAACTGACTCGCTTATTTGGATAATTTTATTTCTTGTCGAAGGTTTTATGTTAATGTTGAGCTTCTGTGGACTTAAAATGGCACATTATGTATTCTCACAGATGAATAGTTTGATACCAAAAACAAACAAACACAGTCGCTGACATCCAAGCACATCTCCCAATAAGATTATCAGCCAGCAAACGACGTGTGCGTACAAATTGTTTGCGACTTTATCAGTCGTGTTTTGGAATAAATAAACTTGATTTTGTTATTTTGGAATCAAACCTTTCATTTGTCCTACAGATTTTTTTTGCATTTGACACTAACCCTGTGGTCTTTGTTTTAATAGCCATGCCTTATAATACTCAGTGTTTTAAATATACATTTTAAAAAAATTAGCTTTTCTTTGAAATGTGTATTCTTTAAGATGAAGACTGTACTTTGTATTAAACCTGTTCTATGTCTTTGAAAAGTTTTGGCATGTTTAAAAGCAGATTTGTGGTATTTATAACTTGTGGCATTCTTGAACTAATGAAATGCAATTAAAGATATCTATATTTATTACCAGATCATGGTCTTCATTTTACTGTGGGGTCCTTTAGGATCAAGAAATGATAACTAACTTTTAAAAACATTTTAAACTGAGTTTTTCATATAGAAAACATACAAATAAAAATAGTTACGACAACAACAAATAGTATCATACAACAAAATATTAAAGACGAGAAGTAAAATAATAAATAAAACTAAATAAAGAGGCAGCAGTAGTGCTGATCTTCAAGCTAATACAACATTCTCATCCTCCAAAAATTCCTGAAAAGGTTTCTTTACTTTAACGAATAGATTTTTTTCTTTTCCAAACGTATAATTCACAGTTATAACAAACAACAAAACACTTTCCATGCTTTTAATCTGTCTTTGGATGATTCCTTTTCATGAGACACCAATCAAATATACTAGACCCCTTTTACTTTGTAATTTGTAATGATTAGGTTTTCAACATTTGTCAAAGTTCATTTTGAAAAAAGACCCAAATTAGTTGCTCTAAAGAAATAAGAAATAATAACATCCAATAACCGGTTAGTGACATCTCCAGATACTATAGTGGTTAGTCTATTAAAGAAAAAAACAGCTTTTACTTCTTCCAAATAATGATTTTGTTTTCTTCATTTTTAGATCTTTTTCAAACAATTATGAAATTGAAATAATCTTAAAGGGAGAGACAAAAACGTACCACCTGTTTAGATTCCCCACACACATCACCTCTTCCTGGTCTAAAATCAGTTTCCCCATATGGAAGAAAAACAAAATAGAGCAGAGAACATGATAATTTATTTAATTTGAATGCACTTTATTTAACTACAGAGGTTCAAATCAATGAAATCTGATGAAATGATTTTGACTTTCCACAAGTAGAGGTGAGTGTTGGTCTCTCCTGAATCCATCTTTGTCAAGGTATCCAGTAGCCAAGTGTGTGTGTGTGTGTGTGTGTGTGTGTGTGTGTGTGTGTGTGTGTGTGTCATTAGGGCATGCGCACCAAAGCGTGTCAGACCTGGTCCCAGAGAAAACAAGGGGTGTGCTTGGGTGCTCGCGAGGACACAGCAGCGCATGCGCCCCGAAAATCACGGGCGTCGAGCCTCACACCGCAGCGATTGCAGATCTTACATGCCAGATAGGAGGGAGTGGGAAGGGGGTACAGAGAGAGAGAGAGAGAGACGGGGGCCCAGTGAAGACACACACAGCCCCGGTGTAAGAAGAAGGATGGAGACCCGATCTGCGGAAGAAGAAGAGGGCTGATGCGCGTCCTTTCTTTCCAACTTATCCGAGCCCTGTCTGCAGATGCAACCTGTCTGTCATCCCGGTAATCCCTTTTTTTAGTGCAGCGTTTCCTCCAAAAGAGGACTACGATGACAACCTGGTGAATGCAAACGAGATGGAGTAAAAAAAAAGATCCAGCACAACGCAGGATGCGCATCCCCAACCCGACAAGGAAGAAGGTGAAGCAACCTGGCTGTTTTTCTGGTGTCGCATGTCAGAGGTTTTCCTCGGTGTTGTGGATTGATCGTTTCCTTCTTCATCACCATCGCCCTCCTCCTCCTGCTCCTGCTGCTGCTGCTGCCGGTGTCGGTGTATAATGGAGAGCTCCAATGGCTCTGGCAGCGACACCAAACCGCAGAACCACCAGTTGGAGAAGAAGAGACTGAACCGAGTGCCTTCCCCGGCCAGACCTTTCCTCAAGGATGTGCACTCCCGCTCCACCAAACCACCTGCCATCGTACCGAAATCACCCAAACTCAACAAGCAGCAGCAGCAGCAGCAGCAGGCTGCCACACTGCCCTCCTTGGCCCATCCGAACCGCAGCTCCAGACGCAACACGACCGGATCAAAAGAGAAACTAGCCTCGGTGAAAAGTAACACCAAGTCATCTGTGGTGAAAAAGCCCACAAAGGTGATCCAACATGCAGCAGCCGAAGCCAAAACCGCCAGCATCAAACCGGACAGCACCAGCAGTCCGATCCTCGCCAAAAGCAAGAAGGGGAAACTAGCCTCGGGGTCCCCGGGGCCTCCCAGCCATGGATCTCCCATCCGTGTACCGACCGGAGCGCCTCTCGGCCGGGTCACCCAAACCGACAGCAGCTCGGACCTGTCAGACTGCCCGTCCGAGCCGCTGTCGGATGAGCAGAGGCTGGCACCGGCCGCTAGTAGCGACGCCGAGTCCGGTACCGGCTCCGGCTCCAGTGATCGGGATCAGCTGGGAGCAGATAATCCGCTGCGGGCTGAAGCGACCGGAGCCGCTGCTGATGCTCCGTTGCGCACAACCGAGGCTTCCTCCGCCAAGGGAAGCATGTCTCAGGCTCTGCCCGCTCCGGGGACGCACGGGGAGAAACACAAACCATCATCCAGCGCACAATCCAGACTGCCAGGCACCAAGGATGTAACCGAGGAGGACCTGCTGCGGGAGGTTGAAGATTTAAGATCTGAAAACGACTACCTCAAGGTATGTTCACGAGTCTGAGTGCAGAGAAACGTGTCCACTGATGAATCCACATTTTAATCATCTGATTAAGAGGACAGTCCACCTGTTTTTAAGTGTCCTTGAGCAACTTCCACCTG
This sequence comes from Miichthys miiuy, assembly GCA_036365135.1. NCBI lineage: Eukaryota > Metazoa > Chordata > Actinopteri > Sciaenidae > Miichthys > Miichthys miiuy. The sequence goes on along the minus strand of CM071617.1, from coordinate 6,698,205 downwards.
CTCACTAATTAAAATCCTAATCTGAATGTATAAATTATTATAATCTGAATTTCCTTTAATGCCCAGCTGCTGTCATCCCAATGACTCTCCATCCATCTCCATCATGTCGTCTTTTTTAACCTTCCTGGGGCTTCCCTGTGGATTTGACCTTTTATTGATGGGAGTTTTATTAATAGTGGCTTCACCCTCATGTGTCCTCACTTTTTGTTTTTTATATATGTCATTGCTGTCAAGTTATCAAAGTCAATTTTGACAGAAAGACTCAACATTTCGTCCTCCCCCTGTCTGCTACATTTGGCACACAGAGAGTCTCCATGTGAACAGATTGTCCTCAGGGTTGCACGGTGGTCCTTTAATCAGCGTTCATTGTTGTGTTTTTTTTTTTAACATTTTGCATGAAGAAAGCAGCCTGAAAATATCATGCAGGATCCCCCTCCCCCTTTTCTTTAAGTAGGCTATCCCCCAGAAGTTGGGGAGGGGAGGCAAACAGATAATGCGGCAAACAATCTTTTTCATTTTTTCCCTTTTTTTGATGGTTTATTTGCATGTTTCTCTGAGTATTATTTCAAACTCAATCATGCATGTCTCTCTCTCTCTTTCTCTGGCTCATTGGAAACACAAGAGAGTTAATCAGCTTTACTGGCTCTGGCTGTAATGGCTTTATCCCACAGGACTTGATAACAGTCAGATGTCCCATGTGTGCTGGGTTCAAACACCCTCCTGCTTGACTGTCAGTCTGCCAGCTGGGACTCTCTCTCTCTCTCTGTCTTCCACCTCCCCCACCATCCCACCACCATGCCCCAAAATGTCTGGGAGTCCCCAGCGATGCTGCTCGTGCTCAAACCATCACATTTATTATGAATATTTCTGAGTATTTTTGCTTCGTCTGCATGACGAGAAGCGAGAGAGAAGAGATGACAAAGGTCATGAAGGTGATTTCAGTCTGTGTTATCATGTTTACATGCAGGAAAACACCAAGAAACTGATTTTTAGAGCTGCAGTGATTAATCAGCAGCTGTTCTGATAATCAATAAATCAATCTGAGTCATTGTTAAAGCGAAATTGTGAAACATTTGCCAAATTTTCTATTTTTAATATCGTTTCAAATTAAATATCTTTGAGTTTTGAACGTCGGTTGGACAAAACAAAACATTTCAGTATGTCACTGTTAAAACTGGGAGCCTGTAAAAGATGTTTTAAACTGTTTTTATTTTTATTTTTTATATATGTTTAGTTGATGAAACAACAAACACAGCCCTTAATATTTAAATCTTCGTTTAATCTGCTGAATATTTCTTGAACTTTTCTGAAAATTGTGAAAATGTCCCTCGCAACTTCCCAGAACCCAAGATGACGTCTTCAAAAAGCTTGTTTAAAACTCAAAAGACATTAAGTTTCCTGTTATAAAAAACAAAGAAAAGCAAATTCAAATTATTTTATTTGAATTATTGTGGCTTGAATTCTCTCTCAAACCCTCCAATTATTTTTTAAAAGCCGTGTCTACAGCTTCAATAACTATGGTTGAGTTGATAGAGAGAAAACCTAATGTAATTTTTTTAATATAATTTTGATAAGCGATTCATCGCTTGCATAATATTACATGCAAAAAAAAGCCAAAAAAAAAAACTGCTGGTTCAAGCTTCTAAAAATAATAATAAAAAATAATAAATATAATCACTAGTTGTGGACTTTCCCTCTTTCGTCCTGCTATGAATGAAATTGGAAAGTTCAGGAGCAAAATAATTAATTTTCTATTTAAGCACAGCAGCTGCTGAGTAAAGATATCCACAGTTATCACCATTAAAGAGGAGAAGAGTACCGGTGATGACATGCACAGAAACATCAGTGATATTGTCTACCTGCTCCCATGATGCTCTTCTGCCTCTGGCTCTGCTTTTAACCTGGCCAATCGATTGGACCGACCCTGTGCGAGGTCATTAGCTCTTTCCTCCGGGGGCCCTCCTCAGATAACAACAATGGGCTCTGTGCTTTTCCAAATGAGGATAGATTTAGTTTTCATTAATTGACACTCTCCTCCCTTCAGCATCACTATTGTCTTTTCATCAGGTGCCAGTCAAACTGTTGGAATATCCTCAGGGGAAATCTACCGAGCAAGCTGATCTCTCAGGATTGAGGCAAACTTAGACCCCCGAGGTTACCGAACAAACTGCCGTACTACGACGGATAAATCTTTCTCTTTTTAACCTCCGTTCAAGGCCCGGGTTGTTTCATGTTGCTAGGAGATGGGTAATATGAATACATCCAATCCCAGAGATAAGATGCTTAGAGCCAGCCAGTGATGTTACATCATCAGCACTGAGAGTACATGAGGCATTACTGGCACTCATGTAATCATATGAAAGTATTAGCACAAAGGTATATTATGTTGCATCTCCTTTGTAATAGCATTTAATGTTCTTTGGATTTATGTCGTTGAACTGGAGAAATTTAAGCACCTTACATAGTCCCTGTGCCGAAAATGTGTATCAGTGTTTATCAGTGATTAACATGAGGAATAAAAGTTATGTCAGGGACGTCCTCGTGGCCACATACAACTTATACAGTGTGTACAATGTGCAGTACAGTGTCCTTAGTTTTATTCTGGCTGGGGACCTTTGTTGCGTGTCATTGCCATGTCAAGTCGCTGTCAGTAAACACAAAAAAATGGCCGAAAAATTTGATACTTTTCTGTTTTCAGCTAGCGTTAAATCTGTTGATCTGTCTGTGAGCTGTGCCTCAATCATTTTTTGATGCTCCTGAGTGGCTGAAACATTTGGTGACCTGCTTGTTGTGGAGAATTTTATTCATCAATGGTCAGTTCAGTCAGTGGAAAGAAAGTGCACAGGAGATCCAAGATGTCTTATGCTGAGAGGTTTATTGAAGTTTGATCAAGGAGAATGGAGGATTTATCAATACACCGCCGCCTCGGTTCTGAAGAAGCTGTCCTCTCTGGCTCGTCTATGTGCCCTCGAGATAGTGACACGACTACTCCATGTCCATAAGAGTCCACAAACAAGACAATATGTTTACCCTTAGTGGTCTGATATTGTTGTCAGGCTTCCACGTTATGTACCTATCTGTTGTGTCCATGGAGTGAGACAGTCCTATCCTCTGACCTTGGTTACCATAGTAATGATCTGAATAACAAAAACATAAAGCTGCTCTGTATCTCAACGAGAGAAGTTAGTTTCAATCTAAGATTGAACTCTTGCTAGGAGAGAATTTCCCCTCTGTCCTGTCCTCAAAGGGCAAACCTCAAGTTGAAACATCTGCTTGTACAGAGCAATTATTAAACTCTAACGGGCAGATTGTCATGAAATGTAATGAGCACATTCATGCTCCCCAGAAGCTGAACATTTCACACTACATTAGCCTTCCTCCGGTGCCAACCTCGAGTCATTTTTTAAATGCTACTCAAGTATGAAAACACCCTTTTAATGATGATGATCCTGTGATGCCACCCTAAAGAAAAATTCATTTAATGCACTTCTGGTTGGGCTCAGTATCAAGTCTGCTATTTGTATGTTTAAAACTTAAACACTGAAGGGGCTAAATGCCTTTTTTTATACCAACACTGCTTCACAAACAGAGATTTTGTAGCTGCTAAAAAGTATTTCTCTTGCATACCAGCAGAAGTATTGTTGCTGTATGTTTGGACAGTACATCAGCATTACAGTCATTACCTTTGACCTTTACGAGCACTTAGTGTTGCAGCTGTTGGGTCAACATTATGATCAATTATCATTGTGTATGAGTGGTATCGAACCCACGTCTCATACAGGCTCTGTATCCCCCGTGTGTGTCTCTCAGGATGAAGTGGACGAGCTGCGGGCAGAGATGGAGGAGATGCGAGACAGCTACCTGGAGGAGGAGGTCTACCAGCTGCAGGAGCTTCGCAGGGAACTGGACCGCTCCAACAAGAACTGCCGCATCCTGCAATACCGCCTCCGAAAGGCCGAGCAGAAGAGCCTGCGGGTCGCACAGACCGGGCACGTGGACGGAGAGCTGCTCCGTAGTCTGGAGCAAGACTTGAAGGTCTGTGAGAGCGTGTGTGTGTCAGTGTCTGGATGTATGTTTGTGTGGCTACTTTATATATTTTACAGTTTTTATGCCAAAGTATTTCTCAAGAATTATATCACTGTAACCTGTTAAACATTAAAGATATTAAAGCTCTCCACTGAACCCAGTTTACAATTACTGACTAATCCTTTCAGCACTGTGCTGTTTTAATGTACTAGTCAATTTAACTGTAACTGACAGGATTGTGGATGAATTTAATGATTTTTAACACATATATCTGCTTGATCTTTGAGTGTAACGCTGGTGTGTATGTACAGTCAGCTCTGTATTACGTGTTTGGACACTGACACAGTGTTTTTGTTGTTTTGGCTCCGTGCACTTGCACAGTGTTTTTGAAATAAAATAATTAATGTGCTTTCAGTGCAGACTTTCAGCTTTAATCCAAGGATATTGACAGCAATATTGGGCGAACGTTGCAGGAATTACAACCATTTTTATACATAAATCCACATTTCAGGGCACCAAAAGTAACTGGACAAATCATCTTAATTAAAGCTGAAAGTCTGCACTGACTAGTTGTTTTATTCTGAATCCATTATGGTGGTTTACAGAGCCAAAAGAACAAAAATTGTGTCACTGTCCAAATATCCATGGAGCTGACTGCATGTGCGTTGGTGTTTAGACGTGAGCTCGTTTTGTATTATCTGTCTATCTATTAACTGTCGCTCTGATCTCAGGTGGCCAAAGATGTGTCGGTGCGTTTGCACAACGAGTTGGAGAGCGTGGAGGATAAACGCAGCAGAGCCGAGGACGAGAATGAGCTGCTCAGACAAAAGATCATCGAGGTGGAGATCTCCAAACAGGCGCTGCACAACGAGCTGGAGAGGACCAAAGAGGTGAGGAGCTAATAACGGAGGTGTTTTTGATACGGGGCGGTTGCAGGTCATGCACGTGAAGCTGCATTTTTGTCTCAGTAGGTGCTAATTGTCTGAAAGGTCTCAGTTATACGCTTAAATAACGTCCTCTTGAGAGTGTGTTTGGGCCTAGTGGTGGATGAATGATAAGACTATTAGAGAGTGTTGAGAGTGAGTCGTGGTAGTGAAAATGACAACTGTGGTGGATGTGATTATAAAAAATGAAGTTGTGGCTGTGCTGTCTGCACAGGATAAGATGCTAGTAAGTGCTGTGGGATCTAAACGAGGGTAAATCTCAGTTAATGTGGTGCTATTTCAGATCAATGGTGATCACCGACCTGATCAGGAGGGTTGCTGCAGTGAATTAATTTCATTAATCACTCAACCGCTCCGGGAAAGCCCCTTTTCAAAACAATTGCTCTGTGCAATCAGGCACCTTTAGTCTAACTGGTGTTATTTTTAACGCCTTACAACATTAAAACATGTCCCGATTTACAACTTAACTCTGGTAGAACAGAAATGGAACACGTTGAAGAATAATACTGATATTCACATACAGAACCGCTCGATTTTACTTGACAGTGCAACCCTCCGTCGACCTCTCAGCTGAGGTGCATTTACAAGGTAACCTCCAGGGCAAAAAAGAAATCCCAGTCAGTTCCCATAAACGTTTGTCTGGAAATAAGTTCAACAACTTCCTCTCTTTCCTCCTCTGCAGAGATAAAAAGCTCACAAACATTTTTTTGATTTCAGCAAATCAAGACCAGATCTATTACCGTAATTGTGTTTGAGCAGTGTGAACTGTTGTATGTTGGTTGTTTTTTGTGCTTTTTTTACTCCCTTTATTTGCAGGCTTAAGGCCCGTACACGTCTTAACTCCTCTCGGTATGTCATGTGTTGTTATTTTCAGAGTAAATCAGAAATACTCAAATATTAACTGGGGCATCATTTGGTATCTCAGTCACACAGCAAAGTAATTTAATTGTTATTGTTAGTGAAATGTTCCTAATGTAAGAAAAAGGGCACCAAGTAGCGTGCACCCCATGTACCAAAGCTGAGTCCTTACTGCAGCAGCGTTGGTTTGATTCAAACACACGGCTCTTTGCTGCATGTTGTCCTCTCTCTCTCTCCGCCCACCTCCTTGTCTATCTTCAGCTGCACCCATCAAATAAAAAAAACGATACATCCCCCAAAAATTATAACAAAAAAAAAAGGAAATTTTCACATGTTTTGTCAGTTTTATTGTTTTTATTTCCAATGTAGATAAATAAGCTTTGAGTTTTGGGACTACAGCTCTTATCCTGCTTTGAGTCATGAAGTGTAATGGTACCATGGAGTCATAAAGGAAGTGATGGATAAACTTGAGCCTCATTTTAAGACTTGTTTCTTTATATTTTGGTAAACCTGAACCATAGAAGGTTGTCATTCTTTATCTACTAGCAGTTGCTCTGTCACTATGGATGTTCTGGTTAATTCATTTGGCATTAGACTGTTTTACTAATGCAGCCTTCAGACGTTTGTCTATCAACTTTTGTGTCACCGTTACTCTCACGTTGCTCAGTGCCTGCGTTGATAGCTGTGAAGTAATGTTCTTCTCACAGGTAATAAGATGAGCGGAGGCTATTCTCAGTGCCGCTTGGCTTAGACTAATCGATTTTGACAACAGCAGGTAACATGCCGTCAGGCAACAAAGAGAAAGTAGGCTAATACCAGACCACGGTGATGTGGCTTTCTTTTGGCTGCAGACACTGTTTCTGTTTTTGTGCCACAGTGACTCCACATGACCTCTTTTTACATACGTCTAAAAGTCTTCCACTGCTTGAAAATCTATATTCTGAGCCAGCGTATAACCTTAACTATCTGTGTTTGCAACATTGCTGTTGGTAAAGGCGTCTTATCAGCTTCAGACTGAGCTGCATGTGCTCAGACGAAGTGTCTGCTGCATATGTGCTAATGCAGCAAATGCAAACTCCAGTTTTTGTTTGTCGCCGCTTCACTCTGGTGACCTTTTCGGATGAAAATGGGCGAACAGTGAGACTGGATGAGGAGTTGTTTTTTTAAATTTGCACAGCCGTTACAGTATTTGCGGTGGCTCCAGACGATACATAGAAACACAGGATGACACAGACTCTTGTAAGAGGAGAGGGAGGCTGAGACAGCGGCTGCTCCAAATGATTGCAGATTTTTTCTTTTTTTCTTGTGTTCCCCCGAGGTTTGTCCCAGAAAAACACAAGCTGTCTGGATCTGCACTTCGACGACATGTCCCCCCTCTACATCACTTCTTATCAGAGACACACGTTTATAATACAACACCCGATATTTCCCCCGAACTGATTTATTCTTTTGATTTCTCATAACAGGAGGATGAATCAGTGTTTGCGAACATTTAGTTAGGGATGAATCTGCCCTTTGCTCTTGTAGTCTCACATATAAATCTCAGTGACAGAGGAGAAGAGGAGGAGCACATTTTACTGATAAGAATGTTGTTGAACTGGACTGAAAGGTTGCTCCTTTTCCTTTCAGCTTTAATTACACCTTGTAAATCGTGAGCCAGGTGCGATGTCACACAGTCACGAGCAGAAAATCCTTCACAATCCTTAGTTTTTTATTCAAACCGAGGTGCCTGTGTCTTCTTTCGTTTGGGTAGCTAAGTGGTAACATACTTTAAGAATTCAAACAAGCTCCAACAGTTACTTTTTCTGTCAAATGTATTGAAAGGGCAGCTGACCTCAGATGGTTCAGGTGTTCTCTGGCCTTTAAATGCCATCTCCTCGTGTCCCTGTGCCCATTTTTTTATCGGAGGCTGCACAGTGTGACTCTGGCCCAGAGATTGGCACCCCTGTATGGACTAATCCAACAAGAAGGCCTGTTATAAAACAGCCTGGCGTGTTTTGGTGCTCTGATGGGAGGGGAGAGAGAGAAAAGACAAAGAGGCAGAGTGGCAGAGAACGGCTGTAATCTGATGGCTGTAGGTCCTGTCCACCTGTGATACGACCACAGCTCCACAGCTTACAGACCTGATATCAAACAGTTTAGGAGGGCGGCTCGTCAGAACAGAACCGTCTGTTGTTACAGTACCAGGCCGAGGAGCGAATCGCAGCAGCCGCTTTTGTGCGGTCATTGTGACGGCGAACGGCGATTGGTGGAGAGATTTTTCATTCCTCTGACATTTGAAGAAAGGCCCGCTGATACGAGTAATGAAATGGAACTAATGAAATGTCAACGCACATAACAGGAGCATCAGGTGATTTATTAGGTGCTCTCCGGCCCTGTGATAAGTTCATCTCTCATTACAGAAAATGATAATCCTTTGCGCCGTGCTTCTCCTCCGTAGTGACTACGAGCTTTGTCTTGTGTCACATTTGTTGACTTATTGAAGCGTTGATGACTTGACATCATGAGGTTAGAGCACAACAAACAGCTGAAATCTGCACATTTTATGAGATATTTTGGAGGCACTCTCCCACGATGATGCGTCATGTTTATATTCAAATAAGTTTGTGGTATCAGGCCACACAGACCGCTTTCATAGGGACTATTTCTTCAACTAAAAGTAGTTCCAATGAAAACTAAAGGTCTGTTTCTGTTTCATTTTTGATCCATTTACGCCACTTTTAAGTTCCTGCAGCCCATCGTGTAATAACTAATTTTACATTTCATTAATTTTCAGGCCAAAATATTGAATATTTTCTTGATCCACCTTCTCATATTAGATGTGTTGCCTTTATGTCATAAAAGATAAGATAAGATAGATTTTATCAATCCCACACTCAGATCATTGTGAAGATGAATATCACAAGATATTCATTGCAAATTGAACTCTTGATGGGCACTGACATTTTTCAGACTAAATGTTTAATCCATTCATTTAAAATTATATATAATATAATATAAATATATTCTATAATACTCTATAGATGAATTGATAATGAACATAATAGTCTGTTGCTGCCCTTAAACAGGGAAAAGTATCAAATCCTCACATTTGAAATGCGGTCACCAGGGAAACTTTTTGGCATTTTTCATAAAAAAATGATGAATTGATTATTAAAATAATTGCTGATTTTGCAATAAGTGGATTGACAGAATATAAATCAACTGAATGTTTGCCTAGCTTAGCATGAGGACTGGAAACAGTACATTCAGTGTGTTGTGGCAGTATGCAAAAATAGAAATGGAGGGTGTCTCCAACCTCAAGTCATTTGTTGTTGTTGTTGTTGTTTCACGACTACAAAGGTACGAGAGGGGAATGCCTGCATTATGGTGAACAGTGTGATTGAAAGTCACTGCAGACGTCGTTTGTTTGCATGTCAGAGCGGCCGCCTCGTCTCCTCTCTCACTTCTTTCTTTGAAGAATCTCCTGATCCTCCTCCTCTCATCTCTGCCTCTCACTTCTCCTTCCTCTCCTCTCCTCTCCTCTCCTCTCCTCTCCTCTCCTCTCCTCTCCTCTCCTCTCCTCTCCTCTCCTCTCCTCTCCTCTCCTCTGCTGTGGATCCCCTGTTGGAGGAGTGCGAATGAATCTCATTGACCTAGTTAATATCTTGTGTCTGACTCCACCAATGGAAAGAAGAGCAGACGTGAGGAGAGGAGTAGCGTAGGGACTCTGCTGTAAGTCGAAATCTGCTGCAGTGACACGCGTCCATATAAACCTTATCGTCACACAGCGGCCGTGCAGTTTGCATTTACATAATTGACAGGAGGAGGCGAATAATCATAAAATAACCCTGCTCAGGTACAGATCAGTAAAGGTAACACTTGTGCTGCTGTTGATTCCTGAAAATGTTTTTAACTTAATGACGATATGTTTTTCTCAAGTTTAATGAAGCAGTGACACCGATAACCTGAAGGCAAACCATCACCAACACAAAGCAAATAGGAAAATCATCATTTCTGTATGAAGCCCTGGAGTGGTGTGTTATAATTCTGAAGCGCTTTGAAGTTTAAGACCTTGAAAAATGAGATTCCTCCTCCGTACGAACATGGGAGTGTTTTAATTTACAGAAATATCAGATCTGACCGTTTAGAATCATAAAACATCCTGAAGCATTTGCAGAAATAAAATTCCTTTAAGTGTCTTGAGACAAAAACACATTTTTGAAATCATCTTAAATACAATCTTGAGAAGTCTTGACTCGTGTTTAAGGAGTAAATATGTGATATGTTCAGTTATACTCGGTATATCCTGAAGTTTAACACATTTTGAGATAAAGCAATGATTTATGGAAGCAAACAACACAGCGGGATCATTATTTCCATGACTGGTGCAAGTTTAGAGTTGCTGCCACCTTTTAAGCTCCCTTTGTGGTTATATTTATAGTTAAAATAGGAAATAAAATAACATCAATGCAAAGATCCAGCAGCTTTTCTCTGATCTGATAAATTAACCCTGACCTAAAAGATGTTTTGGAGCATGCATCAATTTAATCTGCTGCAGGAAGATGAAATACAAGAAGTAAAAATACAGGAGTGATCATCAAACACAGGACGAATACAGTTGAACAAGTATTAGCCACGCTAGCTATGCTCAAAGTCCAGTCCAGTTCAAATCTGTGAATCTCTGATGTGCGTACAAAATTTCATGGCAATCCATCCAATAGTTGCTGATATATTTCAGGCTGGATCAAAGTGGTTAAGTAACCAGCAGACAGACAGACTGCCACGTCGCTAACATGGCTAAACAGTATTATCTCATCGCTCTGCGGTACGCCGCTCAGCTTAACCTAGATCTGAAAACAGCAGAACATACACAGAGCCCATCCGAGGTTGGTTCCTGGACACTTCTCCACTCCAACAAATGGTATTAGCAGTTATATTTAGGGAGGTTGACGGCAGCTTGGCAGGCTGTAAGTCAGACTGAGTCATTGTGCTTCTCGCCTCTCCTCCAAACACAAGGAACAGACAGGCCATCAGAAAAATAGAGCTCCCAGTAGTATGTTGGAGGCCATAGCCTTGAGTGAAAAATAGTTTTTGGCTTTGCCAAAGGTTGTGAGAGCGGGAAGATGTCTGTTTTAATCTGAGTTATGCAGCCGAGTTTTATAGTGCATGAGAAAATGTTTTATAATCACTATTAATTATCGATATTTCTATGAATCAAATGACTGTGTGTGATGTCAAAGGGGTCACACGCAGACACAGAAAATTAAAATCCAGCTTTCACAAATGGCAAAAAATGGAAAAAATATCAACTTGCTGATGAAAATAACAAAATATTTAGCTATAAAGAGCCACATACCTTTTCTCAGGTGTCAGCCTGACTCTCAATAGTTTATTGTTTGCTCACGTTAATATGTATTATTAATATTATTAAATAATATTAAATAATCCACTAAAGAGTTTTCTTAATTATTTGTTTTTGTTTTTTAAATGTCAGAAAATACATGAACATTGCCACGCTAAAAAGGCCAAGGTAACTTTTAGATTGCTCATTCAAAAACCAAAGAAATTAGATGAAGAATTTCGGCATTTTCCCTGACAACTTGACTGTATTAATTTATTTAATATTAAAGTTAAATTTGTTACCAATAAACCTTCAACTGATAATTTCATCTCTTTTTGTAAGTGTTGAATGTTTGGCTGGCAGCAGCACTCCTTTAAATACAAACTATGATGATGTGAACATCACTTCTTACTCAGTCAAATGTTCAGCGTTCAGTCTACTGTCGTGTGATCGACTAAACAAGTTCATCTGATGGGTCAGAGGGTCGTCACCTTCCTCTAGCCAACAGCAGCAGAGTGATGCAGGGCTGCACCGACAGTGATGTGTAGTAAAGATTCATTTGGAATCTTATGGCACTTTCCTTTAGCTCTGTTTTTGGTCTCCACCAACTCCTGAGGGAAATATATACCTCTTTAGCCGCTAACTTTGTTCACAATCTAGTTAAACCTAACTTTGTCTGTCGTTTTGGTGTCGGGCAGGTGGTGTGCAGTGTGTTTTAAGAGCTTTTTCAGTGAAAACAGCTGCCTGCTGAAGCTGGAAATGAGGTTGATGATTTGTCAATCTACCAAGCGTCAGTGATACTGGTGAGGTGAGGCGCCTGCACAGAGCCCAAAGGATATTAAAAGACAATACCCTTTCCGGCCGCAGTCTGTACACCCTGCTGCCATCTGGTAAATGATACAGAAGCGTCTGGTGCCATCACCAGACTACAAAGCAGCTTCTCTTGTCAGACTGAGAGAATTCAATTCATCCTCTGCACTCCACCATAAATAATCGCCTATTTTTATGTATTATTGTTATTTATTGATCCATTTATATAAATTGTGTTTTGCATGTACGACCCTGTGTTATAAAATGAAATTAAGATTGTACCTTGATAGATAATATAAGCTGTTGAATGAAGGACCTGTGGTAGGACTCCTTACATGGTGGGAGTAGCAGTCTGTTGCTGAAGGAGCTGTTTAAGGCCTCCACAGTCTCATGCAGGAGGTGAGAGGAGTTGTTCATAATTGCTAACATTGTCCTCTCGCAGTCCAGGACAGAGCTGGTCCCTTTTGACCAGTTTGTTGATTCTTTTTCTGTCCCTCTGTTCGTGCTTCCCTCCTCAGCAGACGACTGCATAGAAAATTTTGATGAGAACAGTGAGAATCGAAACCATGAGCTGAAAGATAAAATGGCTTTTACACATTCATACAGGCAGGAATTGACCCACCGATCATCTGATTAGTGGACGACCTGCTCTACCTCCTGAGCCACAGCCGCCCCAATGTGGAACTGAGGGAGCGTTGCAGATGTTTACGTCAATACCTTTGCATGATAGTGCGACTTTAAATGAAAAAAATGTGAATGTTGACAGTCCCTAAAGTAAGGCATCAGAAAAATATTACTTACTAATGATCAACTCTGGTACTGGTACTCGTATTGGGTTTTTTAAATTATACCCGGCTCTACACAATAATCAACACAAGCTAGCTTATGCAGATCTGACCATGCAGACCAGATCGAATCAAGCAGAAGTGTCTTACCATGCTCAAAAATAGAGCTGTCCCTGGCCAGTCTTGCAGTAACCCTTTAAGTCCTCTATCATATGTTCAAAGTGCTCTATTTGGGGCAGATATACTGGTCTTGGAAGCTGCATGAGCAAAGTCCCCGGAGCATTTCCTCCACAGAAGCAGACGCAGCGACTTGTATTTGAGGATTGCGGGAGCCTATAGACTCATGCTTCCGTTTGAAGTGAAGTGCACTCGTTATAGGAGATGAGAAAAATGTGAGAGACCGGGGAGGGGAGGCAGACGGAGGACCGCACTTCCAGCTCTCTGGGGTTGTATGTTGCATGCAGTCATGATTTAATGATGACTTCAGCAGCAAAGACAGAGACCTGCCTACACAGCTTGATACACTCCAAGGCTAGACTTCATCACAAGCTGTGACATGTTAATGAATCCTCCATCTTCCTCTTCTACGTGCTTTCAGTAGCTGTTCTGCTGAAAAATAATACCCCTCCTCTTGTCTTCTCACTTGAGTGATCAATCATGGGTCACATAGGATATTTCAGAGTAGCTTTCGACCCTTCCTCTCTTGTGTTGTTGCTGATTCTTGATTAACTGATCATGACACTAGAGAAGAAGGTCATCTAAAGTTCAAAGATGTGCTGTGTTTGCATATTTTGCTCTATGCAGACATGTACGTTAAATCAATATTTAAACTTTATTGTTTTAAGTTTTGCAGACACAAGCTGTGTCCCCATTAGGCAATATTACACGAGAGGGTGTGCTTTAACGTCATTATTGGGATGAAGACTACTTGCTGGAATAATAAACAGGAGCAACTTAGCAATGGAGACACTTTCTAGTCCTGTCAAAGCTTTTTAGAGATCCTGTTTTCCCAAACTGAAAAAGAAACTTCTTTGATGGACAGATTACCTACTAAATCTATGAACACATTTATTTTTAAGCTAGTAGTGCTGTATTTGTGACTGTAACTTCACAGCGATGTAAAGTCCAAGTCAAGTCAAAGTCAAAATGTATTTAAAAAAGTCACGTTTTCATCTAACAAAATATTCCTCTTCAGTCCATGTTAGTCGACCTTTAGTCTTTCAAAAACAACATTTTGTCTGCGCCCACTAAACTGTTTGATGTCCAACATGCTGCACACAAACGAGGTACAGACCTGTATTAATGAGGTACACACCTGTATTAACTAAGCAGTCTAACCTCTCCATAAAATCCAGAATATTCATTAAAGAAAGCTGAAATTTCAAATTCAGATGTATAACTTCATTAAAGTTGGCTTCCAGTGTACGGAAATACTTCTTTTATAATTCTTCTTTGTCATCACCACCAGTTTTTCTAATAATCTTTAATTCCTACTACTTCCAACAAGATTTGATGATGAATATTAAGTATCAGAATGCTGTAAATTATATGAATACAATCTTGAGGTTTGCACGTTAAACTGCATTATCACAGAAACAGAGGAAGTCCAGGTAACAACATTATAGATTACTGTGGGCCTCTGTTGCCCCCTGAGCTCAGAGTTCGTTATCTTTTACAGTGTTTTGTGGTTGCTCGTTAGTCCACTGGGCTTTGCTAATAACACAGTACGTCAAATCTCACTTACGTCCTTTTATTGGCCGCCCTCCTACAAAAATTTCAAGCCACAAAAGACGGCATGTGTGCACAGACGAAGACCCTCCTCCTATTACCGACCCATTGTGAAGCTTTGGTCACACACACAAGGGGACAGTGAAGTGCTGGGCGGCGGAAAGTGGCGTGGGGGTGAGGACGACCTCATTATCAGCCAGCTGGATGGCCCAGCCGCCCACCCATAGCTCCCCCTTTTTTTAACCCCCATCGCACACCCTCCTCTAAGCCAAGCTCCTGTCACAAATGAGAATAACGCTCTGTTGTCTGGTTCCAAATAGTGAGCCAAAGAAACATAGCTGCAGCCCAGAGGGAGAGATCCAGGCCACCTCTGCAGAGTCCCAGATAGACTGATAGAAGTTTATGATCATACGGTTTTAAGGTTTTATTTATCAGTGCCTTATTACCATAGACCGCAGAATGGAGGCTCTTGAAAAACAACTTCTAATTATGAGTAGTAGATGATCCTGGAGATGGCTTCAGTCCCTAGCTAGATGTTAATCATGGTTCTGAAGGATAATAAGCTGCTGATAAAGGCTTAATTAAAGCCCGGCAGCCATCTTAAGAAGCCTGTTTATATAAACAAAGAGGTATAGCACAGATTAAATAGGCTTATTGTACTTTTCACTGCTGTGTTTCACCATTTAATTCAATTCTCTGATCTTTGCGATTCTATCAAAGTATTTTGACAAACCTTAAATGAAGGTCTTATGTTGTTGACGAATATGTTATATCAGGATACACAGACAATACTTTATTGTTTTATGATTATTCCATGCTTGGTTTTGTTGCTTTAATTGGATTTTTTGACAATAAGAAAAATGTGTAATCTCTTCGTCCCTATCCTTTGTGCTAACCGGGCAGCAACCTCCGTGGTCTGGAAAATGAAGCCCGTGCAGAAGTGTAAATTGTATTTACGTTACGTTATGTTACTAACTCTACAAACTAATGTAGGTAGTTAATGATGTGCTCCTTTGCCTTCGAAGTAATTCACATCTCAAGCATGAATCTGAGCTGTTGGCAAAGTGTGACCACTTCTCAGGCAATTTAATTACAGGCCACTTTAATCAATCCCTGCTCATGCTGTTATTAATCATTGTTTAACTGTATGCAATATATTATCCTATAAAATACGATCTTTAGACTGTTGAATGAATGACAAACTGACCGACTAGATGCAACCACGATAAACAGTGAGTGCTGTGAGGCTGATAGCCTTTTCACTGACGTGGAGGTTTGACAAGTGCAGAACTGGCAACCTCCCCCTGTGGCTCTGAGGGAGCGGGTCTTAACAGGAAGACAGGTCCCCGACTGCTAGAGGCCAGGAGGGGGAAGTGGTGATTGATATTTCTGTTATAAAAGGGACATGAAGAGACGGTCAGGCGGTATGAAACAACATCAGCGAACAAGAACAGATTTCCAGCCCTGAGACAAAAAGTATTAGGCAAACAAGTCTTATTATTTTTGTTATAAAGCATTGCATAGGTGGAGTTTCCTGTTCAGTGACTCAGTCACAGAGAATCAGACTTAATGGACTGTAATACTTAATACTTGTAGTACTAAAGAAGCTACGTCTTCAAAAAGTGGCTCAAATTGCTAAACTGTTGAACCTTTTTGCACTAATTTAAAATATTTGTACATGGAAACAAAACAAAAATCTTTATGCTTATTTGCTTTCTTTCCAAGAGTTACATTAAAAGATGGATACTGATTTTATGTGTAGCTTAGCATAAAGACTGAAAACAGAGGGAAACAGCTAGCCTTCTATCAAAAAATACACCTTTAATTCACAGTGATATTTCATGACAAAACTTTATTTATACGGCATTTTAAGGGAATTTATACAGAAAAGTGCAATTTTATATTATGATGAATTTACCGTAAAATCAATAGGACTAATATCCTTTTACCGTAATAGCAGAAAAAGTTCAAACCGCGTTTATTACCCTAAAACTTTGGCTACCACAGCTGCCAGTTTCTTTTAACTGAAAGCGTAGCAGGCTACCTACCCTGACTGCAGACTTGTTTTTAATACACGGACACAAGAGTGTTATTGATCTTTATATCTAACATGAAAACAAATAAAAGTATATTGTCAACGGAAGCTAATCGATTTGACAGTAAAACATCTATCTCTATATTGTCCTGGATGCTGCATCCTGATCTTGTATCCTCTAACGAGGAAAATCTAAAGCAAGAATGATGAATCCCTTCAGGAAAAAATGCGGTGTTGTTATTAATTTTACAAGTCCAAAATGACAAATGACAAGTGTAGGTGGCGATAGTAGCCTCAAGCTAACACGAGGATAAAATCAACTCTAAAAACCAACAAAAAAAAAAGAAGAATGAACAGCCCGATTCTCCCTCGACGGTGGCCCTCGGTGAAGCCATGAGACTGGAGTGGGCAGCTCCCAGGAGGCAACGTGAGTGTAACTATGAATGAGCTGCAGGATGGTGTTTTAGAAGAGCTTGCAGACTCAGCAAAGACCTTCCCGAGGGAGACGCAGGTGTCGAAAAAGAGACCAATATGTGAAAGGCATTCACTGCACTGCTCACTGCTCTGTCTGGAGGTCATCTCATCTCAAAAGCTTGCCCTCACACCAACCGTTCCCACCTGTGGCTTTAAGTGGAGGCTATAAAAAAACAGAAATTCAACATGTCACAAGAGTCGTCCCGTCCGTGGCGCAACACTAACAGCTATAAATGACAGTGTGACTCAGACAGGCCAGAAGGAGGGAGGAGCTGCCATGTCGTCTGCCTGCAAACTCCTCAGCAGGTCCTCCGAGTATTCTGGGACGGCAGGCGACTGGCAGCGTGCCAGTGGTGTGTAATGTGCAGAGATAGAGAGCCGTTTAAGAGAGGGCATGAGAGGCGAATGTTGCTCTGCTCTCATCATGACGTACAGAGGAGACGGATACGAACGGAGAGTTACACTTGACTGGAGGCCCCGGGCAAAATAATGCTGACAAATCACAACTGGAAAGAGATACTGCATTTCCCATGCTGTTCCTGTCATAACAAATATCACGACTCTGACATGTAAAGAACAGAGTTCAACTCTTTTTTATTATTTATGTGACCTGTCTTGTACCAGCTGAGATAAGAATTTCTCTTAAAGGATAAAGCTGGATTTACTCTATCTTTAAACATTTGGCACATGCTTTTGTCCAAAGCAACAAAAAGAAATCTTCATCCCTTTGTTGACATCTGCAAATCCCAAGAAAACATCAAAGCCACAATGAATTGAAGCAGCAACCTTACAAAATTACAGTGGTAACCAAGAATTGCTTCCAAGGCCAAGGAGCCCATCATCAACTACCGACATTACTTTGTGAAGTTACAGGTTACGATTAAAAAAATGTTGCGTAACTTAACGTAACATAGCATAGTGTAACACAACATAACGTAGCGCAACGTAACGTAACACAACATAACGTAACGTAACATAATTTATGGCTAACAATAGCAGCCCTATCCTGCTTTTTATTGTATTTGTTACTCAAGATAGTTATGTTTGACAAACATCCTAAAAGTCTTTCCTCTTGTAATGTAATGTAGAGAATTTCAATGTTAAACCTGCCTTGACAGGCTTATCAAATTGTGATCGAGTGCTGAACTGACAGTTGCTTCTTTTGGTTGGTCGCTCTGGTGTTTTTTTACTCACACTTAACAGACTTAATCTGTCAAGCAGACACTACCGGAGCTGTACGGTGGTACCATTTCTCCTTTGGTTTTTCTTTTTGCAGATTCAGCTTTAGTTCAATTCTTTGTCTGATAGGCCACAGTTGGCTCTTCTGTTCATCGAAAACACACTAATGTTGCTGCTGTGAGCATGAAAACGGATCACTTTTATCCCCCAAGAGGATTTTTTTTACCCTGTCACTGACTCTCTAGAATCCAAATGTTAATGTCATTGAAATCCTTACATTGTAACTGTATCTATTATACTGAATCTATTTGTCAATCCCTGGTGTTAAAGAGGCTTCTGCTCTGCGTCTCAGTTCTTCTATTTCCAAGTCAGATTATTCGATTTGCCTCTTTCAAACCATCCATTACCATGGCAGCCAGTGATGGACAGCCCGGCCAGGCGATGGGTCGTTAAGTACTGTGAGAAGATTTCATGGCTTTACTACCGTTCAGAAGGCAACCATGCTAGTGTAGCTTCTGACTGTGAGCCAGCGTCTTTACCATTAATTATTAGAGTTGAAAGAGTTCAAAAGGTTTTTGTCTTGGATAATATACAGTAGTCTACTGACTCAGTTTTACAGTAACGTCAGTGAGTAAGACTAAAAAGTGTACTTGAAGAAGAAGCATTCAGGAAGAAACAAGTAAACAACAGTGAGAAGTTCAAATGTCACGTGGATAGAATGAATTGATAAAAATAAACCTGATGGTTTTTTTTACTTATTTTTATTTGTTACTTTTGATGAAACCGGATACTTTGATCGTTTAGGCGTCCTAAAAGTGTCACCAACAGTATAAAGAATGATGCCTGGTTGCTCAAACAAGCCACCTGTAACGCCGCCTAGCTGTCAGTCAAAGTGGCCACACTGTTAATTATGCATAACTTTAAGCCTTAATATAATTTATATAGATGAGTTGTATAAAAATTCACCCTCGGTACAGTTGTCATGAACGGGGAAATTAGCTATAGAGACCAAAACTGTTTTTTGTACCAGGCTGTAAACATGTTTATTTCTGCTGTGAAGTTGGACATTTTAACATAGGGACTTATGGAGATTGCCTCGTGTTTGTAGCCGGGCTCAAGTGGCAGTTTGAGGAACTGCAGTTTTTTGGCACTTTAGCATTGGCTTCACTTCACAGACACGGAGGTTGCGGCTTGCTTAGGACTGACTGATACGTACAACATGTGAGGGGTTGCAAGTAGACGATGCTTTATTTTAAGGAATCATTGCCTCTTGATTTAGATAATAAAATTATAATTATAAAATTATTAGAATTTTCAAGAGTTAGTTTTTCTGCTCTGGACTACTGTAGAAACATGGTGAATTTCATCATAGAGGACTCGAAGCATCTTTAGATATAAATGGCCCATTTTAAGGTATAAAAACAAAATAATTATTATATCCAGTTGATTATACACAAATAAAAACGTAGTTATGAATATTATATTGTGTTACTGACATATTCTGGTCATACAGACCCCTAAATCTGACACACTGGACCTTTTAAAGGTCTCAATATATTTCCTCATCCTTTATTACTTCTATGCAGATAACTGTACCACTCACTGGGCATATCTTTAGCTAAAATATCTAAAATGACAGAATGTAAATGAATCCTGCCGGTCTGCGTATCATGAAGAGAGACCTTGAGGTGGAGCTGGTTGTAATTATACATTTCAGAGAAGCTAAACCTGCTAATGGGAGCGCTCGCTGAAGTGTAACCTCCCCTCATTCCTGCTCCCTCCTTACTGTGAGATCTGCAGATTCAGCACTGCACAACTGGAGAACCAGTTCGCCAGCAAGTTAATGTATCATCCACGCACACACACACACACACACACACACAATGACTAATCACAAGGCTGATCTTGTGTTATGTTGTTCAACCTGATTTACTGTGGAGGACACTTTGGAGCTACTCATGTTTGCTAAATTGTTTAGTCCTCATCCTCTAATCAAGAAAAGGGCTAATTATTATTAGCCGCTAATTACCGTGTGTTGTTGTTTTAACACTGCTCTGTTCTGTACGAGGGATTAGTCGAGAAAAAAAAAACACACACTCCTGTGAGTTTCTCACTACTTATTTCACCTAAAAGTCGTGTCAACCTTGTGGCTTTGCTTTGCGCCAGTTGGCATCATTTTTTCCTGCGAGCAGCATGCCAAGCTGTTGGGTTGTTCAGGGAGATTTGTAAAGTGGAGTGACACGCCCCATAAAAGCTCTATTGTGCTGCTCTTTAATGCATGTTGGGTCCCAGACTGGAGGTCAAGGCGCGCTCAGTGAAGAGGAACCGTATGGGAGTGACCCTCGGCTGATCACATGCGACCTCCTGCACACACACACATACACACACGTTAAATTATACGCACACAAACACACACACAGGCGGGTATTATGTGCTCATGTTGCAGCGCATGATATATAACCTGTGCATGTCAGCGTATAGGTCGCCATAGCTACCGGTGTTGATTCCTACGTGGTTTAATGTTTTCTCAGTTTGCTATAGGAGCTACGAGTCTCCGGCGGGAAACCAGGAATAGCAGCACTGTTGACACCTCGTATAACACACCTGTGAATTCACAGCCCTGTAAATGTGCTTCTTGTTATGATGTTGTGTTTTCACCCCTCTTTGTTATCGAGATATCTCGAGAAGTTATAATTCAGTTTGTTTGAAATATGGCTGACAGATAATCCGATAATCAGTTAATTCGATTTTTGTGATCATCATGGATTTCCCGTATTACACGATTATCACATTTCAGCCATAAATATGAGGACTGCAAGAAGGAGCTGACATCTAGGACTTCTAAACCCGATGGCTAATTATCAATTAATTCCTTCTTATGTCATAAATATTAACAAAGGTTTGCTGCAGCAGAATGTTCAGTATCGTGGAGGAGTATCTTAAATACACTAACCAACACGTTGGAAAAAAAAAACTTCTGCTGTGAAGTTGGACATTTTAACATGGGGGCTTATGGAGACTGACTCACTTCTGCAGCCTGTCTTAAGCAGGTGCTCGAGGAATTACATTTTTTAGCACGTCCGCATTGGCTTCATTTCCCAGCCCTGGAGGTTGCCACTTGATTATCATCCAGCATTATTATTCATTTGGCGTCGCGTTCGTGTCCAATATTCACTCTCTTTGTAGCTCTTTTGTTCTCCACCAACTCCAAAAGAAAGTGTCTGTGTCTGTAGCTGCTAAATGCTTCACTGTGTCTGTCACTTGATGTTGAGCAGGTAGTGTACACTGGATTTGGGAGGTGAGAGTGGACCAAAATTTAAAAAATTACGTTAGCCCCAGGGTCTCCTCCCAGTTGCATGTGCCCGAACACCTCCAAAGGAAGGAGCCCAAGATGCATCCTAATCAGATGCTCGAACCACATCAGCTCGACATGAAGGAGCAGCGGCTCAACATAATATTGATTACTGCAGCTTTAAGATCATGTGTAAAGACTCTATTGGATGTCTAATTCTGACCAGTGGCGTGTTTTGTGCCAAAACATGCCCATCTTTTAACCAAATAAACATTATTTCTTAACGTGTGGAAGGCTGGATGTTCAGTCCTGAGTCTAGCATCCTCTCTGAAGCTCTGCTCTCTGATTAAAAGCATAATTCTCTTGGTTGTATCATTAAGGATTTCACATTCGCCACTGAGGTAGAGAGCAATCTCTGGACTCAGCTATTGATATCAAGATGCAGCGGCGATGGAGAGGCCAGAGTCTGTTTACAAGATGCTCACATCGGCTGGGGATGGCCTGACATTGGAATGACCTCAGAGAGTGCTGCATTCAGTCTGTCTCACTGCCAAACGTGTGCACACACACTGGCAGACGTACATAAAGCCACACAGCCTCGTAGCATTCTTGATGTAGGAGACTGCAGATATATACACACATGTGCACATCGGCCGAGCAGCACACTCTACTGGATCACTTTAACTCAGTTAGCTTTGATTGGTTTAGGGCTTTTTGAGATATCACTGCCACAGCTATTCGCAGTAGCTTTGCCGTAGCCGGTACGGGAGGTTTGTGCACCATTTTCAGCGGCAAATTGAATTCCAATGGGTTGCATGGGTTCATTTTTGGCTGATGGAGCAGATCCAGATGCAGTATATTTAGACTGTACAGGCCTACTGCAGGTGCTGCAAGCCAAAGATTGATCGCCCGTATAAAAATAACACAGTGCCGTAGATCACTGTGAAGCAGGACCTTTGAAAGAAAACACTTGTGCATCAGATTGTGTCCTTGGATGTAGAAAAATTAAATTAAACGATAAAATGAGCACTTATATGCATTAATTAATTCATTGAAACGGATTAGAGTCCAGATTGAGTGCTCATTCATTCGGATCTCGCTAATATAATCTGCCTCTGAACATTTCATAGCGACTTATCTCTCTGAGCTCTCCCGCCGGGTGAGCGATCTTTATGCTGTTGTGTTGGAGTCTTAGGCTTCTCTGTCAGGGATGAGAAGAGGGTTTATCTGCATCCAGCGGCCGTCGCAGCTTCTTTTGTGCTCCCTTCTCCCCCCGCCCCGTTTCGCTGGTCGCACCACACTTCCTGTTAAATCCCATTACAGGAGCCAG
This sequence comes from Miichthys miiuy, assembly GCA_036365135.1. Classification (NCBI taxonomy): domain Eukaryota; kingdom Metazoa; phylum Chordata; class Actinopteri; family Sciaenidae; genus Miichthys; species Miichthys miiuy. The sequence goes on along the minus strand of CM071617.1, from coordinate 6,675,421 downwards.
ACGCTGCTCTCTGCGGTGTGTTACAGTGTTTGAGCAAAATCATAAATAGGCCAAGCTGTTGAGTACAGATGCTGCTGAAAATACACTCGCTGTGTTCCCATTCTTACTCATCCTCCAACCCCCAAAAATATATTTTTTCCTCTCCACACTGGGATTTCATGGTGATGATGTCACTGTGCGATGTCATCCAGCACTCGTTCCAAAAATGTCTCGGTGTCTTACACAAACAGGCGTGTCAGAGTACACAATATTCTCCCGTTCCCATGTGAACACACTAGTTTTTCTTCCAAGATCTTGCAGTGAGCAGCATGTTTTTCCTTCAGAGTAAATGTTACCTATCAAACGACGTGCTTGTACTCATCTGTTGAATATTTTTCCCCTGAGACTCAGAGAGACATTAACTGATGACAGAAGTTATCACACCTTTAAAAACCATAATGGTGACTTGTGACACTTCACTAATTGCACTACAAAGTGGAGTAATCCTGGAAGTAATTACTGAACACAAATGCACTCTTACGCACACCGTGCACATTCCTGAATGTTTTACTTCAGCGTACACACCCTAACATGCAGCCTTACACACACTGTCTAACTGGATTTGTGAGGATCATTAACCCCAAACTCAAACTCGAATCCTCAACATGACGTGACAAAACTTATAGCTACATTGTGCAACTTTTCTACCATAAAACAGCAGGTTTAAAATCACGTTGATGCTCAGGAGAAGGGTGTCACTGTCCCACTCTTAGTACGTAACACACTAAGTCACAACTGATTTTGGTGAAACTGGATCATCGTTTTCAGGTTTTCCCTCCGGCTCTGCTGCCAACTGTAGCTGCTGTTAGCTAATGGTAACTCAGTTTGTTAGCTAGGAGGACGACAGGGTTTACAGGCTCAGGGCATTAAAGCCAAATCCTTACCCCAAATTTACCGTCACTTCAAAGCTACTTCAACCCAAAGGTTCTAACCCTAAACTTTAATCTTGCTGCAGTCACCCTGAGTATAACACTATGTTAAAACACACTGTAGTTTCATCATTAATTTCAATGAGGTTTCTGCATTTGTACAGGGGATTGTCTACACGGAGGGATCAGGCAACAAAACACAAGGTCGTCCAGTTAAACCTCAAGTTGAACCTAGCAGGGCACAACGTCGAGCAAATTCCTGAAGAGTGAACTATACTACTGTTCAGCATTTTTGCATTGAAAAACCTTTAAATTAGAAGAAGACACATTACTCAAACTGGGAATCCTGGGTGGTCTTTCAGCTTCTCACTACCTGGAGCAACAAGCCTCCACCATGCAGCCCATTGTGTTTTATTTTCTCTTCTGAATTCTTCGACAGTAGAGAGCGAGGAAAGAACAACAAAGATCCCCGGCTGGACTTGAACAGGGGATGTCCTGATAAAACCACCACCAGGGTGACCCCCTTTGCATGTTTTTATAATGCAGTGCAGTTTTTGGTCTGACTGATAAGATAATGTAATAAAATCAGCTTCACCGACTTCCTTCCTCACGCTCTGATGTATCCCATTTCCCCTGAAGTTAAAGCAACTAGAGGGACGTAAAGGGGACACGGTGCCAGTGACAGGTGACCAAATGAAACGCACCATTACTTTAAATACGTTAAATACACACTTTAAACTTAATCAAATTTTATCATTTTAACCATAATTCTGATCATAAAGGAGGACTTTTAGGATTTTGGGATTTTTAGCGGCTACATTGGGCTCACGTTGATGTTCAGAGCTGTCTCTCAGAAGGGTCATTATCTTCCCCTCGACTTTTCAGATGTCCGTTATGTGTGACGTGTGAGAACGTGGATGTGAAAGAACGGAGAAGAGAAGAAAACAGGAGGGAGGGAGGGAGGGAGGGAGGGAGTAAGACGCAGTAGAAAGGGATGGAGGGGTCCAGGAGAAAGCCAAAGAAATGCAGTCAGTCACAGCTCCTGGTTCATTCAGTCGCAGCAGGGTAACAACTGTGTAACTACAGTCTGTTAATCCTGAAGCCTGGCAGAGCCTCAGGGGAGTAAAACCAGTCACACCAGTGCTACAGCCTCCCACACCAGCTGGAGCTCAATGCCAGCCTGCATGACTGCATGACTGACTGCCACGAACCCCATGCTAACAGGCCTGTGAGAGCCGTGCATTCAGATGATGATGAAGAGATTTGTCTGTGTGTTTGTGCCTTTGGTGCGCATGAGTGCCATTGTGTGTCAAAGTGGAAGAAATACAGCACAAAGAGCGGGGAAATCTGTGTGTGCGTGTGTGTGTGTGTGTGTGTGTGTGTGTGTGTGTGTGTGTGTGTGTTGCAGATCAGTGTTTTAGTTTTACAACAAACACTCAGCAGGAGAGCTGCTCAGGAAAGAGGCAGAAATAATCTCAGTGGTTTGAGTCAAATTTAAATATGTGGAGCAGTACTCGTGGATGGTGCCTGGTAGTGTTGTTCAATTAGGAGTGCAACTGACATTCATTATTGAATAATTTATTCATTATTCTTTTTTTATTAACAATTTGGTCTTTAAAATAAAATAAAAAATAGTGAAAAATTTTGTCAAATGAATTAACACAAGCAAAAAAAAAAAAAAAGCACAGTTTATTTCATTGAACAGTTTAATTACCAGATTGTTTTATATTAGATATATTAGACATCTGTATTTTATACTGTCTGTGATCCTGCTGCATCAAGTTTGATCCCTCTTCATCGTGAGTCTGATAGTGTTATAGATGTGCAAAGCTGAAGCGGTGAAGTCTTTTAAAGACAATAAACAGAAAGCAAGTAAAAAAATTTAAATGGAGTCGGCACACAAATAAACTGTACCACAGTACAGTTGGTGTCAGAGGGCAGTGTGAAAGACTAGAGGTGACTCAGGAGGACGTTTAGTGTTTATCTTCTAAGTATGGAGAAACACGCCATCTGTTACGGGGATCAAACCTGTGACCCTGCAGGTATGACCTCTCTGTTGCACTTCTGTGTCTCCGTTGCTCTGTTTATGTGACCTCGCTTTGTGAAAGGCTAATCCTATTGATCCTGACAGAGTGATCAGGTGTGCCTACTCTCTCTGATGTCCATTTACATTTAGCAGCAGCTCCTCTGTAGGACCTTTGGAAATGTGATCCCAGGTGGTATCAGATCGGTGCACTGACAGGCGTAGTCGCCAATACCCGATCTCATATTTTAGGCAGTATCGGAGGCATTTTCAGTACCAGTATCAGAACAGCTTGAACCAACATGAGGGTACTGTTAAAACAGGGTGACAGCTTTTCCTTTTTGCTTCTTTCAGTATTTATATTTTGAAATGCAGTACATGAGTTGCTTCTTGTAAATTCACATCACATATCTCAAATCATAAGATTACCCAACAGATAAATTTTAATCATATTTTCTATAGTAACCTATATTTAAAGGTCAGACTGAGAGAGCAGGGATCCCTGGTTGTGGCCGTCTCTGTTCTGAGGAGCTTTGCAGAAGATGCCGTCTAATCCGCTGTCTCCCCAGAGAGATTAGGTCTGCCACTAGGGCCGGGAATTAAAGCACGACTGGTGTTGGAGATACTCACAGAGACGCAAAGCTGAGGCTGGACCTGGGGACGGGGAAGGGGAACCATCTGGGACGGGTGTGGATTCACATGTCTGATGTAGCTGGTAAATAAATAACCAGCGTAAACCCTGAATTACAGTCTGTCATCATAAAATGAAAAAAAATATGGTTCCCTGAGGATGAAGTGCTATATGAGCCAATCTGGGTGGGCAGGGGGGATTATGGGAGAAGATTTTGCAATGAGGTAAACAATGGCGGTGTGTCATCACTCTCAGTGACATGTAACGGAAAAATTGAATTTGACAAGTAAAATATTGGAATAAACAAATCTGTTTACCTTCCTTTCAGACCGTTTGTGGCATGACGAGATCAAACAACATGTCAAACACATTATGTAATTTATGCCAGGCCAAAAAAAAAAAATCCATGCACTATCAACCTATGGGCTCATATTGGATTTGAGTGTACCAGCACAGTTTCAAAAGAGACTGTGAAGGCAACAAGAGGGCAGACAGAGAAGCTCGAAACTCTCATAAATCCAGTGTGTTCTTCAATAACACGTTGATGAAAGGCAAATTTGAAAATATTGATCCTGAAATGTGTTAAAGATCTTCTGAGCAGCAAAAGAAAGACGCTTTCAGCTCGTCTAAATTAAATTTTATGTGTACCGTACATTTGATTCAGTGCTTCAGGGAATTAATCACAGAAACTCCAAGGTAAAAAAAAAAAAATGTCACAGAAGTGAACTCGATGTTAAGTTCACAACACAGACACAGAATAGGAGGCACACATCTCTTTGTGTGTTCATGTTTTGGTGCTGTTTCTAAGCGGGCGCTCCCTTCCTGTCGCAGAGCCAGTGACTGAGTCAAGGTCCGTCATTGCTTCGGGCAAAACAGGTTCACCCTCACACTTTCCGTCCGTCTGGCCATGAATGATTCACACTGTCCTACTGGTCTATTTTGGCTGGCAACATAGATTGTACAGTGAAGAGTTTACGCTTTATGTGAAGCAGAAGAAGATCTTTGTGCTCTTAAACAGCAGCAGCTGCAACACTGATGAATATTATTCTGTTCATTAACTTTAATCTGAACTGGGGAAAATTTAAATCCATTTAAAATACTTAAATCGCCCGTCAGGTGGCAATTTGAGGCAGGTGGGTTTACAAACAGAAAAACACAATCATCAATCATCAATTCATTAACTGCATAAAAATATAAAATATGATGTCAAATGAATCAAACACTACACACCGCAAAGTCACATTATGTCAAAAGTGTAAGTCTATTTAACTTTACACACAGTACAGATCATCTCTCATACCACAAACCATTTACAAGTCTACTGGGGTAAAAACCAAACTTCCCCTTTCAGAGTTGCACGCTGCGGCGATCTTTTCAGATCAGACGATGCAACGTTTCCATTACACTTTGAATATGGCACCAGAGTTGAATTGAATTGAATTGAATGCTGTGTGGTGGCTCTGGCCGCTGCCATGTTGGTAGTCCTGCCTCTTCTGACTCCCGGCTAATCTAAAAATGGGCAAAGACGTGGATCATCAGCAGACCTGACCTCAAACAAACCATCTGTAACAGCACCTACCTGTCAATCAAAGTGTCCGTGCTGTTAATTATGCATAACTTTGATCATTTTTTACTTTGCATTTCATACTGTAGATTAAACAATGAATCCAAAATTGATTTAATCAGCTATTCATCCGCTGCAGCCTTTGTGAAACAGTTTGACTGTTTGACTTCAAACTGGCAGTACATTAAAATACAATTGCAACCTTGAGATCGGAAATATTAATATCAAGTTATGCTTCCTAGAAAGGAGCCCAGCTTAACTGATCGTCAGAGCCTTTAAATAACTCGGCTGCCAGGGCCGCCTTCTGTTCATGGAAAAAAAGGTTCACGCTTGAAAGCTGTGCACTCTGCATTCACAGACAGGGATTTCTTCCCTTCCCCTCTCTTCCTGTCTTAATTTTTCCTCTCTCCTTTCCTTTCTCTCAATGATTGTCAGTTTTTTCCGTGTCTTACGGAGGTGCATGGTGGAAGAAAGTGCACAGAATTAATGATTTTATTAGTTGGTAAGACTAAGCTGGCATGTAGAAGTCACTGTTTTTATCCGGGCTTTGCGTGCGTTTCAAAGTATCAGCCACAGGACAGATTTCACCACTGGACAGGCAGATGTTTCCCCCCAGAGAGTTACAGAAACGCCATGTGTCATTGAATCTGAGCCGGGATAAGACTTCTGTCACACTGAAGTCTGAATTGAAAGCACCCTGATGCATCGTTCATCCGAAGACGTGACTGAACATCCTCATCATCTGCGCTCTGTATATTTTCTGAACTTAATACTGAGCAGAATCTTGAAGGGACGATGAATGACATGCAAATCTCATGTAGCGTCCATCAACTCACTCGCAGTTAGACTGACAGATGTTGGCCTTTGACTCCGGCTATTACCGTTACTGTGTGCATGAATCAGACAGTAATTATGTCACATGACCTGCATTAGAGTAAATACTTCCTTATTAGACTTAGCTTTGACCTGATGATGGAAACGTTATGTAAGATGTCCACATAGATTCATGTTCTTCTGGCCTTTTGCATGTGAGTCTGCTTCACATTAGGCGAGTTGGTGTACATGTTAGGAAACCCATTTGTTCCACTGCGTTGGTGTGACACTGCACCGTCGTTACTGTGATTGTCAGTTATTGCGCATGTCTGTATAAACACTGACACTGTGATGTATGGAAATATCAATACCATCTTAAAACTGCAGAGAGCTGCAATATTGAATTCACAAAGGGACTTTTATTGCTTTCACTGGCGCGCTGTGTGAAGGTTTATATAATTTCTGCACATGCACCGCAGAATAACAGAAGAATGTTTAGTTATTAGTATAAAGTGTATATTATTACTATGATTACTTATGAGGGCTTCTTCTTTGTTCTTTTACAGACTGCACTGAGGAGACGAGGCAGCAGGGAAACATTTAAAGACAAGAAGTCCACGAGTCAGGTAAAAATATATTATTGTGGCCCCTTTCTCTTTTCTTATTGTCAACAAATCCCATGAAAAGACCAAAATCAACAATGAACTGAGTCTACTGACAAGTATTGTGCCTGTATAGCAAAGATATATAAGATATAACATAAGTAAGATAATGTATGTGCAGTGGTTAGCACTGTCACCTCACACTAGTTTGTTTATATATTTATTTTATAGATACTTTATTGATTCCTTGGTGAGGAAATTCTTTTTATACACAAGTTTTTACATACAATGGCCTGAAATGCTGACACCAGCTACCCGTCCATACTTGGGAACCGGAGGATGGCCGGCCAAGCCATCTTACTATAGACTGAGCTACTGATGCCCCGTTCAAACCACACCTGAGGCCTTTCTCCCTGAGTCTGCATGGGTTCTCCGGCTTCCTCCCACAGTCCAAAAACATGCAGGTTAATATTTTTGTCTTTGAGAAGGGTTAAATCTGGGGAAACTGGACTTGTTTGTAGATTTGTGCAGACATTTCACCTCTCGTCCAAGAGGCTTCTTCAGTTCTGACTGACCGGTGAGGATTATTGACTCGACTTTTGTCCGAGTTGTTAAAGTCACCTGAGCTCTGGTTGTTGGAGTCTTGTGAGGCCAAGTCTGAATTGGAGGTTCAGTTGCCCCAGATTTTACCCTTCTCAAAGAAAGACGACCTGGATGACTGATGAGAACCATCTCAGACTTCATGCAGGTTAATAGGTGACTCTAAATTGGCCGTAGGTGTGAATGTGAGTGTGAATGGTTGTTTGTCTCTGTGTGCTCTGTGATGAGATGGCGACCAGGGTGTACCCTGCCTCTCACCCAATGCCAGCTGGGACTGGCTCAAGCCCTGCGCAACCCTGATATTTCTGAAAACAGAAATCTTATTTATAAAGCATCAGTGTTGTCCAAAAACACATCAGAGAGCCACACTGATGCATTCGGTGACATGTTCATCCATTATAGTGAACACACACTGCAGATTATTTTAATTATATCAATGAGTAAATACTCACCAGAGCACCAAATGTGGATAACTCCGCGGCTGAAAATAGTCCCCAACAAATGCCCAATTTACAAGTTGATAGTAATTTGTATCCATCAGTTTTAGGATTATTTATCCTTTTTATGAAATGAAACTACATCTTTTGTGACTGTATTTTACATCTTCAGTAGGAAAGAATGAGCTATAAAGTGCTGCATTGTTGTTTTTAATTGCATCACCCTCGTCACTATCACCCTGCTAGGAGGACAGTGCAGACCTCAGGTGCCAGCTCCAGTTTGCCAAAGAGGAGTCCGGCCTGATGAGGAAAAAGATGGCGAAGCTGGGCAGAGAGAAGGACGAACTGGAGCAGGAGCTACAGAAGTACAAGTCAGTCTACGGAGACGTGGACAGTCCTCTTCCCCTGGCTGAGTGCTCTGGTGGAGGTCCTCACACCACTCGAGAGGCCGAGCTGAGATTACGGCTCAAGCTGGTGGAAGAGGAGGCGAACATCCTGGGCAGAAAGATTGTGGAGCTGGAAGTGGAGAACCGAAGCCTGCGAGCGGAAAACGAAGACATCCGCTGTCAGTACGAAAGAGATTGCTTTGGGCGGGAACCCTTCTCCAGCATGCCCTCGTCGCCGTACGGTGGTGATGCGCTGGAGTCGGCGAGTGAGCTACGCCGGCATCTACAGTTTGTGGAGGAGGAGGCTGAGCTGCTGCGCCGCTCCATCTCAGAGATCGAGGACCACAACAGGCAGCTGACATCTGAACTCAATCGCTTCAAGTTCGGCCCCACCAGCAGCTCTGGGCTTGGTGAGGAGGGCAGTGAGGGAGGGTTATTCAAACCTGGTAATGGGGGGAACGGTAATGGCTCCAGCAGCGGGATGATGATGGAGGAGCTTAAATCAGCCAGGATGCAGATCAACGAGCTGAGTGGAAAGGTGATGAAGCTGCAGTACGAGAACCGAGTCCTCATGTCCAACGTCCAGCGCTGCGACCTGGCTGCACACCTCGGCCTGCGCACCGGCAGCCCTCGAGACAGTGACGCAGAGAGCGATGGAGGCCGTCGAGAAGCCGCTGAGGATGAGGAGGCAAGGCGACTTCTCCTCCTCCACCCAAAGAGGGAGGGTCCTATCGGGGGCGAGAGCGACTCTGAAGATCTGTTCGAGAAAACGACAACCACCTCAGGGTTCGGAAGCATCAAACCTTCAGATGGCAGCGAGCTCAGTGCCACTGAACTGGCCAACCGCAGGAGGGAAGAACGGGAGTCGTTCACCAACGTGAAACGTGAGGCGGAAAGGCTCGGGAAGACGGTGGACCGTCTGATCACGGACACCGACAGTCTGATCTTTGAGGGCAGGCTGCTGGTGACGACGGGGGAAAGCCTGGAAGGAGGGGCAGCGTCCGGAAACAAACCGGACACCCAAGTTCTGGACACCATCAACACTCGCATGAAGGCCTTCCGTACTGAGCTGCACATCTTCGTGGAGAAGCTGGATCATATAGGAGAGGGGCTGAGAGAAAGGACAGATGATCTGTCACCCATGCCAAACCTCACAGAGTCCAGCAGCTTCCTGTCCACGGTCACCTCCATGTCCCGCGACTCTCCCATTGGCACCTTTGGAAGAGACCTGGTGACCGACTTCCAGGTAAGTTCAACAGATACACTTCCTCTGAGTTTTAAGGTGACATCTTTCTGTACGTGTAGATGTTTTCTTTCTGTGGCTGCTTCGTTCTTTTGCAAAATAAAAGGAGAAACATCAATAAAAAGGCAGAAGGCCTGTCAGCTCGTATGCCAATTAACCATGATGGGAAGAAGTCAATACTTCAGATTTTCTTAAGACCGTCACAAACAAGACGTTCTTTTAAAATCTTTCATAAGAACATTGATTAGCATTCAAACTCAAAAGCATCCCACCTGGTTGTCGATACGTCGCAGGAAGATAATATCGCACCAGATGGTTTCATTGCTCGCTGGTGTATTTGTAAATGTGAGAATTCATTTTGATTTAAATGGCCTTAAGTGTGCAGTCATTAGTAGACCATTTAAGGCCAAAATAAACTAAATTAGATCCTAAGTCAGCACTGTGTGCTAAAAAAAATCAGCTCTAATTAGAGACAGAGGCAGCGCTGTACGTCTTTAGCCAAACACATACTATCCGCAGTCTCGCCTGTCAATGGGAATCTCATTACGATGTGGGCAGATAGCTTCCCGAGGATAGGTTCGGATTTTTTCAAGTCTGTCTTAATGCAATATTCAGAGGTGGTCCAATGTAATTCCTCTTCTCAATAATGGCAGCAGTGCAACTCCACTGTAAGAAGATCAATAGTCCTTGTTTCACAGAAGCTTTAGACCTCTGGAGCTAGGCTACGTTAGCCGCTGCTAGCACAACACACCCAAACCTCTGACTGATCTGTCAGAGGTCGAGTTGCTTTGTGGGTAATGTAGGCATGAGGTGCATGGAATAAAAAAAAATTGAATCTTTCTTTTAAGAACTGTTAATATTAATTGCAGCCATGTTATAGGAGTGTCACAAGTGCAAAAAGTCAGAAGCTAATATGAGCGACTATCGTCCAAAAATGAAGGTCATTTGCTGAATATCTCAGTCCTCCCCTGGATAGTGTGGTGAGATGAGATGTGGTGGAGGGATACGTCTTACCGGGACAAAGTTACCGGCTTAATTCAGCCTAATTAATACAGTCGAAGTCACATTTGTCTAGACATTAGAATTCATTTTTGCATAAAGCGAGGACTGTAGGTTTTGTCCTCTGTTTCCGACAGTGGAGTTGTGCTACAACAGGTGGGGAGTTGTCACTTGTCAGATGGTAAAACAGGCGTCCTGAGGCAAGTTCAGGGAGGACAGAAAGCTCCCCGTGGAGCAGAAGGGCAAAAGTTCACTTGATCTTGATCGTCGGTGTGAATACAGACCGTGAAATTGGGGTCTCGTGATCCTTTTGACATATTATGTTTTAAGCAGGAGGTGTCAGAAGAGTTACAGACCTGTGGTGGACAAGCGTTCATAGTGACCTCATTTTTATCCTTCAGTGTTTGGGTTTTCGTACCAAGTCAGACAGGTTAGAGATCGGCTTGAAAAAAATCCGAACCTATCATTTAAATCCTCAAGAAGACGTTCAGGGTGACGTAGCAGGCTCCCTGCTCCAACATGAGCCACCCAGCTCTACCACACTGGCGCCACCGCCACTGCCACCGCCACCGCCACCCTTCCCCTGACCCACCGCCACCACCATCGCTTCCTGCTGCTGCTGCTGCTGCTGCTGCTGCTGCTGCTGCTGCTGCCACATCCACATCTGCATCTCCATGCACATCCTCATAGCCAGCAGCCCTGCCTGCCTTCCTCCTCCTCTTCCTCCCTGCACTCACTGTCTGCAGCCGTCCTGCTTCCAGTCAGACAGGGCCAAGGGAGGGTTTCTTAGGAGGGTGCTTGGTGTGAATGGAGTAAGTACTAAAGGATTTATGGCAGCTTCTTCCATTTGGCTCGATCCAAAGCTTTTTCCTGACATAGTGAAATGTTGCATGATAAAGCTGAGTAAATATTTTTCTCTTTACAGCTTCGCTACACCACGCTACCATTTGTATGACTCATTCTCACACGTAAACGGTGTAGCTATTATGTTTGCACAACATATCATCGCACAGAGACGCACGTGGGATCGGTTACTCCAAAGCGTTGCCAAGGAGATGAAGCATAGAAATATGTGCACTGTTTAAAATAACCTGTGTTCAGTAATGATTATAAAAGAAGAGTTGCATGGCGCTGTGTGGAGAACCTCGCTGGCTGGCATCCTGCTTTCTGTTGTTGTTTTACTGCAGCTCAGTCAACATGTCAACATACTGTGTACTCTTCCAAAGCAGGTTCATTATCTCTGCGCTGCATGATCAGGCAGACATCTTGGATGTCTTTTCTAATCAGCCAGACTGTCGTATGGAATAAAACAAACAGCTCTTCGAGCATTTCTCACGCCAATGTGCTTTGTAGAGATAACAGAGCGAGGCTGCCTCCATGCTCATCCTATCCAATGACTTGTTTCTGCTTTGCTCCTCTGCCTGTAGGACTCGCCGGGTTAGTCTGGGTGAAGCTGGGTGGTTTTAGTCAAAGCTAACCACTGTACTAACAACTCACACCTGTTCAAAGCAATAAGTTTGTTCTCCGTCCATTCAGAGTTGTTGAAGATGATTCAAGTTGTAGAATAGTTTCAAAAGTAGCAGTCAGAGAGCGAACATTGAAAGGAGTCAGGTATTTTTAAAACTGAAGAAATGTACAGAAGCACATTCACTTGAGAAATAAAGTTTAGATGTTTTCTCCAATAAATAAATATAAATTTGATCTCATAATTATCCTGTAAAGTGTAGGAAACGTTTTCTTGCTAATATGACTTTCGTATCTCGTAATTATAAGATCTTCATGTCAGTTTTGGATAATTATTCAATCTTCACGAGATAATTTTAAGACAGTTTAAACATGAGAAGTACATGATGTTTATCTTGTAATTAATAGACATTCTGTATCTCTGTTGTTATGATAAAACATCAGGATCACCAGGTAAAACTCAAAGATGCAGCTCTTGCACAATGACAAATGTGTTGAAAATACGAGATAATAATAATTTCGAGATGCTGAGTCATAATTACAAGCTATAAAAGTCATAATTAAATAAAATATGCCTCCAACTCTTTCTTTGGGGAATGTTACAAACTTTTATAAACACATATTTGGCACAATAACATAAAGTCCCTGCTAGCTTTCTCACTTAAGGAAATAAAAAATGTGGGCACTGCTACAAAAAACTAGCATGGCGCTGTCTTAAAAGCTCGTCTGAAGCCTTGAATGCCTCCGGTGTATTTTAAATGCTGTAATGTCTGAAAACAATTTGCATCAAACAGGCTCAAGACACAACTTTCACACACGGCTGTGCACCGGCATGTGTTGAAAAAAAAAAACAACCTTTAGCGTGCTAGCTCTCGCTCTGCAGTTTTGCCGTGGTATCTCTCAGCTGTTGGTTTGGACTCATGTATCCCTCATTGCATGCGCTTCATAACAAGTGTTTTGCATTCTTTTCCCCCCCGATTCCCTCTCTTTGTTCCTCTTTGTGTTCCCGCCAGATGTTTCAGCCCATGATTTTGTTCATCCTCATTCTCGTTCTCTTCTCATCTCTCTCATACGCCGTCATCTTTAAGTTGGTCTTTCTCTTTGCGCTTTTCTTCGTACTCTAGTCCGTTTGTTCTTCTCCACACCGTGTAGTCTGTTAGTTAATTTTCCCCTCTCTCTGCTTATATTCTTTACCCATTTTATGTTTTATTTTTATTTGTTTTTTCCCCGCCCGCTTTCTTTCCTCTTCCCCTCACCCCGTTTGTTGTCTTCTGTCTGTTTTGTCCACAATCCACCTCACACATCTCCCCTCGACTACCACCACCACCACCACCTCTACCTGCACCCCTGCACCTGTCACCCATCTCCCTCCTTAACCCCCGTACACCCACACCGTCCTCCTCACCCCACCTTCCCTTACCTTCCCTCCCCTCCCCTTCCCCGCCCCACGTCACTCACAGTCCGGTCAGAGGGATGAGCTGGAGTGGCGTCTAGGACAGGAGCGAGGCGTGGAGCCCCAGAGCCAGAGCCAGGGTGGGGGCCAGGCCCAGAGCAGGGGAGCCACGGGACTCACTAGGTACCACAGGCCCCTGGCTTTAAGAGCAGAGGTCAGTGCCTCCTCCCTCCTCCATCTCCCTTCCACCTATGGGGCTGAGTTTACACTGGCTCTACCATGAGCCCCGTACACCACGGGCCTTCTGTCGACCTATTTTCTAAACATTTAAATCGATTCAAAGACAAATCTGGTTTCTTCTCTGTAGAGCGACGAGTTCTTTCTTTCCCATGGTGAGCTGAAGGGCCCGTAGACGCTCCAAAACTAGCTGAAACACGTGATTCGGCCAAATAAATGAATGAAAATAGCCTATATTTTTAAAGTTGGCACATCAGAGTTGAACTCAAAATCAAATAGAGTAACTGTCAGTAAAGAATGACACTGAAAAAAAAAAAGTTTTGGGCGCCTCTGGGTTTTGTTTTTGGAGTGTCTGTGGACCTGAGAATCAGTGCACCATGGCAAGAAAGACTTAACTTGCCCTACAGTGAAGCTGTTGATATAATTTTACAGGTACAGGTTCAATTCTGAGGATTTTTATCTACAGGAGATGAATGAACTGAAATGAAACACACCAAAGTGTGTCGAGTTTATCTTCCATATGCATCCATTTGAAGTCATTTCTGAAGGAGCTTTCTCACATCTCTCAGTGTTTCTGAGCAGACTGAACTATAAATTTTGAATCAGAGGGGATCAAATATATATTTAACAGAAGGCCGCTCAGTCCAGCATGTCTAGTGACACTCCAGCCACGGTCACTTTTTTTGATGCTGAACACGATTTCACTTCATTCACTCACTCTACTTTTTTCACACTAAATATTCACTCCTACAGCCACAGATCTTTATTTATTTATTTATTTATGTTACTCTTTTCCACATTTTCTTATTGCTTTTTTAAATCCTTACCATGTTCCCCCTTTTGACATTTTGTGATTGATTTACTCCTTTTAAAGAATCTACTGAATGTTTGACAGTATGTTGCCCTCTGAAACAGCGTGAGAGCAGCAGCCATGCACAGCTACAGTATACAGACCTGTTAGGCGTATGTATGCACTAAGTGTATCACGGCTGAGTCTGCACTCTGTCAGTGATGCCCTCTGGCAGCTGCTCATCACTCCCAGCTGCACTGTCATGACTCGACTCAGCAAATTAAACGTACTGTATGTATGTAAAAGTGCAGCTTACACAGAAGTGTCCCAACACACACACAAAAAATCAAAGAGTGGTAACGCTGCTGCCGCCGCTCTCACGGCTCAGATCTGTTAAATCCTTCCATGACTCGGCTGTTTATTAAACCGGCCGGACTCTGTGATTCATAATCGCTGCCTCATGCTTGTGTTTTCATCGAGAAGTTGCTCGCTGTTATGTAATACAGAGTACTGGCAGCGGCGATGTGACATATTACTGTTACAGTTATAGCACATTCGTGTGTCCCTGCGCTTTCTGCCACAGTGTATAATCTGCGAGGTGGGGGAATGAATGAAAATGGGAAAGCAGCTCGGATGTGGCAGGATTAGCGCTGCACTGTCGGCCTGGGTGATTTTACATTTGACATTGGGCTGACGGGGAGGTGATCCAGGGTCAGTATAAACTGAACATCTCAACTTACTGTTGGAGGGTGCAGTCGACGCCCAGGAGAGGAGAAAGAAAATCGCATTATAAAAACCCAATTTCCAAATTGTCAGAGTCTGCACTTCGAGGATAGACAGAGATGTCTTATAAACGAGCTGAAGAATCATTACATTAAAAACCATAAACATCTCATTTCCCTATGAGCATTTTTTCACCTGTAGTAAAACACCTCACATGCATTCAGTTCTTATTGCGACTGCTGTATACTTTTGGAAATAATACCTGTTACAAGAAAACTACTAGTGTTGTTCATAGCTTTATTTTGGAGATTCTCAGCATGATTTAGATGTTTTTGAGCTGCTTGTCAGGTGTTTTGTGCAGCTGTAGTAGAGTACATGCACTGTCTTAGTATACAGGATTTATACACATTTTGATAATTAAAAAAGAGTTAATGAGTTGATGAAATACAACATTTTGGGAAACGGACTTAGAGTTAGATGAGATGATCAATATCACCCATATTTATAGTTAGTTTAGCTCATCTTAGTCTAAAGACGGGAAACAGATGCAAACGGTTAGCTTGGCTCTGTGCAAAAGAAACTATATTTTTTATACTTCAGTTTAAAGAGGTGTTGGTAGGCAGATTATGTTTTTTACCCCTGGATAGATAGGCTAGTTGTTTCCCTCTGTTTCCAGTCTTTATGCTAAGCTAAGCTAACTGGCTGCTGGCTCCAGCTTCGTATTTAGCAAACAAACATTAGTGCACTCTCAATCTTTTGATCTAACTTTATTTGAATAGGTTTATATCACACAAAATGTCAGACTATTCCTTTATGAGTTTGAGGTTTGATCAAAAGGCTTCGATGTTCAATAAAAAAATATTTAGTCAAGTTCAAAATGTGCAGCGTTAAAATTAAAATAATTTACCCAGGTTGCTTCAGAAGATGAAATTAGTTTCTACTTGTGTGATCTCATTTGAGGTTTTTCAGTCCTGCTCAAAGAATTTTAGTTTTTCACAGCAAATTATAATCATCTCAGGAGAGTGAGAGTAAGATATCAATATGTGATGTGATTGAAGTGTTGGTAAAGTAACTGTGTGCTGTGCTGTTGTGGGTTCAGCTCCGGGACACGCCTGCTTCTGACATCCAGTTACGTCTGGATCACGAGCGAAGGCTGAGAGCGGCGACGGAGGAACGGGAGGCCGTCGTTTCTCTGCCTCAGGTACGATAATGCAAGTCAGTCATGCCACGTTCGAATACATGAACAAAAGAAGAGGAGTATCACACTTCACTGGCTCTACAAAGTTTGAACATAATTTAATTAAGTGTCACCAGGAGAGAGAGCAGAAAGTTTGTTTTAGTCCAAGACTGACGTCCATGTTTTCAGTGCGTCACATGCAGTTTCCACTAAATCCCAGAATAAATCTGACTTCATTCATGTAAACACTGTGTTCAAAATACAATCAGCAACATCTGCTCTGACCAATTATGCTTTTAATCAAATAAAAAAAAAGAAATGGCATGTGGGATTTAACATATAAGCTGTTAAGAGCTGGAGCAGTTTGTCGAAAAACTAATGTTTCAAAGCAAAAAAGCAATTTGAATCTCTCAAATCTAATTTTGGTGATTGGAAAATTGTAATTCTTCACTATTTTCTGACATTGTTTGGACTAAATTAATCTAAAATATATGACCGTTTTATTGACTTCTTCTCTGATCCCGCCGACAGCAGGACGATGAGCGTTTGCGTCTGGAGGCCCAGCGTGGAGGTCTGGAGCTGCAGGGACTTCAGAGTCACGAGGTGCCCTGGAATCAGGAGCGAGCCACGCTGCAACAAGAGGTTCGCTTCTTCAGACGCAACACCATCATCTTCTACATGAAGCTCAGGTGGATCCTTACGCACTGGAGGCTTGCCCGCAGGGACGACCCCGGAGAGGAGACGGTGCACCCGGAGGTGAGTTGGGGGGTTTGGTGGTACGGCTCTTAATCCTGCATCACTTTGAGGTGCGTACATCCCGTCAGGATGCAGGTGTCTGATTGATGGTTCAAGATTGTCGGTGCTTCAGTTTCCTGGTTGATTAAACTCTGTGAGATTTGTGTTTTGCCGGTTTTGTTTTGTTTTTCACACAATGAGCAATCGCATCTCAGCGCTGCACTTCCCCAGAGATCACAGAGCAGCTTGACCATCACTGTGACGTCTGAATTATCTGTTGATGGACAGTTCCTGCAATCACTGCTCTGTTCACCCAGTTCCTCCTGTTTATACCCTTCTGTAGTAACATAAAACACTTTACTGTCTTTTATTTTGGTTTGAACACTTAATTCAACAAAATTTTATGTCACTTTGATTCGAATGAATTTAATTTCTCTCCACTCTTCAGTTTATTCATGCAGTATCTTGTTGTGAAACCTAATTTGCGCCTACAGATGGTGCAGCAGTGTGGAGCCGGCGTGTACTTTGCTGGATGTCCTTGACTTGACATTGAATCCCAAGAGAACATTTTCTCAAGTCGGGTTTATTTTTAAAGCCTTTAATCACGGTTACAGTTTCACAGAGCCTCTCAGTTTTATAAACAAGAAAAGAAGGACTCAGATCAAATGAAACACATAAATCCACGTAAACCACAAAAAATATGACGTTCTCTTCCTTCTCATCCTCAGACTTCTGGAGTCACCATCTGAAATACCCCAAATCCATCTGGTTGTATCATATCACACATGTTGCAAACAATCAATCATAGCAACAATAGAAAAATAGTAGAAATGTGGTTGTTTCAGCTTATGGGCTCACAGACTTTGACGTTCCTGGTTAGTCTGGAAGGGTCCAGAGCCGTCTCACTGTGTAATGGACGCTCTTTTCTAAGTCTTTAATTGTGCTGGTCTTTTTTGGAGGAATTACCTCCAAAGTGTGTTCTGATGTTAATTGTGCTGACAGAGGAAATCTGAAATCATAAAGACACACACAAACCACACAAAAAAAAACAGTTTATGTTCATTGATTCATCTTTTATTTTTATATTTACTCTCTTCTTTATTGAGCTCTGTGTACAAAGTTGAAGTAAAAATCCAAGTATTGGTTGACAGTAAAACAACTGCAAATAAAAGATGAGGATAAAAAAGAACTTCAAACATGCATTAAAGAAAATTTGAACACAAATGAAATAAAATCAGCCAGAAAAGTTCAATTGATCCAACTTCAGACCTCTGGGAACCTCCAGAATGAGAAACTACACCCTTAAAAATAAAAGTTCAAGTCATGAACATGAGGTGGTTCTTCATGGTGACGCTATACGGGAAACTTTTTTAGTTCTGCAGCAAACCTTTTTTTACCTGTTGGCTCTTCAAAGATTATTATTATCATTATCAAGTTCTTCCCATTATATATATTATTTAGTGTAAATAATATTTGAGTTTATTCAATGTAAAATATTTAATCACTTGAATTAAAATATTTGATTTTAAAGGTTCAGTTTGTAACATTTAAAGGGATTTACTGGCAGAAATAGAATATGACAACCATAACCATGTTTTCATTTGTGTATATTAACCTGAAAATAGGAATCGTTATGTTACATTAGAATGAGACTTTTATATCTACAGAGGGAGCGAGTCACAGCCACTGTAGTTTACCCTACATGCTTGGAATCGAGGCGAGTGGTGTTCAGTTGGTAGATGCCACCAAATTAAACCTTTAAATGCAACATTAAGTAAATCACTTTAAAAACAAGTTATATATTATATTATATATATTATATTACTTTATATCAATTATTATCATTTATTTTTAAGATAAAAAGTTGCTTTGTAACTTAAAGAACTCTTAAAGAACCTTAAAGTTTATGGGGATAACTATGTTTTCATTAGTGTATAAACACCTGAAAATAAGAATGAGCCTTTTATATGTACAGACTAAGCAGTTACAGATAATGGATGGACAGATATCTATAGATGTCATGGGTACTTTTCCACAGGATCCACCATTTTGAACCGCCATGTTTTTACAGTAAAGGGTTCTGCAGAGACCTCAAAGTGCTCCAGAACATTTATCAAGATCCAGTTTTTCTTACAGTGTACTGAGATCTAGTAAATCGGTGAACTATATTTTACTACAGAAGAGGTGCAAGATATATTGGCTGTTTTCCTAGAAGGGCTTCATAAATCTTTACTAATGAGTACAGACTCTTCTAACTGACAGAGATGGCCGACCTGCAAGTCACCGAGTCCTAAAGCCACCGCTTAATATCTCAGAACACTATTATCAGGCATTACTGTAGCTCTTTATTATGAAGTTATTATTTGTGACGTCACTTTAAGTGTGTTAGTCCCTCGAGGTTAGGGAAGACGGATGGATGAGGAGTAACTTACCGGAGTCTTACAGGAAGAAGAAGATACAATGATCTTTGCAACGATACAAAGAAACCCAAATTAAATACATGTATGACAGTAGTTTTCCTCAGGCGTGTGTCAGGTTGTTTGTGTGTTTTATCCCTGTGATGGTAACATACTCATCCAGGGTGTTTCTCTGCCTTGCATCCTGCCCATTGCATCCTCGAACAGAATGTTATGGAACAGAAAAACAGGCGCATGAATTCAAACACAGGCTTTTCATGATGGCCGTGTCATCTGTTCCAGTATGAGAAGTTGGAGGGCATCCCAGAGCTGGGAGTGATAATGGAGCAGGCGGAGGGCGAGTCGGCTCGAGACGACAGGCTGTGTTTACCGCAAACTCAAGGGGACGCCCCCGACACCACACCCATCATGCCCCTGCTGTCACCTGACCGACACCTGCAGCATCAACGACAGGTACTGACACTCACCTGGTTTTTAATCAATTTCCATTCTCCACTGTCTATTCTTTAAATAGATTTTTGATCTGATCTAGACTTACTTCCTCATGTTAACCTGAACCTGTGGTGTGTTTGTCACGTGGCTGACACGTGATGCAGATCTGAATTATAACTACACCGATAATCTCATGGACTAATCAGCCATTGCTTCAGAAACATCCCTCAAAGGTTCTCCGCGTTTGTAAGATATTTGGATAGGTGGAGAAGATGCATCATTTCTCAACTGCCTGTTTTTAGATAAATTATTAAATGCCCTAAATTCAGGGCAGCACGGTGGTGCACTGTGGTTAGCACTGTCGCCTCAGGTTCCTCGTTTAAACCTCGGCTGGGGCCACTCTGTGTGGAGTTTGCATGTTCTCCCCATCTCTGCGTGGGTTCTCTCCGGGTACTCCGGCTTCCTCCCACAGTCCAAAGACATGACCTTAATAGGTAGCTGGGATAAGACTTTCACAATACATTGCACCAATGACAGTATAAAGAATGGACAGCGTATGAGTGACATCACCACAGATTTCTTAAGAGCTGTTTTGAAGCTCAAAATATGCGGCCAGTAGTCCTGCCTCTTCCACTTCCCGGGTAATCTAAAAATTGGCAAAGACGTTGATCAAATGACTGAATGAAGCTTGGTTGCTCAAACAAGCCTCCTGTAACAGCACCTACCTGTCAGTCAAAGTGACCATGCTGTTAATTCTGCATAACTTTAAGCCTTAATATAATTTGAACAGCTGAGTTTTATATAAATTCACCCTCAGTACAGTTGTCATGAACGGGGAAATTAGCTATAGAGACCAAAACTGTTTTTTGTACCAGGCTGTAAACATGTTTATTTCTGCTGTGAAGTTGGACATTTTAACATGGGGACTTATGGAGACTGACTCGTTCTGTAGCCAGCCTCAAGTGGCCGTTTGAGGAACTGCAGTTTTTGGCACTTCAACACTGGCTTCACTTCACATCCACGGAGGCTACCACTTGGTAGTAACCAGTGCACCACCCAAAAAAAATCACAGATAAATGACATTTTACTATTGAAAGCGTTGATCTAGATATGTAAACTTTCATTGACCTCTTTACAGTTTACCATAGCCTACTATTATCTCCCTCTGGCTGCAAGAATTATCATCTGAGCTTGCGCTTTGCTCTGCTGTAGTAGCCATGTGTGCAAATGCTTACTAAAGCAAGTCTACATTTCTGCTCTCATGCATAAAGCTTAATATAGTCTACGGGGCACGTTTGAGGTAACGCTGTAAAACTTCTCACAGAGTAAAGCAAAAAAAAAAAAATCAGATCACTGTACAAACCTTTTTTTATGATGTTGTAGAAAAATCAAAACACAAGACAGACTAGAGCACTTAGGGCTGCTTAATAATGCATCCAACCCAAAATGCTTACGTACTTTCTTTACTTCGTACAGACGGGCGTACTGAAAGTAGATCTCGACACAGGCCGCGTCTGGGTAAAAGAACACAGCTCCTTTTGTCATGTTTGAACAATAAACCTAAAAGTGGGTGTACTCAATAATTACTGCCTCTGACGAGATATCTAGGCCAAAATTCTCATCTACATACCAAACAGCTCTAATGAACGTCTGCCAAACATTCATCCCAACACAATTAAAATGAATGAGAAAAATAATGAAAGGCTGCGGTAAATGTCCAAACTTAATACACCAATTTAGCTAGCTACCAAGCTATATTCTGGTGTTTTATTCCCGTTGGAAATGAACGTCCATCTTTTCTTGGAACCCATTGAATGAAAAATGTTTTTCTGATGCTCGTATGATGCGTATTTAGATCCACAACAGTAACCCTGGCTCTACCTGCACTGTATTGCAGTGCACTGGTGTTTTAACACCTGAACGTGTTCTTAGCTGCGGTTGGTAGTGATACCTCGAGGTGATGTTTTACTCACAGACTCCTTTGTGCTTTACTGCCTCCTGCCAAGACCTGAAAAGTCTCCACAGCGGAGCCACCAGAGGCAAACAGCTCTCCGAGCAGACACTTCAGGAAGTACATGCTGTTCTCCTCAGTCGCTGTCAGTGCTCATATAGCCTGAAGCCACTTTAAACCCAAATGTAGATTTTAACTAAGACTGTCTAAACTTTCTCAAACCTGCTGCAACACAAATGGACTCAAATAAATCAGCATCGGAGCTGTCCAACAGGTTTTTGTTGCAGCTTTAATTATTGAACTATTTAGAGATTCCTTGAGATACACCCATCCATACGTTCATATTTTAGTTATTTTAAACAGCTGTACATGTGTAATTGTTATGATCTGAGCCTGGTTAAATTGCACGCTTGCCCCGCTCCGGCTCTGGCACGACACCAGCTCTGAAAACCTCCTCTTCTTCTTCTTCCTGGTGGTCCAAAATGCCTGTGACACAAACACTAACACTCCCCAGGTGATCTGAGCTCACAATCCGGGCAGCCCAGCAAAAAAAACAAAAAAGAGCTAACATTAGCTAACAGCAGCTACAGCTCACCGCAGTTTCCATCAGGAAACTCTGTAAATCACAGAGAGTTGATGTGCAGCAGCTGGAGGACATCAGAGAGAAAACCAGAAAACATTTTCTCCGTAAAACATGATCCAGTTTCACCAAAATCAGTGAAAGAGCTGGTGGTGTGTGACTTAGTTACATAGTACAGAAACATGTGTACGAATGACAGAGACAACATTCACCTGATTATGCATCAGTGTAGCAACAAAATGATTTAAAATCTGTTATTTAATGGTATAAAAGTTGCACAATGTTGCTTTAATTCCAGCAGTTAAGAAAGGGTAGACACCAAAGGACAAGGATTTTTTTTAAAAAGACACAGATGGAAACAGAATGAAGAAGCTGAAGTCAAATTGATTTAAAAAGCACTTACAAAGCAGGTTTGTCCCAAAGTGCTTTAGAGAAACAAAGGACACAGGCCCAGATAAAAACAAGAGACATCAAGATAAGGAAAGAACTCGCTGAACTTGCCATATTCATGTGTGTCTGAGCGTGCTGGATTAACTAAATTGTGATCTTCTTCTCTTGTCTGAATCCCCCTCTGTGCAGTTTGGCGAGAATCGTCAGGTGCTGCAGGCCGTGCGGACGCTGCTGGAGGAGTTTCGGGAGGAGCTGCAGGAGGAGGAGACGCGGCGATGCCAACTGCAGCAGTCCTACGCCAATGACAAAGCCGCTTGGGAGGTCAAGTGGGCAGAGATGAAGTGCCAGGTCGCCCAGGTACAGATGGCGTCTCAGCGCCCACCTTAAAGGGACAGGACACAATCTGGTGTAGAAAACTAGCGGTGCATTCAGTAAGCAGCGAGGAGACAGTAAACATGTTGCCCGCTCCACGGATGAAATCCCACACAGGGCAAGCCGATAACAAGTCGACAACAACAAATCTTTGTCAGCCTGTCGTTTTTAGCCAACTCTCTTGGGCCGATCAGCGTCTCTTTGAAACGAAGTCGTGTCTTAATCCATATCACAAGTGACAAAATGGACAGAATCCAATTTATAATCAACCCTCAACAATTAAATTAAGGACAGCGTCCAACGCAGCAAAAGAGATGATGAATCACTTGCTTGGCACTATGTAATGGGAATATTGTGTAAACTAATTAATTCAGCGCTGTGCCTAATTGTTTGATTTGCCTCTTGAGTATTTCTAACTGAACTCTTAAATCCCTAATGGGAGCGTAAATACTTCGATTAGGATGTTCATCTTAACTGATATGAACACACGTCGTTTTGTATGGAGGCTGCTGGTTTTTGTGTCAATATCAAAAATATTTAAATTTGTAATTACAGTAATAACAAATAATAAACAACATCTTCACTGACACCCAGTGTTGAAGGTTCTCTGTGTGTTCAGACCACTGATAGTAAAGATTGGACAGCGTATGCGTGACAGGTTTCCAAAGAGCGGTTTTGAAGCTCAAAATCTGTGACTCCGTCCGCCCGCCATGTTGGCAGTCCTGCCTCTTTCACCTGTAATCTAAAAATCAGCAAAGGCGTGGATCATCAGTGGACCTGAGGCGGGTTGAATGAAGCCTGGGTGCTCAAACAAGCCACCTGTCAATCAAATCAAACCTCTGTGGCTGTGTGTCAAAACTGCAGTTCCTCAAACGTCCACCTGAGGCTGGCTCCAGAACGAGTCAGTCTCCGTAAGTCCCCATGTTAAAATGTCCAACTTCACAGCAGAAATAAACATGTCTACAGCCTGGTACGTTCGTGACAACTGTACTGAGGGTGAATTTATATACAACTCACCTATTCACATTATATTAAGGCTTAAAGTTATGCAGAATTAAGAGCATGGCCGCTTTACTGACAGGTGGATGCCGTTACAGGCAAGTTTTTGAACGTCATTCAGCCAACATCGCGGCAGCCAGAGCCATCACACTTCTTCAGGAACCTGTGGGTGACATCAGTCCATTTTGTCATCTGTGTTCTTGACGTAGTGGCTTTAGATTTGAATACCATCGAATGTATCGACTGTTTCTATGTATTACTACTGCCCAGCACATGTTATCTGAGTTGTAATTTCATGGCAGACAAAAAAATCAAATTAGCAGTGACAGGAGGTGAATTTGTAGGAGAGGTACAGCGGCGTGGCACAGAGGGGTATTGAATAAATGTTGCTTTGTGGTACAGATGGATATCACGGTCGGAGCCTCATTGTCTGCTGTGTCAGAGCACGATCAGGACAGGTAGCCAGTATGATGATATTGACCATGTTGTTTTCTTGACCTGACCTTTATCTGATGAACTACAGCTCTGGAAAAAGAGTTATAGGTGGACCTTTTTAAGTCTCACACTGTTAATCTGTACAGCTAGTACATGGTTCATATCCCTGCACGGCGCAGAGGTCGCTGGGGGCTTCGACGTGAACTAATTTGCTTAAGTTTCGTCCGATAACACAATGTTGAATTCTTGTCTTGCTCCGCTGTGCTTCGTTCTGATTAAGACTTCAGAAATATGCCCCTGAACTTTTTTTTTTTTTTTTACTCGTGATTATTACACAGCCCAGTAGAGCCGAGCAGGACTGGAAATTACCCTCACCTGTGTATTTATATGTAGATATACTGAAAGTGGTAGCTACTTTTTGAGTCACTGTTAGCAGATATTAATATCGTGGCTCTGACTGGCTCGTGTTTCATACTCTGGTCTCTGGCACAGTGCGAAATCTCCTAAATAACTGTCTATATTTATAATGTCTTCCATCTTTGCCAACGTCAGCAGACATTACTGTACATGTTATCCTCTCCGGTGTGTGCTCAGACAGTTTTAAAACCCTGTGTAAAAAGTCTACAAGACAAGATGTAAATGAGAGTTATGTAAGCTGATGTTTAAAGACAGCCTTGACTTGCTCTTCGCACGTCTCTAGACTGGTTTGTACCTTTATGTTTGGGGTTGAAAGCCCCGTCTGAAGATTACAAAGCTCTGCTTTGCCCGGAAAAGTCGCTGTCGCTGTGCAGCTTTGAACATTTCTGCAGTTAATCTGAATCCTCAGTTCATGTTCACCCCCCCCAGCAGGGAGCGGTCCAAAATATAAATTTGGGAGCCCTCGATCAAGTCTGAAGTGTGCGTCGCTGTCAGCTACAAAACAAATACTGAAAACAGCCTCGTGTTAAAACAATGCAGAGGTCTGTGCTGCTGAAATGAAACCCAGGAAGTCAAGTTTGAGTAACAGATGTGTGAAATCAAATCCGACGTCGGTCGGCCTGAAGGGAGCCTCAGCGTTATCCTCTTTATATTTACTTCAGCTGTTGTGAGACGTTTCATCACTAGCTTCTTCATAAATTGTGTTAATTTGGTGCTACACATAAAAAGCTACACATTTTTATTCACTCGCTTTAATGAGCTTCATTTCTGTTTTCATTGTTTTATTTTATTAAAGACTGAAGAAAAACAGATCAAAAACTGAAGATTAAAAGAGCGAAAGATTGTTTATCCGTATGTCATGTGCAATATTTCAGACACTACTCTTTGGATTTTACCAGACTCTGAGAAATGAGGCATCTCACCACCAAACATATTGATTTATAGGAGGGGGCAACAAAAACAAGTTATTTGTGGTCTCTCGTCTGATTACTGTCATCTTTTTTCTTTCTTTTAAACATTTTTGTGCTTTCAAGTTAAATCACACGGGTTCATCCAAACATATTTTCTCATATACCTTCAGCATTGTGCACATAGTTTGGGGTTTATTTGCCCAGCTCTTGAAGATTATACCCACGTACGAACAAATAAGGGTGAATAGAAGCAGCAGCAACATCTAACTAGTGGACCAAATTCCGCTGTCTCTTCTGTCAAAAGAAGTTATTGCGGTATCTCCTAATAATCCTGCTTTTTCTTCATGATTTCTTTCCATATATGCAGTACAGTAATCAACCCAACGTCCTTGTGTCTTTTCTCTTTGACCAGTTGGAGGAGGAGGCGCAAAGTAAGGTCCGAGGTGAAGCGCAGGGAGATGAAGGAGAACTGACCAGAGACCCCGAGTGGGCCTTGAATCAGGAGCGCGAGGAGCACCAGCGTCTTCTGGCCGAGAGCCACAACACCTCGCTGGACCTCCGCTGGAAGCTGCAGCACGGAGAGATGAGGTGGGGCCGAGAGAGGGCCGAACTGCTGGAGCGCTTCGACCGGGAGCGGCAGGAGTGGGACGGCAGCATGAGGGAGCTCCATCGCAAGATGGAGAGGGTGAGGAGGCGAGAAGGGAGAGAAACCATGGGGTCCATTTAGTAGCAGCTCTGAAGCCTTTGATAGTTCCACATGATCTTCCTCTTCCTCTTTTTAAAACTATTTTAACATTTTATTTAAAATAATTTAATGGAAACACAATAAACAGATCAATAAATGATAAAAAATAAGCAGTAGCTGCAGTATATAAAACCACTTTAAACTGCTGCTAGAACCAGAAAAACACACCAGAAGCCTTCTCTTGTTAAGCAGATATGAGAAATGGTGACAAAGCACCGAAGGCGATAAAAAAAAATACTGAGGAT
This sequence comes from Miichthys miiuy, assembly GCA_036365135.1. Taxonomy (NCBI): domain Eukaryota; kingdom Metazoa; phylum Chordata; class Actinopteri; family Sciaenidae; genus Miichthys; species Miichthys miiuy. Next base: position 6,648,802 of record CM071617.1, on the reverse strand, counting down.
TACTGAATAATTGATGTCCTTTGTGAGATTTCATTAGACTGCAGCGTTCCGCCTCGCCTGTGTGTGATATTCAGGACGGGAGGTAGCACTCGTTAATATGAGATGAGCGTAAGAGTATTAACATATGAAGCAGGGGCTGGAATACTAACAACAGGAACACACTCTCAAAAAAAACAAAACAAAAATCTGCTGATGCACCGCAGAACAGAGACACAGAGCAGGAAGCAGAGAGATGCATTATTCAGCGATGTTGCGGACTGAACGGGCAGCATCAAAGTGAATGAGTGATGTGGCTGCTCTCCTTTAACCTCGACACCTGAAGGGAGGAACTTAAGTCTGAATGTTGCGGGTGGATTACTCAGTGAATCACAGTCGAGGAAGTGGAAGAACAGTTTGTTAAAGGAGAGCCTTGCTTGTATAACTCAAACATACTGTAAATGTGTGAAGGACCATACGAGGAGGGTTTTCGCATGTAGACTCCCGGCTAATCTAAAAATCGGCAAAGATGTGGATCATCGGCGGGCCAAATCATGCCTGGTTGCTCAAACAAGCCACTTGTGACTGCACCTATCTGTCAATCAAAGTGTCCATGCTGTTAATTATGCCTAACTTAACGTCTTAATATAATTTGAACAGTTGAGTTCTCCTTTAAATATCAACGTCAAACAAAAACAAAATCTTTTTTTGATTCATAAAGAACCAAACACTAAACTCTATTTACAGAGACCCAAGAGTTCCCACCATGAGCAAGCACTTGGTGACAGTGGCGAGGAAAAACTTTACGTTTAAGAGGCAGAAACCTTGAGCAGAACCTTTTCATTTTACAAAATTAAAATTGGACTGCGAATACTATCATACTGATCACCTCATACTTGTGTGTGATTCTTTGTGCAGCTGCAGAGAGAGCTGAACACCCGGCAAGACGAGGGCATCGACGTCAAAGATGGCAGCTTGGCCCACAGAGGTGTGTTTTCCCCTCAGGACAGTCCCTGCAACGCCCCGCGGTCACCTCGCTCTCCACGCTCCCCATGTACGTCCACCCCTGTCCCTGTCCCGCCCATACGCTCCCACTCTGACTCTGAGGCCATGCTGGAGGAGCAGGGCGCTGCGATGAGGCTGAAAGGCCCGACGGAGAACCTGTTCCTGGACGCGCTGTCTCTGGATCCCCTCACCGGCCTGGAGGTCCCACCACCGCCCTCCAGACTGGAGAGCGAGAAGAGGTTCCCCTGCATGAAGGAGGTGAGACCAGTCTGCTCCAAGGAGCTTTACGAAATGGGTAAAAGAGGGGGAAAGGAAATAAAGAAACTAAAGCTAAAAAAGCTAAATAAAGAAACTAAAGCTGAACAGATGGCATCTAAGTATAAGTATAGACATGTAAAAATCTGTCTCAAATTATGTCAACCAAAAGAAAATTTAACATTTTGGATAATTTGTCGTAGATTTGAGCTACTGTCTTCCACTGAACCCTTCACCAGATGAACTCCGTCATTGTTGTTTCTGTTTCAGGCTCTGAATGAGATTTCGGAGAGAGAAGGCGATCCTGACTACCCAGAGGAGGAGATGGGCGGTGGGAGTCTGCTCAGGTAACCCTCCTGACAAAAAAACCTTCAAGTCAAAGAAAAGTTTTAACTGTCGAGTGATTCTTTAAAAACTGATGAATTTTAATAGAGGTCAAGAGTGAATTCATCACGGAGGACAGGTCTCACTGGCTGCAGACTATTCAGCCTCCTGCTGCAGTTGTGTTGCTTATACGTACACATTGATCTCTCCAGAGATCGGCTGTTGATGCCATTGACTGTTACTTGAAGTGACACTGAGTTTCCCCGCGGTGATTTTTCTTTGAAAGTTTCTCTCGGGGAGAGAAAGTGATCCAACTCGCTGTGCTGCTGAATAATTCAGTTTTAAAACACTGAATTAAGTTTAATTTAAAAAACAAAACAAACAAACAAGCACACATATTTAGGATCTTTTTCTGCTGTGGGAATATAAAAGAGATGAGATTGTGTCCGAGCTGAAGTTAATGTTGATGAACTGTGTGTTTGTGTGCAGAGCCAAGTCGGTGTGCTCCATGAGCGACTTCCAGCGGTTAATGGACAGCTCGCCGTTCCTCCCGGACAAGACTCGTCACGGTGATCAGGGCCAAGACGACGTCACCCCTCCTCTGTCCCCGGACGACCTCAAGTACATTGAGGAGTTCAACAATAAGGGCTGGGACTTCCCATCATCCACCTCTGTCCCGGGTCCCGTCCGCGATGTGTGGACGGACAAAACCCACGAGGCCCGGGGAGGGGACCCCGTTCTTGATCCATTCCAGCCAGCCTCCTGGTTCCTCACCACCAGCGCCACCCTGACCACCAGCACCCTGAGCAGCCCTGAGCACTGCCACAAGTCCCCGCTGAGGGGAAACGGAGCAGGGGCAGCAGGGGTGGGAGTGGAACACTGTGGGGTTCACATCCTCCACAGCCCCACCAGATCTGGGGCAGCTGAGCGCCCTACTGCCCAAGACCCGGACTTCCTGTACACCAAAGGGACCAAAGCCAGGGGCGGAGGAGAGGCTGGGGTGGGAGCAAGCGGGTCTGATGAGGTTTTTAGCAGTGGGAGGTGGGCATGTGGGCTTCTGGAAAGTGGGGGATTGAGGACTTCTCCTAATCAGTCTCCTATCTGCCCCACGGTGGGTTACACCTCCTCTTTGGAGCTTCAGCTCTCCAGAAACTTGAGCGACGACATGAAGGAGGTGGCGATCTCCGTGAGGAACGCCATCCGCTCTCCGCCAGGGCCCGTCTTCCGGGATACCGCCTGCCAGACCAACGGATTCACCACAAGAGGCACTCAGACCACGCAGACTATCAGTGTGGGTCTCCAAACGGACCTGCTGAGGAACCTGACCAGCAGTCCGCACCGCTGCCTCACCCCGAAAGGCAGTGGCACGCCTATATCTTCCCCATCGCGCAGCCTGAGGAAGGTGCAGTACTCTCCGGTTGTCCAGAGCAAGTTTGAGCGACCCTGCTGCTCACCAAAGTACGGCTCGCCCAAGCTTCAGCGCAAACTGTCCACCTCCAACAAGGCTGAGCTCCCCAACACGAGCCGTGCTCCCACCCCCACCACGCCGCAGAAGGGCAACAACGAGTCGGCGTGGGCCCGCTCCACCACCACTCGCGACAGCCCTGTCCACACCACCATCAACGACGGCCTCTCAAGCCTCTTCAACATCATCGACCACACCCCAGTGGCTTACGACATGCAGAAGTTCAACAAGTCCCCCAGTCGCTCTCGTCCAACCTCTCAATCAGAGCCCGGCCCCGCTCAAGGGGCTCTCGCCACGGACACCAGGAACGCGCAGGAGTGCCTGCGGACTGCTCGCGGACGCTCGCCCAGCCCCGTGCAGCTGATAGTGGAGACGCAGGGGGACAAAAACCAAGAGGTGGTGAGCATACGGCAGGACCTGTCAGCCCCACCGGGCTACACGCTGGCTGAAAACACAGCCCGCATCCTAAATAAGAAGCTGCAGGAGCAGAGCTTTAGAGAGGAGAGGAGGCTGCAGGCTGGAGGACAGAGCAGCCACAGCAGAGACAGCAGCAGGCAGGCCGACTCAGACAGAGGACAGTCTGGATGTATGGAGGTAAATATGCAAGCGCACTGGATTCAACGCTTCATTCATTTGATCTGGGGTCCATGTTTTATGACGCAGAGATATTTATGACTTTGCCTTGGATTGTCCTTGTAATGGTTGAAGACTAAAGCATCTGTGGTTAATCAGAGAAAAAGCTAATCGACTATAATATCACTAAAATGTTAATGCTTTTTTCTCAGATCGAAAGCACTGACTGATGCAATGGTAATGTCAAAATATTCGACCCTCTTCAATATTACTGAGCTTTCCTTCGTTGCTGTATGTAGACACTCTTTAAGGTTTCTTCTTCTTCTTCTGTACTTTTCTTCTTCACTGTAGTGACTTCCTTATAGCGTGGCTTTTTTATTTCTTTGCTTCAATTTACCACCGAGGCCCGACCGAAAAAACTTGATTTATGTGTCAGATAACTGGAGAAATTAATGATCTCGCAGTAATGATCTAAGTGGTACATGAGTCATCATTATCAGCACTCCTCCAATTAAAATGCAAAAACCAGAATTTTAAATGATAAATCAAAGGAAAGTGCTAATTTCACTCTATGAAATCAGCGCTCTGACACATCGGTCGGGCTTCTTTACCACCACCCATTCAGCTGACCTGCGGGAAAAAGATCTTTCTGGTCACGTTCAAGTGATGAAACAGAAAGAACAGTTAACTGTATGTGCGCCTCTTATTTGGACGATTATAATAAAAAGTAGGTCACGCAGTATTAAAGTGCCAAAGACAGACTGTGTATCTGAAAGCACAACATGAACAGTAAGCAACATAATCCCACATATGGCGACCAGTATGTCCACGAACGTCATCTGATCTGCAGAACAGACAGATTAGAGTCTGATATTTATGATTTTATGGAACAATCGGAGCAAAATAATGGATTGTGACCGCGACATCCTGATAATACAGACCTGGATATGGATCATGTAATCCTTTTGGCGAGGGGGAAACATCGCCATCGCCATCAAAGAACATCGTTACTTTGTCACAATTCACGCTGCACATAATTTATTATCGCGATAGTTTTACGTGTACTTCAACATGTCTGTTGTTAGCTAATGCAGTGAATTAAAGCTGCAAGTCATGATTAGTTTCAATTGTTCAGTAGTTTAGTGTCTGAATGTTGTAGAGCTCAACACATTGTGTGTTTTGTCTACTTAAATATTAAATAATTGAAAGATATTCAATGATATAAAACAGAGGCCAGCAGCAAATTCTCATATTTAAGATAAATTTTTATAAATTATTTGAATTATTGATCATTTATCAAAATAGTTTTCAACTGATTTTTAGTTTCAATTCAATGAATCGACTAAAGCTCTAAAGGAAACCATTTTTAAATTTGGATGTGTCATGAAGCAGCAAATTTTCTAGAAGAAACCGTTATTAGGTGAAAAATACATACTTGAATTTTAGCTTTTAGTTATCCCGATGAAATACGGCGACACAGATTATTTAAGATTCAATGAATTGTCTAAAAAATACAAAAAAACAAAACAAAAACAGACCTATACATTATTTTTTTTTTACATTTCAGCGATACAATGAATGAAATACCTACATTAAATCGAAGTATTTCATCATGCTGAAGTGTGTTAGCAACAGTTAGAAACAGTGTTGGAAAGCCTCTTCTTGTAGACGAAACTTTATATAGTATCACCCAACCCCGGTTTGGTTGTTCATATTGAATCACCAACACTGTCTGACTGCATCAAGGTCAACCCGTCCCCCCCTTTGTGGTTTTTCCAGGTCTAAAGTGAATGGGTGTGTGTGTTTTACTGCTGTCTGTGTGGTCTGCAAGCTGAAATCAGCCACCTTATTTCACCTGATCAACCTCTCTGCCTTTGATATGCCAGACTTATTTTTTCCTCTTTGCCCGATTTTACCGATTAACATTTCCCGCTCTATCTTCCCTCCTCCTCTCCCCTCTCTCTCTCTCTCCTCCCCCTCTGGGCTTTATCTCTCCCTCCTCCTCCCTGTCCGCTGTGCTCTGATCCAGAACCACACTGTCATACTAACAACTCCTTGGGGACTCTAACTCTGCTTGTCTCCGTGATGTAAGTTCCTCTTCCTCCTCCTCTTCCTCTACGACCTTTGGCGGTGGGTTCACCAGCCACACGGACCTCTCACCTCACGCCCTGCAGACCCCCTACCCACCTCCTCCTCCTCCTCCTCCTCCTCACCCTCTTCATTAATGCATGCTTCACAGGACAGCAGAGTGACAGTGTGTGAAGCCATCGGAGTGGTGTCGAAAGTTGTGCGACGGCCATCCATCTGTTTCCTCGTGTTAATGCACGCATGCTCAGTTTCTTTGGTATAGATCATCTGTTTGTTTTTTTAGAGGACCATAATGGTGTTTTTGCATGTTTTAGTCCATTAACCATAAATCACATCTACTGTTTTCCAAAACCATACCATACATTTATAGACTATTAGGTCTAAATTTAATAATCCACCAGCATGGTATGAAAATCAACTTCAGCTAGCATGAGATGAGTAAGCAGTTACAGCAAACTCACAACTCATTTGATAAATTATATGAAATCATTAACTCACTTTTAATTAGACAATTTTAGAGAGCCTAGCTAACTTTGAGTTTGGCCAGTATGCTTAGCTGACTGCTACCTAACGCAGGCTGCTGACATTAGCCAATGCTAGTCTGAGAGTCGTAAAAACTGCACTCAAAAAACATTTTTTGGGCCAAAATGCAGGACTTATGCATTTCAGTTACATATAAACTTTCCATTCATTTGAATGGCATAGGTCTAATATAAATTATCTTTATGTGAAGCAAGTAATAAGATTTATGTAGTAGTACTAATAAACTCAATGTGCTTCCACTACACAGTAGTGTAGTAGTAACCAGTTTTATGCTTTCAATATTAATAAATTTGTGAATGCAGTCATTTTGAGTTTATTAGTACTATTACATAAATCTTATTACTTGCTTCACAGCAAGTTTGTTAGTGAATTTATATTAAGACCATGTAATTCAAATGAATGGAAATTTTCTATGTAATTAAAATGCATAAGTGCCCGAAATATTTTTTTGAGTGTGAGAGTCTGCTTAGATTAAGTATTTATGGTAACTAAATTATTTTGAATTGATCAAAAAACATAGTTACTGTTGACGTTAGCTAGGCAGTGTTGACCTTACTAGCTAACGTATTTCAGACACAGCTATCACGTTTGTAAAAGTAATTCCAATTAAACATGTTCGATTGAGCTAATGTTAGCCGAGAAAACTGAGAATAGATTAACTAAACTAATAATTATTGTAACTAAACTAATATAGATAAATGGTTGATCAAAAAACATAGCTAACGTTGATGTTAGACAGCTAGTGTTGACCTGAGGTGTAAATGTTTATTACTAGCTAACGTAGGCCGCTAACGCTAACCAATTAAAGATGGCACAAACTATACATGAAAACGAACATTAAAGTGAGTCTGAGCTTCCTGTAGTCAAAACTTTGATGTAAAAATATTCCTGCTAGTAGCAAGTTTCATCAAGTTGATTGTCATATCATACAGAAAAGGAATTAAACCGGTTTGGCGATGATAATAATAATAAAATATATCTGATTTGCCATTGATGCAATAGATCGTGCAAAACCGCTGGTATGGTCCTTTAAAACAAACTCAGTTCATGTGACTCAAAGAGTCATCAGATTGGGTCTTGATTACTGATCATATAATCAAAATGTGAACCAGTAAACATGACTCAAAGCCAGACGACTCTTTTGGACGTTTCACACACTCCTCAGCACAGGTTGTTTGTTGTCTTTTGGGACCCTGTACGGCTTTATCTGGATTATTCTAACATTGTGTTTCTACCAGGTCCTCCTCTTTGTGTCACCATGTGTGCGACTGGATGGACTGTGATGTTTTCTTGTGATGTTTTACTTTTTTCACCCTTTTTGTCCATACAGTGTTTTCTTTCCCTCCTACAGTTTCCCCCCTTTGGCCATTTCCTCTCACACTAACAAGTCCTTCAAAGACTAACTGAAGAAGACAGCTGCTAACACTCATCACTTTCTATACTACTGTCACCTGTCGGGGGTTGTGTTTGATGCTTGGTGGATATTAACTGGTTACTCTGGTCTGTTTTGCATGCTTAAAGGAAAAATCCACCATCAGACACTCTTACACTGTTATACAACACATTACAACCTGTCAGTGCATCTTTATGACGAGTGCAAGAATTTAGTTTTCTGTTTTTCCTGAACTGTCATCGCCCTATTGTTCAGTTAGTGATTTCCTACTTTACACAAAATACCTTCAAAGAACAAAATATTAGATAACCTTCATATAGATGCCAATATACCTGCGATAATATAGCCTGAGTGATATTTATGTCGGATATTTATTTAAAACTGCAGTTCCTCAAACGTCCACTTGACGCTGGCTACAGAACAAGCCAGTCTCTGGCCAGCAACTAGTTAGCTTACCTTAGCCTAAAGACTGGAAATAGGTGCAAACAGTTAGCTTAGCTCAGTACAAAAGGAACAAGTTCCATCTACCAGCGCCTATAAAGCTCACTAATTAACCCCAAGCTGCAACCTCCATGGCTGTGAAGTAAAGCCAATGCAGAATGGCTAAAAAAAAAACTGCAGTTCCTCAAACGTCCACTTGACGCTGGCTACAAAACTTTGATTGACAAGCAGGTGCCTTTACAGGTGGCTTGTCTGAGCAGTCAGGCGTCATTCAGCCCACCACAGGTCCACCGACGTCTTTGGCGTTTTTGAGATTAGGAATGCGACAAAGGCGAGAGTACCACATTCTGAATTTCAACACGTCTCTGCAGAAACCTATGGATACGACGTCCATTCTTTATACTGTCAGTGGTCTGAATGTTTTGCATTTTTATGTGGTAGGTAGCTGGAGCAAAAGAGTTTTTATGAACCGCTTGACAACTCTTCTTGTTGATGAGTTCAGGTTCTAGGAAGACATTTTAAAGAGAGTCGCAACCACAAAGCGTTGTATTATTTTGTTAAAGCTAAAGACAAACAATATTAAAACATGGATATTGTGAATTTGATGTAGAATGCTGATCTCTGAACCCTCCGAAAAATAACATTCAGTCCTCTTGGTTCTGATGTCTTGAGATGTACTTGCTTCCTTGTAATTAATATTGCTGGCAGCATATTTCACATATTTCCCTGTGTTATTTATGTGTACCCGGAGAGTGAAAAAGTATGTCTGTTAGCCTGCAAATGGATGAGAGCTTTGAATTCTGCACATTGTAAGCATAACTAAACAAGTTGGCAAGTTTATTGTTAATGAGATCACAGACGAAAAGCCACAGCTCGTATGAGCTCCATTAGTTTCTCTTTAAAACGTTCTGTTGCTGACATTTGTACAGAGTCTGCTGCTACGTTACTTTACATCCTGATAAACTCCCCCAACCGCAGCACACAAAACCAATGCTCTGAGGGAATGCACATTCAAATGTGTACTATATTAGTGCTGTTAGTGAAAAATTGTTCGGTGATGATTTTCTACTTGTATTATTTGGTTGGTCTAGAAGGAAACTCTTTACTTCAGGAGGGTTAAATCTGGTTGGTTGTAGATCAGTGAAGACGTTTCACCTCTAAATCAAGAAGCTTCTTCAGTTCTGACTGACTAGTGGGGAGATCCAGATATTCAGCCTAGGCGGTATCGTTGACCAGGCCATTGTTTCTACTTGGTTAGTTAGTGTCCCTTGTTGTTGTCACGACTGTCGTCCTAGTTTGTAAAATCACCTGAGGTCAAATGTGAGTCACATGGAGCCAAGCGTTAATGATGTGTCCAAAATGATGTTCAGACAGGACTTCTGGTGACTTTAATGACTTGGGCGACAGTCGATACAACAACAACGAGCACTAACAAACCAAGCAGAAACAATGGCCTGGTCAACGATACCGCCAAGGCTAAATACTTGATCTCACCACCAGTCAGTCAGAACTGAAGAAGCCTCTTGGATGAGAGGTGAAACATCTTCAGTCCAGTTGACTCAGATTTAACCCTTCTCGAAGAAAGACGATGATGACTGAGAACGTTCACAAACCTCTTTACTTCAGAGACACCAAACCTGACTTTTGATTTTCATTGATTTCATTTCATTATATTTGTTTACTTGTCATGTATAAAGCTCCTTAATCAACAGAAGATTTGTTTTCTGTGGCACTGACGTCAACATCCATGGCGACGAAAAGACAAGACAAAATGTGTCCGGGAATCACAATCTGTCTTAACAGTGTCAAGGTGTTTTTAGGTGGATTTCTCCTTTAAGGTTGAACTCACTGAGAAGTCAGGGTTGTTGTGAAGTTGTTTACGTTGCTGTCTTCAGTTCCTGTACACTGACTTCCTGTACACGTTACTGGTGCATGATCTGTAGCGTTGTGTGATCTGATGTATTAGCATCACATAGGGAATCTTGTATTAACCCACAAGCCGCCCATTAAACAAACCACTTGTCTGTATTTCCGGTGTGTACACAATCCATCACTTGTGTTCATAAACAAATTATTTATTGATGGAGACGCCGCCCATCCGTCTCCGTGACTTGTTTTCCCGCCTGTTTGGCAGGACGTGTAAACGCATCACTCTCTGGTTGATCCCTCTATTCATCCATCTGACTTATTTTTTCCTTCAGTTCATCCTCTCTCACGCCACCGCCAGCCTCAATGCCGTGTATTTTTAGCAGAACTAGATTGTTGCTTTGCGGGCTCAATGTCCCACCATCCTTCAGCCGAAATCTAACGCCTGGAGATGAGTTATTTATAAATCAGGCCAGTGGTGTGATGTCCCGGTGTGATCATTCACCCAATCACACTCTGACATCAATCTGAGGGGGGAAAGAAACTCACCCACAGACGATTTTATCCTCAATTTTTCTTTTTCATCCTGGGGACAGATGTATAAAAGTAATTTCAACCGCATTAATCTGTGTATACACAGCAGAAATATGCAAACACAGCCTTGAACTACATTTATAAACCTCCTGTGTTTGCATTATTCTGTGTTATACGCCTCCGTCATCATACAGCCTACGCGCATATATATCATAAATTGATTTAAACACACTACATCCATGTTTGGACGTAAATCAGGTTAGCTTTGTCCTTCATCTGACTCCAGCAGTGTGTGTGTGAGTGTGTGTGTGTGTGTGAAGTGTTGATTTAGCTGTGTGGCCATGTTTGAGGCTGTAGTTTGTGAATTTTTATCGTGGAAAGGCCGCTTGCTTCACATTTCACCGCATACCATGTGGGACAGATGATGGGAGATGGGAAATACTCACATGTTGTGCAACTCATGATGGCTGCATGACTGCAGAGTTGGATGTGAGAGGCTCAAAAACATTGACAACTCAGCTTTATGTCTATGAATATGTGGGTTTGATTACTTTGAACGTGGGACTCTCGTTTGCTTGAGGCGTCCACGTTTATTTGGTTTCCAGGACTAAGCGTCAAGTAGGATATATCGGCGCTTTCTGAAAAGTCTGACGACTTTAATGAAGTGAAATAAACGACGCGAAAGCCTTCATTCCCCACCATTATTCCTGTGTTATATCATTTATTTCACTCCAACGTTTTGCCAGTTAATCAGCTACAAAGATGTGATCTGTTAAACGTGGGATCTTTTAAATGATCTCCATGTTCTGTTCGCGGTTTCGGAGCGTATTTATCTGTCAGTGACTGAGCACCGTCATGGTTACATTAAAATTGGGGACCGCTTGAGTTTTTGTGCAACCATACTTTAAATGTTAGTGTCAGCAGTAACTAGGTGATCCTAAATGACTCTTTTGTTTGTTCATTATTTGCACGCCTCCACCTGTTTAGCTGACCCCATGCTTACCTGAGCAGATGGTAAGTTCCAGTTGTAGGTGGGGCTGAGAAATTAAAATGCCAGTGGCTGCGAGGCTTCATCGGTTCATTTTACTTCAGCTTCAAGTCGGTTTTGTTTGAGCTTTTCATCACTGTCATCCACGGTTGTTCCATTTGTTTCATCCCTTCATACGGGCTGTCAGCACATCTACATCTACTTAAAGCCGCCTCTGATCTTCTGTCTCTCTTTTACAAACATAAAGAGGAACAGAACATTAGAAATACATCTGAGCATCACGCACTGCAGAAAAGTTACCCTTCAGTATTGATTTGGTGATTTAAGGTCCGAATACGTGACTATAAATATGTAGATTGAATCTGGGCTAAATGTGTTTGGAAAATTTAAGGTTCATATTGAATTTTAAATTGTGTAGCAGAACCCAATCTGTGAAAAACTATTTTAAAAGATGTAATCTGGATGTCTAAAAACCTTTAAACTGTCAACCATAAATACAGTATCATCATCTCACGGTCCACTTACTTGTTTGTCAGGGAGCTTTTGGCCATTTGACACACTCCTCATGAGTGAGTGATCTACTGCAGGATTAGCTTGTAAAACTAAAACTGTGATGTGTCTCAGTTCAGATACTTCCATTAGTACACGTCTTTGTAGTACACTGTGCACTTCCTGTTGTAGTGCGCTAATTCCAGCAGAGTAGTGTTGGCTCAATCTAAGTACAGCTGTTGTGCATTTACTAGAAATCAGTGACCAACTAAAGACCAGAGTGTATCGAGACTAAGACAAGACCAAGACTTTGAGGGGTTGAGACCAAGTCAAGACTAAGATGTTGCAAGACCGAGTCAAGACCAAAATATACTCAGGTAGCTAATATTCATCAAAACTCTCAGGGTAAAGTGTGGTACTCTTGAGTACTACAAAACTGCTGAGCGTTCTCTGATTTATTTGTTAACTGGGAGTAGGTATCAGCCAAATCTTCTGGAATAAAGATCTGCAAAACAGCAAACACACAGCAGTTTGTAAATACTGGAAGAACTTCTTCGCAGAAATACAATCGTGTGGAGCATTGGCACCGACATTTGACTGCCAAGATATAAATATAAAACACATGTACAACTTATATTTGTATATTTCAGTATTCATAGCAAAAGACTTCGGCTTTTAGAGATGATGGCGACCGTTTGTCCAGTTACTGCAATAAAACAAAACAGAAAATATTGATAAATGTTCTTTATTAATCTTAATTATTTAAAATATACTGACTAAAAATCTGATCCCTGTTTGGCAGCCTGGCAGCGACTTTTAAAAGATAATGTGTCAGCACCAAAGTAATTAGTCCGTCATTCGTGTTCCTGTTACTGCTGCAACCAGCAGACTAACCCATCAAAAATATTCACCACAAACACATTTTTTTTAGAAGCTTTATCCAGAACCAAACTGAGCAACTGCCACACAAAATACACAGCATAATATGTGCCGAACTTGACAGTGTGAACACTCTCATGTCCTCGAAAGTGGAATTGTGGAAGTACGTGAATTGAGACACATCTTAAGTTTGAAATGATGCTTGACGTCTTCTTTTTGACACATCTCACTCCTTCTTGTCTAAAGTTGAAGATTAATCACATATTTTTGTAAACTTCATTTTTTCATCTTCCCCTGCTCATTCTGCCTTTCACTTTAGTTTGAATCTGTTCGCCTCCTGTTTCTTTTGGCGCCATCGAGACGCCGCAGACGCCTCGTTGTTGTCCTCCCCCTCTCTCTGACGGCTCCTTGTCATTGGCAGGATCTGCCTCGCTCTCCGGTGGCTCCGCCCCTGGACTCCCGCTTCCTGAGACCGGCCCGCCCGGCCAACCGCCGTCCCCCCTCGCGCTGGGCCGCCCATTCCCCTTCCTCCTCCCCCAAGTGGAGCGAGGGCTCGAAGAGGAGGTTCACCTTCCCGCCGCCGGGACACCGGAAGACCATCATGATGGAGGGTGAGGAGCCAGTGTGAGGCCGTCCTCTACCTCCTCTCGCCTTCCTCCTCCTCCACCTCAGCCTAAAAGACCCAGTACCTCAGAAACCCCCCAGAAAAATCAAGAGACTCCCACAAGACGGAGCCTGAAAGGGGGGGAAGGGTCGCGATCAACCTAGTAGCACCAGCTGACCATCGAGGAACCAGAACTTCTGTTTAGAAGAACCTGGAATGTACTGTAATATCAGAAAAAGACATAAAACTACATTTCCATAAGAGGTGCCTGCACACACTTGAGTTACTCATCACCCCACATGTGTGTATATATGTATTTAATACATATATGTATATTTTAGTCACAAATCTGACCTTTTTTCAGGTGAACACTGTAGGTGAGCTGTTGCATTTGTATGAAGTTTACACCATTTTGTTCTCATCTGTTTACACTTTTATTTTTCTACATAAAACGTCTTTTATGTTCAAATTCAAGCTAATTTTCTTTTTTCAGTAAGAACAGCCATCATTTTTTTTCTTTTGCGTTGCCGGTCTTTGAAGCTTTACTTTTCTTGTTCAGTTTCGAGGAGAGGAACGACGACACACAAGCAAACAAACAAAAAAAAACAACTTCTGCTTCATCGGGTCTGAAGCGGAGACACATGATGTCATTTCTGATGCTAATGTAATTTATTTTTACGTTGAGATGAATGTCTGGCTCCGTGACGTGTAGAAGATGGGTGACAACAAACTGAATAACCTTATGCATATTTGGAAGGCAGTTGTACAAATATCAGTCAAATATTTGCATGCCTTTTGAACACTTTAGCACTTTAGTGCATGTACATACGAGTTCTAGTCATTTGTGATCACTCGGCTCCGCTGTGGGGGGAAAAAGAAACAAAATAATGTCGTGATGGGAACTCTTGAGCTGTTGTTTTTTTGTTGTCACATGATTTGCATTGACTAAAATAAGAATTTTTAAGTAAATTATTGTACCTACCAGGCTGTCTTTGTACAGTTGTTACTATTGGATATGAATTTTGTTTTCTTTTGACAGGAACAAAAATGGATTGTGGGAAAAAACAAACTATGAATGTTTTAAATGAAAAGTCTACGTCAAAAAAAAGTCTAACGATCTATAGTCTTATGTAAATAGTAAATGGTAATAAACATGAATGTGTATTTACAAGACCTCCTCCTCCTCTGTGTCATGATTTATCTCCACGATAAAGTTTAGATACAGCTCATGGTAGATTATACACTCTTTCATTAGACCTGCGTGTGTGTAGATTACAGGATTATGGCTCATATACAGAGAATGTGAATAAGAAGATTGTGTCTTCCTGGAAGTTAAATCCTCTTTCATCATACATGTACCACCTTTACACGTGATATTCAGCCTGGCACGGCAGATACAGACCCGTAATATAAAGACCCAGACTCAGGGCTTATTTTTTCTTGGCCTTAGTCTGTCTATTATATTATTTTATTTGATATTTCTGGTTTTACAGTCCAACATTTTGACGTGCCTGTCTCTGAAACGTCTTTTCACAGCCGACTAATAACATTAACAATGGCTCCGTTATATTCGAGTGTTTCACTAATGATGTGTCTCAATGAAGCAGAAAACTCTGTGGCTGTGAAATTAATCCAGTGTGAACATGCCAAAAGTGCCTCTCAACGTCATACCATTATTTATTATATTATTATATTTTTATGACAGCAGCATTTTGCTGCTGTAGTTGGTTGAGGTAGAGCTCATTTTAAACTGCTTTGTAGATGACTGTGACTAATTATTATATATTCATTATGAATTAATCTGGTGATTCTCCATTATTGATTTTAAAGAAAAATGAGAGAAATGCCGTCACAACTCCTCAGAGCTCAAACTGACAAAGTTAAATTTATTGAAATAATTTAAAGCAACAAATCTTCATATTTATGAAACTAGAACCATGAAATGTTTCTGACAGTTATCCAAATAGTTAGCAATGAATTTTCTATTAACAAATTGATTAAGGCGAGGGGCGGCTGTGGCTCAGGAGGTAGAGCGGGGAGTCGTCCACTAATCAGATGATCAACCCGTCTCTTTCAGTCTGCACGTCGAAGTGTCCTTGGGGCAAGATACTGAACCTGAAGGGCTGCGTCATCGGTGTGTGAATGTGTGCAAATGGTTATCTCCCAAAACTGATGAGCAGCTGACACCTTGCATGGATGCCAATGCCATCAGTGTGTGAATGAAACATGTGGTGTAAAAGCGCTTTGAGTGGAAAAGAAAGTTAGAAACTTAAATCCTTTGATGAACAGGGAAAGTCTTAAACTTGTGAATGTTTAAGGTGCAGCAGCACTCAGCAGCCTGAGTGTGATGTTGCTGCCAGCTAATCGAGACAAATTTCTCGCTTTATTCGGCACATTTTCAGCTTTTCACATGTGAGCACAAGAATTAAATCAGTGAATTTAAAACCGGCTCGGCTTTTACCGGAAAACTCAAAGCTTTTATTGGCTCCGAGGGAGCGAAGCTGATTGTGAGAGAGGGGAAAGAGGGAGTGATAAAGAGGAAGAGACAGAGAGCCGAAGGCCCCCGTATACCTTTCACAGAGTTATAACGATGAATAATTAATGTGGCCCAGCTGCAGCCTGGGAGCTGCTGATGGCACTGAGCGGGTCAGCGAAGGGAGGAAGAAGAAGATGCTCTGCTTTTACTTCCATCCGCCCTGAGAGAAACCCACCACTGCTGAATAATTTACACCAGCCCTGAAGTCCTTCAGACTGCTGCTCTCTAAACTCTGGACTCTGTCTGATGTCAGCTGCAGCAGGAAGGGTGTGACCTCTGTGAAATAGAAGTCGCACCCAGCAAAACAGAAGATACCCCGAAGCCAACGCGAAGGAAGGACACGTCTACTTTAAATTTAATATGTGGCATTTTTAGAAAGTAAAGTTTCAGCAGGGAGCACGAAGACACTCAGCTCATTACAAACAAACCTCTGCTGCTGTTTATGACTGAAACCTTATGACTGCTGGAGGACCAGAGGGGAGCTGAGAGTGATTATACTTTTAATATTAAACCTGTGTTTTAAGGCCAACATTGCATTTTTGTCTTTTGTTGTTTTTCACAACAGACCGTTACCACAGCAGCCATTTTGACACGAAATAGTAAACACGGGTGTGTCCTTTCCTAAACGCTTTTCCTTGACCGCGATGGAAAACGTCATGAGCAAACTTGAATGACCCGGAAGTATTTACGTAGCCATCATGATGAGAGCTGTTTGAATTCTCTAAATGTTAAGGAAAGGAGCTTCAATGCTTCCTTTCTTATCTCCTTTAGCAGAGGATACACCGGACCATCCTTTATGAAAGGAAAGGAGGTAATGCAACATAACATCGCCGTCGTTCCTTTCCTTGACCTCACGATGTTTTCGAGGTCAAGGAAAAGTGGTTAGGAAAGGACTAAGGAGGTCATTTTTATTTACTATTCGACCGTACCCAGGGTGCTGCCGCGGTGCATGTTGGTTCACTGGAAAGTCTCTGCTGCAATAAATGAAACTGAACCTTAATTAGCATCACTGGAAACACCTGAGGTGACTATTTCATGTCAAAATGGCTTCACTACTGCACAGTGGCATAAAGTGACAGTTTAGTTCATGTGTGAAATTACTTTACAAAGTCACCTGACACTGATCCAATTAAATGATAAGAAAAATATCATCAGGATGTTTACTGGACGTCTGTCAGGACATTAGGTTATAAATACCTGCTGATCCAAAGTGATTGTCGTGTCTTTGACAGGACACACCACTTATCTAAAAAACTAAAGTCATCTTATAAAACTGTTTCAGACCTGTCAAAACTTTCTAAGTGGTCACTGCAGTAAACTTCAGTGCTTTGATCGTGTGGATTGAATCCAAAAAAATGCTGAACTATGAATAAATAAAACCTGCAGGACGCTTTTTGCAAACTAAAACTAATTTCATTGGTAGGAAAAACTCCAACAGAACAATCAATATGAATTGTTTCTGTCTCACCAAAGCCGAGGTGCCAAATGGTTCAGATGAGTTTTTGAAGTGAGTTAAAAGGTGAGCGTCTAACTTTCCTTCAGCGTTAAACCACCTCTACAAACGAAGCTGCTTTCCAAATATTCGCTCGGACGTCTGACTGTGATTGAAAAAGATAAAAAGAGCAATGTTTTCCTCTCCGGCGTTGATGAATAATGCAGCGCGCTTCTTGGGTGTCTCTGTAAGATTGTTTAGGGCAGTTTTCTCTTCGTGCTCTCATATCTTTGCGTGTTTGACTAAACAGATGAGACGAGCCTCTCGTTTCCTCTTTCGACTTGTTTTGTGGACTTTGCAGCTGCTGTCTCAGGATTCAGCTGACAGTTCAATCTCAACACTGGAGAACAACGTGTAGGGTCGAAGTCCAATCTGCCGACACCGTCAGGGTAGACGTTATGTGTTGGAGATGGATGTGTGGTGATAGTTTTAAGGCTAGATGGGAAGAGATTGAGACGTACAGTATATTCCTGGCTACGACATCCAAGCACTCCCAGGACATATCATAACATTCACCCAACAACATTTACATTAGAAACCTCGTCATAATCTCTCTTTAATAATCGATCCTCGCTGTATTTTCATAGACCTTCATATCACACTTTTTCCCACCACAGCCAGTCACCTGATCCTGCTCCTCCCTGCACACCTGCTCCTCATTACCCCATTACCCCCACATTAAGTGACCAGATTGTCAGTAATGCTTTCCTGTCATTGTGGGCCAACAGCTCGGGCTTTGTTCCTGTGTTTTTGATGTGCTAATTGTCTGTGACACTTCCCGTCTTGGCCCTTTTAAATTTATTCGCCTCTTTGGACCTTCATGTTGCCGAACTGTAGAGGTACGATCATGTTGGTTGTTCTTTCAGTGCATTAATTTAATTGAACCCTGAAAAAGATGTTTTGATGTGGCGATAAATACTATCGAGGAGAACTCTGCATATTCAGTCAACACAGCCAAAGTTTTCCAGGCCTCTAGGCGGAGCATCAGGTGGAACATCTTGATGGATTTTGTGTTTATGTGTGGAGCATAGACAGCATGATGTAAACTGGATAATCTAATAATCAGCAAAGACGTGCAAAGACTGAGGCGGGCTGAATGACACCTGGGTGCTCAAATAAGTTGTCTATAATGGCACCCACCTGTTAATCAAAGCGGCCACACTGTTAATTGTGCATAACTGAACAGGTGAGTTATCTCATTACAGCCAAACTGAAGAATCCATACTTTCTCATGACTCCATTTATTCTTCCTGCTTCAAAAACAAACACTGCACTGATTTTCGAGTGTTTCTGAAGCTGCAGCAGGTTTTTCCTGATGCCAGTATTTTCGGGCCTTGTAGCATGTTTGTGCCTTTATGTAAACAATGAGCTAAACTCACTACAAAGCTCTGTAAAGCCCAGGGGAACTGCATATTCTGGTGATAATACTCTGCAGTCTCCTTCTGACTCCTTTGTTTTTATTAAAATATTGATTATAGTTTTAGCTTTAAGCCTGTTTTTTTTTTTAATTTGTTTTTGTATATTTTACCACAGAAACACCACAAAATATATTTTAATTCAAGTAGCCACCACCACACGTTATTAAAACTGCACCATTTGTTAGTTTGACCAAATTTTAAGATGTCTGAGACATTTAGGTAGCTTGTAAGTCATAACAGCTTTATTATCATTAATAAATAATTATGTTAAAAGAAATATATTCGATTATAAATAATATTAATCCTTTATAGATCAGTAATATTTATAAGTAGATTGTAGTAGTTTAATTCATCAGGAGGCGACACCAGGCAAATTAGCAGCCCACAGTTATTCTCATTAATGGCTTATTACTGAGCTATAAACATTAATACATATTTATTTACCATTTATAAACATTAGTCACAATGTGTACAAGCCTTTATAAAGTATACATTACTAGAAAGTGTAACCAAATTATCAAGAACACATGAATCGTCTGAGAAATCGTCGTGAAAAGTGAATCAGTGCCTTTGTTCAGTGTTTAAATGTATTAAAAGTAACCTGCTGTCCAGACAGTTAAATAGCAGCATGTATAATCTGACATGGATAAAGACGCATTTTAATCAATTTTTCTGAACTGCCCTCGTTCTCCATGTGTCCCGCTGACAGAATTAACCTTTCTGAGACTCCACGCTGCCTTGTTCAGCATGCAATCTGTCAAAAATTGGCCCCCAAATTGCATATGCCTGCAGCTGTGTGCGAAGGCCTCAAACAGACAATGAGCAACACAATGGACCGGGATCTGCCATTAGCTAAGAGGTTGTCATGCCAACGATACAAAAAGCCCCATGCTCGACGCGAGCAAAAGGTTTGGCTGCGAGGAGAATTCATATTGAGCGAGAGCTTTGCCTGGAGGCCCTTCACTTCTCCTCACTTTCTGTTACATCATTATTCATGTGAGGAGAAAAAAAGCCTGCCCTCTTCCTGAGGCTCCGGTCGAGGCCCGAAGACCGGAGCGATGGCAGCTACCAGTGTGCTCAAGCTGGGGAAACAGCGTGGCAGAGGCTGGGTGTCAAGTTTTTTTGGGCTGGGGGGGGATTTTAGCTCCACAAGAAATGCACTATTGTACGAGTAAACAGACAGCTTCATTGTGCTGAGGAGTGTGACGACCGCTCGAACCCTGAACTAAACCAGCAGGACCGTCGCTCAGGCTGGCGTGAAATCAGAAACAATATGTCGAGCGAGGAAAACATTCTCAAAAAACATGAAACCAGCTCAACAAGAGATGAAAAATAAATTTATGATTGATTTGTTGTGGAAATCAGTGGTGGAGGAAGTGCTTGGATCTTTTACTTAGCAACACAAAGCCAATACAACAATCTAAAAAACTTAAAAAATAAAGTTCTGCATTAGGATTCTACTTAAGACTCTACTTATGATTTTACACATTAATGTCTGCTCACAGGTCTTGAGAGTACTAATATATCTGATATCTGCAAATTGTATGAAGCCCTTGTGGCTGAAGACTACATTACTGTGGGTGATGTAGGCACCAGTGTTTGACAAAGAAGAAGAATAAAAAAGACGATATCTCTGGTTCTGCTGCATTGATTTTGTAGTACTCAATCAAAATGTACTGTTCTGCAGAAAAACAGCCCCTGTGGCTGATATATAAGACAAGGTAGGATAGACTTTCACAATCACACATCAAGTACATTTTAACTTTTTATATACAGGTTGGTAATCCAGTGGTTCCTAACCTAAGGGTTGAGTCCTATCCTAAGGGTCACAAGATACATCTGAGCGGCTGTGAAAAGATTTGGTAAGAAAAAAGAAGACAAAACATCTTGATGTTAACTTGTTGTGAAATAATGGATACTTTTCAGACAAAGAAACAAACAGAAACCATCAGAAAAGTTTAAAACTTCTCCCCTGATTGAGTTTTGAGACGGAAATATTATTTTTTATTCCACACATTGTTCTTCTTTGTCAAAAGCTGGTACCTACATCACCATCAGCGCAACTTGACATCCAAGAGTTCTGTCAGACATCAGCGTTCATCTGATAACTGGTAATGACGGCTAATATAGAGATGAAGAGTCCTCTACGGAGATCTGGTAAGCCCACTTCAGCTCCACAACTCCAGATTTATTTCATTTACAAACTTGTAGTCTGCAGTCTCAACCCACAATGATTCAACTGAAATCACTTCAGACATCTAGTAAGACTCAGCTCCCTCTGGAGCCACAAACATTTTCATACAACTGGTGTACAGTTGTAAGTGATGTGTGAGTTCAGTGTGAGTTCTCTGCTAACTCTGTTAGATAGACATCTGAAATGAGACAAAAGGCTCCAACTGATACTAATGCTCACAGGTTGTGAGCCAAAAAGGTTGGCAACCACTGGTTTAATTTTTAACAATGCATTTTATTTTATTTTTTAACATATTAACTGTAAAACTTAGAACTATAGTTGCCAAATAAATGCAGTGGAATAAAAAGTACAATGTTTCCTTTTAAATGTAATTGGAGAAGCCTATAAATCAGCATTAAGACTTATACACAGCACAAGCTTCAATTTTGGCTGATCTTTGACCTGTGATTGACCTCTAGATTCATCTCAAAGCCTTCAACATACAGTACGACCATTTCAAAATAACAAATGTCCAGCAGCCTTCAAGTTCAGTTAGACCATCTGTCCATCTTTTTGTGGAGCAAAAACAAAAAGACTCCTATTCATTTGGTGTCTCCTAGATTCCTCTTTTGTCTGTGTAGTTTGCTTTCACACACACACACACACACACACACACACACACACACACACACACACACACACACATGCACACAGCGTTCACATCTTTGTGTCACTCACAGTGGGACTCTGCCTCTGCACAGGCTGGGATGTATAGTGGGAAACCTCCAGATCCCACAACATCTGAGGCCAAGTCTCTCTCTGAGCCGGTGTGATACCACATCAAAAACAATAATGAGGACTTTGGGCGTAATCCTCCGGCAGCTCGGGGTTGAAGAAGGTTGACGGGGAGTTACAACACTTCACACACAATACTTTTCCTACCAGAAACATGTAAAAACATGCAATATTTGTATATGTTTTTCATATGTATTGTGAATGCATTGACTTACATTAAATCTCTGGAGAGTTACTACTCCATGCCTAAGTCAACAAAAAAACAAACAAAGCCATGTCTCAAATCCATTGTACATACTAATGCTAAGCAGCTGTTGGGCGTGTAGTGTGTTCAGGTTGAAAAAGTGACAAAAAGCATACTCAGATTAGACAAATTGATTTTTGAGTATGCGCTTCTAGTATTCTCCCACAAATGCGATGAAGCTGCACTCAGCTGGAAAAAAAATTTAATTGTGGACGGTGGTGAAACAACTCCAGGAACAAACCAGAAAACAAAATGAGGCATAAAATATTTGGAAAAACACAGCATAAGTTTTAATCCTAAAAAGTAATGGTTAACCTTGTGGGGACCAGCGTCCCCACAATGTGTGACCACAGCAATGTCCCCACAATGTCAGTAATACAAGTACACTGTGATTAGAATTATGGATTTTTGAAGACTGATATTAATATATCAAACACTGTATAATATAATATAGTGTAATATAGTGCTTTGATTTGACCATTTCCATGTCATAAAGTTCCTTGTTTTGCCCTCAATTTTAGGGACTGTATGGAAATTATTAAAAGGTAGACTAGGGTTATGTTTTTATTTTTTCTACTCATAAGGTTTAAATGGGAGCAAGTTTTTGATTTCTGCTTTTTAAAATAGTGATATAATGTTCAGCTTTCATCTCCCAAATAATCATACAGTCCCATAGTTGTCAGACAGATTGAGAAATGATCAGAATCAGTGCAGTGAGATGTAAAAACACAAACTGAAATGGATACTGTTACTGCCAAATATGATTATGACCTCTATAAAAAAGAATGGAACTGAAAATCTGACAAAAACTCACGATGACCTTATTATCTTTTCCGAGGGCCAACGTTGCCAAATTTTAATCAATTCCACAAGAACACTCTGATAAACAAAACTGCAACGTCAACATCACGTCTACCACATCAAAGGTGTGGACAACACAGATATCTGATATCTATTGTTCTATTTTTTACAATCTATTATCGGCCTCAGGTATCAGTCTAACACACGCAGCGGTTTTGTTTTTGTAACTGAATTAAAGAGATTGAATTTCACAAAGTCGGACATAAAAGCCTCACTGATCACTGCTGACAGAGCAGTCTTCAGAAAGTGACAGCCAGACAGATATCGACAGAGGATGATGACATTATGGCACACAATGAATTATTAATAAACTCCTCCTGCTTCGATCTATACGCCCCGAATTATGATTACTTACTTTGCAAAGACGTGTATTTTGTTATTGCGGGAAGAAAATACTCCTCAAATATTACACTTCATTATGAAATGATCATTGGAGAAGCAAACATTTAGGTATGTTTTATGATATATTTAGGAAATAAATTTTAGTTGTTAGGGATGCTGGAAATGAATGAATGAAATCAGGTTTTTGTTTGTTTTGCCTTTTTTTATTCTTCACACGACATGTAATATTAGATTTCTACAGATTTTCTTTCTTTTATTCTTGAAAGAAGATCTGAGTGTTGTCAAACTATTTAAGATTTTTAGGGAGATATTGACTAGATGTATGTAGGCTTATAAATGTCTCAAATTGGACTTGTGTGAATGTGTTTGTTTGTTTCAGTAATCTGCTTTATTGTTAATCTCTATTGTATTTCATTTTTTTGTTTGGTGGATGTGGAGAGTATAAATATGTTTTAGATTTTATATCTCTTGGTATATGGACCATACCGGTGCAGTGGTTAGCGCTGTCATCTCACAGCAAGAAGATTCCTGGTTTGAACCTCAGCTGAGAGTTTGTATCTTCTCCCGTGTCTGTGTGGGTTCTCTCCGGTACTCGGCTTTCACCCACAGTCCAAATACATAACTACTTAACAGGTTAATTGGTGACTCTAAATTGCCTGTTGGTATGAACATGAGTGTGAATTATTGTTTGTGTACCCAAGATGTACCACATCTCTCACCCAGTGCCAACTGGGATAGGCTCCAGTCTCCACCGTGACCCTGATAAGGATGAAAACCACTCTGCATCATGTACTAAAACTCCTCAGCAGAGACATTATCATGCAGTACATGACTTGTTTCTTTTTTTTTTTAAATGTTGGTTTCAATGACATCGAGAAGGTCAAGAGATGCAGAAAATGTTGAAACCTTCCTTTACATTTGTGTGTGTGTGTGTGTGTTAGTGTGTGAGGCTCGCCCTGGTCCTTTGGGTTACAAAACATCTGCAACGTCCGCTGTCGTAGCCGCAGGAAGATGGAGAGTTGAAGAAGTGTGGTGATGGTGGGGAGGGATGAAGAAGGGTTGTCATGGTAACCACTCCTCTGCTGCTGGGGGTGATGATGATGTAACGTTGCCCATCGCTGTGTTTCTGGGCTCTTCTCTCCTTATCCTCCGCACCCACACACACACACACACACACACACACACACACACAAACACATATCGCTGCATGGAGTAGAGGTGTCGAGGAGACAACAAAGGAGGTCCACACACTGTATGTGACCCGACATTAACAATAAGATAAGATCCCTCTGAGCCACTTTCATGACAACCTGCTGCTCTATAATCTCTTTTAAAAAATCAGATTATTGTTCCTCTTTTTTAAAGCCCACTGATGATTGTAATTTTAAAAGAATCCAGCACACTTAAGATAAAACAGACCCTCTCTTCACTCTCTTTCCGTCCCACCATAATCGCTGCTCCCTGCTGCACTTCACATCATCAAAGCCGTGTGTGTGTTTGTGTGTGTGTGTGCTTCGTGCATCATTAAAAGACAAAAGGCAGAAAGCCTTGGCAGCAGAGTAAACAGGTTTTTACAGCACATCATCAGATAGCGGCTGCAGAGGACGATTCCTGCCACACGAGGGCGTCAATCAGCTGCTGAGCTCGAAGGTAAAAAAAAAAAAAGACACCAAACAAGATGAAACACTTTATTGTGAGGTCATAGAAATGTTATCACAGGTTGAACATGTACATCAGTCGTCAGTCAAAAACAAGATGTGCAAAGCTGACTTCTCTTTCAAAATTTATGACGTGAGACGTGGAACTGAAAGACATTAAGAAAATATAAAACATAGTAACTCTGGTGCCTAGTTTGTTTGATATTTTGGCCCAAACACAAAGCAACATCCCTACATCTGTACGTCTACCTAATCAATCATATTCATATTCATATATTTATATTCTCTTCACATAAAATAACCATTTTAAATGCCCTGATGTCCCTGCCCTTTCATTCAGTCCCAAAGAGTGCACACAAACACTCAGATCCCAAACCAGCTGTTTGTGATTGTCTACATCTGTACCGTTTCATAGCATGAAGACGAGGGTGTCCGTTCAGGCTGCAGCTTCACACCTCTGGCTGAACAACACCTCCACCACCTTGGGATCCGCCAGGGTTGAAAGGTCGCCCAGGTCCTTCTCGTTGCGGGCGATCTGCCGGAGGATTCGCCTCATGATCTTCCCTGAATGGGTCAGAGTTATCAGAGGAAGAGGAGACGGATGTTACAGAGGAGGAGGAGGAGGAGAAGGAGGATGTTGGTTTAAAGAGGCGCTAGCGAGTTTTACCTGAGCGAGTTTTCGCGCGGAGCATTTTGAATGAAGTCTGGTGTAGCGATTGGTCCAATTCTCTCTCACTGAAAATAGAAAATAAGTACTGAACTGAGATTATAACCCAAAAACAAAACATTTCATTCAAAGGTGCTCGTACCGGCATATCAGCAGTATGATATAAACTGTACGCTGACAATATGATGAACTGATACTGTGATATATACAAACAACTGTCTCCTGGGGGATTAACAGTAATTTTAGCTGAACATATTGTGACTTAATTTGAGAGTGAAAACACCTGAAGCACAGCACGATGTAACAGTTTACAGTTTGTTCTGTGTTTCCTGTTTTATTTTGTAGTCCTACCCTGTCTGTGTCTTGTCTACTTCTTCTGCCTCGTTTTCCCGCCTGTTTTTGATTCTGCACCTGTCCCTGATTAGTTTCACCTGAGTGTCTATTTAGTTCCTGTGTTTCCTTGTCTGTACTGTATCTGTGTGTGTCTCTGAAGCTTGCCTGTGTTGCTGCCTCTGTTCTGGATTTTGGTTATTGAGTCTTTTGTTTGTGTTTTTGCCTGGATCTCCAGCCGCCTTTTGGTTAGTTTGTTTTTTTGTGTTCCTTGGTGTTTAAACCCTGCTGCTGTGTTTCTTTGTGTTCAGCCCCTAAGTCTTTCCGTGTGGCTATGTGTCTGCAATTGGGTCCAATCCTTTTCTTCCTGATACTGTCAGCTCAGGTCATCTTGTGACCTCCTGAACACACCTAAAGCAGTATAATGTACCCTGTATTTAAAGTTTTTAACCATTTACCATCATCATCATTATTTTTAGTGGATCTTTCCTTTAACCGTCCAGTGTGGGAGCCTCACCCTGTCTCTTGAGCTCCTCCACCAGCGTGTGGTTAAACTCCCTGCTGTTTTTGAGGCTGACAAAGCAGTACAGACACTCGCCCTTGACCTTGTGAGGCCGACTCACCACCGCGGCCTCCGCTACGGCCGGGTGCTCCGTCAGAGCTGCCTCCACCTCTGCTGTGCTCATCAGGTGGCCTGAAGGACAAAAAAATACAAAGTCACGAGTGTACACAAAGTGTCTGAAAGAAAACTCTCAAAAGGCTGCAAGTCACAATCTGTCATTAGAAGTGTGTAAATAACAGTGTGGTACTGTGATAACCTTTTATCACCTCACAGTACCTGACACATTCAGCATGTCGTCTATCCGTCCTGTGATCCAGTAATAACCGTCTTTATCCCGCCTGCAGCCTGAGAGAGGAAAAAACAAGTTGAATAACGCCTAAAACAGTTTTTACAGCTTCTCAAGAGGCTCTTTGGTATTTTAGTAAGAAAAATAAACGGACATGTGTTTGTTATTTAGACTCTTCTCTCAATCCAAAGTGACACATAATCTTTGTGGCAGCAGGGATTTTTTTTTATTTTGTGATTTCTGTCGCAACAGTGTCCAGACAGGAGTTGTAAAATCATTTTTGTGGCTTACCGTCACCAGTTACATAGAAACCCGGGAATTTCTTAAAGTAGGTGTTCTCGAAGCGTTCGTGGTTTTTGTACACAGTGCGCATTATTCCGGGCCAGGGCCTCCTGAATACCTGCAACACGAGTACACAGAAAATACACACAGAAGAGAGATATTACTGCTGATACTGTTACTAATGCTAGAACCATTAATAATCATAAACCTGATAATAAACTAAAGCACCTTTTAAAGAATAAGAAGAAGAATCTACTAACAACTAAATTTTGCTCTTATTCAGGCAACTGAATAAAACTGAGGTGCTGAGGTGAATTTATTTTTTGTAGTTATTTATAACCTGGAAGAAAATTCTGATTGCATTCAACTCAACAGTCTTCTACTACAATGGTTTAATCACAAGAACTGCACCAGCAGCCTGTGGAGGCTATTGAGGTTACTTTACTCACTTGAGGATACATATATTTAGCTATTTAGCACTGACTACCATGCAAGGTTAAACCAAATCTGTTTTTTTGGGAGCTAACTATTCATACACATTTACCAACTGATGGCGCAGCCTTCACAGGGATTCAGTGTCTTGCTCAAGGACACTTTGACCCACAGACTGGAGGAGCCGATGATAATTGTGGATGACTTTAGTAACACTTTAAGTTGTTAATATTATTAATATCATTGTTCAAGTTTACCTTCCTGCTTCAGGTTTTAGGTTTATGGTCAAAATAAGATCAGCAGACTAAGTGACCTTGGTGCTTTGAGCTTGTGGTAAAAGCCACTACATAGATAGTTTTTTAAATTTATAGCCTTTCTATCTTTCTTTCTCTCTCGTCTCTACTGTGTTGGTATCTGTTGATCTCGATGGCGAGCTGCTGCACAGGGATAAATAAAGTTGTGTGAAATTGAATTGAAACTTACGAGATAACCCTCGGCCTCGCCTTCCAGCTCCTCTCCGTGTTCGCTGAGGATTGTGGGCTCTACCCCGAAGAAAGGAAAGGTCTGAAATATGACATGTGGATTTAATGTGAGATATTGTTTCCAGCATTTCTTTCACATCATCACCTGGATCATAATGTACACACAATATACATTTACATAAATAAATGTATCTCCTACATTTCAAGATCTGTTCTCACACGTAGAGGTCAAACCTTTCCTTACCAGCATGATTCATATTGGTGAAACTCACAGGAGGAGATACGTATACGGGTGTGTTTAAGATTTACAGTGTGAGGTAACACACACAGGTGTTGAGGGAGATGTTGTTACTTACAGCAGAGCCTGGTTTCAGTGGCGTGGCTGCAGGAAGAGGAGTCAAAACATGACCTCCCTGTAGAGAAACAAAGGACGGTGAAGTAAACTGCCGGATTCTGGATTATTAAATCGAATTTAATAGCAGCTGAAGTGTGTGTTTATTGCATGCAGATGGCGCTCACAGTCTCTGTCTGCCAGAAAGTGTCGACCACCGGACATCTGCCCTCACCGACGACCTCGCGGTACCACTGCCATGCCTCTGGGTTGATCGGCTCACCAACAGTACCCAGAATCCTCAGGCTGGAGAGGTCATACCTGGTAGAGACGAGTAAGAACAT
Organism: Miichthys miiuy; assembly: GCA_036365135.1. Taxonomy (NCBI): domain Eukaryota; kingdom Metazoa; phylum Chordata; class Actinopteri; family Sciaenidae; genus Miichthys; species Miichthys miiuy. Next base: position 6,620,144 of record CM071617.1, on the reverse strand, counting down.
TTCTCTTACAGTAAATATCTGACATGTTTAATCATTATACTCTTTATTTCTTTGTGTCTATTGTTGGTTTTCTGGGCACATATGTGTCGTTTTTGTATGCAGGCTGTGAAAAATACATCTAACTGATTGAATAACGTTAAATATTTATCTGTGATATGCTAAATGAATTCCACAAGTTTCACTTTCTGCCACACTTTAAAGGTCCAGTGTGTAGGATCTAGCTGTGAGGTTGCAACTGAACACTCCTCGCCTCACACTACCCCCTTCTAAGCATGTAGGAGAACCTACAGTGGCTTCATGAAAAACATGAAAGTGGAAAATGGTTTGTCCGTTCTGGGCTTCTTTGCTTCCTTTAGCTTTTGGTTAGCTTAGCTCCGTCTGCAGGTAACAAAATCTACCTCATACTGCCTCTAAAGCTCACTAATTAACACATTATATCTCAAAACATTAAGTTGGGTTTGTCCAGTGACTTCCTGACGTCTTGTTTAAGTCTCACGAACAGAACCAGGCCCCCCTGTTTCCAGTTTTTATGCTAAGCTAACTGGCTGCTGGCTCCAGGTTCATACTTGTTCACACAAAAGTGGTATCTATCTGCTCATCTAAATCTCAGTAAGAAAAAGGTCTACTATTATCTATATCTAACTATTTCTTTAAATTTTCAGTGTTTTAAGCCAGGTTGTATTGTTACAAGCTGATTCAGGAGTCAGGGGGTATTGTCCTCTACTTCCACTGTGAAGAGGGTCAGATGATTCTTACATTTGGAGTATTGACAGACTAAAAATTTGAGTTTACCTCACATCTTTTTGACAGATATCACCGATGCTGATTTGACAGATTCTTGTGAATTTAGTGTTGGAAATGTATGAAAAAAACATGTTCACACAGTATCACTCACATCATTATTCACACAGTTTGCTTTCTTCACCTCACCACTGAGGAGCTCTCATATAAGAAGTGAGAAGGAGGTCTTTCAAAATTAAAGGTGGAAATTATCATATGAAAGCTGGCAAACTCTGCTGTAAAAACACACTCGGACCATCTATCAGGTCAAGCTGTGTTTTGAAACTCAAACTCCTGCTGCGGCTTCTGGAAAATATGATTAAAAAATCAGGATTTTTACTTTTTTATTTTTATTTTTGAGCTGCTGCAACATTCAGAGGAAATGCAGGCTCTTACTTCTGCAGCGGTTCACGTCCGTACTTCATCAGCAGGCGGATGGCTGTCGGAGCTGTGTAGAACTTGGTCACTTTGTACTTCTCGATGATCTCCCAGAACCGGCCGACATGAGGGTGGACTGGAATACCTTCAAACTGGACACATACATGCATCTCTGTGAGGAATAACAAACACTGGCATGCTCCTATTAGAGGCCTCTGTGCTAAAATGTGTCTTATGCAACAGTTAGCTCTAACAAAGTAATTTGATTGGACAAGAGTCGTTCCATGAGTGCTGATATAGAAAATAACAGCACTGGGACTTTTAACTGCATGTATCACTCCTCACAGGTGTCCGTCACGTTAATGATTGTCATCTATCTTAAGTTGTAACAAAGTTTGCAACACAAAGATGAACATAAAAACCATTTGCTGCATACTGCTGTTAGAAACTGATTAGCTGAATCAATACACAACCATTAATCAAACCAATAACTAACAGTCGGAAGTTACCTAGTGTTTCTGTAGCATTGATAAAAATGTTAATAATAAAATAAACATATTAGCAGCTTGAATTAAACCAAAGCTCCCAAAGACACCAAACTCCCTTTAAGAAATACAGTATGATATTTGATCAATTCATTACGTGTCCGTAAAAACACATCACTCTAGAAACACGAGATAAAGGACGTCACATGTTGACAGTCTGACTGTCAATTCAGCATCAATATAATCCATAAAGATAAATTGTGTTTCTGTACAATCTTTACGTTTTGGATTTTGTCACGTCTTGTAGTTAGCTCTGGTTGATGGAGCAGATACACTGAATTAAACACAGACTCAAAACAGAGCTAATTCACTGCCATCTGTCGAGTTTGTGTGACAGTATTTTAGGAGTTTTTTAGGCTGCTACCAAAATAACTAGCTGGTTTTCTCCTGATAATGTGACACATGTTTGATATCATCATTTATCATTTGATATAACATTTTATGAGAACGTCAAGACTGATATTTCACTCCTATTTTACTGGTTGCATACATGATATAAAGCAGCCAGCCTGCATAAATGATTAAATAAACAAATCATAATCTGTTGTCACTTTATTGTTAACTAATAATTGCTGTTGTAGAACTGTTGTATAAAAGCAATATCACACACAAGGTCGTGCTGTTATACTGAATATCAGCACGGCCGTGACAGTCGTTAATCACAGCCGTGCTGATATTCAGTATAACAGAACTTCCTCTCGTGTGATATTGCTTTATTTGAATGTGTTGATTTTTATACAAAGTAAAAGGAACAAAGTCTTGTTCGCTCTCACCAGCACACTCGTAGCACCGTTCGCAAGTGGTCCGTAGGTGATGTAGGAGTGGCCGGTGATCCAGCCGATGTCTGCAGTGCACCAGTACACGTCGTCATGGTGATGATCAAAAACATACTTGAAGGTCAACGATGTGTAGAGCAGATACCCGGCAACAGTGTGGAGAACACCCTGTACCGTACGCAGGAAAAGAAGCGTGAATTTGGAGATAATTGGTCAACAAAAGACGGCAGGCAGCAGAAATAAGGGGGCCTCCCGATGCTGTGTGTGTGAGGAAAAGATGATTTCATCCCATCTGATGCACCGAGCCTCGGGTTTGATTGTAATTGTGGTGCTTTTAAACTTTCTAGGATGCATTTGTGCCTCTTAGCATTAGAAAACCATCATTTGTTACCCATTTCACAGCAGATTATGTAAAAACCAGCGCGGTTAAGACCGTTACAGGCTTATCAGAGTAGAAAATAGACAGTGTGATTTCAAATATTTCCACAGCTACTCTGGTTTCTCCTCACGTACACACACCTGTGTCTCTTACCTTTGGTTTGCCCGTGGAGCCGCTGGTGTAGAGGATAAACAGAGGATCCTCAGCGTCCAGCCACTCGGGTTCACACTCTTCAGGGGAGTCTTTCATCACCTCATCCCACCACACATCACACTCGGAGTCCCAGGGGGTCTGAACGCACCAGAACAACAGGGAACAAATGAAACACATAAAACCCCTCATTACATCTACGCATATCGTGTGCCCAAAGCCACAGGCAGCAGCACACCAAGTCAATTTTGAAGTGACTGCAATTTTCTGTGCCCCTTGGAGGCAAATTCTGAATCCTAAATTGGAAGACATGTTTTCTTTTTGAGATTTTCTTCTGTTTTAGCCTCAGGAGGTCAGTTACATGATGCTCTGTGGGGCCTTGTTCATATGCTTTAACATGAATTTTGTCATCAAGTGCTTTCCCTCCTTTGCTTCTCTTCTCATAGCCTGATTTTACTGATGCTACAAAGTTCACCTCAAGTCCTCTGCATCTGTGTCAGCGCAGTACTGCTTTTAGAGTCTTTTCTTTGGAGACTAACTATTTTTATCCACCGTACTGCAGGAGTGGACTTAACCTTAAATATGTGCACCTTTCAGTATGAGGTCCTGAAAGGCTCTAATATCGTGTCATATACATGACCCCCGTGCACACTTTTCTTTCAATCAGCTTCATAAGGGCATCACCTGAGTGGTTTTCAGTCTTGAAGGAGTTCCTATATATGCTGAGCACTTGTTGGCTGAGTTTCCTTCACTCGGCGGTCCAACTCATCCAAAAACATCTTAATTGGATTTAGGTCGGGTAATTGTGGAAGCCAGGTCATGCATCAGTCTGATTCTTGGCAAACTATTCCTTACATAACTTGGAGGTGTGTCATGTTGAAAAACAAATGATGGTCCCACTATGCTTAGTGTAGAATGCTATGGTAGCCATGTTGGTTAAGTGTGCCTTGAATTTTGAATAAATCACCAACAGTGTCACCGGCAAAACACCTCCTCACCATCACACCTCATCCTCCATGTTTCATGGTGGGAGCCACATATGCAGATCTCATTTCTGATTTCAACACATTCTGGTTTGTTACCACATAGTTCTATTTGTGTTGCTTCATAGTTTTGACAGGTACTGTCACACATTTTGTAATTTTTCATCTTGATGAACTGTAAACCAAAAACAAATCTACCTGTAGTTTGTTGCACGCAGCTCCGCTTTTTGTCCTCAGAGCGTGGTGTTTGACGACGAGGCATTTAGTGACACTGGATGACGCTCTGCAAGGAAATAAAGAAAAAGGCAGGAAAAGCGCCATGTGTCAGTTTTTATAGAGGAAATTACAATTTACAAGCACTATTTTTTTCTCCATCACATCTTTTTTCCAATATTCTTCAAATCTACTTGTCAATTCCTTGTATAGGTGAAATATTTGTCTCAGTGGGTGTCACAATCTGAATAAAATACAACATGATGATGATATTAAGTTTTAAAAATTACATAATATAAAGCTAATAGTAAATATAGTAAGTATATAATATATAATATATAATATAATAAGAGTTCAGGATAAATTGTTGGTGAAATGAACAGCATCACTGTACATTTTATTTCGAAATGATGCCCCTAAACGCCACCCCCTCCTCAGATAATCATTCCCAGCATACCGTGCTTCCCTCCCAGGCTCATGTTGCCATGGGGAACGAGCAGCTTGGGCTTACCTGCTGAATATGAGCACCCCATGTTGCCCGGCAACCCCGTAATGTGGAAACTGGGCTTTGCCATGTGTGTGCGTGTGTGTCCAGTAACTCATATGACAGCAGCCAGAGTCCCATTATCAGCAGCTAGTGTAAATAAGGGCATTTGCTGAGAACCGAGAAACTGCCGGCCTCGTAAGCAGGACTTACTTTCCCCTGCACTTCTCCAGAGCCTCGTCTGCAATCTGTTTCAGGTTGATCAGCTTCTCTCCTCTATAAACACCATCTGTATATGACAAATGGATGGAGGGAGAGATGATGAGGTAGCAGGGAGGAGATATTCAAACATTGATCCACTTTACAACTTGAAAATCATCTTTACGTCACATCACATCCTGGTGCTGCTGGACTTACCTGCTGTCACCAGGATGCTGCTCTGGGCGTCCATGATCCTCTCGCACAGAGACTCAGAGGAGAAACCTGCAAACTGAACATGAGGAAGAGAAAAGCTGAAAGGAGGAGTTGTTGTAGCACTTACGACCTTCTTATTGTCATCTTTTTGTCCAACATTTCTGTTGGTTATAATAACATTGTACTGATCGAAGTATTTTCTGAGACTTGGGAACACAGCAACATCTGTGTGCTTGCAAAACAGGCCAACTTATTCACTTTATTTGAAGGTGAAACCAAAAGTGAGGGCATAAGGGTGTTGGTAATAATGCCTGATTACACAAGAAATGCGTGGAAACACAACCACAGTAAATATGTTTTGATACATTGCTGGTTCAAATATATTTAACCATCCATCCATCCATTGGCTTTAACTGCTCATTCTCATCAGGGTCTCGTGGGGCTGGAGCCTATCCCAGCTGACTTTGGGCATGAGGCAGGGTACAACCTGGACAAGTCGCCAGTTCATCAAAGGGCACATAGAGACAAACAACCATTCACACTCACATTCACACCTACGGCCAATTTAGAGTCACAAATAAACCTGTTAAGTGCATGTCTTTGGACTGTGAGAGGAAGTCAGAGTACCCGAGAGAACCCACGCAGACATGAGGAGAACATGCAAACACTCACAGAAAGGCCCCAGCAGGGGTTCGAACCAAGAACCACCTTCTTCTGCTAACCACTGTACCCAAATACATTTAGCTTCAAGCTAAATTAAGCGAGTAAAAAAAGTAACAAGTAACAAAAAACTGCTCATGTTTCATGTGAGATACCACTTTAGCAAGGTCACGTTTGCAAACTACAAAAAAGAGGCTCAAGTTGTAATAGACTTGACTTGTACTAATTCTCACATTTGACTAAAGCAGCATCTTTAACCCAACTAGGGCACGTTGTGTGAACAACAGGCCACTGAGAAAAAAATGTGTCGGTCCATTTAGCAAAGGAGCGTAGGAGTGTGGAATCAGATATGAAACTTACATTTAAAGTTAATAACTTTTAGAAGAAGGAATAACACATTATATACACACCTGGTCTTGGTGTGACCAGTAGCTTATAGTGGCTTATGTTAGCTGAAGTTAGCTAACTTCGGCTAGATATTGCCATCCACTGACTTCATGACCCTGTTAACACTTGGTTTTAAAATGTGGCTCACAAGTGCTAAATCCAAGTGTGAACGACTACCAAGACGCTCTGTGATTGGACTGCTCAAACCACTTGGCGAGGACACATTTGACGACATCTGTGTGAAACAAATCTGGCGCTTGTCTGGCGACAGACTGAGGTAATAACTGTTATTCTTACAGAAGTGACAAAGGCAGCAAAAAACACAAGTGGTCAGCTGCACATCTTTGACACATGATAGATTCCGGTATGAATTATGACTCGCCTCGGCTGTCCACTTGTGCTCAGATCATAAAAACATATTTTTAAACCATGTGTTAACACACTCTATGACTCTTTGTGTTTCAGCTTTCACCGTTATTCCTTCATTGTTATTTGAGGCCACAATTGGCTGCAGTTCTGCAAACAGACTGATCTGTGTGATGCATGCTGTGTCTCCTCATTATAGTGGAGTCACCTTGTGCAGTGTTACGTAATGAACCAGACATTTATAATTAATCTTTTATATGATTGTCATTTGCTGCATCCTCGGCCAGACGCATGTCTTCTGGCAAAGGTTAATAGTTCACAGAGTATAAAGTTTCAGTGTTGATGACAGCATTCATGAATCAGGTTATTGATGACTCTGGACTCAGCAAAATGTCACAGCGTGAGTGACATTAGCCATCCTGCCTGGCTCCATCTATGATTTAATTTCATGCCAAGCTAATTTATGATTAACACTAAGAGTCGTATGAGAATCCAAGAGGCTGGCGTTATCCCAAAGATCCTTATGTTGCTAAAAGATGTTCATATGTTAAAAAGTCAGAGCTGGAAGATTTACAACAATGACTAAGCACAGACAAGGTCACTCACTCTTCAGTCTGCCAAAACAGACCTTCATAAGTCATAAAATCCAGCCTTGGAGCTGCCTGGAGATATTTTTAACAGGGCTACTAACCTTTACATAGACGGGGAAGGTTGAATAGCTGAAATAGTGTTGGCTTGCTGCACTGACTCTGATACCTTCCCAAGCTGGATACAGCCAGTAAATGCCTGACCCATATATTGATTGCAGATGCTGCCAGCGCTGTGTTCACACGGAGAACAGCTGATAACTACAGGAGCAATGCAGTCTGGACTACCAGAAGCAGGAGCTCAGGTACAGCTGATGGGGTTTTTTTTGTCCTGGAAATGGGGTCAAAGCAGCAAACAGCTGCTAACCCGCATGCAAAACTTCCCACAGACAACACAATATGACTTCAAATGATACTACATCTGCTTCAACGAAATGGGTGAAACAAACATCATTTGCTTCAAGTTAAAGAGGTCGTTCATCATCGTACTTACCACAATGGAGTGAACAGCGCCTATCCTTGCACAGGCCAACATAGTGTACACCAGCTCTGGGATCATGGGGAGGTAGATAGACACTCTGTCTCCTTTTACACCTTGAAGAAGTAAACAACAAGTAAACACTCGAGGTTTTCATCTGGGTTCCTTCTCAACTCAAACAAGCAATGGTACTGCAGCTTTAGGAGTTTCAGCATGTTGGATCTGGTCCAGATGCTGTACTGTATGTCTGATATGCAACAAGTGCATTGGGCATACCGGGTATACTCGACATTGAGCCCTGTCTGGTAGTATGGACAGTATTTGTCGCTATATTTCACAATGTTTGACAGATTTTAGTTGATATTTCTACATTTGACACTGAAATAAAACTCCTATGATAATGCTCTTTTAAGTTTTCGCCAGGGGAAGTGAGATGGTCTTCATTTCTGAGCGATGTTTCTACATTATGTCCTTTTTCCTTCTTGAATTCACAACCTGAAATGTCGGACTTAATGCCAATGATTTTGGCGTGTGTTCATTTCTTTTTCCTTTTACCCAAACTTTTGATGATTACTAAAGATCATCTCTATCTTTTCTCTATTCATTTAGGTAGTATAGCTTACATGTATTTTAGTTTCTCACCCAATTGTTTGAGGACATTAGCGCAGCAGCAGACCTGGCTCAGCAGTTGGCTGTAGGTGATGGCGAGGTGGTGGTCAGGTGAGTTCCCCTCCCTGAGAAGACGACACACAAGAGAAGAAACACAACCCAAATCTGTTACTGTAATCCTGTTTTAGATTGTATGAAGTTGTTTTAGATTGTATGAAGTTCTGTCTGTATGATATATATATATATACACACACACAGAAACTGTCAAGTCACTGTTCCTCTTTTTCAGTGAATTCACAGGGGAGATAACCTGTTCCCATTATTACTGGGTCTATATTGGTTTTGGATGCATGTCAGGACAGTTTTTTGGAAAACTATGTGGCACAGTGTTTCACAGGCGACCAGCCAGCATGGTGGCAGACGTCTGGTGCGGGATAGAAGCCAAAACACTGCAACAATCTGAAATCGAGTTTATTGCCAGGCTGACGGTGGTGAAATAAATTATTACAGTGATGAAACAGTCCTTAGTAAAGTGACCTGAAGTGCTTTGGTGATGTGCCAAAGAAAAGCTCAAATATTTATATTTTAAAGGTCTTTACCTACTACTCTGTGTCTACTGTTGGAGTACCACAGGGCTCGATCCTGGAAACTTGTTAATTTAACTGCTAAATGCCTCCGTTAGGACTGTATTTGGATTTGAAATGTTTCTTTGATGTAAAGGTGACTCAAAGTCAAGTCCATCTGCATTGTCTGCTGCTGAAAACCCATGTGAGATATATTAGTGTGGTCAGGGACAACAGATAAAGTAGCCTATTTTCACCTGCATGAATTAGAGAATTTCCATACAAACACGATTTAGCAAACCTAATCCACGTCTTTATCTCCAGCAGGCTGGACTGCCGTAATAGGATTTTCTCAGGTATTTCTAAAACAGCTCTTCGGCAGCTGCCACACTTTCAGAAGAAAGCTGAGCACAATACTCAAATCTCTGCAACCATAAAAAAAAATCTTTGAACTCATTTAAAAATCACCAAATGATTTATGAGCAAAACACTCCTGCTACAGTATCAACTCACCAATCCTCCAAGGTCATCTGCTGTGAAATCCAAACATGGTGAAGCTGCTTTTAGCTGCAGATATTCTTGAACAGTCCGTACTTAATCCCTCTGAATCAAAGCTGAGAATACACTCAAAGTTTACCACTGCCTTTGGACTGTGTGCTACTTTTGTATATAGATTATAGTCAGTTATTTATTATGCTCTTTCATTATCTTGACTTCATTTTATGTAGTTTATTCTGGTGTTTTAGCCTCAGTGTCAGTATATAATGTGCGCATCGTCTGTATACATTCATTTGCCATTACAAGTTTCATTGCCTTTTCTTTGTTTTAACAGCTCATGCATAACTCGTCTATTTCTACTACCTTCAACAATTCAAAAGGGCATTTTGAAGCAGCTTGTAAATCCAAGGCTCTGATTTGTCCTTTGTCCTATAATTTGTTACATTTGTTGCATAATTTGTTTCTCTTTTCACTACCATCACTTATCCACAGAAAAGCTTTCTTACAAGTTCTGACAGGACAAGACAATGGGTCTTAGTCTATCTTTATGTTAAAAACAACATTTGTTCAAAGTGTGACACCTAAGTCACATGACACCTGTCATCATAGAGCATTGAGTAGTGACAGTTAAAACCAACAGTACAATGCTCTTTCTCAAGTTGAAGTTGAAGACAAACACTGTGGAATTAATTACTGTAATGATGTCTTTTAATTGTTGGTTTGATTTCTGTGCTTTAGGCACTCTTTGTACTCACATTCCTATGTATATATAATATATAAGATGACCTATCCATAAAATACTTCCTGTTGTCGTATTTTATGGATACTTTTACACGTGCTGTTTGTTCAAGGTGTGAGCAAAAGTGTTTACAAGTGATATCAGACCATATGGTCAACGATAACTTAAATATAAACACGGTAATAACACAGCTGACAGGAACTATATCCTCCTCACACGGTGTACTGAAACTGACACGGCAAACACTTGAGCAGATATATTACACAAGTGCTTTTGATGCAATGCAAACAGTGTTTGTGCTTGTGTGGGTGATGGCTGGTCTCCACTGTGTCCGCTTCCATTGAACCCCTATTACTGCTGAGCTTGCACCACTATTTCTTGTTTGCTAAGCCTCTTCAGTTGACAGAGCAAGTATGTGCCATAATTTAAAGTCAAAACAACATAACGTAGAGCCTTTATGGTGAGGTGTGAGGCTTTACTGTAAGCAGAAAGGTAATTTAAAGAGTTTAGTGAGAAGATTTGTGAGCTTATATACAAAATATAACAACTAAAAACATCAGTCGTACTCTGGAAACAAACCATTAGGATCTTATTGGAAGATTCTGGCAACGGTTAAGTAGAAATCAGCTTTTGTTCTGTAATGAAACACCAAAAATAGTTTTTATGAGTCTTACAGGACTCTTATAATCTGATTGTAAATGCAGTGGAACTGTGTTGTGCTAGCTGTGGTTTGCGTTGGTGCACAGGGGTCATCACTGGGGACACAACAGTTGCTATTGATACAAATAGCTGACATAACTGCAGGCGGGACTTCCCATGAAAGCCATGATTCAAGACGTCACTGCTGCTTCTTACCAGTAAAAGGCAATTTTTTCACCGAGGTTCTTCTCCTTCACGAGCCTGTCCAGGACATTATAGCACATGTTGGTTTTGGCCCCTTCCATGCATTTGACGTAAATGTTCCCTTTTGTCACATCGAAGTTGTACTGCAGCACTGGTCCTGTTGCTGGCTTCTTCCAAAAGAACTCATCAGCAATCTCTTTCCAGAAAGCTAAAAAAACAACAAAGTGATAAGTCAGTGTTACAGGCTGCAGACAAAGCAGATAAACACAAGAGAGATACTGTATACAGAGAGGCTCAGAGGGAGGTGAAATGCAAGCAAACTCTGCGAGCACTGCACTAAAAATACAGACGTGTTTGACCTACCTTCTGGATTCTCAAGAGACTTCCTGTACAGTGCCAGATAGGAGTTAAAATCAGGCACATGAGCATCCCTCTTCATGTCATCAGGAGGGTAGTACATCTTGTCCTGAGATTCAGGCACAACCATCGTGGACGGACAGATGTCGACGGATCTATATCATCTGAGAGTCAGAATATGGGTTAATCTGAGTCACTGCTGATCTGTCTGGATCCTCCTGGGTAAGGTAAGAACACCACAAGGCCTCTTGTACTTTGAAGCAACACCATTCAGCATGCATAACACCCACCTCTAATCCCAGAACTGCAGCCTCTCTCCAAGTCTGCTTAGGTCCAGGGTAACCAATCGGCTCACATGGTGCAGCACTCCCACTTTTTTATTGGACGAGCCCTCCCTGGTCTGTCAGTGGTATTATTTCTCCAAGCAAGGAGGTGGCAGAGGAGGAGGAGAAGAGGGAGGATGAATGCTGGGGATTCAGGCAGGCATTGGGAGCTTTTATTTGATAGGGAGGGTGATGGGTGTCCCGAGAAAAGAGAGCGAGAGGGAGGGTGGAGGAGAAACTTTGTGTTCACTGACATCCAGTAAACAACATTTCAGAGCCTCAAGCCATTGTGACTACTCTGACATAGTGTCTTATAGGTACATATTTATTTAATTTTCAAGATAAAAAGTGTTTTAAAAATATATATTTTTTAAGTTTTAATTGATGTCATGATCACATTGTGCCACTTAAACACACTTTTTAAACCTTTTTTGTCTGTCGTGTCAGATTTTTTTTCAGTAGTTTTTCAACAGCTAAAACAAGAACACATAACAAAACAAACAAACAAACATTTGGCTCACGTACATATTCAAATTCAAATTCATACAGGCTTCAGCAGTCACATCCTATACAAGTAAGAATAAATTTAAAATGAATAAGTAAAATAAAGGTATACAGAAGTGAAAGATATGTGAAACATATGACAGAAAGGGTTCCCATGTTTTTACGAAAGCCATCATTGTTGCTGTGAAGTTTACATGCCAAATAGTCAACATATTCAAATAAAACCCTTTGCCACTGAGCCTTAGATGGAGCTTTATCTGTGATCCAATCCAAAAGAATACTCTTTCTGGCACAGAAAGAAAGCATCTGATAAAGTTTTCTTTTAAATTTGACAGTGATGGACATATCAGAGATACCAAATAGCAGATATAAAGGTTTATTATTACTGTTAATAGACAGAATCTTATTCATATGCTGCCCTATGACTGACCTGCCAAAACTGCTGTGTCAGACTACCAGTTTTTTTTACACTTGGGGCACAATGGAGATGCATTAGAGTTGTGAGAGGGAGATATATTGGCCCTGTGTACAGATTTTGCTTTTGTCCTGTTGAGTTTCTCTATAAAATGTTGTTGCTTTACTGAGAACCACTTTGTAGCATTATTTTTGAACATATCCAATAAGAAATAGTATTACATTTAATTATTATAACAGTTATAATGTGTCATTAAAACTTTATTTTATGATTTGTCCTCGGTAAACACTGATAAACACGCAACGTGACCCACTCTTCAGGTTACATAACACAGAAGAAATGTCCAATCTCATGTTTCACTCTGGGATCGATTCAGTTACGCACGTACGTCCATCTGACGCGCTGACGTCGCATCTTACGCAGGACCCCGGCCGTTGATGTCCCGTCCAGTTTGCTAACGAACCGGGACCAAAACTTTAACACCACCACGATGTTTCTGTCTGCTGCTGTTCGCTCTGCGGTGTCGCAGACGGTAAGATTGTGATATTCTTTATCGTTCTGGGTGATAATTTAAATTCCGTGTTTGATCATTTGGAGAGGAGACGCTGTGACTCTTCACAAGGGCAAGCTAAGCTAAGCTAACATGCTTATATAGCATATAGCGCATATATAGCGTCGGGTAACATTAGCATGCTAGCTACTTTAGCTTCCTGCTGTCAGACGTCTACAAGGTGAAAACTATCAATGCAGAGGAGAATTTACTCTGCACACGAGCAGCTACATATTAAAATCAACTTTAGTGTGCTTGTTTATATGACATTAACCAGCACAGAGTGTCTGTTGTAACACGTAACTTGTTGTTAGCTGTGTGTTTGTACAACATGACATGTTAGCACTGAGTAAGACCCCAAACCCTTATTTCCACTCTGTGTATAGAGACCTGGAGGTCATTGGACAGTAATAGTGCTTAACAAACAGATAATAGCTATAATATCTTAAAATGATAAATGATCCCATCTATCTGCAGTTATGAGTGTCACATAAAGATGCAAGTCAGTACATCAAGGATAGATAAAACATGTAAACATGCATTATTATTAACCTGTAAGATTAATCTGGACTTGAACTTAAACATGTGCAGAGAAATCTAATTTATATATAAACTAATCTATTCTGTATTTATACTGTTTCTCATACTGTATCTATCCGCAGTAATGAGTGTCACATAAAGATGCAAGTCAGTACATCAGTAGATAGATAAAACATGTAAACATGCATTAAAATTAACCTATAAAATAAATCTGGATTTAACGTAATCATATACAGAGAAATTAAACATGTTAAGAAATTAAATGTGCAGAGAAATCTAATTTATACACTGTTATGAAATTTTCTATCCTTAGGTTACACGAGGTCACGTGTGGGCCTTGAGGTCCTCAGCAGTATTAATTGTTTGGCTTTGATTGGGAACAGTAGGTGCCAGTCTGTCTCAACACTGTGGTGGCCAGGGTCGAAGAGACCTATTGCTGCCTTCCTAGACATAATAGATATCTTGCATCTGTCTCTCCAGGCTAGAATATGCTGACAATAACACCTGCATGGGTAAAAACATTCTCTCTGGCTAATTCTGGGCGTATAGTATTTGTGGTGTTGTCTTGGGGTTTAAAGTCTATCCACCAGCATGAGTTGGGCAGAATGTGAGACCGATTCAGGCACTTCTGATGTACTATGAGAGTGTCTCTAATTCTCCTTGGCCAAGCGTCAATAAATATTACAGCATAAGACATCAGAGGCTCCTGAACACTTTATGAACTGACCTCACCATTGACCTTTGACTTCAGCAATTTCTCCACAACATATATAAACTAATCTATGAGTTGTATTTATACCCCTGAAGTGTGTTAAAGTTACTGAAATCAGACACACGTGTGTGAGAGATTGTGAGGATCATTTATTTAGATGTATACCTCTGAGGTCAACACAAACCAGTGCTCATGTGATGATTAAAACTTTTTCACAAACCATGAAGAGAACAGACAGATTTGTATGTTTTTAACTGAGCTGTTCATTCTGTTGCGGTTTATCAAAATATATATGATGTTGATTATTCTAAGTACAAATGATGTAAAATTAATGACAACATTACATTTCTTGTTCTGTTTAAGTTTACCTTTTACCGGCTCTTTCAGATAGCTTCTTCACTATCTCACACTATGATTTCATACACAACTTCCTTGTTTAATAAGTCGCTTTGGATAAAAGCGTCAGCTAAATGACTAAACGTAAATGTAATGTGAAACTAGCAGGTATTTTATCTGTCTTCTTTCTCTCTGCATTTGCAGGCCAGGCAGGTCAGGAATCTGCATCGGTCTGCTGCGCGTGCTGGAGCTGGTGGCATCTTTGTGGTGAGTTACAGTTTGTTTCGCCAAAGTTAAGAGACGTGAAGTTTATAATTGATTATTAATTTAATTGATTACGGTGTTGTCAGTGTGCTTCATCCAGAAACTGTAAGGGTAAATGGTAAAGTTAATGGATTAATCAGGTTATTAGAGGTTTTCAGTTGTGTCAGGTGTTATTCGAGCTCTTAAAGGACCCGTTTGGAAGATTTAGGGGGCTGTATTCAAAGAGTATGTCAGAAATTTAATATAAGAAATGTTTTCATCTGTGTAAAATCACCTGAAAAACCCAGAATGGGCTAACTAAACACTGGCTGTAGATTGTGCGTTTAGCATTTTTGCACATTTCACCTCCACCTCAGTTTCTCCTAGGAAGTGGAGTGTGAGGCGAGGGGTCTTTAATCGGCAACTACACTGTTAGATGCAACAAAATCCAAAACATTTGTCCTTCTAAATCAGGAACTACTTTTACAAAACTGCGCCAAGGACATGTTGCAGCAATAAGCGCACACATTTCTTCATGGTGATCTGTATCACTGTTAATCGTCCTCATTTGACATCGCTGCGCTCAGTCATGCTGTAATAGAGACCTTGTGTATCAGTCCATTACTTCTTTACTTTCGTAATCGTACAGTGTGGAATATATTCATATACTTTGTTGTATTAATTAACTTCTAAATTAGTACATTTAAATGATTAAAGAAATCAGTTTTCTTTCCTTCATTGTATTCCACATCCGGGAGATTGACTCCATCTAACTTAATTATTCTTCATCCTGTTTTACTCAAGTGTTTACACATAACACCAATATTAACAAATTATCTTTCACATCCACAAACTTCAGTCGGTTGGATTTTATTAATTGTATTACCTGGTTATCATAATTGTGAATTAATTATGCATAACTAAGCAGCAATGTTTGTGGTTCAGTTTTTGTCGAAACAATCCCGAAGGCATCCATTTTCCAAAAGCTCTTAATTCATCCCGTGAGCAGCCTTCAGAGCCTATTAGAGCCTCAACACAAACATCACGGGTGATATTTTGATGTAATGGAAACATGCCATGGTTTCATCGTCCCTCGACAGTAAAGGTGTTTTTAAATGTGTGATTAGTGGAAATTCAGTTTAGCTGAATTGTCTTTGAACCGCTCGTCTTCAATCAGCACCGACATGTTTAACTTCAAACACCGTTAAATTTAAAGTTGTTCTTTTTCTTAATTGCACAAAGCTTGTTTGCTGCTCACAAGGGGGCAGTGTGTGCAGAAGCAGAAAGGATTGTTATCTGCGTTAAGTCTTTCCTATGGTCTGATAGCTGCACATGTTTTCCCCTCAGGGCTTACAGGATGGGTTTTTCATATTTTATCACATATTATTAGATACTGCTCATAAGCTCTCTAAAATTTAATAACAGCTTCACATTTTTTGAGAGCTTCTGAACAGGATTTAATAAAATGTGGCTGATAAATGTCACTGAATGACTATGGATAATTATACTGTTGGTGTAAACAATGTTAACACTGTTGTCTTTGTGTTTCAGCACAGAGATACTCCTGACAACAACGCCGATACTCCATTTGAGTTCACTGAGGAGAGCAAAAAGGTTTGTTTGACGTCTGTGCTCAGAGGTACATTGAGAGGACGCACAGCTGTTTGTTTATTTGAAGTCAGTGCCAATATCTGATATATTTGCACCTGTGTTGGCTAGTCACGATTTGCACGTTACTTCTGTTTACTGTTATTATCTTTCAAGCCTGTTTGACGAGTTTCAGTCACGTATTTTATTTTCCAATTTTCCAAATCTGTTTATATCTAAAAAGCTAAAACATGATAATCTATATTTTGTTAAATGGGTATTTACCGCTGTAATATTCAGTAAAATATGAACACATGATCATTATGACCAAGACTATTTATTTTTATTATCTTTAGGAGTTTAGAGCCCGACCAATACTAGATTTTTGTGGCCTGGCTAATACTGATAACTGGGAATAAATAATTCTGACATCGATATATTAACAGAGATTCATTATATAGAAATAAACGATTGCTCAGACATGGTTATCAAACACTTGTGATAAAGATGTGAAATGAAGGCAGGATGTCTTACAGTTGAACAATAAACTTTAGCTCTCTGTACCAGTAAATTATTCTTAGTTATTATTATTTAGGTTTTTAATAAAAATGTAATAATTATCGATACCTATACACATAAAACACAAATAGAAACTCATTAATAGATCTACATGACTCCAAATATCTTCTGCATCATGTCTTAATTAAAGTCTACCGATGTATTAATCAAGTTTAATTGAATAAATCTAGTTTTGTCACATTAATATTACTTTTTTATAGCTGATGTCAGTCAATAGATTGATATACATGTGCAGGTAACAGTTCTGTATGAGCATTGTTTGATATTTTCAATTGCTCTAATTGTTGAAATAAAAGAGGAATACAATGATTCATGTAATGTGTTTTCCCCACCGTCTGTAGAGGATTGAGGCGATTATTTCGATGTACCCTGTTGGGCACAAGCAGGCAGCCACCCTCCCAGTGCTGGATGTAGCCCAGAGGCAACATGGATGGCTCCCTGTCTCCGCCATGAACAAGGCATGGTGCTTCTCTAATGTGTTACAGCTGTGTGACGCTAGTTTGACAACATTTTTATGGAGGGCTAAACAACACCATTATGTCTTAGGTGTCGTGTAACCTCGTTCTTTGTTTTACGCTTAGGTCGCCGAGGTGCTGGAAATCGCTCCGATGAGGGTGTATGAAGTAGCGACATTCTATACAATGTACCTGCGTAAGCCCGTGGGAAAGTACTTCATTCAGATCTGCACAACAACACCCTGCATGCTCTGCAACTCAGACAGCATCCTGGAGACCATCCAAAACAAACTGGGTGAGACATTTTTCCATTTTGCAGCCAATGAAGAGATGAAAACAATGAGATGAGAACATTGTTGGTTTTTTTATTGTGTATGTTGGAGATAAACAGACATGTAAATATACAGTTGTCTCTGTGATTCAAACAGCAGTGAGCTGTCGCAGCAAACAAGAAAACATAAAAGGCTGAAATGAAGCCAAACGAGTGCTAGCCTACTTCAGCCTGTGCGGCGTTGAATAGAGCACCTTGTTATAAGTCACGTATACTGTTACAGCTGTGTAATGTCAAGCGATCTCGCTCGAGTTAAAAATATGTGTTATATCAGTAACATAATCTGCCGCTTGTCAGGGGAGATTAGCTAAATATGAAGCATGTCTTCGTTTGTGTTGCCACAGGTATTAAAGGTGGAGAGACTACTGCAGACAAGATGTTCACGCTATTAGAAGTGGAATGCTTGGGCGCCTGTGTGAACGCTCCGATGGTCCAGATCAATGACAACTATTATGTGAGTGTTTGATGACTCTGTGCAGATGTGGCTGCTTTACTGATCGTTATAACAAAATAACAAAAAAAAAAAAAAAAAAAAAGCTGAAATGTTCTGCAAAGAATGTCTGCAGAGAGTTTCATCTCCGGAGTGCTGGCTGTATTTCCCCCCTCTTTGGAAGCTAGTGCAGGTGTGGTTAGGGGTTACAAAGGGGTGGGAAATTTCTGGTAAATTTTCAGAAACTTTCCATGGGAAGTTAAGATGGGGAATTTTATGGGAATTAACTGGAGATTGGGGGTAATTCAAATGAACTGTATCACATCCAAACACAAATACAATTTTTTTTTTTTTTTTGTCATAAGCAGACATCCATGCAAAATAATACAATTTAAAAAAACCTTTCAACAGATTTATTTGTAAGAAGAACTTTATCAAGTTTTAATTAGTTTATTGAACAATATTATATCGTCCACAAGCTCAAATGTTGGAGGATGTGGCTTCAATAGTCTCAATAGTGTGTGCAAATGATGTGATTGTGGAATAGTACAGATGTTCAGATGTACTTGCATGAAATCTGTTTGTTTTAGTCAAGATTATGCTAACTATATTTAAGTTCCCTGTTAATGGTCAACCTTCAATTTTGTAACTTCCTGTTTTATTCCCATAAATGCACGTTAACTCCCATGGAAAGTTTCCAAATTCCCAGAATTCGCAACCCTATGCGGTACAGTCCAAACTTGTAAGGCTAAAGAACAAATGCAACTGGGGAGGTGACTAATAATGTGGCTGAAATAAGAACTTTTGTCTCATCTGTGACCTCAGTCTGGAAAAACTTCACAAGCCAGATGTGATATGAACACTTTGCTTTGTGGATTTATGCTTAAACATTATCAGATACTAATTCTGCACCGAGTTGCCGAGGGGGGATTTAGTTATTGCAAGCTGAGCACAAGTGAATGACCCAATTAAAGTAAATACGACTGAGAAAAGAGGACTTTTCTCTAACGCCTCACATCGCTGAGGTGTGATCATTAGAGGCAAAAAAGGTACAGTGTGTTAACGCCAAGAGTAAGGTAGCACTGAGTTCAGCATTTTATGTGAATAATTAGCACTCAGAAATGATTGCAGTCTTTGGCTGTTGTGATTTATTCATACGTACATATATACACATGCATTTATTCAACAAGCTTGTGTCAGGTCTTTTGTGGCTGCTAAACATGGACCGCAGACACAATACTCTTCATACACATTAACACAAAATAATGCAACCTGAGCTCTTTTTAATGAAAGTGTTGTTGGAGAAGACTAACTAATCTGACATGACTAAACAAGCTCTTTTTTTGCCTGGGTTAAAACACAGATTTAAATAAGTTTTAAAGGTCCAGTGTGTATGATTTAGTAGCATCTAGCAGTGAGGATGTAAATTGCAACCACCTCTCACCTCACTTCACTTTTTCCAAGTATATAAAAGAGACTATATGGTGGCTAAAACACGACAGGCCCCATCTAGTAGAGCCAGTGTTTGGTTTGTCCAAACATGGTGGTCTCTGTTTCAGGTGATTATATACTAATTAAAACATTATTATTAATATTATTCAGCCCTAAAACATACACACTGGTCCTTTAACCTCTTTAGCACTGAAGTTAGGAAACCATAAAATTATTTAATGATGTGAACTTGAGCTGAGTATTTTATCTATGGGATATGATGTTAACATTTAGCCCTCTAATACTGAATAATATGATTTTTCAGGTATCAAACAAGAAAAAATTGAACAACACACTGCCTATTATGATATCCAATATCAGTTTTGGAAGCAGAAATCATCACAGTGCAGAGTTATTCTGCATGTTTTATTTTATTCCTGACAGCACGTCTATTTAGAAATTTGAGAACGGTTATTATTCAGCAAATCTGGTCATTGTGATTGAGCATAAAAGCTGCTTTTATAGTCTAAAAGTTGATTATTGCTTTTCTAGAATTAGTTCTAATCATCTTAAGCTCCTTGCAGCATTATAAAAGTATTTCAAGTGTTTCCTCCTAACATTTTCCCACTCTCTCGTTTAGTGCGTATTTAATGGGATGAGGAGGTGCTCATCGAAGGACGTTAAGAATTTAATAATCCAGCACGAGACCACTAGCAATAAAAACAGCAGTCTGCACTGCCCTGCTGTCTTTTCATTCATCCTTCTTTTATCTTGTTTCCAGGAGGACCTCACACCGAAGGACATGGAGGACATTATTGATGATCTAAAAGCGGGCAGAGTTCCAGCGCCTGGGCCCAGGTATGTACAAAATAACCTCAGGAATAGTAGAACGTACTAAAAGATTGCATTTTTTTTTTTTTTTTTACTGATTTTTTTTTTCTTTTTCTTTCTTCTACAGGAGCGGACGTTTTTCATGCGAGCCTGCAGGTGGACTGACTTCTCTGACAGAGCCTCCTACAGGACCGGGCTTCGGCGTCAGAGCTGACCTGTAGACATTTTCAAACACAACTCGTCCCTGAAGCTGATATTATGTTTAACTCAAACATATTGTGTAAATAAATTGTTCATGTACCTACACTCTAGGTGTCAGTGTGTCACTTGACAATTTAACTATCAATGAAACTAACTAAGTTTTTAATCATTAATAACCTTGAATGTCTCTTCCTGCTCATAAAGATTTAATGCAGTTAAGTGAAGGACCAAAATGAACTACACTTTTCTTTCTTTAATCAAATACTACGTTATTTTAAGTGTCTCTCGGCTTTACCACATGACGCCGTGCTGTAAAACAAAAGAAGCTTATGTCACGTGTGTCCATTGTCAGTGCTACTCAAGTGACAGCCTTCTCTGACAAGCTTATACAGGGTTTAACTTGACTAATCGATCATGCAGTATGAGACGGGTGACAAACTGAAGGAAAAACCTGATAAACGAGCCGAGAAACATAACAAATGGTTACACACAGGTGTGCTGCGTGGTAGCAATTAACATCCAATCATGCTCTGTGGTATAAAAACGCTCGTTGATTCTGATTTTGTATCGAGATCAAGAAGAGGAAAAGACCTAAGTGGCACAGATGACAGGAGCTGCTCAGCTGGCTTGCGGTTCAATCTGCGTTAAGATCTTTGAGACAACAGTAAATTGTATTAAAAGTGCACATTAAATGCTGTGACTGTCACCAAGAACAGTCCATCAACATTCACACAGAGATTTATAATAGTTCTAGTGCATGAACTCATTACAAAGATGAATGCACATTTGAGAGTTCAGTGGTGCAAAACCGTCTGCACTGGTCCACTGAGATGTGATATGGTCAGATGAGTCACCATATTCTCAACAAGTGGGCACGCGCATGTGTCGCGTACAGGCCTGAAAGTGACCCCTACAGTAAGAGGGGATCTGTTACTGAGGGGGGGTATTTATCTTGTTAGAAAGAAGTGTCTCTGCACATCAGTTATCCTGTGATTAAACATTTCTATCCTGATGGGAGTGTAGGTTTTCCCTTTAATTTGTCACCTGTCTGTACGTACAAATGAGTCCTGGAAGAATCGTGCATTCATCACGTGTAAGTATAATCACATATAATGTTTACATACTGGTCCAACCTCTAAAATAAAAATAATTTAATACAAACATGGTCACAAAAAAAGAAGACATATCCAAAGTATATATAATTTTAGTCTGAATTTCCTGTAATTATGTCGAATCAAGTCGTTTTTAAAATCACATTAGTTTGACTGAATTAAAAGATTTTCTGCAATTCATTCTAGTTTCAAATGTTCAAAGAGAAATTTAATTTTGAATAATTAGATGTTTCTAAATGATAAACTGGAGATATGTTTAATATAAATTCTGATTTCTACAATTTATAAACTTCAAACTGAAACGTGGATATTAATTAACAAAAACAACTTACTAATCAGCATGTACATGTATTAAATGTATTAAACTGGCACTTGTGCAAGCCAAAACGTAATTAAAGCCACCTTGGGTTCACATTTTGACCAGATATCTGTGAGGTTAAGCTCTTATATGATAAACCCTGTTGGCTTCAACACACAGCCTTCCTTCCTACAACTGCTCCTGTCACTTCCATCACGCCCCGGTGGCGTTTTCGTGTCTAGCCGGTGCCCCCCCCACTCTCCGGTTTCCTCTTGCGACTTTTAAGCCTGCTCTGCAACATACAATATTATGCATCGTGACGCATGCGCGCTAGTGGTATTACACCATGATGCAAATGTCACTGCGCAACCGATTTCAAAGCTGGCCGATACAATGAGTTGGCGGGCTTGGAAAAAGGGGTCGAATCACCGCGATTAAGTTGTTTTAATTAAATTGTGGCTAAGCTACGTAAGCCATGCTCACATTAAAGAAAAGGAGCAGTCATTCCTGAGTTAACCTCAGCCGTGATCTTCGAGAAAGTTCCCACTGACCGCAACACAGCAGCGGAAAAGATGACGTCAAGTGTCCATTACTGTTTCTCTCCCCTGCTCTCGGTCCAAATTCACACGCTTAAATAAGCCACCAACGAATGTTACACGCGCCGCTAGCCGACAAAACATAAAAGCGTAGATAGTACACTTAGCGTTAAAGGTGCGGGTTCACTCACAGCGTCGATAAAAACAAATGGTTAAACCGTTTTTTTGACACATACCTATCTCAGTCTATCCAGCAAGACGGAGAGACCTTATAAGCTCGGTGGGGCGCTCAGGGCTCGTCACGTGACCCCGTCTCGACCAATGAGAGCGACGCTTGCATGTTTTGCTAGGCTTTTCTCCAGGAGGACGGACGGGCGACGAACGAACGGCTGGGATGTTTTCAAACCCAACGATGAACGTCACACAGCCGTAGGCTACGGTTAACGTCCCCAATATTTAGGAAATAACTGTTTATATTGTGCAATATTCACATTATAGGCTCCGGACCCTGAATGAGTCGGCGGGAGCGTGTAAACCCAGCGTGAAGGTAAGAAAAAAGTGTTGTTGTTTCATTGCCCCGCGGATCACGAAGGGCTTGAAAATCCTAGTTAACGCTAGTAGCCACCATCTGGCTAAGTTCTACAGCGAGCGGAGCTAACGTTGAGCTAACGTTGGGCTAACGTTAAAGTGAACTGCGTGCTAAAATGGAACGTTATGTGTCTGCGTGGGCTTTTGGTATAGTTGTGTGCCACGTGCGTTACCACACTTTCTCGTCGCGAGCTTACATTTTTTTTTTCAAAATCAGCCGTTATCTTACCGTTTTTTTTTTTAAAATTTAAATATTTTGTTTGCGAGTACACGATAGGGGGAAAATGTCGGGGGCGAAACAAGAGTGAGCTAGTGAGTGTGTTAGCCCCAGCCAAGCCAAGCCAAGCTAAAGCTGTGTGTGTGTGTGTGTGTGTGTGTGTGTTAGGGGGGCTGTGTGAAACGAAGCTAGCTAGCTAAGATTAAGCGCTGGAGGAGGAGGAGGGTGAACGTTGTGAGGGCAGCGAAAGGGGCTGCAGTGGGCTTTTGTCTCGGGCTGTGCTGTGCTCCCGTGTTAAATATTATCCTTAAAAACATAAAAACACGAGCTTTAATATCATTTTATGTTAGCCACAGAGTTGCGTTACACAGCATACGTGCTCACTGGACGCCTAACGTTAACGAAACGTGAGCTCGTTATGTTTACTAACCATAGCCAAGTTTTTTTTTTTTTCGTTTTTTTTTTAGCGCTCAACAACATATTGCTGTCTGTGCATTGAAGGCAGCGACATTACCATGAGGTGGGGTGGTGTTGTCTGCAACGATCCTCGCCAACGCCACACACTTTATTTACACCCAAGCGCAGTTGTAATTGCAATAGTTATGAAATTAAAGTGTAAAATATAGAGTTATGATTCGCTAATTCATACAAGGAACTAGCATAGCTTGAATAACCAGCAGCGTTGCGCCTCCCAGCCGATGACTGTGACATCTTGGGGGGGTGTTGCCTGATACAAAAGCTGCCTGTTTTTTAGATGGCTGTCCGTGCAACGACCAGCTCTGAAGCAACAAAACGGCAACCTTATATTTAAAATACCTAAAGTGAATTAAGTAAACACTTTAATGACGCTTAAATAACCTCCCTCACACAGCAGGCAGTACCAAATTGTGGAAAATGTGCCAGTATTTTCAATGCTATTCATCTTGTGCATGCATTTTCTTGCACTGTTAACATTGGGAGGTTGGAGAAATATTTTGTGAGGGAGTTATAACACGTTTGACACACATGAATGACGATCACTGAAAGGACAACAGGACAAATAGCATAAACACTAAATTCATCTAGGACTCCAAATACAGCAGTCTTTGTTAGATGTGAAATATATTTCATGTCTTATATAAGGAGAGGGTAGTCTTTAAATGTACGAATATGCTGAGATAGATAAATAGATACTTTATAGATCTTGAGGGAAATTCAGGCATCTAGTAGCAGCATAAGACAGTAAACATACATTAATATCAGACCTAAAAAGATACATTTGAATTTAAATTAGACTCATACAACGATACAAATAGAAAATTATATAAGAAATATACAAATGTTTATAGAAATATGAAAAAGTGCTAGAAATAGTCCACAGTAATTATTTTAATGTTTTCCTCTATTATAAAATAATTTTATTGTGCTCTTGACTTTACAGGCTTTTTGCAATCACAAGAGAATAATTTGCCTTTCTGTTGCTGTGATCACATCAACGGTGATGCTCAAAAAGAACAACAATACATAGGAAAAGCCACAGTTGCTGTGTGATTATTTAATTAACTCATTGATCTCAAGAAAACAAGGTTTATATGCTGAGATGAAAAATATTTCTCTTCTAAACACAAAACAATTTCAACAACACTTTCTGGCCTCTGTATCAGACATTTGACCTGTCACTATCTGTATGCAGCACATCTACTAGGCACGGCTGTCAAAGTACCATGGAAGACGGAGAGTTTTGTGAGGTTTCATTTCGACTAAAACTAAAAGCTATACTTGGTCGTTTCACTCATCGTCGCGTCTTAAACCGAGAGGAGGCACTCATTGATGAAATTGTGTTAATGTAGTCAGCCTGCATACTTTCAGTCCTCCATGACACCATATTTTCACATTACTAATATGAAGCACTTACCACCTGTAAAATCGATCAGAAAATGATGCACAGTTGCTGTAATTACAAACGCATTTACTGGCTTGCCCTTTTTTACCGGCACTACAAGAACAGAAATGTTGCAAGTCATAGCTCTGACAGTGCAGAGACTACAGACCGCGTTATAAATATATTTAATTCGTCTCTTATTATCATAGCAGTGTATCAGGTGTAAGCACAGTGTCTGCTTGCCACGATGGATGGTCTGCACAGCGAGTTTGTTGTTAATTGCATGTGGTGGGATTAGCAAGCTTTGTGTTAATGTGCCACTTTGCCACGTTGTTTTTATCAGTATTCTTTTACTGTCCATGATTAGTTTGTGTTAATATCTCAATGCTCAACTGCAGGTCCAAAACAAAAAGGACATGAGAAGGGATAAGGATCCTGTTTATCTGGCAACTGAGGATGCATCAGATGGTGATTTGGCTGCCCCACAGTGTGAGAATAGGGTTAGGACAAATAACTGATATTGCAGCAGATCACCATACAGTTCCTTGCAGTGCGTTATGGTTACTCTGGCGTCAGTACCGCAGTACCTTCTTTTTTTTTTTGTTGCGTCATTGAGGCCGAGGTGTATCCTTTTATTTTCTGCAGTCATTCTGAAATGTTCGGCTTTCTGACAGTACAATCTTCTGCCAGCGTACCGGTGTTTGACATTGAAATGACAGCACTGTTGTGTATGTCGCCTTGTGTGTGTGCAGGAAACAGTTGAAGTTCTTAGGCACCGTGCAGAGAAGTTTTATTTATCATATGATACTTAATTCAACACATTGTACACGTTTCCTCCTGGACAACTTTTCGTCAGGCGTACCAGTCTTTTCTTGATTTAAGCCCTGAGAAAACACACACGTCTCCAAGCGTCTATACAAACCTCTGTACAACCGAACGCTCTTCATAATATGGCATTAATTTATACATAATCTGGTCTCTTTAAGCGTATATTTTTACCATTTTGTCCAGCTAATATTGTGATACATGTTGCACAAATATATGTATCATGTTTTCTCTCATAATTCTTAGGAAAAGATGTGACGCAGACTAAACAAACTTTATTTTAGTGACCGTTATCGGACTGTCACATCAGCTACACCAGAGAAAAGGTACATTCGTTGTTGTTGTTTTTTTTTGTTGTTGTTGTTTTTATCTAAATAGACAGCTTTTCACGAATCTAAAACAATGAGCACTTACCACAAATATCATATTGGCTCCAGACGAGAATTAAATTCATCTCTTGCTTTCTGGATTGGTACATTCTGCTTTACCGTACCTTTTACTACTCGCGCTGTAGGTCTGGCACCTCCACCGGGTTCCACACACATCATCGATGTATCTCACAATGCTACGTGGCTAACGTGTTAACCAATACTTCTCCGACAGAGGTAGTGTTTATTACAGCACCGATCTGATTGCATTATGTTGTCATACTGTACGTGTGGTCAAACATACTGCTTACTTACAGTATATGTGAAATTGATCGACGGAGGCCAAAACATTGAAGCCATGTCAAGTTTATTTGTGAGGCTGCCACTGTCCATCATTACAGACTCTTTTCTTTGTCTGTTTTAATGGCCTTGATAATTTTATCATATTGCATTTTAATGTGATATTACAACAAACAGTGGCACACTGTGCTGCAACTACTAAAACATTAAAGTATGCGTCTTTGACTGTCACGGCCAACTGCCATCATTAAATCTCCACACACACCACAGAGGGTGAATTTGACAACAGCCAATGGCCAAATATTGGTTGACCTTGACTGGCTGTCAACAGTCGGTCTGTTATTCTGCGATAGAGCAGTTTTTTGGTGTGGATGTGGTGATTTTGACGTCCTTGTCGTTTCTATCAGGGTTTCCTTGACCCTCTTATTTCGATCTTGTTTTTGTTGCTCTTCCAAATCCATTTCTTTCACTGTTCGCCGTCCTTCTCCCTCTCAGGCATCACATTTTGTTTTTATTACACAGTTTGTCACATGGTGTAACACATTCTTGCCATTTTGTTGGGATGACTTGGAGAGGAGTTGGGAGCATTTGGTTTGATGGAACGATCTTCACACTAAATTGCCTCGTAGCTGGTTAGACGGATGATCTAAATTTTACAAATTTATAGAAATTTAACTAGCTACTGTATCGTGACATGTTCCTTTTCAAAATCCAGTTGGTCTGGTTTTCCTCTTGATTTCTAACTATTCACGTGTCTTTGTGTCATGATGTAGTCTGATGGCGTATAATCTGTGGTGCAGCGCATAAATTAATAATTCATGAATGATTTGATTGACAGAAAATCGATATTCATTTGCCAAGAAAATTTCAAGTTATAGCTTCACGTTAAGAGCTTTTCCACATGAGTAGTTTAGTTTCTGGCTGCTAGTTCAACAAAACAATCTTTTTTTATTTCATGTAGACAACATAAGACAAAAAAAAATACAACAGACAGGAACATAATAAAAATAGAAGCTGCTAGACACACTGTGTATGCAGTATTACCTATTTATAAACCATTTTCAAGATGTAACAAGTACAGGTAAAGGGTCGACAGACATAACAACCTTTGAGGTAGTCAATGAATGGGCCCCATACACTCACAAGTCTGATATTTTAGATTTTTAGGAATCTCTTCCTTTGTTTGATCGATTTATTTAACATTTCATTGATCCATTTCTGAAAACTGGGTGAAGGTGATTTCCAGCCGGTGAGAATCATCCTCTTGGCTACGACCATTCCCAGCATCAATGGTAATCGTTCCTCAGATGTACATTTCAAAACAGTCTCTGAGCATCCAAAGAGTGCCAGTTCTGGGTCAGGGGGAATGTCCTTTTCCATCCATACACCCCGGAGAACCAGTGAAATATTTCACACCAATAATTGTGTAAATGAGGACAGAGCCAGAAAAGATGTGTTAAAGAGCCCTCTGGACATTTACATCTGTCCCATGAATTAGGTTCAGTTTGGTCTGTGAGTAGTGGAGTCTATGGAAGACTTTGTGTTGACTGATTCAGCTCAGTGGATCAGGCTTCTTTTATATAGATACAGAGGTTGTGTTAATAGGCAGATATTAGGTGTAGGGGGTCCAGAGGAAGCTGCAGGTGCTCGAAGAACAGGCATGGTGTCAAAATATTTCATTATCTTCAACGTAGTGCCTAATTTGGCGGAAAAAATTAATGAGAATTCGTGATGTTGTATGTTACAACTGATTTTAAATCATGCTAACTGTTTGTGTATACATAAATCAAATCAACACTTGGCAGTTTGCAAACGTATCTGTTTCACAACCACATGAGAGATACAATTATCACAGATCAATTAATTTATTTTTACAAAAGCCGGAACTTGTTGCTGCTTCAGCGTTTAGCCACAGGGGAGTATTGTTCAATGACGTCTCACCTGGGAATCCCCATCGCCAACGAGTCAAAGTCGTAACATCGGCCCTCCAACAACGCTTCCTAAACACAGACCTAAGCCTCTGGCTCATTTGTTTGGCTTTCTTGCAGATGCCTTTTTGATATGCGATGACTTTAACATCCAGAAATTTTTAGAGCTTTTATTTGTGCTCCTGACATAATAATTGATATAATTACAGTGTAGTGATGGCCTAACGGTTACAGAAGCTGTCATTACCACCACTGAGCAAAGCTCAGCAAGCTCCAGTGGAGCAAATCAGACTGGTTGTACAGGACAGCTTCCAGGTGTGAACGTGATCGTAAAAGACAGCATCGCTCCCACCTCAATGAATAAATAAATGTAGAAAATTAAATAATAATCATGTAGATACTGATGTCAAATTGCTTGTTGAAGCTCACTTAGCCAGGGAGTAGATTTGGTCTGTCTAAAATATCGTTCTCTCTGTCTATCTTGGCTACATTCGGTCCCAAATCGCATCCTCCGATCTCACCCGGATGCTTTGAGTGACAGGCCCGGATGCACAAAAATCACATTTATCTCAAAATTTCTGCCAGATCGTAAAAATCGGATGAAGTCGCATTAATTTTACTCGAACTTGAACTGAGGTGGAGAGAGGGAGTGTGAAAAAGAAGAAATACAACGTCAAAAGACATTTAACAGAAAGTCTTTACAACCTGATGTCCCGTCAAACTGAGCTGATAAATGTGCCAAATTATTTCTTTATATAAGATCTCCTCGCTTGGTAAACACCGGCACAGAAAGAACCTACTGTACGTGTAGCTGGGAAACCATACCATGGCTACTGAAGCCTTTCCAGGCAGAATTTAAGCCTCTTAGTTAGAGACTACGGTATTGATCAAGGCGCTGTAAAGCTGGAACAAGTATGTAAGAACATACAGTATTCCTTCGTGTGCTGCTTTAGGAGGTGTGTCTTTTTCTTCGGATGGATTTGTTTGTCGTCATGCTGGATTTGCATTTTAGTTTTCAGGATGGACGCAGACATAACATGCTTTGCCAGCTTATTTTTCATTTGTTTTAACACCTTTACATACGAAAGTAGACTTATGGATATGTACAATCAGAGGTTTTGTGCACGTCATTGTGTCATTTAAGAAAAGCTAAATACGGAGATGTCAGGGTGGGAATGAGACCCTCACACTGAGGTAGAAGTCGTGGGGTATGAATGCAGATCAGTGTAATGCCAATTAGACTACAGTAAAATGTAAATTTGCACCTGTATCCATGCACGCACTCTACCTCTCTACTGTATCTAATGTAGTCATACTGTATATATTCATATGTAGCACATCGTCTGTTACACCGTTTGTCTGTTTCGTGTCAAATTGTTTGTGTCTGAACGTATTCTGCACCTTATGTGTTTGTATCTTGTGCCGTAGTGTGTGTGCACGCTAATGTAGTCCTGTCTGCATTATGTTTTATGTTTCATGTAGCACCATGGTCCTTCGAAACACTGTGTGCTGTCTATATGGTTGAACCGACAACAAAACCTCTTGACTTGAAGTGTAATCATTATTCTACCTGGAGAACGTGGAAACGCTCGTGGTATTTCACGGGTGGTGTAATGGTGGACAAACACACTCCCTCCTGTGTGTTTAAAGGGGTCAGTGTGACTCCTAAAGGTTGTGCCCTTTGCACTAGTGACCTCCCTCATGAGTCAAGCTTAGCCTAGTTAGCTAAGAGATGTTTGGACATCTTCAAGGTCTAATCCTTATGCCACGTTGCAGCATTTCTTCAGCGACACCGATCCTGACTTCTTCTGGCTGTATTAAAGCTACAAAAGTGTTGACCTTTTACTTTACTTTAGTTTACTTTAGTATACTGCAGTTCCTTTTTTTTTTTTTTTTTTTTTGAGTGATCACGAGAGCCGTTGAGGGAAACCCCCCAAAAACAGTTTTTGTTTTACTCTCCTCACCCCCTCAGCTCCTTCAGTATTGTAATAAATTACTGTCAGGGATTACTGTGGCCTGTGTCACTCATAATTCAGCTGTTCAGGATTTCTTGGCCATAGATTTAAGGTTTTAATGAATGCAAAAGGCACAGATGATTTGTTTCCTCTATTTTAGCTCAGAGTTGTGCTCTGTGTCGCTTTCGCTTCGAGCTATAGACCACATTTCTCGTGCTGCAGCCCGAACAAGACTGACGATGTGATATAAAGTGCCTTTAGCCTGAGCCCTGAGCCGAGCGGCTGCGTCTCCGAGAGGCCCTGCGAGTGTGCGTTTTGTGTGTGTGAGTGAGAGAGTGTGTATCTTTGTCTGAAGAGGGTGGAGCCTGCTGATTACACAACATGTGCGAGCCTTTGCCAGCAGCTGAAATGTGTGCAGAGCGTTGTTTTTGTTTGGTACGTTGAGCACAGTATCTTGGTGCGTAACGGCCGATGTTGCCTCGATAATCCGCCATGTGCTTTTAAAGACTTGACAGTTTGAGGGCCCGTGACCTTCCTGCAGAACAATACAGCATGACGAAGCAGAAAAGGAGGGAGCAGGAAGCAAACGCTGTGTTGTAATATTCCAGTGTTTGAGTCTTTTAATTATTAATGAGAGTCTTAAAGTCTACTTTTATGAATGAGTAGTGAGAGAATTAAGAGTGCTTTGATAGTTAAGAGACAATTTGACGATGGGTGTGTGGTTTTTCATTCTTCATTGCATGGCTGCTTTCTCTTAACTGATGCCTAAGAAAGCAGTCATATCCTGTTTATCCTGGCTCTCTCAGTGACCATGCTTTCTGTATGACAGCCGTCCTGCTGCAAAATAGGTTAATGAGTATTTAATTCACTGGGCACTTTCTGTGCATTTCTGTGGAGTGGATTTGAAGTAAGTGGAAATGAGCAGAGTATTTCTCTGGCCTTGAATTATATTTTGTAAATATGTGGTTCATTTTATTTTAGCCAATCATTGTCAAGAAATCACAGTGAAGTAGGAGGTTTATTTTGTATTTTTATTTCGTCTCCATACACACGAGTGCACATGAGGATATAAATGTGAGGTGGTGACACTATAAGCAGTTGAAATAAATTATCTTGTGTTTGAAATACATGCACTTTAAAATGGTGAAGGAAGGTAAAGGCCGTATTTTCAAGACTGCAGCGTCAAAAAAGATTTTAAAGAAAATCTTTTTGTTTATGGATTTGTTTAATAAAAACATTGTGACGTTTTCCAACATATCAGTCACTTAATCAAGTTGCAGTCCCAGAGTAAAATGTCTAAAAAGCTGTGCAGTAACAAATGAAGGCCAAAGTATTTCTTTCTAAAAGTACCAGCTAAAATTTGTAAATAAAACCTTCCCTAGTGGTGAAAGTACACGTTTATTGGCAGGGTACCGATGTGCAACAAGAACACGGGAGAAGTTCAGCCTGCTTTACTTTATTATCATTAATGTGCACCATAAAGTCGTAGTCGGTTAATGTGCTGAGTGTATTCTGTAAACAGTACGGCCTCTTTATCTGCACCATCTTAACTGTCTCCACTGACAGTGAAGACATAAAAATGAAACCGCTACTAAATCATGCGGCACGACTGTTGATCAAACACTCTGTTTGCGTTGGCTGCATATTCCTCCCAGTCTGAAGATGGAGGTGCTGTGTCAACCTTTCATGGCGAAGCTTCGCTCTCTGGCAGAGCTGTGGTTTTGTT
Source organism: Miichthys miiuy (assembly GCA_036365135.1). Classification (NCBI taxonomy): domain Eukaryota; kingdom Metazoa; phylum Chordata; class Actinopteri; family Sciaenidae; genus Miichthys; species Miichthys miiuy. The sequence continues at coordinate 6,587,773 of CM071617.1, read as the reverse complement.
ACAGCTCAGGCAGCTGTGTGTCGAGCCTGCGATCATATCGACATCTCATCCAGCCTAAATAGGATGTGGCAGACGAAGATGGAGTCATGTCTTGAGTGTCATTATGAAAAGTGACACAGCGTTTCCCTCCACGGGTTATTTTTCAGACGGAGGCCCACTAGTTGCTCATATTAACTTCCTCGACGATTTCTTGTAGTTGCTGATGTGTTTTTGTTTTATAGTCATGTAAGTGGCTCCGGGGGAAAAACATGACAGACGTTTTATTAATTTGCCAGGTGTGAAAGATAAGAAATTGCTGTTTGGAGTCATACGTCTTACTGCTGCACTTGTTCTTGTCAGCAGGAGCTGAAAACCAATCAGTCTTCAAGAAATTAAGCTTTTGTTTACCGGACAAATGAAATGAGTATGACGAGGTTCAGAGTTTTAATCTGCACTTCTACTGTTGAATTTCTGCTATTGGTATTGAAGTTTCCTTGAAAGTTGAACAGCCACAGTCCCCCCAGTGTTTGGCTCTGTCATGTGAACTAGACACTGTGTTTGAAATAAGAACAAGATCCACGCCTAGGTCCTAACCTTTCCTCTAATCCCTCCCCCATTCCCTCTCCCCTCCTTTTTTTTTAACCCATGTGCAGCAGAAAAGGCTTCATTGTTCTTGTCCGTTTCTTGGGTATCTTATCATTAACCTACATATAGAGCGGTGGCGGTAGGCTTCTTAAGGCTCTCTGAGTCGGACCAATTTAATGGGCGTGTGTCAGTGGGCCGAGCCTCATTCTCCTGCCAGTAAAGTTAACCCTATTTGCGCCTCTCGTGTACAAACATTAGCTATTTTACGAGGCTTTTGATTTGAGCCGTGCCCTGAGCCTCTGCCTTGTAAATTTAGGGCTATTCCTGTCTTTTTTATGGAAGCTTTTAAGGCTGCGAAACAGTTCAGCACTCAATCTTATATAAGAATACACATTTAGGACACAGATACACACAGTACGTTTTGTCTGGGTTTTAACAGCTTAATACTTAAATTATTATGAAATAAACCAGAAAATGTGGCGTATTTTTGCCAAAGTAGCATGATTTTGAAGTAAGCTTGAGACACAGAAGCAGAGCTCAGCACCTCTCCTCTTCCCAGGAACTTGACCGGATCGTTTATGCAACACAACAACCAACAGCAACGAAGGCCAGACGCTCTCTGGTTGGAGGCGGCGTGTTTTGTCTGTCTGGGGTTAGGGTAGCGAGAGGTGAACAGACGCCTCGAGGCCTCCGGTGTCACTTGCTGTTTGTTTGTCCATGTCGAGCGATGCCTTCGAGTTCAGACGACCCAGTGATGGAAGGAGGAGAGCTGCACTCTTGAATTTGGTAGATGGTTAAGGCGAGAGGGTTGCATGAATGTGGCTAAATAACACCAGTAAATAAGGCTTGTATTATTGTGTGTAGGTGATTTTTGTGCAGCTTTACTGATTTATTCAAAACATCACAACAAACCTGCCTGGTTTACATGTTACTACAGGGTTACTGTTGGACAAACTATGAGTAATTAATACAATATTCTTTTATTAAATACATATTTTGCTCCAATAAATACATCAGTAGCAGCACCACAAGTTACCAGATGTTTAATTTAATGTTTAACAGCCAAAAAACTCAATGTTTAAACTATAACATTAAAAATGACCTGAAGCAGAACATTTTTTTTAGTGTTTTTACATGATAAATAAATTAATATTTAATTAAAATGAAGCAATTTTCCACCATTTCAACAATAATTTTGTTTACTGGCATGTTAGAGAGTAGTGTTTTCTTTTTGTTTTGTTAACAGGAAGATAATTAGACAGGACATTTCTAGATTTAGTGCACAAACTGTGAGGTATTTATTCATATTTCAGGCACATGAATTCGGTAACATAACAATGTCTGCTGTTAGTCTGCGTGTGTGATGATGTTGAAGATGGCTGGCTCTTTGCTGGATTTATTGTTGCCTTTTCTGCCCCTCTCTCCTGTAGTCTCCGTAATCGGGCCTTTGTGCCTGGCTTTGTCCTGCTACTCATTAGGGAGTCGGTGGAGGAGGAGGAGGAGGAGGAGGAGGAGGAGGAGGAGGAGACGAAGGCAGGGAGTGGATGCGCAGCTGAGAGAGAGAGAGAGACCTCCCCCATCATTTAGCCTGACAGCATACAGGACCGCGACCACGTGACCGGCTGTTTACTGTCGCAGCGTCTCCTTTTTAGCGCGTTACAGGATTCGCCTGCCTCCTGTTGTATGAAGAAAATAGTCCGCTTGGTTTCATTTCTCGCCATGTGAAACATTTTAAACACGGCGATACACCACCATAGGTTCCTTTGTGTGTGTGCAGATGTAAGTGTAGCCACATGGGGGGGAAACCAGAGGAAAATCACATGCATTTTCCACATGGTGTGTGTGAGAGAGCTCACAGCAGGCAGTACTCTGAAAGCTGTAGTGGAGTAATGTTGTTGCTGCTGCTGCTGTTGCTGGTGTTGGTGGTGGCGGCGGCGGCGTACTCTGCACTCTGTGTGTCAAGCTCAGTGCTATTCTTAGCCCTCTTCCCTCCCTGTCCCATCCTGCAGTCTGTGGATCAAGTTACCATACTGTGTGTGCTCTTCATCTTACCCCAGCTACACCACCACCACCACCACCGCCGCCTCTCCCCCCACCATCTCTTCAAACCCCCAAACCACTACACTCACGCAAGGACATGCACTGAAGCAGCCCCGCTCTGCTGTCAGGGCCAACATGCTCCAGCACTACAGGGAAATGGTTGTTATTGTTGTTCTTCAGGAACCAGCCGAGTTAAAGTGCAGGAACACACCAGGTTATAAATAAATACAGAGACATCTGCTTCTCAGAAGGACCAGCGGTGCAGCCAGCACACTTAACACGGGATTTCACCGACTTAGTCCAGGCAGGGCAGGTGAATATTTAGAGTTTGAACATGTCAGACCCATATTTCTCTTTTAGCATGGTTTGATGTGCCCTGGCTTAAAGAGGATCATTTATAAACTGTGTTATATTTAGAATTCACATCCATCAGCCCCGTTGGTTAAGATGTTCTGACCGTCCACTGAAACTAATAAAAATAAAATAATGTGGAAACATGGCAAACAGAGACATGTTTCCAGTGACCCGGACAGAAAGATTGTAGACCTCGAATGATTAATCTGTAAGTCTCGGCTGCAACTAATGATTATTTTCATTATTGATTTAATCTGTTGATCATTTTCTCAATAGTCTCTGATTCTTTCAACATAAATTAAGAAGTAAAAGCTATGCATCAATTTTTTTCTGCTAAATGACGAGACTCACTTGAAATAATAATAATAATAATCATAAGTTCTGTAGATGGCTGACTATTTTAGTAAAATGTGAGAAACTGAAAAGACAAAAAGAAAACTGTCAATAAAAGAGCTGTAAAATATGTTGGTCAAGTATTTAAACTTGTTGGCAGCATTTGAGAACATGGTTATGCGTGGAGTGGTGCTGAAAATCTTATGCATTGTCATTTCTTTAGCAGCCGTAATGTAACATAACCTGTAACATGTTTCACAAATTGCAAATGGGGAGTATGAGTTGAGTTTCGTCCAACCAACAGTATAAAACCCGAAGATATTAAATCAGCTTTCACATGATACAAAGAAAAACAGAAAATGTTCACAATTAAGAAGCTCAAAATTCAGCAGTATTCTGCATTTTTGCTTTAAAATGTACTTGTTAGGGAATAATTGGAAAAATAATTGCGTTCATTTTCTGTCAGTGGACAAATCCATCATCCATTATCTGTTACTGCTAATCCTCATCAGGGTCACGGTGAGGCTGGAGTCTATCACAACTGACTTTGTGCGAGAGGCGAGGACAAGTCCATTAATTGAATAACAGTTTAAGAGGTTGAGTAACTGAAAATTGATCTGAAACTATGTTGCTTTGTGTTTTAAGCAAAAATGCCGACCAGTCTCTGCTCGCAGCATCTCCAGTGTGGCTGCTCTCCCTGTTTTTTATTTCATGGGAAACTGAATATTTTAGGACTGTTAAACGAGTCATTATTTTTGGCTATTTTCTGACATTTTATGGACAAAATGTTTGTTCTGTTAGTGGAGGAAATACTTGGCAGATGACTCACTAAGGATTTAATCATTAGTTGCAGTTCTACTATATATTTCAGTGTCTTCTCCTCGGCTCCTGAATTATTTACCACATCCCCGATGTTGAGGCCGAGGGAACCAGCCACCCTGAGTGACTCTGGTGTCACATCCCTCTAGAGTTGGACGGTACCCACGGTACCCACGGTACCCCGTGGTGCCAAATCGTAACGGTTCCTACTATACTAGAAATTCTTCACAACGGTACTACCGTGGATTACTATACTACCGGTGCCAGTTTCCACTACATAGCGGCCGCCTCTACTCTCCTCCCGGCTTCTCACTGCATGCTACTCCCTTGTAAACAAACCAACATGGCAACTACTGCAACCGAACTACACAGCTGCTGAATGATTGGCTGTTTGCCTGTGACTGGTGACGTCTGGGGATATGATAGGCTGTTTCCGCACGCTGGGTCCGCCCGTCTGTTAGCTGATTGGCTGTTCGTGTGTTTCCGCCGGCAAGAACGAACTCCATGAAGACAGCTCCGCTTCGATAGAAATTCGCTTCAAAACAAACAACAAGCTAAAGTTCTGTCTCGCCCAGACGTGCGCACAAACACGAGACAACACACTCACCATGGCAGAAGCACCGGGCCCGAGCAGCGAGTCTGCCGCAGCATCGTCGTCACTAATTTTGCTCAAAAAAACCAAACTCGTTGTTTCAAACTTGTTTCAGTCTATTATTATGTTTATCATGCACCAAACAACATTATAAGTAATTAATAAGTATTTATAACTTGTACAAATACATTGCATTTCATAAAAATAATAATAAAAAAAGGCTGCAGTATCGCGATAATACCCGGAACCGTGATGCTTTGTCTGGTATAGTATCGACGTTACTCATTTTGGTATCGTGACAACTCTACATCCCTCTCTGTAGTACTTTTACAGTCGTGATTTTGCATTTCGAATGTCTGTTTCATTGGAGATAAGTGGGTTAGGTAATTGTTGCTGTCGCTGTTTTCACTGAGAGGGATCCAACGTCAGACTAATCTCAGCTTTAGTCTCTCTCTGAACTGCACTAGTCATCGTGGCAGGGTTTAATCTAGACTTGAAACAGCCCAAGGTTAATGGCGTAGCTTGCAGGGGCTTATGCAGCCCTGAACTGCTCATGAAACGCAGTGAATCCAAATGCCAAACTGGCGAGAGCCCAAATACCTCTGTAATTATAGTCACACCCTCGTCGCTGGGCCAGATTGGAGTCCTGTCAGCGTTTGTTTTCTGGTCTGGTCCTGGGCTGTTCATACTGCTTTAATACCCCCCCAATATACTCGCCTCTTTACACCAACGTGTTCGCTGTGGGCCGCTCAATTCCCCCTTTCAGCTGCCTGAATGACGGTGCTGCTGCATACTTGCTATCTGCTGACTAATGAGGGACCTCTCACTGGCCTCTCAGCTGAGCAGCACGGCTGGAAAAAAAAAAAAAACAGAAACGATATCTGTCAACACTCTGCTATTACTCAGGATCAGAGAACGGTATAAAGAAACAAAACGTCGGATTCCTTTTGAGATGTCTAGTCGTCTCATTCATGATGATTTATTGCTGAAAACAAATCCGACTGGATTGTGTCTGAAAAAGGACATGACACACGTTGACCTTTTAATGTGTCCCTCTGTCTAATAAAGATTAAATCATTTAATAGCGTTGTGATGCATATTTCAATTATATTACCGATTAAATGCATATTCAGTTACACAGAATAAAATTACATGAGCTCATTTAAGTTATTTTCATTATAAATTTATTAGCAGTTTTGTTTTTTCCTTCATTAATTGTTTGGGAAGTTGTGATGAGCCTTCTTCGCCATTTCTTAATTAATTTCCCAGAGCTCGAGGTGACTTCTTCAGATCACTCATTTTGTCCGACTAAGGCCACATTCAGACAGGATCAGACTCTGCGGCTGCGATCAGGAAATAGCCTTTTTAATTCACTGATTAATCGGCTTTATCAAGGCCGGCGCTCGCTCACTCTCATTCACTGTCTGTCTCTCAACCAGTGTAAGCTTTCTCCCTCTCGGTCTCTCTCACACTGTCGGACACAAAACAAATTAAACTTCTTCATGTCTATTTTGCAGCGAAAATTGTGAGTCAGACTCAAATTGTTGACCTTGGAAAACAGCAATTGACGAAGCATTGACTTTTACGTTCAATGACTGCGAACCACCGCAGGGTTGTGTGGCGGTGTGTGACGGGGCTGCTGGGGGTGTGTCTGAAACTGCTGATAACCGCTGTGAAACAATCAAGAAATAACTTTTTATGTTGCTGATTAATCGGCTTTATCGAGGCCGGCACTCGCCCACTCTCATTCACTGTCTTTGTCTCTCAACCAGTGCTCTCAAACCAAATTAAACTTCTTCGTGTCACTATTTTTGCACCGTAAATTGCGAGTCAGACTCAGATTTAGATGCTGTGTACATGAAATGAACAAAGCCAGAACACAACAGGGTAGAGTATCAGAGTTTAGTCCATGAAGCCACCTCGATAGTCTCAGTTTCAGAGACATTTCAGGCTGACCATGGGGGTTTGACCAACTTCTCTGTTGCAGGTTGCTGCGTTATTTTTGGCGAACACCCCTGCAGCCAGCTCTGCCGCAGTCAAAACATCAGTAACAGTCTGAAACCCGAAGCTGTTTGATTTATATTGATATAAAGCAGTGGATATTCACAATTAAGGAACTGGAACCAGAGAAAGTTTTGGGGTTTTCACTATTAAAAAAAAAAAAAGACTTTCAATTTGATAAATGAATTCATGGACTTCAGCTTTAATAAATGTGCTGTATACAAAACGTTACAAAGATTTCATATTCTGAAAATAGCAAAACATTTAAATAAAGAAAGTGAAACCACGGAGCAGGTTACTGCAGCAGTTTCCTGTCTTTTCTTACTGTACAGCAGCAAGTAAGTCGCTCCGTTAATGCCTCGGTCTCGGAGCGCTTTAGCTGCTTAAAGTTGTAAGACTTGTGGCTTTCACATAAATCCTCGATACGCCACGTAATTGGCCCACGTTGAAGGTGGCATGTACGAAATACCAGAATGTGCCTGTTGTCTTGATGACGTCACATATTATGATGTAAGCGTGTTTCTGTTTCATACATCGGCGTCGATTGATCGTACTGTCTGTGTGGTATCGTGTGCCGCTGATTCTCAGGCTATAAGCTTCACATTTTAGTCCAGCAGTTGACAAGAAACTACTTAAACGTGTGTGTGTGTTTTCCGTTAACCTTACATGTACTCCATATAGGATAGTGTGGTGTGTAGCTTGGCCTCACAGGATAATTATTTCGTAGCCACAAAGACCCAAATGACAGGGAATGTGTAGTTATAAACAGTGCATGTAGATGTACCATGGATGTTTTTAGGAAATCTTACAAGGTAAAATGGGTTGAGAGATTGATGTGTTTTTTAAAAAAATACAGCAAATATGTTGAACATTTGACAGTTCCAGCTTCTTAAATATGATAATATGTCACTTTCTTTTTGTCCTCAGCTAAATTATGTTAAATTTAAAGTCCTTTTTCATCTACACCCCCAAAAATATGCAATTTACCATCCTCGAAGACAAAGACAGCTAATAATCTCATCTGAGCAGCTGGAACCGGTGGAAAAACATGAAAAGCGGAGATTTGTTTTATAATTTGATATAACAGAACTCGAAAAAACGTTCTCCTTTTTGTAAGAAATCCCCAGAATGAATGTGACAATTTTCACTCTTCTCTGTTGGGTGACTTCCTGTTTTCTGTGTGAATTTCTTGGTAAATTTAAAGGATTACTGTGTAGATTATAGTTGAGTTGTAGTTGGACACATATTGAGTAACAGGGGCTGTCCCCCTTTCTTTTTAAGAGGCAGCTTCACGACTTACCAGCGTCTCTCAGGGTTCTTATTATAGATGTTACGGTTTTCAGTAGTTTCATTGGGACGAGTGTTGTTTCTGTGGAATCTGATGCATTTTGTGAGAAAAAGAGAAAGGACAGAGCAGGGAGAGTTCATTGAAAGTACATGAGAAGAAGCGTCTTGTGACTGAGTTCTTCATGTGACACGATAACTGACACATGCCATGTGGGTTTGATGCGCATGTTGAGCTGGGTGTTACACTTTCTCCGGTCCCCGAGGACGCCCACAGTGCCCCCATTGACTCCGCTGCATGTGTTACTACACTGAGAGAAAACCACATCAGAGGGGAGCTCGGTCGTACTGATGAGTAGGCCGTTTAAAGTGACAACACACTGAACTTTTTTGAGAGTCCCTAAAGCAGTGATTCATGGCATCTTGTGTCTTTGTTTCCTGCTTGATTTTTAAGGTCAGTCTCAAGACGCGAAATGGAAACTTCAATAAAAATCCCAGATTGCAGATCCACTCAACAACCTGAAACACAGCTGACTTAGACTCTGTTTCATACGCTGCCACTCTTCCACTCTGGGGCTCGGTGACCTTTCTTTACTCAGCTCTTGTTTCCTCTGCGGTGCAGACGTTCCCTGAAAGCCTGACCTGTAAACACACTCGGTGCATTTAAACGTGCCTCCTTCATCTCGCCGGTGTCTCGTGGTGCAACAGCAACGCCAGGGCTGATATTGAAATGTTGAAACGCGTCTCATTGCCGCTGTTTTCTCTCTCCAGGTGCATGATGAACCCGCTGTGCTGTAGCTGTCACAGCTAGTCAGGTGCCGCACCATGGCCAAACCTGGGAGCGACAGAGATGGAGCCATGGTGGATAAGCAGGCGGGGAAGAAGGTATGTGAGCACACAGACACAGACTGGGACTGAACACGAGCAAGAAGCAGATTTATTTTTGTGTTTACTCACTGCGCCCTCTGACAGTGTTCAACGGGTGAAAAGCTCCACGAAATGTTTTCTTTTAATTCTCATCTAAACCACACAGTTGTGTGGCACAAATCAGATCCTAAATCGAAGCTCTAGATTGACAAAATAATCTTACCTCGTGGCTCATTTAGAAGATGGAGATCATATAACATAGTCTTTATCAGCAGATGGAGTTGTCATGAGATTTTTCAGAGCATTTTAGGGACTGCTTGTCCACGTTTGAAGCATTCTTGATGTCGGCGTTTTGGATCGCAAGTCATCTTACCTGTGACTTTTATATTTGAGTGTTTTAGTTGATCAGCAATGCCACAAGTAAATCCTGCGTTATTTACCTGAGACAGTGGTAATGTTAGCTGATCCAGTGTTAGGGAACGTTCAGAGAGGATCAGGCGAATCGCAGCAGGATTGTGTGATAGTGTGTGATTTGTGCTGAACGTAACAGCTGTGAAACAATCAGGAAATAACTTTTTATTACGCTGATTAACAGACTTTATCGATGCCAGCGCACGCTTACTCTCTCAAAATATTGGACACAAATCAAATCAAACTTCTTCGTGTCATTATTTCACAAAGTGCGAGTCAGACTCAGATTTAGAAGCTGGTACGTGAAATAAACAAAGCCAGAACACGACAGGTAGAGTATCAGAGTTTAGTCCATGAATCCACCTGGATAGTCTCAGTTTCAGAGACATTTCAGGCTGACTGTGAAGGTTTGACCGACACAGTCGTGTCTATACGCAGAAGAACAGTCAAGGCGGGGTCAGGGGTTAGTTAATTTTCTTTGAACAAAGTCTGGATCATAACTAAGCTTAAAAACACAACTGCCACATTAAAGACCCAGAAATGTTAAGTTTGCTCCCTCCCACCATTTGTTTTTATAGATATAATTTTTTTTATTTCTCTGCATCAATTAAAAATGAATTTGCATGAGCATGTAGAGGTTATCTGGATTATTTAAAAACGTACTGAACTTCTGTTGGAGGTGGTGATGAGGAAAACGCTCCAGTCATGATGCCACCCACTGCATCAGGGCTTAAACATTACACCAGTAATATCTGTACTATCAAAGCGCCTCACAATTCCTGTTACTGGGTTCTTGCACTCTGATCTGCAGACAAAGCTTTTTTTCAGTACCAGTACTTTAGTGAGCTGCACTTTGCTGCAGTAAAATACATTTCTGGCAGAAGGAAAATGTCTGCAGTGTGGCGCTTCTTTGATCTCGGTGAAGCAATATGCCAGCTGTGCAAAGATGAAGTGTCTGGCAGCGTTAAAAGTCGGAGAGAGCGTGAGGATGAGAAGCTCTTCAGCCTTAAATATAAAAGCAGACGCATTGTTTCTCTCATTTATGGAGAGAGCGATAAATAAGTAGAGTCCGTACACCAATACAGGGCTGCATACTACACATTGTTTAAGCGTGTTGTAGTTAAACGTGCATCAGACGAGCTCAGTGAATGAGTACATTTTCACTGAGCGGCTCTGGTCCGTCGTTAGATTATAGGTGATGATCATATCACAGTATCGGAGCGCGTATCTAGCGTAGTGTTTTAGCGAGTGGATGATGAGTTTGTTCACATGTTGCAGAGACATTTATACAAATATCTGAAGGAAAACTGCTAACATTAGGGTGCATTCGGACATCAGGTGCTGCAGCAAAAACGCAGGTTTTTACGTTAATTTGTGGAGTAGTGCAGTTTGGCTGTGGTGATGCAGGCCGCAGGGGTGTACGGCAAAAAAACGCAGCGACCTGCGACAAAGAAGTTGAGCCAGCCTTAACTTTTGGCAGCCCGACGTCACGCTACTAGAACGGCTGCAGTCAGCTCCGGCACACACAGAACGCGTCACATCCAAGCTAAAAACAAAGAACATGACAAGTAGACATGCACATTGAACTACTGCGTACAGACAGAAATACATATAAATATGTGTATCTAAGTGCAAAGCACGCTGAAATAAATCTGGTCTGTGTCGCAGGTTTCTTTATGGACTTGAAAGAGTCCTGACTCAGTTACTTAGCTGTGCTAGACCTGCAAAGCCTCTGTGACACTCGAGCTGTAACAATGTTTGTTTTACTTATTTTCAAATCCTCTTTTTTCGTATAACATGAACTGTGACATGTTTGTTCCAGCGTTAGTTTTCAGTCGTCCTGACTTCGATTCATCTCATAAATATTTAGTGGTGATCGAGGAGTTGAAGCTAACATCGTTACAATAATAACGTCTTTTTCTTTTTCTCTTCTGTATTTTTAAGTCACTCCTGATCTTTTGCTCTTCACTTGGCAGACACCTTCCTGCCTTGGTAACATTTGATTGAGTCATGTAGGCAAACGTTCAAAGACACAAACACAGCCTGTAATATAATCATATGCACCTTGTTGTTGTTATTGTACAGGTAATCTTTCAGATGAGAGTTCAACCTTTTATTGTCAAGCTGGTTAACAGTTTATTTCCTGTCCTGACTGTATTGTTTACACACACACACACGCACAATTCACAGATAAGGCCACACCTCTGCCGTGTTTGACTTGTCTGATTTCTGTTCTCCGACAGAGCAAAGACAAGTTGTCCCCTTTCACCAAAACTCCGAAGCTGGACCGGAGTGAGTTGCTGGGGAAGGAAGGGAAAGCCAAGTCTTCCATGAAGCGCAAGCTCTCCTTCACTGCCAGTCCGCTCCGGACCGAAGAGCGAGACTCCGACACCGGTAAGAGTGGTTGCTGCTCCTCCCTGCTCCTCTTTTCAAACAGCCACGCTGCTGGCTGACTGCCATGTTCTCACACTGCCCCCTGGTGGCCCGTTGTTGAATCATTTTCTTTAGGGACTCACTTCAGGTCAAAAGGTTTCAACTTGTTTGGCAACAAGATCCAAATCTGACCATGCAGAGGCAGCTGTGGCTGGGTGTGTTGAATAACGAGATGTAAATCACGTTGTATGGTGAGAAAAGGAAACACGACCATCGTTTAAAATGTAGCCACATCCCTCCTGCGGCATCAAAAGTAGATTCAACTCCAGCTCCAGATGCGCTGACGCTCAATATTTTTTTTGTTTTCGCATGAAGAGACCAAAACCAACAATGATCTGATCTACCAACACATCTATGTAGCCGAGGTTTATTTAATCTTTGTCATACAGCTCCAAACTAATCTCTATAAACAGATATCTGCACCTGAACGCAGAATCTAAAGACGGAGGACAAGATTTTGGTGTTCTCATTTGTTGTTCGTTTGTAATCCGAGTATGTCCGAACATGATCATATTTTAGCTGGCTTTGTTTGCATGCAGGCAAACGGCCTGTATGCAGAGCAAAAGAGGTGGAAAGCATTGGCTGAAGTGCAATCTGGGAACCCATCGGCTATCACTCGATGATGGTTTGCTTTTTAAAAACATTTATCTTGTGAAACAAGTCTCTCAATTCAAACTCATTTCTGGTGTCTCAAGTTGCTAATCGGACTGTAACCAATGAGCACCACGTGGAATCGGAAGCCTAGGCCCGGCTATCCGTTATTCAGATCGCCGCTGGCTACACAAAGACAAAAATTGGCTGGGATAGCTTGTCATCAGACCATAGCCAGTGCTTCTAAGATTGTCCAAAATCCATGAAACACATCAGTGAGCCACACTCTTACACTGTTTCTTCATTATTCTGAACACTGTAGTTTATTTTGAGTTAATTGCACATACACCGTCCTGCTGCTGGGGAAACCAAACGTGAATTAATCCACCACTGAGAATAATAAAATGAGGTGAGCTAAAAAACTAGTGTCAGCTCCTTGAGGAGCCTTTTATGAAACGAACTATATTACACTTCATATATATACACTATCGGTATACTTGTGACCTGTTCTTAAAGATGTACGTCTTCGGTAGGAAGCGGTGCGCTTTGGGCTGAGAAGAGTCAGAACTTTGAGTGCTAACACTCTGTTTTGGTCTTTTTATGGACTTAAATTTAAAACATAAATATTAAAATAAAGAACAGATTTCTCCTCCTTTAAGACTCTGTGTTGCTCATGCAGTCATAAGACAATGACGATGTGTAAATAGACTGTTTGTGCTTCTCTCGTTCTAGCTGCAGGTTTTAACTCTATGTTTACATCAGATCTGAGAGCTGGAAATAGGTTTCTGTATCGCGCAGCTGTAATTACAGTAGATGACGTACAGTGATGCGTTTTACAGGTCCGGCAGATTTGCCTTCATCTCCTCTGTAGAGCGGCGATCTTCTCTGTGTGGTCCTCTGCGTCACTCTCACAGACGAGAACCATCAATTTTGAATTCACAGTTTGATTGTTGTTGCGCAGGTTATAAAGCTAAACTAGCACGGCAGGCAGGAGGGCGGGCGGCTTTTCCCTTTCCCGGCAGCCCTTTCCCCTGTAGCGCCTCTCAGCTCCCGTGGTCAGGAGTCAGGGAAGTAATGACTCCACGTCGGATCGGATCTCCTGTCTCTCCTGTGTTGCCATGACTCATAATCTGTGCGTGGTGTGCCTGTTTTGTATTTGAGCACATGTGAGATGACGAGAGTGAGAGAGTGAAAGAGAGAGAGAGTGAGCGTTAATGCAGTGCTTTCCCACCCTTCCACCCTTCCCTCTCCCCTCTCCCCATCCTCTCTGCTTTGCACTGTAGATGACTCAGACCCAGGCCAGTCGAGTGAGACCTGGGGAGAGAGATTAGTGCCTCCCTGCAGGATATACGCAGGTAATCGCTGCAGCCCGATCCTCAGCCTCGCGCCCCACCCACCCCCACCCACCCCTCTCCGTGTCTTCTACAAGTCACCCCACTTTTTACGACACTATGCTGCTGTAAACACACACGCACACATGCACGTGTGTGTGTTTTCCGCCCTGCATCCGCCCCTGTTACAGCTCACGCATGTCTGTGTTTAGTAACAACCGGCCGACGGAGACTGTGGGGATGTTTGGGGGAGGGAGGGAGGGTTGGCTCGAGGAGTGCCGTCTGCACTTGGCTGGCTTTAGAGAATGCTGTCTCTTATTTTTTTTACCCCCCCTTTCTGTTTTTTCAAACCTCATGCTTGTCATCTGTTTCTTCACGTGCAGATACAAGGGAAGGAGGAAAACCGGCGTCACTGTGACGATGAAATTGCTGCTTGAATTGAAACTGGACTCTTTTTGTTTTCTGCTTTTTTTTTTTAATTTTATTTTGGACTGTTCTCTAAAATCTCTTTCTCGGTTTTGTTGCAGATAAAGATGGACCGGACAAGAAGAAGGTGAAAAAGGAGGCTGGGGGCAAGAAGTCCCAGGCCAACCTTTTGTTTGGGTATCCTCTGTCAGAGCGCAAACAGATGGCTCTCCTAATGCAGATGACTGCCAACAGTCCAGGTTTGTGCACCTGAACCACATCTTTAACATCACAGGCTCGCGGTATATTTAATCTCCGATGTGTCTTCTGAGCGTCGAGGTTGTTTGAGAATAGGAAGGAAAGTTTCCTCTGTGTGCTATTTCTGTGATATTGTTGACAGACTGAGGTCATTTTTGTAAATAATACACAGACGCAAGTGAGCACAGATTTCCAGTAAAACCAGTGTCACTGTGGTTGCTCAATCTGTTGCCTCGCTCGTTCAAGGAACAGTTTGACATTTTGGGAAATGAGCGCTCTCATGCCAGCCAGTTAGCTCAAAGCACCTCTAAAGGTCGCTAATTAAAATGTTATATCTCGTTTGTTCTTTAATCCATTAGTTACTAAAACTGAAGTGAAAAATGAGAATTTGTTTTTGTCCAGCAGGTTTGGTGTGATATTGTTTTTATTTTATAGCCTCTGGACAGAGGTAGGCTAGTTGTTTTCCGTGTTTCCTGTCTTCGTGCTAAGCTAAGCTGGCCAGCTGCTGGCTGTATCTTTAATAAGATAAGATCCTTCATGCTTTATTGATTTCACACCGGGGAAATTCACTTGTTACAGCGGCTCACAATATACAAGGTGGATAACCTCTCGTTAATAGAGGCGCCCTCGTAGCTCAGCTGGTAAGGTGGGCACCCCATGTACGAAAGGCTGAGTCCTTCCCGTAATGACCTGGTTCTGACTCTGGTCTGTGGCCCTCACATGTTTTCTTTCCTTTCTGAGCAAGTCCAAAGTGAGTTTGTTCAGCCACGTCTCTGTGATGCTACACTCTCAATACTCCCTCTGTAGCCTGGTTAACGCCGTTAGCTCCTCCGTCTTATTGGGGAGAGATCTTACGTTCCGCATCATGACAGACAGTACTCGTGGTTTGTACCGTCTTAGATCCAGCTCTGCATCCTCGTCTCCTTCTCCTCACTTCAGCAAGGATCTCCAGTCTTTCCACAGAGTGTATGCTAGCCCTAACAGCTGTTCTCGAGTGTAAACAAGAGAGCTGTAGCTTTTTTTTGAACGGGTCACCTCGATGTATTGTGAAGAAAAAAAGGCAAATCACTGATCTCCAGTGTTCAAGTCCATGTTTGCACATAAAACCGACGGAGATCGGTGTCGGAAAAACACAGAAATGTTCAGAGCTACCGTAACTCATCTAACTGAGCAAGAAAGCAAACAAGCTTATTTCCCAAAATGTTGAACTGTTCCTTTAATGAATATCAACTAAAACACACACTGACGCATGTACTTGCAAGTTCCCAGTAAAACCAGTTTCACTGTGGTTGCTCAATCCAGTGCCTTGCACATCATTGCAGGTCGTTGTCTCAACCTGTGACAGCCTTTTGCCTCAAGCGCCAATTAAGTGCTTTTCCTCTCTGCCCGTGTCCAGACTCTACTCCCAGTCACCCCTCACAAACGACCCCTGTGCAGAAGAAGGTCCCCAGCAGCGCCTCGTCTCGACAGAAGGACAAGGTCAACAAGAGGAACGAGCGAGGGGAGACCCCCCTTCACATGGCTGCCATCCGGGGAGACGCCAAGCAAGTTAAAGAGCTCATTAGCCTGGGAGCTGATGTCAACGTCAAAGACTTTGCAGGTATGATGCCCCCGGGAGTCGATCGTTTAACAGCTTTCATTAAATCTGTATGAAAGCTATTAATAATGTGACTAACGGGTGCTTATTCAAAGGTGATAAGATAACAGACAGTGTGTATGTGTTGTTTTTTATTCTTACTTTGACACAAACGTGATGAAAAATAGCCGGTAAAATTAAATTAATTGCCGTTTTCTCTCCAGGTTGGACTCCTCTTCATGAAGCCTGTAATCTCGGCTACTACGATGTGGCCAAGGTCTTGATAGCAGCAGGTGCAGAGGTGAACACGCAAGGTCTGGATGACGACACGCCGCTCCATGACGCCTCGAGCAGCGGGCATAAAGATGTAAGAGCTTCACTTGAAATTTGTAGCACAGCAAATGACTCTGTACATACGTCACGTGTATGTGTAATCTTGAGTGACATGACTTTGTAATAAGTCAGTGGTGAGTGCTGTGCGTCACATAAAATACAAATATGATGTACTCAAATTTCATTAAAGAAAGTCGACGTTTGTGTGGCTTTCTGAAAGGAAGTGAGTCATTTCTAGCCAATTCTCAGAGGTCGTCGACCTGGAATCTGATTTTTCTTTTACCTTTTTGTACCGTGGAAATATTCCTGAAGGCCTCAGTAAAGGTGACACAAACCTTTTGAAGATCCTTATGGCTGTAATGAGCTGGCTCCAGAAGAAGCCTCCCACCATCGCCCTTCTTATTAACATAATCAACTCTAGCCCAAAAATTCCACAGGGCACGGTGGAGTTTTGAAATGACTTTCACTCTTTGACTAGAAAAGGAGAAGACGGTTAAGTACTGGGAAAGAATTGGTTATAACAATCTAGACATAACTCTGAACGTACCTGTGCCTCCTTTTCCTTTTTATTGCTTCTCTTCCTGATTTGTCACCTCACTGATTGAGATGTAACGCCCCAGACCTAAATTGTTCTGTCTCCAAACCTAAACTAAAAACAAAAAAACAAAGTTAACGTTTGGAAATAGAAAATATCATGAACTTTAGTTTCATTTTAAAAGAAAACCTCACAAAGGCGTCTGCTTGTACACGACTGCATCAAAATCAGATGGAAGATTTATCTCCACCAAGAGTCATGCCTGTGCACTGTGTGCAACATATCACATTCATCAATTTGTGCATATCAAAAAGTGTTTCTCCGCTTCAGTAGATCATCTCTGCAGACGAGTCTTTATCACAATTATAAATCAAACTTTAAGTCTTTCTCTGTCCCGCTGCACTGATGTTTGTCTTGAGGTTCTTAATTCTCGTAATCTTTCACACAGATTGTGAAACTGCTGCTTCGCCACGGTGGAAACGCTTTCCAGGCCAACAAGCGCGGCGAGCGCCCGGTGGACGTGGCCGACTCGCAAGAGCTGGAACAGCTATTAAAGGGCGAGGTGCCACTGTCGGACCAAGACGACAGCTCGTCAGGTATGCGGAGAATGCTTGAGTGTTTGGCTGACCTCGTGTTTAAAGTCAAATATTCAAATATTACTGAAGGTTCTTATTTATGCAGCTGACAGCACAATGTTTACACGTGTTTACAGGACTTGTGTTCAGGGCTTTACTCACTTCACCTCGCTGTATCTTTTATTTTTTGAGCTGTATGTAGTCATTTTATTGTAGGTTAGTACTTCACTATGTAGTCTTCAGTCACTGCTTGAGTTTGTATGAAACTATAACAAGTTTAACATCGATCCGTTCTTCTCTGCAGAGTCTGAAGACCCGCCATCTGTTAATCCATCCAGTGTGGATGACAACATGGAAGACTCTGATACTGAAAAGGACTCAGACGGCAAACCAGCCACAAAAGCGTCGTCTTCCGTGCCAGGGCTGGATGAGTACGAGTTCAAGGACGAGGAGGAGGAGGAGGATCTCAGTAAAGCCCTTAATGACAGACACATCCTCCGGAGGGAACTACGGCAGCGGGAGAAAGAGGAAAAAGAGCGAAATCATGTGGCAGGAAAGCAGAGTGGCAAGGGGGATTCGTCCTCAAAGTCAAAAAAGCAGAAGACGTCTCGTGTCCACTGCAGCTCGGACACCTCCAGCGACGAAATGGAGAGCCTCCCGGAGAAAAGGAACTCGCCCACCTGCTCTCAGAGCTCGGAGAGTGTCAAGGTGGACACAAGGTCTAAAAAGGAGAACGCCGAGCAAAAGGACAAGGACAAGGGCAAAGTGAAGAGGAAGAGCAAAAGCCAGAATAAAAACAAGGAGAACCAAGAGGACGGGAAGGAGAACAGCAAAACGTTGGTCCTCTCTCTCGCAACCGTGTCCGAGAGCACGGAAAAGGGTCGTGAGGAAGACTCCTTCAAGATGTCCTTCAGTCCTAAAGACGACTCATCCGTCCACCTCTTCCATTTGTCGTCTATAAAGTCTCCGAAACTGAACCACAGCCTGACAGATAAACAAACGCCACTCAAGCAGGAAAATACTAAGATGTGCATATCCATCAGCGACAGCTCATGTCCGGTGGACGGTGTCAAATACAACCACTACACAGACGCAGACTACTGCACTGAAGGCTCAAGCACCAAGGGCTGCAAGCACAAGGAAAAGAGCAAACACCAACAGAAAGACTCCAGCGTGGACGGTGACGACGGCCGCTCGAGTCCTTACAAAGACGGCAGCATAGGAAACAGTATAGACAGCGCTGAAGGTGCCTTACGGAAGACCGACTTAGACGGCAAAGTAGTGAAGAAGCATAAGCTTAAACACAAGGAGAAAGACAAACACAGGAGGGAGTACGAGGCAGAGCGAAGCCGCCACAGGCAGAAGGAGGCCAGGAAAGACAGCCACAGGAATTTGGAGTTTGACAGAGAGTTCTGGAAAGAAAATTTTTTCAAGAGTGATGAGACCGATGAATCTCTTCCAGCAAAGAAGGAAGGTGAAGACAATAGCTCACTTCAGAAGACCTCCGATTCGTCTCCTGTCAAAGATGAGAGAAACACGAAGGAGAAGCACACGAGCAGCAAAGAAAAGAGGCAGAGAGAGGAGCGAGAGAAAGACAAGGCCGTGAAGAAGGAGCGGAAGGAGGCCTCCGGTAAAGACGAGAAGGTAAAGGATTCAAAGCCGAGCGAGCGTGACGAGAGAGCCGACTGCCAGGGCTCAGGGCGGATTCCTGAGGAGACGCTGCAGAGCAGCAACAGCATGAAAGAGGAGACCGAGGAGAAACCCGTGAGCGCGATCACAGCTGATCAAGAACAGCTGGAGCCCTCTGAAAGGAGCTCACGCGAGAAAACTGACAAGAGGCTCCCAGGAAAGGAGAAGGATTTAGAAAAAATGGAGAAAAGGCATCCCGACAAGGAGAAAAGGGTTAAAATGGAGCACTCTGACAAAGCCGAACCGCAGAACTCGGTGGATCGTTGGAAGGAAAAAGAAAGAGCGGCAGCAATTTCTTCCCACTCGCCTGGAGATAAAAACTACAAGGAGAATGAAAAACTGAAATCTTTATCCACAACAAAAAAGCACGAGGACAGCAGGAAAAATAAAGATAAGGCTGACAAACGGTCTGATAGAGAGAGGCAGGACAGAGAGTATAGTGTTGGGGATCACAGAGAAAAGGAGCGAACAAACTCTGATAAGAAAGGAAAACCTCTGGAGAAGACCACGGATCATAGTAAATCTGATCGCTCAAAAGAAAAGGACTGCGACAGGAAAAAGAGAGATAAAATAAAAGATGGGACTTCCTCGAGCTCCAATCTGAAGCTACTGTTAGAAGAGAAGAAGAGCTATCTGTCAGAGAGTGGCAAGTCTTTATCGGCAAAATCAAAGGAGGAAGTTGTGAGGACACCAGAGAAGGATCGGGACCGGAGAGACCGGGACAGAGACTCAGATAAACACAAGGACAAAGATAAAGACCGGCACAAAGACCGCTCCCAGCAGGCCAAAATCAGCAAGGCCAAACCCAACGAGGCAGACGCTGACAAGGCCAAATCTAAAGCCTCGCCGGCGACACGAGACGCCAAGCCCAAAGAGAAGAGGCTTGTGAACGACGACTTGATGCAGACGAGCTTTGAGCGCATGCTCAGCCTGAAGGACCAGGAGATCGAGCAGTGGCATCGCAAACACTTGGAGAAAATCAAACAAAAAGAGCGAGAGAGGCTTAAACAGCGGCCTTTGGCAGATCCGGGGAAGTCCAAACCTAAAGACCGAACAAAGACAGAACCGTGCTTAAGCAAAGAGCTCATGCGCTCCAAAAGCTCTGAAGCGTCTGATGCCCACAGCCGAGATAAACCCCTGAAGGACGGCACCAGCTCCAGGACAATGTCTCTAGATGGAAAGAGTCTGCCCATCAGCGCAAAGGTCATGTCGGCGGTGGAAAACTGCCTAACCAGATCACCCAGACCTGAGAGCGAGCGCTGTGGCCTCATGTCCAGGTCCGTGTCCTTGGTTTCTGTCGCTAGCTCGGAGGATTCGTGTCAGGCGACGACGTTAACGCCGAGACATGTCGAGTACGACTCTGACATGAACCTGGAAACCTCCGACTCTCAGCCTGCATTCCTCCAGTCTTCCCTCGTCATTCAAGCCACCAGATCGCCGTCTGTTCACGATAAAGATTGCAACAGTCTTCCAGATGTGCCGCAGAGTAATCGGACGCTGCTGTCCGGCAGGCATGAATCGCCGTACCTCAGGGCTATTCTGGACGAGGACGCCAACTCATTGACTCACGACGGTAAAGCTGTTGAAAGTCTGCCAAAGTCCAGCCAGCCTACTGAGGAGCAGAGAACAAGAGAGACCTCGACAGACGTTGAGGAGAGTCAGCAATGTACGAACTCACTCGCCGATTCAGTCGCAGAAAGAGAAGGCAGCGGTCCTGGTGTTTCAACACCACAAATGTCAAACAAAGACCCAGAGAGTAAAAACATGACACTTACAGAGTGTACTAACTCTCAACAAGTGTCCACAGAGCAGAAAACTCTGTCCTCCTCCGATCCTCCTGTTGTGACGGACGTCCAAAGTCTGACAGACAATTCACAGGACGAATGTACCAACAAGGATCCCGATCAGCCGTCGATACCGACAGCGTGTCCATCTGCAGAGACGTCGGTGCTCTCAAACACAAAATCCTTCCAGCAAAGAGACCCAGTCGCTGTTCCTGGGATGGAGAGCGTGCAACAGACAGAGTCGAATACCGCAGACCATAAAGACAAACCTCTGGAGAGCGCTGACAGAGCGGAACAAGAGAATATGGAAACAGTTTCGGAAAGCTTGAGAGCCGAGGGCGTAGGAAGTCCTGTACCGTCCACCAGTTCGCACATTCCCAGCTCCACCACAGCGGAGTCCTGTCCAGGTTTTAGCAAAACGAGCCCGGAGTCTGAGTGTTCTCAAGAGACCGTTGATGTAAATAACCAAGACTGTAAGAAATCAAGACCTTCCG
Organism: Miichthys miiuy; assembly: GCA_036365135.1. NCBI lineage: Eukaryota > Metazoa > Chordata > Actinopteri > Sciaenidae > Miichthys > Miichthys miiuy. Next base: position 6,566,504 of record CM071617.1, on the reverse strand, counting down.
GTGACACTACAGGTTCAAGTCTCGATGCTCAAGTGGAGAAAAAGGAAGGTGTGTCCTCGGCGTCGTCCTGTAGTGCGAGCCCTGAACACAAGGCTGAAGAGATGACCGACGTCCAGCAGAGCTCAGAGAACAACGGTGGTGTTGCTCCAACAGAGAGTTCATCAGTCGAGGGCAGTCTACCTACAGAGAGCTTGTCTGAGTCTAAAGCCGAGGCCAGCTCAGAGCCGATGGAGGTGACGCCCGCCGATGAGAAACCAGAGTCCTCTTCATCTGGAGAAGAACAGAGTCAAAGCACCATCCAGTCGGCGGCTCAGACGGACTCCTACAGCAGCAGCAGCAGCAGCAGCTACACCACGTCGGGGAGCTCCTCTCCGCAATCTGGAGACCGCGATTCAGATTCATCTGGGGCTAAAGTCAAAGTCCGCTCTACGGACGAGGACATGGACATCCACGTGCCGCATCCACGCAAGAGAAAGATGCCCAAAGTGTCTACCTCCCAGTCATGCTCCGCGACTCAGCAGGAGAAGGAGCGAGGCCAGCAGTCTCTGGCTGCCATTGTGGACTCTGTGAAACTGGAGGAGATCCAGCCCTACCAGACGGAGAGGGCCAACCCTTACTACGAGTTCCTGCACATCCGGAAGAAGATCGAGGAGAAGCGCAAAGTGTTGTGCAGTGTCACCCCTCAGCCACCGCAGTATTATGACGAATATGTGACCTTCAACGGATCCTACCTCTTAGATGGGAACCCGCTCAGCAAGCTTTGTATACCAACGGTGAGTTCATTTAAAGCTCGGTCAGATTCTTATTTGTACCGTATACCGACTTAAACTGGCCGATGATAAGAAACGACACTTTTACCTAAATTTGCACACATTTCTAATGATATTTCCCCTGGACTCCATCATGTTAGATTCAAAACAATAATTCTTATTTTAAACTTTAATTTGACATGTTTAGGGATACATTTTCATGAACCTGTACAGCTCAATCCCAAGGCTAAAGCTTCTTATTATTCTATTATTTGTTCATTACTGTTGTTGAATCCTGAACAGAACCGGTTCAAGAACCAGAGCTAATTTGGTGGAAAACGGTTTGTAGAAGCAGACAGCAGACTGCAATGTGTCCTTACTCGTGGTAGAACCACATAAAACAAGTAAAAATGACCAAATCTGAGCTAATTTAAAGTCTGAAACAGGCCTGAGACGCTCCTGGTGAGGTATGAAGCCGCATGGTTAACGGACATAAACGCCATTGCAGCTGCGACATCACAGAGCTGTGCCTGGTGGGATCTGGGCCTGTGGTTATTGTGGCGTTAATTTGAAAATCATATTGTCCAGCATCTTTCTTTCATACCGCCCCTGTTCGGTGCAGTTCAGACAAACTCTGGTGTCTGTTTGGTTCAGTTTGAACGCTGTCAATCAAACTCTGGTCCTGACCGAACAATCGGACCAATATCCACCTTTTCATGTGATCTTATTTGGTTCGTTTGGACACAACAAACCTTGACTGACATGTTAGTTCAGCTTGAATTCAAAGATAAACTGTGATTACAACCGTCTGCTAGTTGTTAAACTGTCAGGAAAGCGATCTGCATTTTATATTTTGATGACGCAGGATGAACGTTACACTCCTCTTGGTTCGTTTGTAAAAACCTGTGAACACAAAGAACAAGAACAACTATGGACCAAATGAACTGAACCGAGTGTCAGTTTGTTCAGATATCGTCTACATTAGCAGTAAATCTACAACAAAACTGACGTAATAAATGTATTCTTCTGTACAGTGACTCGTCAGGCAGACTTGATGAAGTGTTTTGTCTCCCTCTCTCCACTGTTTGAACAGATAACTCCACCTCCATCGTTACCTGAGCAGCTGAAGGAGATGTTCAAACAACAAGAGGTCGTCCGTATGAAACTACGACTGCAGCACAGCATTGAAAGGGTACGTGGTTTGACTCCGGAGGTTTGTTGTTCTGGTCGGGTCGAGTGCTTCTGGACATTTTTAGTGCCACTTGTAGAAGCTGAAAATAGAACAAATCGTAAAAATGCCTTTTTTGGGAAACATTTTGAAGCTGTGTGTTTTTTAAACCTAAGACTTCAAGCAGAGCTCGAGATTCTTTCTACAGATGTTTTAATGCCACATATAAGATGAGAGTCACGGTACTTATTTTGTTTCTCCCTCCTCAGGAAAAGCTGATTGTCTCAAATGAGCAGGAAGTCTTACGAGTACATTACCGGGCAGCGAGAACGCTGGCCAATCAGACTCTGCCCTTCAGTGCCTGTACAGTTTTATTGGATGCTGAAGTGTATAACATGCCTCAAGACGTCCAGGTAAGCAGCACGAATCTGTTTACCTGTGAGCTTCTTTAGCAGCTCCATGTGTTTTCTTGTATGTTTGACGAGCTGTCGCGTGTTTTCACAGAACGATGACGGCAAAACGTCCGTAAGAGACCGATTTAACGCCCGGCAGTTCATGTCCTGGTTACAAGACGTCGATGACAAGTTTGATAAACTGAAGGTAAGATCGCCGCTTTCTTTTACATCGCTCTTTAAAACTCAGCGTAGAGCGAGGAATGATGTTTGATGTTTTCCTCTGAATACCAGAAATGTTTCTAAATTAAGCGTTGGTATTTCTGCCCACAGCGAAGATGTTTTTCTTTCTTTTTTTCCATGAAAGATTGCAAACTTCACGACTGGCAGAGCCGTGCAGCATTTTATTTTTGTTTTCCTGCCCTCAAAAGACCCTGATCATTTCTCCTGAGTGATGTTGAAGGTTCTCAGTCGTCCAGGTCGACTTTCTTTGGGGGGAGTTAAATCTAGGACTGATCCGCGAAGATGTTTCACCTCGTCAAAGAGATTTAGATCCGTCCACTTGTCACAGATTTAATTCTTCTCAAAGAAACTGTGATCTGTTTGCTGTATTTTAAATGTTCAGATGTTTTGCTGTGAGTCAATGAAGTTTTTATTCAAGTTGTTCACTTGAAGCTTCTTTTGATAATCTGGTCACAGTCTGACACTTGCCGCCTTTCTTTGTCTCACTTGAGTAAATATTTCCAGCTGTAATCAGCTTGGCGTTTCTGATTTTTACTCGGGATCGTAGATGGCAGGAATGCCACGCTTCGCTTCCCTCAGTAAATTAACTCTGCAGCGGGAAACACCCGACAATTATGGATAAAAAAGAAGTGGACAGTAAAAACCACAAGTGCGTGTCTGTGTACCGCAGCCACTCATTAAATAAAGAGGAGAGACGGACATCTTAACTGGGTCTGTCACTGTCGGAGTACGCTTTCAACTGGCTTCATCGTGACGACTGTATTAGCTGAGAACAAGACGAGCGCGGAGTGACAATGATCTGAACATTTAATCAGATTATTGGGTCGTTTAATTAAATTACATCATCGTTGTTACCTGACGTTTCAAGAGATTTTACAAAAAATACCCATAAATAGTGGCTCAACTGGTAGAGTGGATGAGCCACGACGGTTTCCAACTCCGGCCTGTGGTCAAACAGGGCAAATCACTGATCTCCATCCATTTTCTCACGCTTATCTGCTATCGGGTCGCGGTGGCAGCAGGTTTAGCACGACGCTCCGGACATTTACCAGTTCCTCCTGGGAGATTGGTGTTGAAAGAGTGGTGACTTTTAAAGCTTTATTAGAGAGAGACAGCTGAAGAGTGACGGTAAAGTGAAGAGAGAGAGAGACGGTAAAGGGCCGCAGGTTGGCTTCAAACCGCAGGACGCTGCGACCAAGACTGAGCCTTCGTACACGGGGTGCACACTCTCACCGGCACCCTGCGGGTTTTATGTTAATAAATGGGTCACCCGATGTATCATGAAGTGTAACAGGAAAATCACTGATCTTCATGGTTCATGTCCATGTTTGGACACAAAACAGAGACTGGTGTCAAAAAAACACATAAAAAGTACTAAAAACACAGAAATGTTCAGAGCTGAAGTCGACTCCTGATTTGTAACTATTTATATAAACTGTATATTATAAAACAGACATAAAGTTGGGCGCACGCGTCCCGGTCTTCTGTCTTTTATAGTCGTATTGTCCTTGGAGTTATTCAGATCCAGATGTGCTCGCAGTGACGGTGATCTGGGAAAGTTCTCCTCTTAACTCCTCAGTGAAAACCTCCTGTCACGTATCCCGTACTCTGTCCGTCCATTGTTTACGACTGGGAGGATCCCTTTTTTTTTTTTTTTATACGAGTCTTCAGTTATTGCTTCTTCGCATGCAAAAGATGGGTTCACGTTGTTCAGCAGCCAGAACTTTCTCTGGTTAGTTTTATGGTTTGCTTTTCTTGACGATGATCTAAATAAGAACATCTGGTTTGATAAAATAATAATTACGAGTCTGTTTTTTGTTTTTTTTTTCCCCGTAGACGTGTCTTCTGATGAGGCAGCAGCACGAGGCGGCGGCCCTGAACGCCGTGCAGCGTCTGGAGTGGCAGCTGAAGCTGCAGGAGCTTGACCCGGCCACCTACAAGTCCACCAGTATCTTCGAGATCCCCGAGTTCTACATCCCGCTCGTGGAGGTCAACGACGACTTCGACCTCACCCCGATATGAGCTGCGGGACAGACTCTGTGCTCTGCCACAGCAGGCGGCCGTATCGCGGACACGAGAAGAAACGAGCCCCCCCTCCCTTACCCCCGCGCATTCGAGGAGAAAGAAACGTGAAGCACTTAAGAATGTGGCGGCAACACGAAAAAAGAGCACTTCAAGAAAGAAAGAGACGATTTCACTCCTGAGCTCTTGCAGTCCAAACCGGCCGCGCCCACCACGAGGACGGGGGGAACCAGACCGAGCGGCCCAGGCCACAGACGAAGGCCCCCTCGGAGAGCAGAGACCAAGAGCCGGTGGTGGGTTGCGTGGACGACAAGCCACCACCGGCTTACTGCTCCTCACCAAGCAGGGTCACGCAACTGAAAGATTTCAATTGTTTTCACAAAGTTCGTGTTCATACATTGTGTACAGACTGTGCTCTTAATTTTTTAACTTATTTTATACATAAACAATTGTGCATTTGTAAATAGTCATGTAATTATTGTTTTAAACCTGTAAAAACAAAAAATAATAGATATTTTGATTGTAAACTTGTTCCGTCTCATGTTTTAATGGACCAAAGTTGGTTTTTATATCGAGTGTCCTCTTCGTCAACGTGATGTTCTTCTTCTTGTTGTTGTTGGCTTAAAATCTTTAAGCATGTGTTGGCTTTTTGTTTTTGTTTTTACTGTTTCTTCCTCCTCCACCACCTCCTCCTCCTCCCTCCTCATCTGGAGCTCCACGCCACAGCTGGTGTTTTTTGACTTTGGCAATTAAATGCTGTGCATGCGTTGCGTTGTTTGTACTTTTTTCCTAAAAAGCTGTACTGTGGACTTAAATTGTGAGGTTTACTGAAGTGTTCCACCTTTTTTCTTTTTCTTTCTTTCTTTCTTTTTGTTGTTTTCTTTCTTTGGCGCCGACGTGTTCTGTCCTTTCTCGCGGCCTCCACTCCTCGTGTGTTGTCCATTGTGTCTCGCGCACATTAAAGTCTGTTGTGGCTTCCAAGGAGAGAAAAAAAAGAAAAAAACAAAACGACAACTTACTTTTACAATTTCAATGTGAGATCACAGCAAAACCTATTTTTTCAACATAATGCCTTTTTGAACGATAGTTCTAAAAAAATGTCTATTTTAATATTTACTTGTTACATGACTTGTACATATTTGTAATATATAATTGAATAAATTTTATTTGTTGTGAAATTAAATTTGGTGTCGTTGGTCTGAACGCTGCACGAGACATCAAGAGTGTTTGTCAAACTTTTTTACACCACGTACAAAAAAGTACTGTCGTTATGACGGATGTTAAAATACAGAAGAACAGCAGGTTTATTCCTAATAAGATTATTTATCGTTGATTTACCAGCTCGACATTTTAGGGTAATTTATACAGAATAAAGTAGGATTTGATTTTTATACGTATTTTTAAGGAAATGTATACAGAAAGTAGTGTTTTATATTCAAGACTATTAAAATATGGATATGGAATAAAGCGGCAACCTTATTTTACCTCCACTTACAGTCTTGCCGTCACATTTTTGAAGTATAAAACCTTTTATATTTGTTGTTCTTTGTCTACACATCATAAAACCTTTAATTATATGACATCTTGGGGAAATTTATACAGGATAAAATAGTGTTTTATATCAGATACTGTTAATTGAGTATTTCATGGCGAAACATTTATTTTATACATTTTATTTACTCTAAATGCATTAAATATTATATATTTCTACAATATTTTGTAAATAGAGACCTCTAAATGTGACACTCTGGACTCATTTAAGGCTGCTTATAAAGGTATAAAACCTTTTATAATTGTTGTTCTTGGTCCACACAGTCATTAAACCTTTAATTATACAACATTTATACAGAATAAAGTAGCATTTTATATTAGAGACTGATATTTGTGCAGTAAAACTTGGCAAAACATTTATTTCATACGGTATTTTCATGTCAACTATACAGCAAAACAGTGTTTTAAAACATTATATATATATATATAGCTCGCCCTGTGTGCATGAACATGACTGCCAGGCATCATATTAAAGCAAATATTGATGTTATGTTTTTAATATAGCACATTTTACTTCAGTGGGAATTTCTTAAGATTTGTCACATTTAATCAAAAGTTTAATTGTTAATAAAAATCATAAATTTCATCTTCACAGTCATTCTCTTGTTGTATTATCTCCGGCCAGCAGATGCCGCTGTACGCAGCACTGCACAGTCATCTTGATGCGCACACAGCCGATGTAACTGTGACGATGAGATGGATGTAGGTTTCTTTAAATATTAAACATTACAAAGATTTAACTCAGTGACATGATGCAGATGACAGGAGACATTTTATATTTTTATAGTGCTAATAATATAAAATTAAAATCAGAATCTAAGCACACGAGGAGTTTGTGTTTGTGTTTTTGGTCCATAACACACATTAAGTAAATATTAAATATCTGTAAAATATGTTTTAAAATGAAAAGAAAAGAGAAAGAATATTCACCGGGTAATGTGCAAAAGTTCACAGTGAGGATATTCCACTCCAAAACATCATGGTTCTTATTTTCAGGTGATACAGTAATGAAAACACACCGATGCACATTATATTTGATTTCTGCCATATTCTCTAAATAGAAGCCTCTAAATGTGACACACTGGACCTTTAAGGCTGCTTTTAAAAGCATAAAACTTTTTATATTTGTTGTTCCTAGTCCACACAGTCATATTTAATGACAAAACCTTTATTTATACGACAATTTAGGGGAATTTATACAGAATAAAGTTGTATTTTATATTAGAGACTGTTAATTGTACAGTAAAATACTGTATATTCATGTAAATTATACGGCAGAACAGTTTCTTTTAATGGAAAACTTGTATTTATACAGTAAAATATGAATAAAGTGCCAACCTTAATCGAAAGTACTAATATCCTTTTACCGTAATACCAGAAAAAAGTTCAATTGCATTTTTTACACTACAATTCTGACAACACAGCTGACAGTTTTTACTGTAAAAACATTTTTTACAGCGTCCCACAAAGAGGTTCACTTATTAAACTACAAAAATCCTAAATAATAATATATAATAATAATAATTTACAACAAATATCGTTCATATGAAAAGACAGAGGGGACTTTAAACTATAAAAATACGGCTCACACTAATAAGATATATGATAAATATAATCATCTGGACGGTGCATCACTTTTACTTTTACCTTTCATACTTTAAGTACTCGTGTACTTTTACTCATAAAGTGATGTTTACAGTGCAGGACTTGAACTTGTGATGAAGTATTACTACTTTTACTCCAGTAAAACACCTTTAAACTTCTCCCACACGTTAAAACTGACACAGATTTCTCTGTACAAACACGTCCTGTGTGTGCTGAGTGCTGTCGATCATTCATGGAAGTCAAACAAGTTCAACTTTTGAAGTTTCAGATCTTTTGTTGTGTCGTTCTTTGTCCTCAACAAAATGGAGGGAGCGGCACCGTTTGTCACTCTCAGACAGTTTGTGCTCTTTAACATTATTTATTCAGTCTCATTTGCTCCAGAGACTAAATATGAGAAACAAAACCTCCAAAAATCAACACAAACTGAACTCATGAGAGTTTGATTTATCACTCTGCATGTGTAGCTACTTGTTTCGATGGCAGCTGAGTGTGTTTTAAGGATTCTGAGGATAATTATTAACATTTTAATGCTGTTTTTAATACCACATCAGCTTCGTCTCAGCTCTCAGCTCCCATCTGGAGCCATCATGTTGAACACTTCCTCTAAACTTCAGAATTAAACCTCCCTTTCTTGTGTTTAGCTTTAAATATTTTGGCATCTTTGAAATTTAAATGTCCCTGCCCTGATCTGATTGAAGGCGTGTCCTCTCCTTCCTCCCCTTCACAGGCTGGGAAGTGAGGCCTGTTGTTGGTGTGTTTTTTTTTTTTTTTTTGTGACAAACACACACACACACACACACCTGTGGAGTTTAAGTGGCCCATCAGAGTGTTTCTGCAGAGTGGTTACAAATGAGCGCAGGGACGCTTCTCAGCGGGGAGTCCTGTTGGACTTCACAGCTTCCGAATCGCCCTTTTCTCACCTAACGAGTGCACTCACAAGGCCGCTGATAAGACTGCAGACAAAAGGGGTTGTGTAATGGAGTTGAGAGGGGGTTGGTTTGGAGAGAGAAGATCTGCTTGAAAGAAGCTCACCTGGTAAAAAAACAAACAAACAAAAGTTTGAGATTTACGCACAACTTTTACGCGCACCGTTGCGCAGTAAATGTTGCCCCGTGATGTGGATGATTCACGTCCGTCTCCTTGTGGACACTCAGCCGGTGTGTGCGTGACCTGAGGCCCGGTGTTTGGCTCCACAGACGTTGGGGTAAGAAAATGGAGTGTGTGCCTTTAAGGCGCCCGACTGCCTGTCGCTTTTTGCTGCGGAGAGACTGACGCCCTCTGGACACAGTGGACACTTGGAGCGGCGGCAGAACACCAATCCTGGAGAAGTTCAAAGAGAGAGAAAACAGACACACTCCCTCCTTTGAAAAAAAGGACAAGTTGCGGATTTATTAACAGCGTTGTGGTGAGTTTAAAACTCCTTCTTGTGTTTGTTATGTCGCCGTTTGGTGCGCAATCTTCTCTCGAAGGGAAAACGGCACCAGTTTTTCTGTTTCTTTTTTCTTTCTTTTTTGTGTGCGTGTGTGTGTGTGTGCGGTGTTAGCGATGAGCATAAAAGAGGTGAAGAAACGCGTTCATGTGTGAGGGGAGCTAAAGTTCCTCACATGTTTGTCTCAAATGGAACAATGTGCAGCAAAAGTGGTGAAGTGTGAGACCAGCGGCGACGGGATTAGACGGTGTGTTAACGCGCTACACTTGAGGGGGAAAAAATTAGGTGAAGGAAGCTGATGTTGCCAGATGTGTGTGTCTCTCTCCCCGTGTGTGTGTGTGCGTGTGTGTGTTATTCCACAGTAACGTGGGTGCCTTTTGAATGAAAGAAATGTGATGCTTACATGTCAAAGTTTGTGCCACTTGTGCGTCATTTTCCATGAAGTTTTTTTTTAGCCCTTCTGTGTGAGTTTAAGCTCTAAAATGTAGATTTAATATCTCAAAGTTTGCCTTAAAATATCCTGACATGTCCGAGGTCTCTGTCTGGCTCAGTGTTTTACATATTCAAAGTCTTGAATCTTCTTTGTCCTGTTATCTGTTACCCACAAACTTCCTCTAGTGGAATGTCACTGATGAAGCTGTGTTTATTTGCCTTTGCCCCCCTGATCTCTGAGGATCTCCGAGGGTGTCTGAGGGTGTCTGTGTCTTGTGTTGATGTAGGTGTTTCCAGTGCCGTGCTGGTGAGCCATCAGGATGAGGCCTGGTCAGCTGATCCTCCTCCCCGCTGCCACCACCACCACAACCACCACCACCACTACCGCCGCCATCGCCGTCGCTCTCCTCTTCCTCTTATCAGGGCTGTCTCTGACCTCCGGATGCAACAAAGCCCTCTGCGCGAGCGACGTCAGCAAGTGTCTCATCCAGGTAACGAACACTGAGGTTTTCCACACGTCCTCTGCACTGATGTTTGAATAAATCAACCTAAAACCTCTCTAATCTCTGAGATTAACCTGCTTTACGAGCAGGTTTTCCTCTAAATTCAGAATATAATCTGTTGATTCGTGTGTGTTTGTGTCAAACGGCTGTTGGACGACACAAAAATGTGGTTTGCATCTGCAGAAAAAATGCACACAGGCTTGATTTTTATCCTCTGCGTCGCTGCTCGCAAACAAGCGCCCCCTTACTGAGTCGGCTGCAGACAGATAATCTAATCTCATGAGGGCTGAACTTAACTGAGCTTTGCTGTCGATTTTAAAGCGGCAGATCTCCTTTGTGAGCGAGGGCCAAGCTCAAGTCTTTCATCGTACAGTGTTACAGCTGTTTTGTGTAAACCACAGACTGTTGTTTCTCTTGACAAGAACGCAAATGTCGTCTGCAGCCGGAGTCGAGTTCGAGAAGCAGCAGCAGACAAAACTTAAGTTGTTTTTAATACTATTTGAATCAACATAAAACTGGCAGGACAAACTCTAAACTACGCAGTAGCATTCCTTTGACTGAAGGCTGAAGAAAATGTCTTTCAGCTGCTGGTGTTTTTTTTTTTTCCCCTTCGTGCAAACACTTTCACATCAAAACAAATAATATCCAGCAGAAAAGTCAAAATTCAAGCTGAAATCTGCCCCCTGTCCTGATGGAGATCTGGACGGGAGAACAAAGATGGAATCTGTTATGAAGAATGCAAATACATTCCTTCGATAATCCAAGAGTAGACTGGGAGGAAGGTTTTTCTTTTTTTTTTATCCAGGGCGAGCAGAGATGTGAATCGAACTGTCCGGCTTCGTGCTCACCTGTTCGGACTCGTGCAGGTCAGATTCAGGGCGAACTGTTTGAGAGACTGTTGGAGAAGTCTGGACCTCTTTTCCAACACGTAACAACAACAGCAACATAGTGAAGCTACTGAAGGTCCAAGTGGTCCAACATGACAGCCCGTAGCTACAGTGATGATGGAGAGTTACAGGTCCCAAAAAAGTTTTAAAGAGTCCATGAAAATCCTCCCAGCAGGAGCAGAAACCGAGTTTAGACGAAGCAAACTGAAGACGAAGCGGCTCAGCTCTACGCCGACTCCAAGAAATAATGCCGTCAACGCTTTTTTACTTCAGTTCCTCCATATTGGTTCATTCTGGCGCCATAAATTACGACCTCAGTCTCCACAAAGAGCTGTTTGAAACTCAAAATCTGTCGCCATCTTGGCTGTACTGTCTCTTCCGTATCCCCGCAATCTAAAAATCTGACCTGAGGTGGGCTAAATGACGCCTGGTTGCTCAAATAAGCCACCTGTAACAGCACCTACCTGTCAATCAAAGCGTCCACACTGTTAATTATGCATAACTTTAAGACTTAATATAATTTGAACAGGTGAGTCCTATAAAAATTCACCCTCAGTACAGTTGTCATGAACGGGTAAATTATCTATAGAGACCAAAACTGTTTTTTGTACCAGGCTGTAAATATGTTTATTTCTGCATTTTAACATGGAGACTTAAGGAGTCTGACTCGTTCTGTAGCCAGCCTCAAGTGGACGTTTGAGGAACTGCAGTTTTTGGCTTGGTCTTCACCCTTTTATCCCGTTATCAGCGTCATGGTGGACACTTCTTAGGCTCGAGTTCGACGCGTTGCCGCCATTTTGCCTCAGCTTGCTTTAGCGCACTGTATGGTTGTGTCAGCCGTGATGTCATTTGTGTGTTTCTGGGGTAGTTTGTTGACTTTCTGGTGTCCCTTCCTTCGTGTCACTGTTTCCACCCATCTGAAGTGGGTGATGGGTGAAGGTGGTACCCCGTCGTTAAATCACGTCCCGTCATACGTGTTTGTATGAAAAATCAAGAGACGTGTTAATAACTCTTTCCACCATCTGTCAGGTCAGATTTGAGCTGTCACGGGGTGTGTGTGTGTGTGTGTGTGTGTGTGTGTGTGTGTGTGTGTGTGTGTGTGTGTGTGTGTTTGACCTGCTGTGTGTTTAGTGGTCCGGCCTCTCCCATTAACTTCTTTTAAAGCACTGTATTTAACCTTGGCGGACATTTCACCTGTGTGACCTCAGTCACTGCTGTGAGAGCTGCAGGTAGTTTCCTGCAGGTGGTTCAGCTCAGCATGTAAATAAATATCTTTGTTTGACTAAAGCTGAAACAGAAAGTTGATTAATTGGTATTTACTGATAGAAGTGATTTATATGATGAACAATGAACATTAACTGGCTTCAAATTTAAGGATTTGATGGTTTTCCTCTGGATAAAACTTTGTAAACTAACGCTCTTTGAGGCATTTTTAAATGTAATTTAATATTTTAATTCCTGTCCATCGTTTGATTAACCTGTTTGCAGACTATTAATAATCCCCTTCTCAAGACGAGGCTACAAAATCAGCTCATAATGCAGGTCCAGCATCAGTTTCATGGTTCATGTTTCTTAGCTAACGGCATTAAATTACTTAAACCAGTCGGCACGCAGTGAATCTGGATCCTCGTGGATTTAGACCCCCTTTGGCAGTTTGTCTGGTCGGTAATCGAACCTGCTTCCTGTCTTTGTTTAGACAAACCTGACCTACGCTAACCTACTTCATGTTGCTTCAAGGGAAACTCACCTTGCAGCAGACAATCTAACAAAAGACACGCGGTACATAAAGTACTTAAAATATAGAAATTCAGTTAAACCACAGACCAAACGACATAAATTCACCGTGGAACGTCCTACCGGTTCCTATCAGATCAGGTGCGTCCCTCTCTACCTTCAAAAACCTCCTGAAGACCTCCAGCTCTTCTTCTCCAACACTACCAACAACTGGACATATTGATGCACTAACATGTCCTTGTTTCCCTTTTTGTAATTCACTTTGGGTAAAAGCTTCAGCCAAATGGCTAAATGTAAGACGACACGTGAAAGAGCAGAGCTGAAACTGTCTAATTATTGATTAGTTTATTAATTAACATAACGGCTAATAGATTTCCCAGAGCTTCAAATTGTGATTTATGTAACCAACTTTAAGCCTTAAAGGTCCAGTGTGTTGAATCTAGGGCCATCTAGTGGTGATGTTTCAGGTTGTAACCAACTGAAAACCCTTCGTCACCTTCTCAGTTCAAGCAAACTCATATGGAACTGGTGTTTATAGTTTGTCCCTTCTGGGCTGCCGTAGAAACAAAGTGGTTCAAAATGGTGGATGCCATGGAAGAGGACCCCCCCTCCCTCTGTAGCTAAAGGCTATTTTCAGGTGATCATACACTAATAAAAACATAGTTCCCCTTAAATGTTACACACTGGACCTTTTTAATATAATTTGAACAGGTAAGTTCTATAAAAATTCACCCTCGGTACAGTTGTCACGAACTGGGAAATTAGTTTATAGAGACCAAAACTGTTTTTTGTACCAGGCTGTAAACATGTTTATTTCTGCAGTGAAGTTGGACATTTTAACATGGGGACTTATGGAGACTGACTCATTTTTGGAGCCACCCTCGAGTGACGTTTGAGGAACTGCAGTTTTTGGCACTTCTGGCTAAAACCAGCAGATGTTTTATATTACTTCTTGATAAAGGACTTAAATTAATTATTTTAATTGTTTGTTTCAGGATTACAGCTGGTTGTTCGGCGGCTTCATCTGTTTCTTATTTGGTTTTTGAACCAAAATATTTGGTTATATTTTGTTCTCCACAGGAGATAAAGTCTCTATTCGTCCTTCATGCTGTGTTTTTCAGACAAACTTATTGTTTCCAAACTGTTCCTGGCTTTTGTTTGTGCAAAATTCAAACCTTGTGTGATCGACAGAGTGTTCGTGGCTTGGCTGCTTCTTCTTCTTTTACTTCCAGGTGGTTTATTTCACCTGATGATGATGATGATGAATCATTGCTCAAAGCTCCGTAGCTTCCGCGACCCCGCCGACACCAACTCGCTAGCTGTCAGAGGCGAGGGAGCGCTGGTGCGAGAAACTTTTTTTTTTTTTCCGCCTCTCTGAAGCTCCATGTTGCTGGTGATTAGTGGGATCCGCTGTCCGACGCTCACTTTTACGCTCTGCTGCCATCTCAAGTCATTTGTCTGAATTCCCAAAACCCTGAGGGTGGGAGAACATGAGAGGAAGGATAAGGTCAGGAGGAGGTGTGCATATCTGTGGGGGGAGGTTGGCTGGTTGGTTGGTTGGTTGAGGGGAAATCTACAGTTAGATTCACGAGCCACAACTTTGTCCAGCCGCCCGGGTTGTTCAGCAGGGTGGGGCAGCAGATTTCAAAGCGAACACAGCAGCGGTCGCTCGGCAGGACGAGGCAGCACATGTTCACTTTCTCTCTCTGCAGAGTCTTTTTGTCTCGCAGCAGCTGAGTTTTTGACCGAGTACAACAGTTCACGCCTGAGAGGGCGAGGAAAGCCTAATGAGAGCTCTCGTAGACGTCGAGATAACCTCGTAATTTTTCAGTGTTTGAAGGGTACAACTACTGATTGTTATGATTAATCGCATCAGTTTACAGGAAGGTGATGTCGTCTTATTGCTGTTTTAGTCAAAACACCCAAAGAAACTTAATTCACTATCATATAAGACAAATCAATGCAAATTATTACAGTTGCACTGACAGTATAAAGATTGGACCGTGTATCCGTTACACGGAAGCAAGCAACAAAAGGCTAAACACCTCCTAGCTGTCAAGCTTCATGCTGATACTAAGCATTGAGCTAACGGATGTCTCTATCTAGAGGTTAATCTAGGCAAGAGCGTAAATGCGTATGCTTCCCAAAATGTTTAACTGACACATGACTGACTAAAGTAATCATAGATAAATCTATCTAGTATATTACACAAAATGTTGTACTGTTTATTTAAGGAGATAGATGCTTGGTATGTAGATGTTTGAAATTAGGAGAGAGCCAAGCTAGCTGCTTCTCCTTGCTTCGAGCCGTTATGCTAAGCTAACCACCTTTTAGCTCCTAGCTTCACACTGAAAGCACAGACATGAGTGACCAAAATCACCTTGGGAAAAATAGATAAATCGTGATAAATATGTGAATGAATATGTTACACAAATGTTTAACTATTTATTTAGAGGGATAGAGTTGCTATTTTTTTTCTCTTTGAAGAGAGCTATGCTAGCTGTTTGCCCCTTGTTTTAAGCTATTATGCTACTGCAATTTACCTTCTAAGGACTAAGGCTATCATCTTCTAGCTTAATACTGATGCACAGACATGAATAACCAAAAAAACCTTAGACAAATTGATAAATATATAGTATATTAAACAAAAGTACCACAAACTATTTATTTAAAGAGATAGCTTTATATGTTTGTCCCTGTTTTGGGCTATTATGCTAACGCAATATTATGCTAATGAAATCTAACTTCTAAGGGCTAAGGCTATCATCTTCTAGCTTAAATGACCAAATAATCTCAGACAAATTGATAAATATATAGTATATTACACAAAATGTTGAACTATTTATTTAAAGAGATATTGGAGAGAGCCAAGTTTGCTGCTTCTCCCTGCATCTAGTTGTAAAATAAGCTAATTTGGCTCCAAGTAAGTTAAAGCCTCTTCTATTTTCTTAGTAGTAGGTCAAACTAGTAGTAGTTTTATTTCTTTATTCGTGACATGTTTTTCCCCCTCGGGCAGCTATTTAGTTTTTATAATTCCACCTTGGAGAGTCATAATTACTCATGGGATCAGATCCTGATCAGAGGTTTGGGGACTGAGAGGCTGGTGATTAAGTGAACTGTGTGTGGTTTAGCAATCCCTCAACTGGTGAGTCACCGGAGAGTCTTTTATCACTGTCGAGACTGTTTACGTGTACGCAATGGCCTCTGCGAAGATATAAAGGGGGAGTAGGACAAAAAAAAAAAGAGGGAGGAGAGGCTGAACGAGAGAGAGGGGAGAAAGGGAGGGACGGAGGGGGAAAGTGTGTTGTTGGTGGGGGAGCAGCAGCAGGAGCAGCAGCCATGTTCTGTTCTCCAGGTGTTTTCTTCTCCCTCCCTCTGTTTGCTCCCCCGCCTCCCTCATCGCGGTGACCTTGACTGGGAGGAATGTGCTCCCTGTTCAGTGTTGAGGAGGAGAAGGGGGGAGAAAAGAGGAACTCCTCTGGCAGTCTCACCCACTTTTCAATCCCCACCTACACGTTTTAGTTTCCTTCAATGTCTCCACACCCCCGGAGACGAACTGAGGCTGAGAAAAGGAGCTCAGCAGAGGTTTCGTGTTTTTGGATGTTTGTTATGATAATATTATCTCCGTCTATAAAAAGAAATCTGCAAGGCCAGTTTTTTTTCTGTGTTGACAGACCTGTGTGTGAAGTGTATTACAAAAACGAACCCAATGAACCAGACCTGGATTTAAAAACTTAAACTAGCTCTATACATCAACTTCAAATGGCAACTTTTTGTTCGTTTTTGTTGCACTGTTGCCTTGTTTGTACTGCTAACTTTTTTGTCTATGTTGAAAAGACATTGCTGGGGGACCTGTCAAAGCAACATAGTTACATCTTACGTTAGCCGATCTTAGCAAAATGCTAACATAGTAACATCTTACGTTAGCTGATGTTAGCAAAATGCTAAGATAGTTACATCTTACGTTAGCTGATGTTAGCAAAATGCTAGGTAACTAGATAGCTTCCGATTAGAGAGAGTAGATTAACATAACACTAGCTAATTATTGATATTGATTACCTAGTTTGTTAACTAGAGTTTTGCTAATATTAGTAAGCTAGTTAACATTATTAATCACCAAAGAAGGATGTAGAGCAAAATGCTACCTAACTAGCTAGCTACCAATAAGAGAGAGTAGATTAGCACAATTGATGATTTATGTAGATTACCTAGTTTGTTAGCTAGAGCATTTTGCTAACTTTAGATAACAGGTGTAACTAACTAGCTACAATTGAACTTGGAATGACTACGTTAACTTTAAGTTCTCCCCTTTCGCTCTGTGCTCCAATAAGAGTTGAGCAACCTGTCAACTTTCCTGTACGTATAAGTTCCTATATGCTAGGCTTGTCTATGTTGAAAATAAAATAACAATCACACATCTTAAGTTAGCTAATGTTAGCAAACCCTAACCCTAAACCAATGTAATATCTCGAGTGGCCACTTGAGGCTGGCTACAGAACGAGTCAGTCTCCATAAGTCCCCATGTTAAAATGTCCAACTTCACAGCAGAAATAAACATGTTTGCAGCCTGGTACAAAAAAACATTTTGGGCTCTATAGCTAATTTCCCCGTTCATGACAACTGTACTGAGGGAGAATTTATATAGAACTCATCTGTTCAAATTATATTAAGGCTTAAAGTTACGTATAATTAATCTGTACAGTATTTAGCTCCCACCTCTGTTTGTCAGTACTGTCTGCTGAACCATTCATGAAAATGATTTGAATGCTGTGACCTTTGACGTGTCCGGACCTGCTCAGTTCATGAATAGAAATACAGCAGAGGTTTATTATTCATCACATCGCTCTGTAGGCGGGCGAACATACTTCGATAGATACCACGCATGCCACATGCAGCAGCTTTACAGTTGCTGTCTTGGAATGGCCCGTGTCCGTTAATAGTCAGTCTACATGAAGCAAACCTGCTGTTTCTCTTTCTGTTGATGTTTTAATGATACGTCTCCTGTTTGCACAGCACGTCTACATGTTGTGCTCTGTCTGCGCTGTGTGATCTTTAGCTGGGGATGATGCTGCTGCTGCTGCTATCAGACCTGCAGCTTTTATAGTGAAATGTATGACGGATAGCTGCATTTTAAACTTAAATTAGTTCTGTACATCTAAACAACAACAACAAACTGTGATGAAGTGAAACAAAATGTCTAGCGCACAGTATTATCCACTATTTTTTGGTAACAGTAGCGTTGAGGATCAGTGATGAAGATGTTTGTTTCGTACTTTAATGTTGTGCTGATGCGTGTTTTCTGCAGGAGCTGTGCCAGTGTCGTCCGTCTGACGGGAACTGTTCGTGCTGTAAAGAGTGCATGCTGTGTCTGGGAAACCTTTGGGAAGAGTGCTGCGACTGCGTGGGTGAGTGTAACGTCTCATTTATATTAGCAACATATTTTAAAAACCCAACCACAGGTTAGTCAGCGTTATTATTTTAGGCTGTCGGAAACTTCATGGTTCAGCCCACGCTCCGATTTTAAATGGACTGACAGTGACTGAGCAGCTTGAAACAGAACACATGGCTCATGATGACCGCTGAGCTGAACATCTGTAAGAGACATCAGTGCCAGCTGAGGCTGTATTTAACATTATAAACTGTTAAACATTTAAAGTTAAACCACAGTGACATTGATCTAATTTAATTCTGACTTCAGATTTAATTTCCTCAGTTCTGGTGTTACTTTCATTGACTCATAATGTTGTCATAGTTTTAACAAAAACTTTATGATGATCAAACTGTTCCGCCCCCTTTTTTTTCTGTGCTTCAATAACTAAATAAAGTAAATAACGTTGAGCAACCTGTCAACCGGTCAACTTTCCTGTTTTCTGTACATATATGTCCTATATGCTAGGCTCATCTATGTTGAAAAGAAAATCAAATCTGTTTAAAAGATGTTGCTGGAGGACCTGTAAAAAAAAAAAACTGACACAACTGAAGTTAGCTAATGTTAGCAAAATGCTAGCTAACTAGCTTGCTGCAAATTGATATGATTAACATAATGCTAGCTAACTAGCTTGCTACAAATTGATATGATTAACATAATGCTAGCTAACTGACTTGAT
The DNA here is from genome assembly GCA_036365135.1 of Miichthys miiuy. Classification (NCBI taxonomy): domain Eukaryota; kingdom Metazoa; phylum Chordata; class Actinopteri; family Sciaenidae; genus Miichthys; species Miichthys miiuy. The sequence continues at coordinate 6,547,682 of CM071617.1, read as the reverse complement.
ACAAATTGATATAGATTAACATAATGCTAGCTAATGATTGATGTAGACTACCTAGCTTGTTAGCTAGCTTTTTATAACATTAGTTATCAGGTGTAACTAGTTAGCTAATGATTGATACCGATTTGTTAGATACCATTTTAGTAACATTAGCTATCATTTGTCACTAGCTAACAACTAGCCAGCTAACTGGCAAAATAGCAAAATGCTAGCTAGTTAGTGAGCATTTTGCTAACTTTAGCTATCAGGTGTTACTAGCTAGCTAATGATTGGTGTAGTGCAAAATGCTCGCTAACATGCTAAATAATTTGCTAGCCTTAGTGACTGTCACTTTTACAGGTCTAAATTTAGCTTTTTCTGGCACATAATATGCTAGCTTGTAAGATAGCATATTGTACTGATAACATTAGTTATTAGGTCTAACTAGTTAGCTAATGATTGAGGTAGATCAAAATGCTAACTAACTAGCTAGGTAATTAGACAAGCGTAATGATAATGAATTATGCAGATTTGCTAACATATGAATAATGAACATTAAAGTGTACAACACGTGTATGGTGTGAGTTAATGCAGCAGTAATATATCAGGAATGTAACTGATATTCACAGTCAGGACAGAAGCTGTGTGTACAGTAGAGTCTGGTTAAACAGGTATGTAATATGAACAGTGTAACGAGTTCATTATGTACAGTTGAATAAAGTTAAATACAGCAGACAGTCAGCCCTAAGATGAATCATACTGTGAATATAACGTCTTTAAAGTTACTCTGGCACTCCTGAGTTACGTCTCGGTCACGTTAATCTCTCCTGTCGCTCTTAAAAAGCCTGTGAAGAATGAGACTGTGTCCATAACGCACTCGACAGTCAAGAAACACGGCGGTTTAAAAAGGAACCAGTTTGTTCAGAGTGTTGCTGCTCTGATACGAGATGAGTGTGAGCTGAGTGAAGCCAGAATTCCAGGGTGCCTTTTGAAAAGTGACATTGTAGGGGGGTTAATGCAGAACAGAGCCCAGAAGAGGAGCGCTGTTTACGAGAGTGGAGGAAATTAAAAGGAATATCGCCACGACTAAGAAGCACCTTCACATGTGGACAAGAAGTCTGGAAGAAGATCAAAGGACGAAGAGGCCGGAAGTGAGAGGGGATGAGGAGGTCAACCTGCTCGAATGAACCTTGACTTTAAGCCTCCTGCTGATCTGTGGTGGGGGTGAAACTTTACAGCGAGATCCAAAACAACCGGATCTATGAAACAGGAAAACATTTGGCTGGTTAAGGCCTCTAACCTGCATCAAACCAGCAGGGCTGGTTATCACACAGAGTGGGGGCATGCCGGGGCACAGATACAAAAAATCAGAGCACATTATATAAAATGAGACTCAAATTTAAAGGCATGATTCTCAGATTATGAGACAGTCGCCCGCTGGACACAGTCATGTAGACATCCTGCTACAAACTCTGTTGTTTGGCGTCTCTTTGTGGTCATCTGCCATCTCTCTTTGTGGTTGTTTCGCTCTTAGTGGTTGTTCAGCGACTCCTTGCGGTTGTTCGGTGTCCCTCTTTGTGGTTGCTCAGAGTCTCTTTGTGGTTGTTCGGAATCTCTTTGTGGTTGTTCGTTGTCTCTTTGTGGTTGTTCGGAGTCTTTTTGGTTGTTTGTCTCTTTGTGGTCTGCCATCTCTTTGGGGTCATCCCGCATCTATCTTTGTGGTTGTTCAGCGACTCCTTGCGGTTGTTCGGTGTCTTTCTTTGTGGTTGTTCGTTGTCTCTTCGTGGTCATCCACCATCTCTTTTGGGTTGTCCGGCATCTCTCTTCATAGTTGTTTGGCTTCTCTTCATGGTTGTTCAGCGACTTTTTGTGATTGTTCGGAGTCTCTTTGTGTTCGTCCACCATCTCTCTTTGGGGTTTTTATACGTCTCATTTCACGTACCGATTTGTGGGTAATTAAGTGGTTATGTTGCTTGTTTGAGAAACCTGGCATCATTCAGCCCACCTCAGGTCTCCCAATGATCCATGATGGTCTTTGCTGATTTTTAGATTAACCAGGGGGCGGAAGAGGTCGAACTACCAACATGACGGCGGCCAGAGCGACAGATTTGGAGCTTCAAAAAGCCACTTCAGGAACTTACAATACGCCGTCCATTCTTTGTACTGTCAGTGTTTTGTACAACGAATGGAGCCATTTATTACAATTATATACATTTGTTGTAGACAGCGTTTCCACTATTAACATTTCCTCTGAACTCACAAAACTTCTCTGACTTGGTTTCTCTTCATAGTTGCAGAGGTTCTGGTTTACGGGACCTTTAGTCTTTTATCTGACTCTGTCAGGGGGAGGGTTGGGGCCTGTGCCACCCTTGTCCACCTCTCTGGTTCAGCCCCTGCAAACCAGAAGGCTCTCAGATCAGCTCTGACGGACAGATATTGCTGCACGTGCTGACAAGGAGGCTTTATTAAAGCTCTTTCATGTGGAACACAAAACAAGTATATGACACAGAGTGCTGAACTCGCTGCTGCTGTGCAGATGTTGTGGTGGTGGTGGTGGTGGAGGTCTTTTTTTTTTTTTTTACAACACACAGAGGAAGATAACCTGTAACATTTAGCAAGCATATTTCTAATTTATCTGTTTTTTTCTCGCAGCGCTCGCCTTATGAGCACTTTAAGTAAGTTTCCACTCTAAACATGTTATCTGTGCCAAACGTTGGCTACTTTGAAGTGAGTATCTGCGAGTGGTTATAGGAGCCCAGTGAAGGAGCGGTAAGGAGAGAACAGTTTGTATTTTAGAGGAAGGGAGGAGGAGGACCCATGTGTACGCTTTATCTAAAACAGCTGCTCTGGCTCAGCTTTTAGCATTTGGTTTGTAATCCAATTCCTCTGTCAAACTCCGTTCCCCATTAAATGATTTACCCATTAGCCGTAATTCACTTTGACTCATTTAAAGGTTTAGGAAGATCATATCAGAGGATGTGGAGACTTTGTCAAGTGATTGCTACTGTATTTGGAAATTAAATGAAGTGTTAAAAGGACCTTAATTGAGACGAGATACTCTTGACAGGCGTGTGGTTTCTTACAGAACTTCCCCCCCGTGAGTTGAAATCATGTGTGAAACCATTCAAACGTTAAACGACGTCTATTTTTAGTGAAAGTACGATAAACTCCCCCTCGTGCCGATGTGCTGAGGAGGTCAGTTCAGCCAGATTACAGAAGAAAAACAAACGTCCACACGTGCAGACAGTTTTGGTTTTATTCACCTGAACACAGAGGTCAGGTCCTCGCTAATATATATATGTGAATTAGATAAGATGAGCTGTTAATTATACATAACTTTTAAGCTTTAATATAATTTGGACAGGTGAGTTCTATAACAATTCACCCTCAGTTGTCATGAATGGGGAAAATTAGCTATAGAGACCAAAACTGTTTTTTGTACCAGGCTGTAAACGTTTATTTCTGCTGTGAAGTTGGACATTTTAACATGGGGACTTATGGAGACTGACTCGTTCTGGAGCCAGCCTCCAGTGGACGTTTGAGGAACTGCAGTTTTTGGCACTTCTGTTTATATAATCTTTGTTTCGTGTGCACCATAAAGAAACTAAATAATAAAATTAAATTAATTATTACTCATGAGAAATTTAAGTCATGCTGGTGTTAATATTAAGATATTTTTAAGAGTTTGGTTGGTGTTAAAAACGTCATATGTGGTCGTGATTTTGGGGGGAAATTTGACCTCAATCCAGGGAACGTAAATGGAATTTAGTTTATACTGAAAATTACTTTTAAATAGTTAAATTTTATTGAACTGAATATTAATTAGAGTGTCTTCTGCCAAAGTACACTGGGTTTTTATAAGCTATATATTATAGGCAGACTATTTCTTTAGTAGAAAGAAAAACTGTTGACAGTGAGGCCTAAATTATCCAGAGTAATGGGGAGGATATCTCTGGAGCACCACAAACTATAATCCTTCACGTCCATTGTATTTTGGTTGGCAGCAGAAAAGAAGAGATGAATACTGTATCCAAAACGTGAAAAGAAAGATGATGATATTTTTTTGTGATCTGACCCTTTAACGTCTTTATCGATCTGTCTATGTCAGGGATGTGTAACCCGAAGAACTACAGCGACTCTCCAGCCACGTCGAAGAGCACCGTGGAGGAGCTGCACCGTCCGATCCCCTCGCTGTTCCGCGCCCTCACGGAAGGCGACGCCCCGATCAACATGATGGTGGTGTCCTTCCCCGTCGCCGAGGAGCTCTCCCACCACGAGAACCTGGTGTCCTTCCTGGAGTCGCTCGACAACCAGCACCAGAACGTCTCGGTGCCTGGCAACAGCATCCACGCCAGCTACGACACTCAAGGTAATACCCAAATCCAAATTAATTAAAAGATTCAGTTTTTCAGTGCAAAAGAAGAATTTACTTGCTGTACTTAGAATAAAATATAGTACTTGTACATAAGTATTTTAATTTTATGGTACTATTTTTCTATATTTCTGTATAATTAATTATGTTAATCATGTATAATTAACAGTGTGGCCACATTGATTGACAGGTGAGTGCCATTACAGATTGCTTGTTTGAGCACCAGGAGTCATTTGGTCCACGTCTTTGCCGATTTTTAGACAAGCCGGAACAACGTGTGACGTGGTTGACGTCACGCATACGCCGTCCGTTCTTTATACTGTCAGTCGTCCATGTTAAACAAAAAACAGCCCAAACTCTTGATGGTTCCTGAGAAAATAGAGCCAAGTTCTGAAAGAACCTTTTAAGAATTAAAAAAAATCTGTTTATCATTTAAGTCTCGAGAAGAAAAGGTCAAATTAAACTAGTTCCAGCTTCTCAAAGGTCAAAACTTTCTGCTTTCCTACTGGTTTTATATCATTCTAAATTAAATATCTTTGAGTTTTAGACTCTGTTAAGATTAAAAAAACAGCGTCCAACATAAATTGTTGCAGCCGCAGTTTTTTCTGACCTGAATAAAGAAAGCGTGGTTTGACGTTTGATCGTGTGCCTCAGAGATCTTAAGCTTGTGCCCCATCCACATCACTAATAAAGTTACACGAGGGGGGAAAAAAACATGCTTCGCTCGCATGCTTTTGTTATTACATAGTTTTTCAGTCCTGTCAGGTCCAGTCACATTTTTCATTTACATCCATGCACACTCAATAAGACTAATGGTAATAAAATCAGGCCCAACCCAAGAGCTGAAACATAGTACAAAGTCTTGAACCAAGACCAGTTCGGGTTGGGTCAGGTTCTCATTGTTCGAAATGCCAAAGGAGCTCTCTCGTTTGGGGAATTGAAACTGGGTTGAAAGTGTTGTTCCGCTGCCATTTATTTACTTTCATTTGCGGCTGTCTAACTCTGAGCCAAGCGCTATTTGCCATAAAGGCACTCGCTCACGATCGGAGCGTTCCCGCAGAGCCGAGCAGTTAACTCATTAAGCTCACCGAAACATATGGTCACACTTAGCTGCGGCAAATTAATTTCAACCCCCGTTAGTAAAAAGTAGGACGGTCGAGGGTTAACGGCTTTAAAATGGCGCTTTGTTTTTATAAACCACGTTTACTGGATGTGTGACTAACGCCACTTTTTCCTTTTTTATTTCAGAAAACATGTGCACGGTGGTCTACTTTGATGACTGCGTGTCCATCCGGCAGTGTAAACAATACTGTGAGTCAATGGGAGGATCCAAGTATCGCTGGTTTCACAACGCCTGCTGCCAGTGCATCGGACCTGAGTGCGTGGACTACGGCAGCAAAGCCGTGAAGTGCATGAACTGTCTCTTCTGAAGTGTGGGCACACGTTGGTATCAAATGTCTGGTTTCATACCAGTGGACTGAGGGCAGAGGAAACTATGACTGTTATGTGTTAGCATTCCTCAGTTACCTTGTAAAATACCCCCTTACACCGCTCCTCCTACCCCTGCAAATTGTTTTTATTCTGCTGTTATGTTTCACTGTATATTTTTAGATATGTTTTCAATAGTGTTTTTTTTACTAGAGGTGTATATGAATAATGTATTTTTACAATTATGGTCTGCTAAATTCCAGTCTTGTGCCAAATAAAGAAAAGTTTGGTGACATGGACTGTTTTTGTGTCGCATAAAGGTGTCATAGCATGAGTGGAATAGTAAATGTTTGCCTGTCTCCTGCTCTAATCTTAGCCCAGTGTTGCCCCAGTCAGGAAACGCATCATTTCCTGATGGGGGAAACAAAGTTGTTATTATACCATTCTGGTCCACAGGTGTTCCAGTGCTCGCTGACCGTGGAGGGGGGGGGGGACGTTTACCGATGCCAATCTCTCACCGCCGCCACCGCCGCCGCACACAAATGCTCTTTGTCATGCCAGTGCGTTTTCCAAAAAGGCAGCAGGATGCCCTATCGCTGATTCTGTTCCCAATTGGCATGCAACAGCGATTAGTTTGCACAGACTAATGTACCAGACGCACAATGAGACCTTGTTTGTCTTTCTTTTTCTTTTTCCCTTTTTTTTTTTATAATATTGAATCATGACCTCGTTTTCGGCCGGGTGTGCAGCTGTGTGGTTTGGAGCACACGGTGCCAACAAAAGATCAGAGGACTAATGTGTTTCATATGTCAGGATGACCACCACCACCAGTCCTTCATCTGAGTGGTGCAAACCACTAGTGATGTGTCGGTATGAACGAGCCGGTTCAAAGAGCCGGCTCTTTTAAGTGGACGATGGGAGCTGGCACGTGAGCCGTTGAGTGATTAGTAGAAAAAGAAGCAGCAATTTGAATGCAGAATTTTGCAAAGCCAAGCTGTCGTATTGAGCAGGGTCCACAAACAACCTTCACGGGCACATGAAAACTGTGCCAATTGTCAATACAGTCCTTTTTTTTTAAATTTCTATGCTTTTTATAGTTTTTATAGGTGTTTCTATCTGATTTGTGTAGCAGAGTGGTTCTACAAGCATGTTAGTGCATTCATTGGGCAGTTTCAGAGAGTTACAACGGTCTGTAAACGCAATGAAAACAATTGGCTACAGCAATTTATTGATATTAGAAAATCTAATTTTTTACTTTTGAATACATGAGTACAAAGGTATTGAATATATACATGATATATGTGTACACATACACGAAGAGCCGTTTGGGAGTCGAAAGAGTCGGCTCTTCTTGGTGAGCTGAGTCAAATGATCCGACTCCTAAAAGAACCGAACTTCCCATCGCTACAAACCACAGCGTTTGGGGAAAGTACACAAGCAAGTGGTTTCACTGAATTTAGGTTGTATTTGCTATTCAGAACACAGTTTATATAACGGCAGACTTGATGATACCACAGCGTAAACATACTTCATTATTTCCAGATCATTCTCAGCCTTAAAAAAATCTACACAGACTATACATTTGCGGTGAAATCACCAAGCAATTAAAAACTTTCGCTTTTTGAACTACATTCCCCATGATACACTCGGGCTAGCGCGCAAGCGCAGATGTGTTTATTTAGTATACAACAGCCATCCGGAAGCAGCACTCTTGAAATTGACCGTACGGTGGGGAGACTACTTGGTAAAGTTTCTCGTCTTTTTGTGTTGCGTGTGTTCAACGACAGTACGGCGGTTTGTAAAAATATAGTGCGCACATTTATTTAACCGTATATGTCATGTTGGGTTTTGTCGCGAGCGAATGGCGGTTTGAATTTTAACGGTTAGTGGCTGGCTAATGCGGCTAGCTCAGGCTAGGTTGGCGAGAACTAACGTTAGCATATGGGCCCCGACTCCATTCAGAGATTTAGAGGTTTAACTTTGTTTTAATGTGAATATGTTTTAATTTACGAACACACAGAGAAATGTGGGTGTCTTAGTGGAAAGTCGATGATGTGTGGCTGCTTGTGTTTGATTATTTTGCCCTCTGGAAACACGACAAAGCAGGAAAATAGTGAAGATAATCTGCACACAGCGAGGAAAGATTAAGGTGTCACACAGACACAGACAGGATTTATTAATAGTTTTGTGTGTTCAGACAGTGTTAGTCATCGTTTATTACGTTTATCGTATCAGTATTTTGTCGTTTTTTCTTGGAGAAACTAAAAATAATTGAACCTTTTGACTTAAACTTGTTTGTAGTGTCAATATGTAACAGGAGATCTACAACCTGCTGTCAGGTTGGGACACATGCTGCAGTAGATTAAATTAAAGCCTCACCCTTTACAGTTAAAAACTATTTTATTCTACTGTCAATCATTAACAACCTGACTGCTGAGGAGTTCCTGTTTTGTGTTTAATTTCACATCCACAGTCTGAGAGTTGTCTTGACAGAAATGTGGGTGTTTTTTAGCAGAAAGTCGATGATGTGTGGCTGCTTGTGTTTGATTATTTCCCCTCTGGAAACACAACAAAGCAGGAAAATAGTGAAGATAATCTGCACACAGCGAGGAAAGATTAAGATGTCACAGCAACGTTTATCATGTTTGTCTTCTCGGTACTTTGTCATTTTTTTTCTTGGAGAAAACTGAAAACTTGTTTGTAGTTTCAATATGTAACAGGAGATCTACAACCTGCTGTCAGTTTGAGATACATGTTGGGTTAAGTTAAAGCTTCTCTTATTTTTAAACGTGTCATCTTTAGCAGTTATTATTTTAATCTGCTTCCTATCATTAACAGCCTGACGGCTGAGGAGTTCCTGTTTCGTGTTTAATTTCACAGCCACAGTCGGAAAGTTGTTTGTAGCTTCAGCTCATCAGATGATCAAATATCTGCTGCAGGTTGCCAGGGATGTTTCTGATAAATAAACACAGTTTCTGTGGTTGATGAAGTGAACAGTAATTTTTTTTTTTTGTGTGTGTGTGTCATTAACATGTGAAGAAGTAGAACAGTGAAGATGTGATTGTTCATATAGCAGAGCCCCATCTGCTGGGTGGACATTACTGTTGCAGTTCGTGTTCATAAACAGATCATTGAAGAAGAACTGCAGCTTGTTTCATTCAAATTCAAAACAACTTTATTAATCCTACTGCTTGGAGCAGCTTTACATGGACACAACACATCAGATACAAACAAATAAATTAGACAACGTGGAAGAGTCTATAAATAATGTGATCATTTTATAAGATCATATAAAAGACAGATAAAACACACAGTGACAGTGATTAAATTAAAAAGACTAAACAGTGTACCGGGTATTAGTACAGGTTAGTTTTACGAGCAGGTAACGGCACCCTGATGACAGCAGAGAAAATTGCAGCTGCTCGGACAATGAGTTGCTTTAATGTGCTCTTACATAGTTATGAGCTAATTCTGTTATGCTAAGAAGGTCTTAGTAGAGTCAGTATCTGTCTTTATTTATCTTTAATGTGTTTTTTATTTCTTTGGCCTGGGGAATATGCATTTTCAACTCTGTATTTGATCAGATGAACTCATTGTGATTGTGATTGGGATCTCCTTTGCAAGAGAGCCGAACTGAGTACAGCAGCGGAAACATACAGATGAGAAGACATACAGTGCTACAAACATAGTACAAAGTACTTAAACTGGATGAAAACCGAGCAAACATCCATAAATAGGAATAGGAATAGAAAATCATCCAATCAAATGAGGCACTGAAGTTTTAAAATCTGTTCATAATTCATGTTCTGTAAAGCCGGTTCCTCGCTTTTAGTTCAAATAGGATCAATAAAAGCCAACTGTTCATCACTATTTTAAAATTAAACACACGAATAACGAGCAGGAGTCGATCACAGGGTTGTAATGTGTCTGTATTCTGTATTTCTGCCCGCTGCAGGTGTGATGGAGAGGTGATGTGTCAGTCAGAGGAGTGATAAGGCCCGAGCAGCCATGACTGAGTGCTTCCTGCCCCCCAGCAGCAGCCCTGCAGAGCAGCGCCGGGCCGAGCACCCAGGCGGCGTGGCCCGCACGCCGAGCTCCGAGGAGATCAGTCCCACCAAATTCCCCGGGCTGTACCGCACCGGGGAGCCGTCGCCACCTCACGATGGCCACCACCACCACGAGGCGCCTGACGCCTACGTGTCGGACGATGACAAAGAGCACAGCAAGAAGAAGAACAAGTTCAAGAAGAAGGAGAAAAGAAGTAAGAAGCTTGTTTGGGAATTAAAAAATCAGGTTGATTTCTTGACACTTTGTGGCTCTTTCAGCCATTTCCCAAAGCTGTCTGAAAGCTACAAGAACTGGCTGAAAGCTCTGGAAAATTTTCTATTAATAAACGAGTAAATCAAAACAATGATCACAGGTGTCAGAAAAATGCAAATTGCTTCTTTCTGCTGTGTTTACACATTATAATATACTTTAGAGGCACCTTAATTATGAGGCAATATATCATAATTATAATATCTGATTTTTGCAGCCTTGCATGCTCGAGCAAAATCCTATAATTCAGTCAAGGATAGGTGTTTGTTTATGTGATTTAAAGGCCCTGTGTGTTGGATTTTGGAGTATCTATTGGCAGAAATTGAATATAATGCTGCAGTATCGTAATAATACCTGGAACCGTGATACTTTGTCTGGTATAGTATCGTGGTTACTCATTTTGGTATCGTGACAACTCTAGTGTGTATAATCAATTGTTGTGTTTTTATTGTCTTAAAATGAGCCCCTTATATCTACAGTGAGAGCGGGTCCTCTTCCATGGAGTCCGCCTTGTTGAACCACCATTTTTTCTACAGTAGCCCAGACTAACAGACTAAGACAGAGTTTTTCCTACATGCTTGGAAGAAGACAGTGAGGCGTGGGAGAGTATTTAGTTGTAGGAAAACTCTGGCTGCAAAATTCACATAAAAAGCAGGAGGCCGTATCTAGAGTCTGTTCTGGGCTACTGTAGAAACATGACGGTTTCAACATGGCGGACTCTGTAGAAGGGGATCCACTCTCACTGTAGATCTACAGGGCTCATTTTAAGACAATAAAAAGACAACGATTCTTATTTTCAGGTGATTATACACTAATGAAAACTAATGAATATTATCTTACATTCCTACTAATAGTTCCTCTTTAATCTCACACACTGGACCTCTTAAATAGTGTTTCTAATTGTTTTTTAGCTACTATTTTCACTTGATTTGCTCAGCAGCTTTATCGTTAACGATCCAGAAGTTGCCAAACACACTTCATAAACTTCAGGCAGCTTCAGCTTTAGAGCAGCTGAGGACTGAATAGTTGCTGAGTAAAGAGAAAGCGAGCTTCCCACTGTTCCATCCTGTCGGCTGTTCCTGCCTGTCGCGGTGAGAAATGTTCCTTTTACTGTGAATGTTTTTCACCGAGTGGTTGTCGGGATCATTGTCCACTTTTTTTTTTTTTTTTTTTCCGTGACTGTATTTAGCTCCACACCAGGGTTTGGTGGGAGAGAGGAAGAGATGGACAGTTTCAGAGTACACCCTGGTGAAGGTGTGTCTCAGTCAGCGGCGTGATAAACAGGGTCTGTTCTCGGGGAAACCCAGAGTAGAGATAATTAGAGGAGACAAAAAACTGCGAAGAGGCCACTTAACTGTGTCTTTGACATCTTCCTGTAGCCGTAAATGTTTTAACCGAGCCTGTTCTGGAGAGGACAGGCGTAAGGTGCAGTGGGAGCTCTGCTAAATCGGTGACTGACCTCTTTTCCAAGTCCCCATTCTCCCCCTCCTTTGCTATCTCCTCTCTCTCACACATCTCTCTTCCTGTTTCTATTTCACTGCTATTATGGTTCTGTCGTAGGAGGAGGATAACAAACCAGGGGTGTTTCTCCCCCTCAGATCTAACCCTATTTTTTTTTGCCTCTTCCTGCTCACTCACAGCTGAAGGCTACGCCGCCTTTCAGGAGGACAGTTCAGCAGACGAAGCAGAGAGTCCCTCCAAGATGAAGCGCTCCAAAGGCATCCATGTGTTCAAGAAACCCAGCTTCTCCAAGAAGAAGGAGAAGGACTTCAAGGTGAAGGAGAAGGGACCCAAAGAGGACAAGGCCAAGGATAAGGATAAGAAGTCTAAAGACCTGACGGCTGCAGATGTGGTTAAACAGTGGAAGGAGAAGAAGAAGAAGAAGAAACCGACAACAGAGGCAGAGCCGGTGCCGGTGGAGACCCCCACCTTCAGGCCCATCTTTGGAGCACCTCTGGCTGAAGCTATCAAGAGGACAGCTCTGTACGATGGGATCCAGCTGCCAGCCATCTTCAGAGAGTGTGTGGACTACATTGAAAGTTATGGCATGAAGTGTGAAGGCATCTATCGAGTATCAGGTATAGAAGCGCTGGATGTCTTTGAATCTCAATGTTTATGTCTGATTGATACTCACATCAGTGTCTCTCTCTCTCTCTCAGGTATGAAGTCCAAGGTGGATGAACTGAAAGCAGCCTATGATCGTGAGGAATGCCCCTGCCTGGAGGAGTATGACCCCCACACGGTTGCCAGCCTACTGAAGCAGTACCTACGCGAGCTCCCGGAGAACCTGTTGGGTCGGGATCTGGTCCAGCGCTTTGAGGACGCCTGCGGTCGCCAGGTGGAGGCTGAGAAGGTGTCCGAGTTCCAGAGGCTGCTGGCCGAGGTGCCATCTGAGAGCCGGCTTATCCTCTCCTGGCTCGTCACGCACATGGACCACGTCATCGTCAGGGAGGCGGACACCAAGATGAACATTCAGAATATCTCCATCGTCCTCAACCCAACCATACAGGTCAGAGAGGAAGGGACAGATGGAGCGGAGTGAATGGAATTTGTGATTAATGGGAAAAGATAACAAAGGAAGGAAACGAGGGGGGGAGAAAGATCAAGTAAAAATGTTGCAGAGAGCAGCAATTCAACAACAACAGGCAAACTGACGATCAAATAGAAGAACGATTCTTAGGCTGTGTACTTCAAAGATAAGAAACCTCCCCTTAGCAACAAACCAACCCAGATTTTATTGGATCAAACAGTCAGCTCATCTCTAAAACCCTGGCCCAGTTTAGAGAAGCTAATTTATTCCCACAGGGTCCATCTCTGAGGCTGCTCCACTTATTCTGAACTAACAGCAGCAGTAGCGACAACACTGTTAAATAAACACTTGTTTCAATTAATGAGTGGAGCCCAGGGTCAGTTTAATCAGGCTGAGTAAATATGCAGGAATTTGTGTCGCAGGGATGATTTGGTTTCGTACAACATGCAAGCAAACACGGCACAAAATTAGCAACCAAAAATGTGCAGGAGGCTGCAGGATTTGCTAAACAAAGCTATAGATAAACTATCTGTGTGCAAGAACAGGTCCAGTCTGTGCAGAGCTCTAAAGCTGCGAGCTCTGCCTTCACTGATTTGTTTAACTTGTGTTCAGATTGGGAACCGGGTTCTTTACATGTTTTTCACGCACGTGAGGGAGCTGTTTGGAGACGTAGTCCTGAAGCCGGTGGTGCGGCCACTCCGCTGGTCCAACATGGCGACGATGCCGGCGCTGCCCGAGACGCAGGAGAGCATCAAAGAGGAGATCCGACGACAGGTGGGTCCCGCTGCAGATGTTAAATTCAGTTCATGTTCAAGGAATAGTTCGACATCTTTCACTCCTGTCTGTCTGTTTAATATGAAACCGGAACCAGAGACAATACAGGAAGTAGTGCTGCATAAAACCTCAGGTTAAACCGCAACTGTTGTTTTTACAGTGTGGTTTTTATACAAATTAAACAAACCAGGCGTGACATGTTAATTAGTAACACTAAATAATAATGAAAATAATATGTAGTTGCTGTTTTAATCCATTTCTTGTTAAAGAGTCTGGACTGTAATAATTTGGAGGTTTGCCGCAGCTACTTCATGATGATAAAATATGTACACACACTGTGCGTCTTCATCGGGTGTGTTACTGTTATCAAGCTTCATATCTATTTTTAATTAAGCAGATGACAAAGTACGGATTAGTGTTACATCGTGGATACGTAGTAGTGCAGCAGGGATTTAGCAGAGTGAGCTGCTTTTTGTTTATATCACATTGTCCAGTCAGCAGTGCATATTTTTATTTCTGCCTCCGTTTCACTCTGCGCCATAAAATTTATGTGTCAGTGAATGCATCACGCATGCAACATAAACAAAAAGTCACTGGTGCAGACATGTTTCAGTACTTTGTGAAAGTCATTGTTAGTACCTCCCTGTGTGTGACTCTTCAATGTCGTCCCAGTGAAAAGGGAAGTTAGATGTTTGCATGTTAAACAGGGTTCCCACGCCTTCTTAAATATCAAATTCAAGGACCTTTTAAGGCCTTCACAAGCCCAGCTCCCTGAGATTTAAGGGCCCAACATGGCATAGTTTAAAGAGGTTAGTTACAACACTGAACCAGCGGGCGTTACAGAGGCCTGAAGACAGGTAGACATACGTTCAGACAACAGAGAGGAGACTATTTACTTTAAACATAGACAAAAATGTCTATTTTCAAAAACCTTCAAGGCTTCCTCCTCTTAAATTCGCAAGCTTTCAAGGAAATGTGTGATGATTCATGCATGTGTTCCCAGTAAAAGTTTCTCCCAGACGTGCTGACTCTGCTGTCTTTTCTCTACCTTTTTTTTTCTTAACCATCATCATTCAAGGATCACAAGTTTCTCTTGATTCCTGTAATCAGGGAATTGAAACTTATTTGAAGTTGTTGTGGAGCGTCAACAAAAATTTTGACATGTCATTTAAAAAAAAAAAAAAATGTGTTTCAGGAGTTCTTGCTGAACTGCCTGCACAGAGACCTGCAGGCGGGGGTGAAGGACTTATCTAAAGAGGAGCGACTGTGGGAGGTTCAGAGAATCCTGACGGCTCTGAAACGCAAACTGAGGGAGGCCAAACGTCAGGTAGGCTGTGCCCGGATACTACCGTGTGTGTGTTTATTTAGAGAAGGAAGAGAAAGAACAATCATACCACATTTTGTCCCGCTGCATACGGTGCAATTAACATCGCAGGGAAAGTCAGCGACTATTGCTGGACTATTGTGCCTCATTTCCTCCTTCTGGTCATTTAGGAGTGTGAGAGTAAGATAGCCCAGGAGATAGCGAGCCTCTCAAAGGAAGACGTTTCAAAAGAGGAAATGACTGAGAACGAAGAGGAAGTAATCAACCTCCTCTTAGCACAGGTGAGTCATTCAAGCACACACACACACACATGCACATTTATGAAGAATGCACTTACACCATTAAAATGCCACAAAGATATAATAATAATAATGATAATAACTTTATTTATATAGCTCCACAGAGTGCTTTAGAGAGCAGCGGACCTACAGAAGGCCACACAGGTTCAGATGATGAAGTAAAAATGTTAAACAAACGTCACAGAAACAGACAGAACAATGAAAAGATAAAATAAAAAAATAAAGATTAAGAGATGAAAGGATAAAAATATACATCACACCTGAGTGATGTCACCTGTAGGATTCTGAAGTGCCGTTTTAAAGCCGAAAATATGTCTAGCTGGACACCGCCATGTTGGATGTACGGCTTCTTCCACCTCCAGGCTAAATATAGACGGCGGACCTGGGTGCTCAAATAAGCCTTCTTTAATGGCACCCACCTGTCAATCAAAGCATCAGTGCTGTTAATTATACATAACTTTAAGCCTTTACATCTTTTGAACAGGTGAGTTGTATATAAATTCATCCTCAGTACAGTTGTCATGAATGGGAGAATTAGCTATAGAGACCAAAACTGTTTTTTGTACCAGGCTGTAAACATGTTTATTTCTGCTGTGAAGTTGGACATTTTAACATGGGGACTTATGGAGACACTTCTGCAGCCAGCCTCAAGTGGACATTCGATGAATTACAGTTTTTAGCACTTTCACATTGGTTTCATTTCCCAGCCACAGAGGTTGCCACTTAGCGTCAACCTGAGATGGATTAATTGTGTTTTCTCTCCATAATCAGGAAAATGAGATCCTCACCGAGCAGGAGGAGCTGATCTCTCTGGAGCAGGTGCTCCGCAGGCAGATTGCAACCGAGAAGGAAGAAATCGAGAGACTGCGAGCCGAGATAGCCGACATACAGAGGTGAGACACGACTGACGCTGATTTTACGTAGCAGATATGTTGTAGTATAACACGCACTAAAGGTCTCAGCGTTGTGCTCCTCAGTCGGCAGCAGGGTCGCAGCGAGACAGAGGAGTATTCATCAGACAGCGAAAGTGAAAGTGAAGATGAGGAAGAGCTGCAGATGATTCTTGAAGACCTGCAGAAGCAAAACGAGGAACTGGAGGTGAGAAGAACGATCAACACACACACACACACAGTTAATTTACCTGAAAGTGTGTTGAGTTATTTATGTTTATATACTTTGTCTGAGAATTTCAGGAGTGGTTTTCTTCGTGAGGTTGTCACTGTCTGTGTTTTAACCCCGTAGAACAAAAACACCCACCTGAACCAGGCCATCCACGAGGAGCAGGAAGCCATCTTGGAGCTCCGCGTCCAGCTTCGCCTCCTGCAGAGCCAAAAGCTGCAGCAGGAACTCACCGTCCAGCAGCCGCAGGTCGAACAGGCCCCACCCACGCAGCCGAGCCCGGAGCCCCGCGGCGAGGAGCAAACCAAACGCCCCGGAGCCACGGCAGCTGCCGCCGCAGACGCCGCTGTCTCAGCCAACGGCAAGGCAGCTAAGGATCCTTCGAAGCCGTCGCCGAACAAAGACAGGAGGGACACCAACATGTGAGGTGTCGTCTCGGTGATGTATTTGGTGGCTCTGTGCTGCTGTACGTCTCTGCCGCTGGTCAGTTGTCCCGTAGTGTCGCTCGTTAACCACTGGAGATTTCACTTTGCTGGAGTTCATTAGCAAGTGGCAGCCATGGAAAAAAAATCTGTTTATATAGCGTCTGTGGCGTCCTCAAATCAAATACTTTGTTTGTTTTGCATTTTCCCACACAAAACCTAAAAATAGAGACAACTGGCTGCAGCTGAGAGAGACTTAGGTGGACCGTATTATCAGATTCACAGTGCCAAGCCTGTATGAAGGAAGAAGAAGAAGAAATGAAGGGATTCATAAAGCAAGTAAGGGGATGGAGGAGAGAGTAAGAGGGAGGCGCCTTGCCAGTATGTGACATAAAGTGTATTTTTTTGCTGGTAAAGGCTCAGGAAGTGAGCGCTGATCAGATATAATCCCTGTTTGTCCTTTATCTGGATGCAAATTTGACATGTTAGGATAGAGACCACTGTGCCATACATAACTGAAAGATGCCAGACTGGACACGTTTCCTCCCCCCACAGAGAACCACTAAATACAAAAGCTCTTTGAATAATGAAGAATTTATGATTGGTCTATCTATATATTATATATTTAAGTAGTATTCTGAAGAATACGGACGACTATTCGAGAAATACGTTTAGCTTTTTAGTAATATATGAATATATGTATAAATATATTGTAGATGCTTTCTTTTCTTTAAAAAACGGCAGATGCACATGAACACACGGTGGCGTCGTACCTCGCAACTGACCAGTGGACGTAAATTAAAAAAAAAAAACACGCAACAAAATGTGCGTTCATCGCTGCGACATCGCACGGTCACTCTGTGAAACAACACTTTGCTTTGTAAGTGCAATCATCTCCCCCGCCCCGCCTCCTCCGTTCCCAAAATAACAAAATCTGTAGTGATGATTCCTGTCGCCAAACTGTGTGCAGAGACACGCAGGAAGTTTAGTTGTTTTTTTGTTGTTGTGTATTTGATTTTTTTTTTTTTTTTTAACTCTTGATGTGTGGAGTTTATTGTTCATGGCATCAGTCAAATCAATCATTTAATTTCACACCTGATCCATGAAAGTACTGTCATCATTCAGTGATATTTAAAGCAAAGGCATGGCCTGACTTACTTACAGTTTGTGTACATTATTGTAAAATTGCAAACATACTGTATTTCCAGCTCTTATGTTTTGTCATGTTCTTTTTTATTATTATTATTATTATTATTATTAATGATCTGTATGGAGTATGCTAGTGTGACTGCCCCTGCTTTGGTCACGGGCAAATCAAAGCAATCTCATCTGGATTCATGATTCAACATGTTATTAATCCTGTGACTGAAACAGATAATGCTAGTTTGGGCTCAGAAGCTTCTCATAAGGTTATTTTCATATTGTTACAAGCTTTTTGTAGCTTATTGTTGCAGACAGAATAATGCTGTGAAGAATAAAGTGTCGATCTGAGTAATTTACCTGAACCTCTGCCTCTTTTTTTTCTCTCCTAATGTTTACTCCTGATGTTTGCGCCCTCCTGTTTTACAGCCTGATGAGGGTGGAAATAAAACCTTTGCATCCATTTTGAGGAAGTGAAGTGAGATTGTTGTTTTTTACTCAGAATCAGTGTTTTATACCAAATTGATAGTGGAACCACCCGACTTTTTTGGCGTTGCTTTAACTGGTTTCCGATTTGGAAAGTAGCCTCGTCAAGCAGCAAAAAAACAGCAAGAAGAAGACCGGATGTAAGCAAAAATGGCTTTCAAAATTAAAGCATAGCTTTAACTTGATAAATGTGCTTCCTTACTGAATCACAGACAATTTGAAGCTTTAAGTGCACATAAAGTACTTTCAACATTTAAATAACCAGTGAGAAGGAGCATATGTAATTTTAAAATGTTTTTAATAAGGCAATTAAAGATTTTTTGTGTTTAAAAAACAAAACAAAACCAAGCACACTATACATAGACTGTATAAAACATGGGCATAGTATCTGTGACTCACAGGTTTCTGAAGCTCAGATTTTGGCATCCTGCCTCACCTGAGGTGGGCTGCATGATGCCTGGTTGCTCAAACAAGCCACCTAAAATCAATCAAAATCAAAATTCACCCTCAGTACAATTATCATGCACAGGGGACTTAGCTATAGAGACCAAAACTGTTTTTTGTACCAGGCTGTAAACATGTTTATTTCTGCTGTGAAGTTGGATGTTTTGATATGGGGGTTTATGGAGACTGACTCACTTCTGCAGCCAGCCTCAAGTGGACGTTTGTGGAACTGCAGTTTTCAGCTTTGGAGATTAACAGTCATTCTATACAAGCGGCAACATCTGGCTAGGAAATGAAGCCAATGCGGAAGTGCTAAATACTGGAATACCTCGAGTGGCCACTTGAGGCTGGCTACAGAAGTGAGTCAATCTCCATAAGCCCCCATGTTAAAATGTCCAACTTAATAGAAATAAAAAAAGAAAAAGTTGAAAGAAATAAACATGTTTACAGCCTGGTACAAAAAACAGCTTTGGTCTCTATAGCTCATTTCCCCATTCATGTACTGAGGGTGATTTTTTAAAAAACTTTTTAAAACCTGTTCAAATTATATTAAGATTATTAACTATTAATTAACAGCGTGGCCGCTTTGATTGACAGGTAGGTGTCATTACAGAGCACCCAGACTTCATTCGGCCCGCCTCAGGTCCGCTGAGGATCCACATAGCAAGAAGCAGCACAGCCAATATGGCGGCGGGCAGCACCACATATTTTGAGCTTCAAAACAAGCGAACGGGTGACGTCACGCATGCGCTGTCCATTCCTTATACTGTCTGTGATTCTGTAGCTGGCTCTGCTGGTTTTATTTTGAAAGTCACCACCGGAAATCGTACTTGCCATTGACAGCGCTCTGACAGCGGTTTATAGTGGATGGTCAGCCTGTCTGTCTGTCTCAGGGGCTGGGTTTCTCTTTTATCCGAGAAGAGAGACAGAGGAAGAAAAAAAAAAAAGATAGTTTAAAGCATGACGGGACAAAGACACTGAGTGAACACTGACAAATAATGATTTAAAAACGTTCACAACGTATCCACCATGGCTATAAGGGAGCTCAAAGTTTGCCTTTTAGGGGTAAGTTGCAGATGTTTTTGTTGATCCACTTTTGGGGGAAAAAATTCCTTCATGTCTGCTTGCCGAGTGCAACTAACCGACAACATTTGACCGTTAAAAGAGGAGTTAACGGCTCCAACCGACACGAATTCTCTGTAACTAACGGCTATTTTTTAAAAATAAAACCGTTCTCCACTTTATCGTGTTGTTGTTCTTCGTCTGAAAACTTGGAAGATATAACTGAAATGTTGATGGCAAAACCAGTAGCTAACCGACCGGTGGGCGCAGCAGTCATTTTACATTTGTTTCCTCATCGTGTTTTTTATTTATTTATTTTTTTAATGTTTTTAATCGATACACTTTTAAATTTTTGTAATTTTTTAACGGCTCTCTGACAGTTTATCAGCCATTACGTCACCAACAGACGAGCCGTTAGATTTCCTGCTGCGTTAGCGAAACACAGCAGGAGTCCCTGTTTATATAGACGGTGACAGGGATGTTCAGGGACGGTTTGGGACTACAAAAGTTTGTAGTTCATCAATGAATCTAAAGAGAGGAGAGCCGGGAACTTTTTTTAGACCCACGTTAACGTTTAGCAGGCCTGTACATTCCGCCACAGCCCACTGACATGCTCACCAAGCATTTTATTAACCAACCAAAGCCACATAGACTCTCCTTAACAGTCTTTTGTTTGGTACATGACTGTCTGTGTGATCTATAATGAGATTTATTCATATTTTAAATATGTAAAGTCAAGACAAGAGCTGTCATAATGATTGCATGACCAAAAAGGTGACCTGCAGCCCCAAAAAAAGTTCACCCTCATCCTTATTTAAAGGTCCAGTGTGTCCGATTTTCTGCCCTCTATTTAACAAATATGGCAGAAATTGAATAAAATATATAAAGTATGTTTTCTTTAATGTATATTGACTTGAAAATAAGAATCGTTATGTTATATTTGTCTCCTTAGAATGAGACTTTTAGAGGGAGCGGGTCCTCTTACATGGGGTCCGCCATCTTGAACTGCCATGTTTCTACAGTAGCTCGGAATGGACAAACTGAACGCTGGTTATAAATAAGGTTTTTCATGTTTTTCGCACATTTCACAGCCACTGTAGTTTTTTCATCATGCTAGAAAGAAGTCGGTTACACAAGGGAGTTGCAATCTGCTACTACATCCTATCATAAACACAGCTGCTTTAAATGATTAGGAGCTGTATTATGTTGTCATGCACAAATAAGTAATATTGATCATGAATTCAGAGCTAGTTGTGGACTAACAAGAGTAACAAGTCCACAACTAGTTCGAGTGGTGCAGGCATGTGACCAGACCAGACACTTTCCTAATCAATGGGGGTCAATAATGACCAGTGATGTTGTTCAAAGTGGTGTGACTGATGTGCAACCTTGTGTTTTCAGGACACTGGAGTTGGAAAATCCAGCATTGTTTGCCGGTTCGTTCAGGATCATTTCGACCACAATATAAGTCCCACAATAGGGTAAGTGCATTGTGTTACAAATCACAAAAAAAAGTCAGGGTTTAATGTCAAATCAGGTCCAAAATGTGAGTCAGCTACAATCTGAGTTCAAGTTTGACCATGTGAGGTGTCAAAAAAAAAAGAATATTTTTACAATAAATAGAGATTTAAAATAGTTAAACAGTTAAGTCAGCTGATATATTGATCCCAGTATAACTAATTAAATTATTAAACTCTGTGCAAAGAACCATCAAAGTAAAGAGTGATTTACAGAGGGAGTAATATCGCCTCTGTGTTGGCTCATTTAGCCTCAAAACTTCTTATTTTTATTCATGTTTTTTTAAAGTAATAGATTACATTTAAAGTCTAGTACTAGGGTTTGTTAAAAGCTACAAATACAAATGAAAATACTGTAAGTTAGAGCAATGCCAAGCTGAAACACACTGAGGAAGAACTATAAGAACTATAGTTATTGATTGTAGTTTATGAGTCATATTTGAATCACAAACATTTGAATCCACCTTCATCACTGTGATTTTTATGCTGGCTCTTGCTTGTTTGTTGGTTGATTCGTGGGCCTCTGACTCTTGTGGGCGCTGCACTGGTGTGTCCAGGCAACAAGGTTTCAGTGACAAACGTGTTATTTGTTTCCTGCTGACTTGTACTCATTTGTTTCCTGTGCCTCTTTTTTTTTTTTGTAAAGAATATTCTTAGAAGCATTGTTGTGAAATGCTCTTTGTCATCCTGCAGAGCATCATTCCTCACCAAAACAGTGCCATGTGGAAATGAACTGCACAAATTTCTGATCTGGGATACTGCCGGACAGGAAAGGGTGAGTACACTGACAACATAAACTCCTCATTTATTTACTGTTAGCTTTAAGTTAACGCACGCATGACTGCATGAGTCATGTTTTTGAATTTTTCCATTCCATCAGGAAGTTGGCAGTGACACAATCATTTTACTGTCAGCTGTCCTCAAGACATAGAGTTACTGTTAGGCGTGAAACATGATGAGTCACGTAGGGTTCAAAGGTCCTAAGACTGTGGTGATTTAGTTTATGGTGGTTGGGATGGTGTTTGTGGTTGAAGCTTGCCAGATATGCTTACAGCATGGAAGGGAGGTATTATTAGTATTCTGCTTGTGTGTGAAAGACACCAAAAAACATCTGTGACCAGAGTTTATCTGTGTGTAGAACCTTGTCCCATGTGTGTGTGGTCTTCTTGATTTTGAAACCGTTTGCGCTTTCCTTTTATATGATACATTGATCTGTCATGTGATTTGATATATCACTATAGATACCTTTAAACATCCTAATGACAAATTCTCCTTGTCTGTAGTTGATACAAAAAATATCTATCACCCATAATACAGAGTAAAACATCACAATCAACTTTACATATTTTCAGCTTAACACAACAAAAAGAAACACTGAATATTTATCAATTCAAGTAAATAAATTCTGTTTTGATTAATTAATTAATAAGCAATAATAATAATTAAAATAATATTAATAGATTGAAATTTATAAATAGGTAGATTGACAAATGAGATAGGCAGGCAGACAGACGGATACTTTCTTTATTGATCCTGAGGGAAATTCAGGCATCCAGTAGCAGCATGAGACACAGTAAACATACATTAAAATTAGACCTATAAAGATCAGGTGAAAAGATACAAATGGAAAACTATGTATAGAAATAAGAAATGCAGTTTCAAATAGAGTTAATAGAGAATTACACAGTAACTAGTTTAAAAGCAAAATGATAAATAGGTGGAACAAGGAACGTTAGGACCTTTATAAACCAATAAATGATCTTAAAATCGATCATCCAGTTCAGAGACTTTAAAACTGAGGTAATGTGTGCTCTCTTCCTGGTCATGATCAACAGACATGCAGCTGAGTTTTCGACTAACTGTATTTGAGCTGTATTCTTCTGAGAGAGACCAGGAACTATCTTAGAGCATTACAATAGTGAATATAATAATAGATAATAAAGAGATTAGTGTCTCTGCACTCTGGTGTCCTTAAGATGATAAAAAGCATTGTTAGTTGTGTTACTAATATGAGGTTCAAAACTAAGATCAGGATCAAACATAACTCTCAACTATTAAAGAAGAACTATAATCTAGTAGAGTGAAACAAGTTTTAAATATAGCATGAATACTAAGAAGGTGTCCCAGGTGTAATTTGAGGAAATTATGTCACTGCACTAGAATAACTCAGATGTTGTCATTATGACTACTGGCTGCATGCAGTGTGAAGACATTGAGAGGATTTTGACCACCCAGTGGCACTCTAGAGTAAAGATTTGACAAGTAGGGCCCCCTCAGTGTTTGTATGGATGATGTGTTGCACATTTCTGCTGACTAGTCGGTGGTAATGTCTGACTGCAAGGCGATGTAAACAATGCAAATAAAGCTCTGGATGTTCCTTGAGGAAACAAATGCATTCAACATGTTTGTTTAGGCCTTGAGGATGCTAATATTGGATTTTGGTGTCATGTAAACAACACTGTTTACCATGAAGACCCCTTAAGGGGCATTTAAATACAGCAGTCCTCCTATAAGAACATTTGTCTAAACACTGGAGCAACCTTCAGAGTTGAAACTTGTAAGGAGGAAACTTTTTCCATCAGCCACTCATCACTGAAGAATGTATGCACATAGTCCACACACAGTGCAGTTTGTGTGAGATTGTGTTCACTTCGAATGGTCACAGACTTGATATGATATAATTATTGATCACACTAACCTCTATAAATGTGTTGTCTTTTTTTAGTTTCACTCATTAGCGCCTATGTACTACAGAGGATCGGCTGCTGCTGTCATTGTCTATGACATTACTAAACTGGTAAGAATCACTGTTAATCATCTGTAAAGTTTGTGTAATGTGGAAGACCAGTTTTCAGTCCAGGATTTTGTGGGCGGTCCTAAAGGGTGGCTCGATGACACAATGAGGCCACCCTGAGCATACCCCTGCACCCCTAGCACTGTGATGGTATAAAAGCCTTCAGCATGTTAGCATCTGTAGTTCTTTGTGTGCTAGTTATTATTCTTGTTTACACTCAGTTGCTAGTTCTGCCTTCGAAGTCAGTGCATGTAACGCTAGACTGGTCTCATTTCCAGAGTCCAGAGAAACGGGACATAGGACATCTTTTATATGCACCAGCAGCTTGTAGCTATGACAGGGAATATATGTAGTCAGATCTGAAGTTTACGCGTGTCGGTAACGGCACACATGAACAGAGAGACACCTCCCCAGGTGAGAGAGACAGATATATATACATTAATTCATCTCGCTCTGAGTGAATGTCTGCTCTGACAAATTCAAAACACATATTTATTCTATACAGACTTTAAATCACTGTAAATTAAGCTTGTGTTGGGTGGTGACATGGTCAATAGTCTCAAATCCAACAGAGCAGATGATGAAATTCTTGTAACTAGCAACCCTTTTTGTCCAAACTACCATCTTGCCCTTAACCCATACGAGAAGAAGCCGGTTTCACACTATGACACATTACTTTTCCATCACTCAGGGGTGCCTTGCTTCCACGACCTACAAATGTCATTCTTTCCTGGCCTGTTAATGGAAAAAAAAAACATCTTAATGCGATGAATGTGTGACACAAATTGTAGAAAATGTTCGACTATACTCTCATAAAGAACCTCTCCCAGAGTTGACCTTGGTGTGTTGTTGTTGTTGTTAAGGACTCTTTTCAGACACTGAAGAAGTGGGTGAAGGAGCTGAAAGAACACGGTCCAGAGGACATTGTTGTAGCCATAGCAGGGAACAAGAATGATTTAGGAGACATCAGGTGAGTTTTCTTAAACAGTCATAGCTATAATCAGGAAGATTATGGTGATAAAATATGTACTAGACCACAAAAGTCTAATTTTAACAGTTATAAGTCTGTCTTGAATCAGCACAAACACATTTCTTTGGACTGCATCACTTCCTTTAAAGACTTTGAGCACAGAAAACTAAAACAAGGTGTCTATGTCTTTCTTTACAACAGAGGCTCATTGTTGTGAACAAAACAATAAAGTAATCTTGTCGTTGTACCTGTTACGTGGCTCATGTCAAGTCTGCCTCATGCCAAGAAAATCCTGTTTCAGTAATTGTCAATGCGATCTCTAGTTGTCTTGTGAGAGGACAGTAGCAGGGCTGGTTGTAGAAACCAGCTGAGGCTACGGTAGCAAAAATATTTGGTTGCTTAAGAGCCATAAAGTTCTGTGCACACACAAGACTATAAAACACACAGTGTGTTGTTCTTTGTTTAAATTTTGACTTCAGTCTAGCTAAAGACAACTATCTATGAGTGTGTCTCTTTAATAATTTTAAATACTCTCCTTGTCCTTTCAGTGACTTTGTAAACAGGCTCCTGTTTCGACATTTTTCTGTGTGCTTGCTCTGTGGATGATGACACAACATTAGTATAAGACAGACGACACTTCAAGTTTATTGAAGTTTTAACAAACAAAACAGAAAACAGACAGTATTAAAGGGGAAGAACACATCCCCCATCAGGGCCAGCATCACTATCAAAGACACTTAAACACAAACGAGTACACAAAAATCCATCCATCCATTTTCTTCCACTATTCCGGGGTCAGACGTTCCCAGGCTTATATAGTCCCTCCAGCGGGTTCTGGGTTGGCCCCGGGGTCTCCTCCCAGTTGGACGTGCCATCATCAGAAGGCGCACAGATTCCTGTACCACCTCAGCTGGCTCCGTTCAATGCAAAGGAGCAGCGGGTCTACTCCAATCTCCCTCTGGATGTCCAAGCCACCCGGCAGAGGAAGCTCATTCTGGCCACTTGTATCCGCAATCTCATTCTTTCGGTCACTACCCAAGTCAAGTTCAAGTCTGAGAAATTATGCAGTAAAATTCAGTTACAACATCTATGGATGGTTGGTAGTTCAAACCTCAGCTGGGACCCACAGTCCAAAGACATGCACTTAATATATTAATTGGTGACTCTAAATATGTAGGTGTAAATGGTTGTTGTTTGCCTCTATGTGTCGGCCCTGTGATGAACTGGTGACTTCAGTCAACTGGGATAGGCTCCATCCCCATGACCCTGATGAGGAGAAGTGGTTATAGAAAATGGGTGGATGTTTACAACTCCATACACAATGAATAAAACTACCAAAACACAAACATGTATAATTCAGACTTTTCTTTTTAACAGGGAAGTTCCTATGAAGGAAGCTAAGGAGTTTGCTGAATCAATTGCAGCTATTTTCATCGAGACTAGTGCCAGAAATGCTGTCAACGTTGAGGAGCTCTTCCAGAAAATCAGTAGGTTTCACGTCTTCAATGTATGTTGTTGTTTTATTTTGGAAGTTTCAGAGAAAACAGAAAGGAAGGAAGCCTTTCAGTAACACTGGAAGCTGTTATTTATATGTTGTTTGGTTATGTGGGATGGACCAGCTTAACGGCACAACACAAAAATAAAATAATCATTAATTAAATAACTAAACGTGACTCATCTGCTGTTCATGTTGCTGTTTTCTGTGCCTTTTTTCTGCGTCTGTTTCTTCAACCTTCTTGTTGTAAACATGTTTCTGATTTAAGGCAGACAAATCGTATTATATTTGTTTTTGACAACCAAAATGATTTATTTAAATTAATACATTTTATTAATGTATCCCTCAGTAGTAATAAAACAGTATTTTACATGTTTAAAATAGTTAATTCCGTCTGTAAATGACTCTGTGCTGTGTGTGTTCAGGTAAACAGATTCCACCCCTGGAAAACATTGAGGTGGAGAGCAACGAGTCCTTTAAACTCACCAGGCAGCCTGCTCCGTCCACCAGGAGGTGCTGCTAGTACTGACGGTGGCTGATGAGATTACTTCCTCCAGCACTACGGACCCCACCAGCACAGCACAGCATATAGTCCACAATGCACACAGTGTCTTTACTCGGCCTGGGAAAGACAAAAACCAGTGGACAGACAGACAGACGGAGGTCAGCTTGCACGTGTGGTCATCTGCAGCATGAAACAGAAAAACCGATAGTATTACGTACGTGTCTTTGCACATTTATTTCATTTAATTGTAGCAGTTTTGTCTGTGATGAGGCCGGGAAGCAGAAAGACTTCAGTTTGTCCCCCTCAGGTGGAGTTTTACCTGAATTACATAAAGATTTCTGTCTGGGTGTTGTGCTACATCATTACAAAGAGGCAACTTTACCCCATATTTAGACTTTAGTACAAATTAATAAGTCATAAGTCATCTATCTGATGTGCTTTTTAAAGCCGGGTTTTCGCTGTTGATGCAACTACATTTTCATTTGCGAGAGTCACCTGCTCTGTAGATCTTCATCGCACTGTGCCTCACGTTAAAATGAATTTTTCAAGGCTACAGTTTATCTATCGTGGAGCTTTTATGTACATGTATGTATCATCTCTTGTATAGGATTTAATTAGAATATTTGAATGAGAGGTTGTCGAGATTAAAACCTTTAAAGACGAGCACTCGGTTCTGTAGCTCAGACGCAGCGGCTTTACATTCCACCGTCATGTGTTTGCACACACACACACACATTTTGCTGTATAAACTATAATGCTGCAGAATGAACAGCTTAGAGGCCTAAATCTTAAAAAAATTTCAGTATGACACCCCCTGTTGAAACACTGTGACCAATACTAGGATTGTTTACATAGTGATTTGTTAAAGATGTTTTCTACATGCTGAAATGTATTGTCTGAGATTTCACTACAGGGATTGACTGTTATACGACTGCCAAAACATGTGTTTGTTTTCCATGTGTGTTAAAAGACCTGCATGCGTTTTTTTTTAAGTTTCAAAAGAGTTTTATATACCAACCAAACTCTTTAACGAACCAATCAAGTTTAACTTGCAGAACAAGTGGAAGAAGAGTCACAATGAGAATCGTCCTTTAGCCCTGTGTAGACTGAGAGTTTGCTGCTGTTTGTTTGGCAGTAGTGCCCTCGATTATGACCACTTGAGAAATGTATAACAGTACTTTTGCAGTATTAATTTGGAGTTACTTTTGTATTCAAACATTTCTCCTCAACAGGTAAAACATTGACATCAATGTTGACTTGGTTTCCTATGTAACAGTATTTCTGGTTCTACATTTCCATACATGTTTACATTTGTACTTAAGTTTGTTTGTACAAGTTAAAAATGTACAACGTATGACAAGGTAACGCAGTTCTAGTCTCAGTGTGGAAAATCAAACCAGACTAGGCTAATTATTGTGGCTTCGCTTCCCGGTGTGTTCCCGAGTTTCCATGGGAAATACCGTGTCGACATATAATCACCAAGGTTATTTCACTTCAAGAAAAAAAAATGCCGGACATGTGACGACACTCTTCCACTAAAATGTTAAATGTGGTGATCAGCTGAAACTGAATTAGGAGCTGCTCCATGGCCCAGATTTATAGTATATCAAATTTACCAGCAGATCGATGAAAAACTTTATAAAAACACAGATTTTTTTACACAGTTTGGCTCGATATTACCTCCATATGAGAGAAAATGAACACACTGAGTAAAGAAATTTTATCAGAAGTTAAATGTTGACATTGTAAAGAGATTTCCAGATAGTATTATGAGTCGCCACACAAGTGCCTTTTAAATGTTTCTCTAAAGAAATGACTGAGAAGTACATACTGTTAGAATAATGCATGAAGTACGTGATGACTAAATCAGTGCAGACTAATTGTGTACTTTGAAATTGCAGCCATCCTTATCCTGAGTCATGCTTCCCTGTATCCTCTGTAGGCCAGATTAACTTTTGTATATTAATCAATGTAATAAAGTAGTGATTCCTCTATTTTTCTGCGTTGTTTTGTGTCACTTTGACCTTTTCTAAGGTTAAAACACACACCAGAACACTCTTAGCGGATTTAAAGGTAGCCTCTTTGATTTTCTGTTTAAAGTTTTGTTGACAGACACCAGATGAGGGGGATTCACTAGCAAAAGGTCATGACTCGGATTAACCTCCTGATGTCATGAGAACATGGTTTGCATCTCCAACTGAACTACCTGACACATCTGAAACCTAAACTCTGTATGAAAATGACTCTAATTTGGTTAGGCGTTTACTCCAGTGCTCTCTTAAAGCCTACCACATATATAGTTCACATGATCTTTTGAAAGGCTGTAAACAGCCCAAATTACACGCAGAGTGCAGCGTACTATACGGTCCTACTCCGTACAAACCAGTGGATTACTCTCCTTCAGCAGTTTACGGAGGGGAGATCTACACTTCATGTCACGATGTTGAGATGGATTTAACCGTAGCTGAAGCTGTCAATGGTCTCTAAGAGAGTAAAGAGGAATATTAATAGTTCAAACATGCTGAGGCGGAACTGTGACTTGATGCTTTTCTGTACCAGCTTTAGCATTCAGGCCTGACAATTATTAACAATCAAACATGTTTGATTATTTATGACAGGAATTAAACAATAAAATTTTAGACAGATCCTGGAATTTGACCTGCTTTACAATGTTAATGACGACTAATGTGAGTCCTCAAAGTCACACCAATTAAAAATGTGTTATATCTGGCTCTATTAAATCTTATACCTATATTTAATTACTTCTAAATTACCATCTTTGTTGGTAAGTTCTTTGTGTGCGAAGCTCTAAGCAGTCATACATTTAATTTCTTCCATTTTCTCGTCTTCTTTCATTTTCTCGTCACGAGTTAGTTTATTAGTTACGATATAATCCATTTTAAGATCTCGAGAAAAAAAAATGAAATTAACTCGTTTTTACAAGAAAACGGAGGAAATAAAACGTATGAATTAATGACCGCTTTGTGCTTCCGTAGTTTAATATACTAGATTATTGTTTTGTTTACTCAAGGTCTCAAATGAATTATTACATTATCTCGGGAAAACAAAGTTTCGTTATCTTGATATCTCGAGAAAATTATCTCAGGATTTGTTATTTCAACTCAATGACTTAAAAACCTCAAGAAAACAAATTAAATTAACTCATTATCACGAAAAAACAGAGGAATTAAAATGTATGAATGTATGACTGCTTAGAGCTTCCGTACAAAAAGGATAGTCTAGTACAGTTTTCAACTGGAGGTCCGTCCCCCTAGGGGGTCTGCAGAGGTACTGCAGGGGGTCCACCAATTTTCACCAAAATAATATGTGAATTAAAAAATATAACAAAAATGATATATGATACTAACATAACATGACCAGCAGCTATGGGAAAAGAACAAAAAAGGTGAGGAAAGGTACTGGGTGAAACGAACATAAATCAGTAACTTAATGCTAGTTGTTGGTCGATGAAGTGAAGCAGAATGGATACATTTGTCACAGTTAATAAGGTGAGATAAAAGGTGAATATAGTAAATATAAAAGTTATTATAGGCTAGGCTTACTAGACTATCCTTGTGTCCCGTTATCTCTGGATAACATTTGTTATTTCCACATAAGAACATAAATAAATGAAATGAATCGCTGCTCGAGGCTTCCGTACATATCAGATTTCTTTAATCAAATATTTAATATTACTATAATATATTTTTTCAACTGTTGATATTGGCTGATATCAATCATACATCTTGTATTTTAAAAAATGCACTCCTAATCAAACACAAAATGTTGTAATTCTACTACCACATTTCTATATTTATATGTATTGTATAAGCTTTATAAGGAGGCCCACCTTATTATAAGATAGTCCCTCCATGTGTTGATAACATGTGATTTTAAGTGTAGGAAGTAACTGAAAGTAAAAAGAGGAAAACTAAATAAGTACCACATGTTTATCCCAAGTGAATATTCTAGTGTACAAAATAGGCTCATTGTGTGTTTTTAAACTTCAAACACACACCAAGTAACTTAAGGTCTTCCAAGTATTTTAAGTGTACACACGCATTGTATAACTAGTTTACTGTACTGTGTAATCACATCAGCTGGCCAGAGCCACGAGGGCGCGCAACAGGGTTGTGTGTGCGCGTTCAAGTATTTGTAGCCACATGCTCGTTCGCAGAGCTCAGTCAGCGTTTGACTCAGTCAGTGGCAGAGGGGATCCAGGATTTTCCACTTGTCAGTGAACTCCCCGATACCGAAATCAAGTGCATCCCTTCGGCTTAGAAAGATGTCAAAGTTGGATCAGATCCTCATCCTCGACCCTCCCTCCGACCTCAAATTCAAAGGTAGGTGACTGCAAATGTCTTGTTTAACATTCACTGAGTAGTAATGGTTGAATTAACGTGACAAAAAGAGGCAGAGAGGAAGAGAGAGAGAGGGGGAGAAAAAAGATTTCACACTCCCCTCAAGCGAATATCGCTGCTAACATGCTAACTAGCCAGCCAAGCCAAGCCAGCCAGCTAGTTAGCATTCACCGCCATTTTAAGTTAGCCGACCGGGGCCCGCTGCATCCTCGCAGTGTAGTGACGTGGATAAGCCGGCGTGGCGTGCATCTTTTACCGGCAGCAGCTAAACTGACAACACCCTAGCAACGCGGTGGAACGTTGCGGGCTAACTGACAGCCGTTGGTCAGCAAACGGGGGGGGATTAAAGTTGAGAACAGAACCGTGTCATGAGCTAACTAGCGTTATGTTGTTGCTGCTAGGTGGTGGTAGCAACAGCAAACTGTTGTTTCCTTGTAGGCTCGGCAGCCTTGTTTCCCTAAAATGCTCAATAAAGGAGGAAATTAACTTTTTATTTTTTTAAAGCGGTAAATGTAGCGAACAAGCCCGGTACACACACACACACACACACTCTGCCATGTCAGGCTAGTTGACAAACTTAAGCTAACTAACGTTAACCACCTACTGCCACTGTTTTGGCTCATGTATGTACGCACATATTCATAACTGAAATAACCAGTTACCTTGTGTATATCTGCTCAGTAATATATATTAACAGACCACAATGTTTTCACAATGAAACCACACATTAAATGTTACTACTGCTTTTGCCTGGAAGTGATCTCGTTCAATGATGTGTCAGTTGACCGTTGGCTAGTGCAAAAGTTGATATCTTCGTCAGCTCCTCTGCAGCTACAAACTGACTTCATTCCTCCGTAGATGTAGTTTTAAGGTTTAGATTTGATGTTTTTGTATCATTTCAACTGTTGCTTTTTGTTATGAAGTGATCGAGCCAAGCAGTATTGTGCTGATCTAAGTACAAGAAGAGATACTTTTTATTCACCCCTTAAGGCGAAACTCAGTTGTTGTTGTTTTTTTTTTTTTAACCCTGAAATACAACCACACACATACAAAGGGACATGCACATGTGGAGAGAGATGGTGGAGTGATGGGCAGCCACCCAGAGCAGTGCCCAGCAAGCAGCTGGGGGTGCTCAAGGGCACCTCGGCAATGCCCAGGAGGTGAACTGGCACCCCTCCAGCTACCAGTCCACCTTCCATACTTGACAAGTCCATACTGGACTTGAACCAGCCACCCTCAGGTTCCCAAGAAACTCTGCATTTTATTGTGTTTGTCCCAGCTACTACTCTCTCCTCATTGTCAACGAGGCTCTGTTGTATTCTCACTGAATATACCACTTGTCTTATTGTCTACGAGGCTGATTGTTAGTAAGCGGTTAGGTATGAGTGGACACTGGCTGTAAGCCTAGACTTGACAAGATTGTTAGAAAGGTCACAGGTTCACATACCAAACCCACAGGATTGTTTTAGGTGGGTGTACATTATGTAAGATTTGGTGTTGGGATCTAACGCCATCAGCTGTACACGTGTATTTGTTATGATTACTTGATCAAAAACTAAGACAACTTTGCAAACAGCCAAACGTCAAGCGAGGGCAACAACATAGCAGCCAGCTAATATTACTTCCTAGTCCAACAGCAAGAAGCCCAGCTTGGCGTCTGTCTATTAGACTTTTATTACATCAAGCTCTCGCCAACGACTAAAAGTCAGTCCCAGATTTACTATCCGGTAGCTTCTCGCTGCCTTCTCTTCTTAGCTTCCTCTGTCGACATCCCCAGACTCTTCGCCTCTGCCATTATGTCCATAGAGGCCGGTGAGTTCGGTTACATTGCCCGCTCTCTGCCAGCATTCCCTGGGAATCTCTTCTTTCCAGTAGTCTTAAGTTCTTGTGCTACCAGGGTAAACACCAACAGTGCCACGGTGCTCTCAGCACCCAGTCTGGGTGTTAACTAGCGAGGCTAACTAGCTAACAGCAGCTACTTCGTATAGGTTTTTATTCTCATCTGCTAAATCAGAGAGTTGATGTGAAGCAGCAGGAGGTCATCAAAGGGGAAATCAGAAAACATTTTCTCCATTAAAATATGTTCCAGTTTCACTAAAATCGGTGACACGGCTGTCTGTGTGTGACTGAGTGCCGTAAAGCGTTACGTACAGGTGATCGTAGCCGGGTCAACAGAGTTACACGGTGCAAGAAGAGGCGTTCAGGACACAGAGCGCGAATAACAGAGGCACCATTCACCTGATTACATCAAAGCAAAGCTGCTGTTTAAAGGTAGAAAAGTTGCTTCATGTTGTTAAAATGTGGAGTTTATTAGTTTTGTATGAACGTTAATCTTGAGCATCTGTTTGAACGTGTGTTCAGTTTTTGCGACAGGTTCCTGGTGTTTTAACGGTCAAGAGAGACGAAGTGTCTGCTCAGCTCAGAGAGTTTGTTTTGTATATAAACGTTTGAAACGGTGGGTCAAGCGTTAAACCCAATACATAAACGGATGTTTGTCCTTCAGCTGGACTTCAAATTGATATCGATATTTAGTCTGATGGCAGAGACGTGGTCCGCCATAATCTGATCACGAGTTGATTTTCCCTGATTAAGAAATGCTCTAATTAGACTTATTCTGATTACTGATCCGTCACATGGCTGACGTTTTCTGTCATCAGTTTAAACTTTTACCCTTTGTACACTGAAGCGGACGCAAAGCTAAAATTCAAACTTTCGAAGGCGACGTTGATGCCGATGAAATGATCATTAGTCAAATACCCTTTCTATTCTATTCTAATGAGAATAAAACATGTAATCGAATGCATGAGGAAGAATGTAAATCGAAATGCAAAACAGTTGCAAATATATTGGTATTTCTGCTCAGTAGGAGGATAACTAGCAAGCTGACTGAAAGCTACACCATCTGCTGTAGTACATCTGAATTTTTAACCTCTCGTGTACAGGCTCAAGTGTTATTGAAAGAGTTCGTTTCGTGCTTTAGCCCAGACTAATTGTTTACCTCCGGTACGAACCGGCGTGAAATTCAATGTCAGATTTATCAAATCTAATCCAAACCACTAAACTAGCTGTGAAAGGATCGCTCAGTTTGGAGGGCTTTAAACATTTTTAGGAGGATCACCGAGGGGAAATGAAATGGTTCCTGCCGCGTCTTCGAGAAGCAATATGAGGAGAAGGAAGATGACCAACAGCTCCTTTACTGTCACAACGCGGCCCGAGCTAAATCGGTCCTCGTGTATCCGAGAGCTGGTCTGTTTTAGAAAGCTCTGCTGGGATTCCTCCAGCGAGCTAGAGGGGGCAGCCCTCCTTTCCTTTGGCTGGTATTTTTAGAATAGGACTGGCCTGGGGGACCCTAACTCAGCATACATGCAACAAGATGAGAGAGACGGCGCTAACGCTGCTTGAGCAAAGGTGGCATCTCTCAGAGAGGATAGGCAACGGATGCAGGCTACGTGGGTGTTTTATCTGATGCACACAACTGCTTTCCAATGTTTTATCCTCACTGTGAATAAAACGCTCATGGTGCAGGAATGTTTCTGTGGAAATAATTAGTCAGTTGTCTTAGGATTGGGTGTTTATTGAGGAACAATAGAGGGTTTATGGTGCATTAAAGTGTCTTTTTCCTGTCTGTTTCAAGAGCAGTTACAGGACACGAGAAAGACTTCAGACGTGTCCAAACTCAGGAGGAAGTCGACAAGCTGCATGTGCCAAAATCATCCGAAAGATCATTACTTCAACTTAAGAAATGTGCCTTCATTACTGCTCTAAAGTCAACTCTACAAACATTAATTTACTATCGATCTTTGCCAGTAATATGATAACAGATCAATCTTTATTGCAGTAACCGTTTTATTACAATAATCACATCTGTCCGGATCAGAGGGCAACAAATATTCTCTGACACAAGCTAAACAAGGAAAAACTAGAGAGGTTTGTACATTTTGTCTGATGTTGCAGACGCAACGCGCGTGTGTGTGTGTGAGAGCGTGGAGGTTTTTCAGGTTTGTAGGAATGCCTTTGTCGCGTACCTGTGTTAGAAAACAACGCCTCAGTCATCGCCACAACTCACTACATGTTAGCTTTAGCTGGGTGGAGCCACTCCAATCTGGTCATGCATTGCTTCTTATCTCTCTGAGCACAGGGTGTGAAGGCAGGCTGAATGTAGGCTTTGTCCAGAGCTACAAAAAAAAAAGTATGGAAGGTAGAAAGATCTGTTATGTGTTCAGACATTTTTATCCTGTTGGTCCTGGTTTGTTACACTGAACCGTCTGGGAAACAGTTTGGATTGGATGAACTGTGTCCATCGTAGTCTATCACAGGGTATCGTCAACCAATCAGATTAACGAACCAGCGGGGCCTGTTGGTAAATCAAATTCTCAATGAATTAGGGCAGCTATACTAACCACTTCAGCATCCACCTTTGTTGTGGTCGAGCGAACAGTCACTTCTCACTGCGATACACCGAAATCAAAATAAAACCGCGTTGAGACCAACCAGTCAATCTTGATTTTCTGTGACTGTACATCTTGTTTTGCCCTTCATGACACAGCGGTATGCACATCCAGTGACCAAACCTGTTGAGAAAATATTAAAGCATAGCTCTGTTCTTATCCGGAGGGTTAAATCCTCTCTACAACCATCCCGTAAAGGTGTCCCTCCCAAAGAATCTCAAGTTGTTTATCATCAGGAGACAGTTTGTACCCTTCGTAACACGAGACAAATCTGATAAAACCCAAGTTCATGTTTAAAATTTGTGGCATCAAGATAAAACCTGACAGCGCAGCAGGTAAAATCAATCGACCTCAGCCGTAGCACCCATGTTATGATCGGCTAACCGTTCATCATGGGACATATTTTTTCCCTGGACTCCCAGGCTAATTGTGCTGATCGAGTTTTGGGTATCTCTGACTTGGCTTCCAGTTGTTTTCAACATGACATGGCTCATCAAAGCTGGATGGTGCTGACCGTGGTTAAGGACCTAATTTGAGGCAAGCTCTGTCACAAGATGGAGGATTAACTATTGATCTCCTGATATATGACCTGACTAGGACAGAACCTTAATTCCTAATATGAACATGGGACATCTATATGAAATTAGCTGTCTGGAAAAGAAACTTAATTGACTCAGGTGGTTTGGCTTGTCTCCTCCTCTGGAGACGAGCAGTCCAGCGAATTTTGGAGATGCTGATCTTCATGAATGTCTCATGCGATGCTGGTTGTAGGTCGTAGTAGACCTCCATCTGGGCTGGATGGTTGATTTAAATATTTTAAGATGCAGTTTTAATATTGCAAAAGGCTACAGGTGCTGTCAATGCGCAACGTGTCTTACAAATGAGCCGGATGTAGCTGAAACTTCTTCAGCCATTGACATTAGCATACTGTTTTATATAAATAAATATATAGAAGTGAACTGGGAATCCTTACTGTGTCTTCACGTGACCCATTTTTAGAATATTTATGGTAAAACGATCCTGCAGTCCAGCGTCGAGCCAAAGAAGTCACTATTCAATTAGTGGTCTTAATTGCGTACGCCTAATTCAGTTGTAGCCCGTTTATTTTCCAGCTAATCCTTTTTAGCTATTTTTTTGAAATTTAGCACCAGAACACTGCGGCTCTGTCCGTCGTCCACTCATGAGGTGTAACTTGAAATGTCGAGTTTCCTCCCATTTCACTGTAAACATGCAGTATATGGTGTTTACCCTCTTCTTTGTAGAGAAACGTGACGATAAGAATATTTTCTGTTGCTTTCCGTTTGCGCTCATGTCATGATGGTGTGCCGACAGGAGAAGAGTGTACTTACGAAAATAATAATGCACTTGTGTTTTTTTGTTCTGTGTCCACCATCAGGTCCTTTCACAGATGTAGTCACCACCAACCTCAAACTGAAGAACCCCTCTGACAGAAGAGTGTGTTTCAAAGTGAAGACGACCGCGCCGCGCCGGTACTGCGTACGACCAAACAGCGGCGTCATCGAAGCCGGAGCGACTGTCATTATCTCTGGTGAGTTTTGCTAATTTAGAGAGACGGCGGGAAACCTGACAAACAGTGACACGTGGAAGCAGTTTCTACTCAAACAAGTTCACACAGACTGACTTTAGACTCGTGGCCCATGTGGTGCAGTGCACTGGTTCTCAAACTGTGGTACAAGTACGTGAGCTCCCTTGAGTGGTACTTGGAGGAACCTCTGAAATTTATAAACATTTAATATTAACATTAATAAGAATTTGAATTAAAATACTACACGATCCTGTCATATCTTGTTTCAGTATCATCCTGCTCCATAGTGCCGCCATGTTTAAGCAGATCTGTTACAAGCTAAAATATGATGAGGAGATGGTGAGTGGAGGTAAAACAAATGGGAGAAGTGCGGATCAGGAGTAACCCGTTTCCACGCGAGTAGTTCTGGTTCTTGAGCTGGTTCTGTTCAGGATCCAACAACAGTCAGTAATAATAATAATAAATAATCCTGTTAGGCGTAAACCTTCCTCCGAAGTGAACTGTCTCTATCTGAATAGCCTGCTGTATTTTAACATTTGTTACACGCAGTGTAAAAAGTTTGAGAAACACTCGTGTAATGTGCATATTAGATGCAGACAGAAACTGACCTGTAGGGCTGTGACGGTCAGCGGGTGCTTTAATGGCCTATGCACTTGGTCAGTTAAACAACAGTGTTTTAGCTGCTTAATGCATTTTGCAAATAGGCATGTAACTATCTATCTAAAAGGTGCTGCAGTGGAAGATCAGACTTTGTCTCACTTGGTTTTTCAAATTGTTTTTATATTCCTACTAATGATAATTACGGTACTGTCGGTTGTATTACTGAAGGACATTTTAGTGATGTGAATACCTGAAGCCAAACGTCAGCGTGTTGATTCAGCCGATAAGAGTTGAGTCAACACGGCAGGACACAAACTACAGCTTACAACGTCCTACAGCCGACTGTCACTTTTGTTGTGTCGACCCTGCAAAGAAACTGCTTGAATCAGTCTCAGTGCAAAAGCTATTTGAAGCTTGAACTGCAGCATGAAAACAGGAATATTAGTGGAACATTGATGAAAGCGTCCCATCGTAAACATCTCAGTTGGAGCTGAAGGCAAAATTAGGTTTTCTTTCTGGTTTTTAGGGACAAATTATCCTCAATGTGGCCATTGTAACTAGGTTGGTTGTTTCATAATGCGGTCTTATTAAGGACAGGTGCCTTGGCCAGAGTGTTTGTGGCAACGTTTCAGGTTACTAAATTAAAGTTGTTTGTTTTAAAATGGGGACTGTTAAATGTCAGGTGTCCTGCAGCGACTGTGGACAGCTTCAGCTCACGTCAGCTGCAGCGTGCTTCAACGACAACGCTCACAACGTCCAAAGAAACTCCTCAAACCTCCTCTCCTCTGTCTGTCTGCTCACTGTTACTCACATTTTTATCAGAATACATCTAAATGCTGCTTCCATTTATTGCTTTTTAGTTGCGTGGTGTGGCGATTAAGTGCTGCACACTGTAGGTGACGTTAACTCGAGCTGACTGCGGTTGTCTGTGAGGTTGCTGCCGCTGATCAGCGACTACACAGCAGAGATTGTTTGATACTATTTGGATCAAAATTTGGATGGAGTATTTCTTTAAGTGGACAATGACATTTAAATTGACTGAATTAAATTTTGAAGCTCAACAACATCTTCTCGAAATTGGTTAGGAGATGGTGCAATTAACCAATGAAAGAAAAACAACATGCCGGTGATCTGCCTTCGAGCTTTACAGTCTGTCAGACGTACTAACTTGAGACTGTTATATAAATAACATTTATGTAAATGATATCTTCAGGAGAGCGTGTCGTCGTTGGGAAGGCATGTGGGAATGCCTGTTTTATTGTGCTGAATCATTTTCCAGGTGAAAGATGTTCTAACATTGTTCTTTCTTTCTTTCACAGTCATGCTACAGCCCTTTGACTATGACCCCAACGAGAAAAGTAAACACAAATTCATGGTGCAGACGATTTTTGCCCCGCCAAATGTTTCTGACATGGATTCATTGGTAAGCCTTCTTTAAGATGTTTTAAAATGTGTATATCAAAACACACATTTCATAGGAGTTAATTGTTGAGTCACAACATCAGGGGAAAAAGCATGATGCTTGACAAATGTTTGCTCCCATACGCGTTACACTCGTTTTCTTTCGGATTATGTGTATCCCCGCAGCATTTGCTGTATAATTGAGCTCGCCGCACCAAAATAAACAACCCGAACCAGTTACAACATTAACAAACCAAACAAAAACCTCTTTTGATTTAAGAGCAGTTAAGTCCTCAAAAGATATTTTGTCTGCTAGAAGTCGCCACAGTTTACCGTAAACAGCTCGTTATGCTTCACGTTGTCGAAAGTGAACAGAAAAATGCAGAACACAACCTGTTGACTTCTAGCTATACTTTTTTATATACTTTACAGGACTTTACACATTAATTACATTTAAAATGTTTTAAATTTTTTTTAAATATTTGAGATACACATATATATTACTGTGGTGTTTCTGTTAAAGAGCCCTATGTGCACATTATATCACCTCAGATTAAAGGATCTTCACTCTTTAAGTAGTCTGCAGGACTCACTGAAAACCTACCATCATTATTTATTTTTTTTTAATATTCAGTCGACCACCGCTGAATTCTTCTTACTTAAAAAAAAGTTTAGTCATCAGCCTGCTGTGTGAAGCTCTGAGCTCCAGATCAGTGTTTAAAAACATCAAACATGTTGAGGTTTTCCACCAGAGGGCAGCAAAGGCTTGCTCAGTGAAACATGCACATATCTGTTCATGAACTGGCTTGTCTTGAATGAAGAGAGAAATCCAGGAAGTGAAGGGGAACAAAGGTCTGACTGGTTTTTGTAAACTGGAATCTGATAAAGTTTCTGTTTTTACCAGATGAACTGGTCCCACGACATTACTGAAGTGATTCTGAACTTTATGAGCCCTTTTAATTACAAACATCTTTTTGTGACTGAGTTTATAAAAT
Source organism: Miichthys miiuy (assembly GCA_036365135.1). NCBI lineage: Eukaryota > Metazoa > Chordata > Actinopteri > Sciaenidae > Miichthys > Miichthys miiuy. The sequence goes on along the minus strand of CM071617.1, from coordinate 6,507,357 downwards.
CACAAAACAAATGTCTGAAAGTTAAGGAGCCGACTTTATGTAAATTTGTCTAAATAAAGTTTGTGGTGTAAGAAGCCGTGCATGTTTTATGTTGGTGTAATATCCATAGACTCAAGGCTGCATTCTATGTGAATAGAAGGAAGGAGGTTGAAGAGAGTGTGTGAGTGTATGTGGATAGGATCCAGCTGCTAGCAGTTTGACTTGATGAATAACATGCCCATTTTTCATCTCCACCAGTGGAAAGATGCAAAACCCGATGATCTCATGGATTCCAAGCTGAGATGTGTCTTCGAGCTGCCTTCTGAAAACGATAAAGTGGTAAGAGGTGCTGCTGCACATTTTTTAAAAACCCAACAAAGCAGCTTATTTCCACATCATTTTAATCATAACCTGTTGCTGGATCTGTGTCGAATGGTCAACTTTGAATATTTCCAGAATGCCGTTGAAGAAAAAACAAACAAAAAAACTTTGGAAACAATCCACAGCTGTAATGTCAGATAAGTAGAAAGTGCTGTTTCAGTGGAAAAACTGGCCGATGCACCCCGACCCAGGTGCACAAATCTCCCCCTTTTTTAATGTGCAATCTCTTGTTTACTCTCCACACTCAATAAATTATCAGTGGTTTCACCTAAGTTTGTAACTCAAGGTGTTACCGACTGGTACATGATGAAGCTCGTTATTTGATATTAAAAACTGTTCCGAACCGCTGCTGCAAAATATAAATATAAAAATGTGGTGCGATGACGAGTAAAGAAAGATGCACCGGCGTGTGTCACAGTTACGCCACACATATCTGCTCAGGTCAAAGTAGTTTTTAGATTTATTGATATCCTTCAGCGTAATCAAAAGTCACACTGCATAGTATGTAAATGTTCCGTCATGGGATGCATGAATTATCTCCCTGCGTGAATTATTTGCCTGCATCTGATTGTCGCGGAGCACGAGAACCACAGCCGGTCGGTGCCTTTTGCACTGCATTTTGCATCTGAGCGGCAAACATCACCTATGCCGCCCACATCAAGCCCGAGCGCTCCGCCGTGAATACCAAGTACAGCTAATGCGAAACCATTTCAAGGTTAGAGAAGAGCTCTGACAGATGCAGCTTGAATGATGTGGGTGTTTACTAGTTGGTTGCTCAAACCACCAGTTTACAGTGGAGCATCAAAACATTGTTGTGTGCTGACGCCGTAGCTCGAGACTTCAACGTGGCTCTCAGTATGACTCAAGTATCGACTGTTTTTAATGTTTTGTCAGCCCCCTCAGTCGTACAGGAGACACAACTTCGTTAACTCGACATCAGAAACTACTACAGCGCTGAATCAACACCATCCACAACAAAACTGGGCATCATAAGCTCTGCAAGGATCGGATTTATTACAGGGCTATTGTAACGGATTGCATCAGGTTGTGCTCAATAAACTGGTGACCCTGTGAACAGTGGGAGCCTGTATTAATGAGACCTCCGCGTAATCAGGATTTAGATAAGCAGTGCTGTTGGACAGCTCAGCGAGCTTTTACAGTTCAGGTGAATATGCCACCGAGGCCAGATTTAGCTTATGCTAAGAAGCTACAGCGTGGATGTTTGGACTGCTGAGTCCTCACAGTATGTGCTCTCTGCTTTGGCACGTGTAGCATGTTGGTAATAATAATAACTTTATTTATATAGCACCTTTTTACAAAGTGCTTTACAGAGGACTGGACCCAACCGAAGACAACGCAGGTTAAGACCAATGCCACAAACGGCCAGAACAATGAAAAGAAGAGTTAAAAACAAATATTCATTGATGACCAGCGGTTCCCAACGGTTATTGCGCCATGGACCGGTTTCTTCAAGGTGTGGGGGATAAATATGACGAAATAAAATGATACGACCGGAATAAAAACAAATATATAAAGTACATGAGAAAAATACAACTCACTGTTATGCTGAATTAGTGGATGCCCTGAGCTTGTTTCTCTGCAACGAGCTGCTCCCATCGAGGGTTAATGGGAGACAATGACACCCGAAGTGTGTTCCAGTCTACTCCGTGATTTTGGAGTAACGTATTACGTGAACGACACGAGCGTGTTGACATGTCTTGACACGTATAAAGATGCACAGATGGATGTATCCGGTCATTTTTCAAAGTAAAACATCGTTCACACTTTGAACTCATTCTTTCTGTGCAGCGCCGTAGCCAATGACCCACAGCCCGGTGTTTGGGGACCGCTGCTACAACAAAAGAATAGTATTAACATTATTACATCAAGAGTAAAGGGACCAAAAATTGATAACAGAAAACAAAAAATAAAAGATTAAGAGAGTAAAATATAAAAATGGACAACATCACAAAAAGGCAAGAGGTCACTGAATCAGTCTCGACTCCGCGGGCAGGTCCTTCTAAAGTTGAGGGTCCCTGAATAGTACGAGGTTAACATGCCAGCAATGTAGCGGTAACACTGTAACAAGATAACTAATGTTGTAGGATGGAAATTAAATGTTTTTAGGATTAGTTTACCTCTTCTCAGCTCTCAGTTTTAGTTTGTATTTGCCGGTTTTAAGCTTGATGTTTAACGTGTCCGTGATTCACGATGTGGTAATTTGGTTTACTTTGGTTCAGAAATGACCCACGCCTGAGTTTTCTATAAATGCTCAGCTTGGATTGTGACATAAGGGATAATAACATCATATCCTGTCTGTCTGTCTGTCTATTGATTGTCAGCCTTCAACTACAGTACAATAGTTGTATTTCCATTACAAAGCCCTTCATTTTCCCCATGCCGTCATGTTGTCTGTCCCACAAAACAAAGCCACATCAAAGATGACTTTTGGAGGGACGCATTTCCTCCCTGGTCTCTTTGATCTGGCACTGAGAGCTCCTGGACCTCGGACAAGGCTGCCTTTCTTTGGCACGGGCTCCCGTCTCGAGGCTAACCTCCCTACTTAGCTCAGGGCATGCTGGATTTCACTTCAGTGGTTCTCTCTCTCTGCTTGTCGAGCAGAATGACGTGGAGGCGACCAAAGCAGCCCCGGTGATGAACTCTGCAAAGGCCGACTCAACAGCATCCATGGTGTCTGCTTCTGGCTTGATGGACGATCAGGAGTTGAAGAAGGTGCTGGAGAAGTGCAAGAGGCAGCAGACTGAGATTAACAAGCTGGCTGAGGAGAACCGGCAATTAAAGGTTAGATGTGTTGATGAATGATATTCACAGTCTCAGTGGACCATGATGTAGAACAAGAAACCCAAAGAGAGAATGAGTTAGTGAATCCACAACAAACTGATGTTTGGTGACCTTTCATGTTTCAGTCGTCCGATTCAATCATAATCCACGGGTGGTCTGATCCTAAATACGCTCGACAAAAACATAAATGAAATACTTTGTTTTCTTCTATTTTTTTTTTTATTGAAGTAAAAGATCTGAGACTGTAAACACAAAGTGTTTATTTCTCGCAGATTTCACTGTTTTCCACCAACAAAAAGACTACTGTGACTTTTCTGAACATAAGACGGTCTGTATCATACACACTGTCACTGTTTGTTTACATTGTTGTTCCTGGAAGTCGCCCCGAGCTCCCCCTTTCCCATGTGACATCACATGAAAGACGGCAGCGTAGCGACAAGTAGCCTGTCATGTCTCTATAATCTCCTAATCTGACACAGTGACGATCTCAACAGGTGTAGTCTGACCCAGGCTTTAGTGAGCACCCACCTGACAGATGAAGCATATCAAGATGATGATTAAACAGCGTGACTATGGTGTGCCATACTCTGCCCGTGATTGGTTAGTGCTCATTGCCTTCGTTAAATCTTTGAAGAGTGACCAGTCCAAAAACACACGCGTGTCAGATTCCTGCTGTTTAGTCAGCCACACCTGTGAGGTGGATGGATTATTTGAGAAAAGCTCACTAACAGATTTGAACATTTTTGTGACAGAATTTGAGACAAATATACTTTTCGTGTGCAGAGAAGAAATCTTAGATCTTTTATTTCAACTCATGAAAAATGGAAGAAAAAAAACTGAAGTTGTTTATAACATCAATACTTCATTATCCAGATAAGAGCTATGAATAACATGTTCTTACTTCTAAATGGACCTTTTTAAGTACCCTAATTCACTTTATACATAATCTTTAAAAATCTTTCTTTTCCTCTATGTATGCACTGTTTGACTCTCAGTCTCTTTCCCCAAGAACTTCCCAAAAGCTCGTCTTCTAGCTCTTCCAGAGCGTTTGTATTGGACAAACTTTTATCTCACATGGTTTTGTCAAAGCACTCAAACGACAAGTTTTTTGTGTAACTAATGAAAGCTTTTAGGAGCAAGTGCCAGTGAAAAATATGAGCGCAGTGAAGGTGGAGGCGTGGATTTTGCGATTTTTAGTTTACGACTGCTACATAAATATTCATTTTGAGTATAATGTCTGCTGTCCCATCCACCACAATCAAAGAGCACAGTAAAAATGATGAAATACAGAGATGATCACAAACAGAGGAAGGAATAAAAGACGATTAATTACAGAAGTGTAGATAGATCAGAGAATCTCTAAAGTTGGAGGAGAGCGACAAAGACAGAGGATGTAAGTCCTGTAGTTAAGCTCACAATCTCACCAACGCCCCTTTTTAAAATGGATCAGCTGCTAACAACCACACTCGTTTTGAAAGATGAGTTGTGTTGGAGTCTGTACAGATGAAGCAAAGAGAGTGACAGGATGTGGATCTGGGTTTGCAGCTCGTGTGTTTTTTAAAGTGGCGCCCAGAGTGAAAATTACACATCATCCTTCACAAAGAGGCTTTGGCGAGCGGTGGATCTGATCTGTTGACTGTTGTTTTTCTGCTCTGCTGCAGGAGGATGGTCTTAGAATGAGAAAGGTACCCCGCTCAGACCACATGACATCAAACTCAACTAGCCTCCTCGGCCGAGAAGCCAGCACCGCCTCCCTGCCCTCCCTCCTCGTCGTCATAGCAGCCATCTTCATCGGATTCTTCCTAGGGAAGTTCATCTTGTAGACTGGGAGATGCATGCCAGCCGTGTCCCCGCCACCTCCCGAAACCTTCCCCGGCCCGGAACGAAAACAAGGCCTGGAAAAAAAAATCCGAGAAGTCTTTCTGTTGACTTTGCCATATCATTGGTAGTGTGGCCTACAGTGAACACATCTGTACAGCATCATTCGCCTTTTTACAATCTCACACGGTTAGTTCACACAGAGAGTTGAGTAAAGAAAAGGCGACAAAAAAGTGATTGCTCCCTTTTTTGTTTTCTGTTTTTTCGATGGCTGGATGACACAGGTAATGTGCCGGGACAATGAAAGTCGTATACTATCAGTCAACATGGAAGATGCACCTAGAGTGAACCATGGGCAACAAGAGGCAGTGAAACATTCTCTCTCTCTCTCTCTCTCTCTCTCTCTCTCTCTCTCTCTCTCTCTCTCTCTCTCTCTCTCTCTCTCTCTCTCTCTCTCTCTCTCTCTCTCGTTTTTAATTAATAGGAATTGAATGGAACGTTAGGTGTCTTGTAAATGTTGTTTTAAATCCTTTTAAACACACAAAAAAAGGAACAAACTTCCATCACAAAGACCTTGCTACCTGTTGCTGGATTGCCTCTGAAGTAAAAATTTTGTTCAGTTTGTAATTTCTACTTCTTGTCTTGGAATGTTCAGGTCAGGCTGGGGATATATAGGTGCCTCCTTCTTGTACATTTCTCTCCTTTCCTTTTTCCTCACACCAATACAGACTTTATTATTATTATTATTATTATACAAATCATATATTTCTTCTGAGGCAAATATTGACTGAACTAAGGTCTCCGTTCTTAAAATCCTGTTCCATGGTATTAAGCATTGAAAAAAATAAAAATGAAAAAATGTGGTTTCGATAGCCGTCTTTCCTGTGTCTCCCCTTCAATGATACATTTAATCATTTATTTCATCTTTCCTCTAAACAAACTTATAAAAAAATAAATCAACACAGACATTAGTGCAGCAATAAGTACTACTCACATAGAATCAAGGTTAGGTTTACCATGTCCAGTTGTTGTGTAGTGTTGGAGAGGCGGTCATCTCTGAAGAGCTGGAGGGACGCCCCTTATCTGGCAGGACGTTCCACCGGGTGGCAGAGCCAGGCGTCGTTCATTGAAGGAAGGATGTAACGTTCGTATGAGGACATTCAAGTAGGTGGGTGCAGAACTGCAGATTACTTTGTAGTCCGTATTAGTGATTTGAATTTAATGTGGGCTGCTACAGGTAACCAGTGGAGCTCGATGAGCAGCTGAAAGGGTTTCACTGTGCAGGCTGGCAGCGCCGTCAGGACGGCGTTACAGTGATCGAGTCTTGAGATGACCACAGCCTGTGTCAGGAGTTGGGTAGCATGTTGAGTCAGGTAAGGCATGATTCTTCTCATGAAGCATGATTCTGTCAAGTGCAAAGCGACACGACCGGGCAACGTGATCAGAGAAGGTTAGTTGGTCATCGATCATGACTCTGAAGTTTGTTGCTACTCTGCCAAGGGCAAGAGCTAGGGAGTCTGTTTCTGAGAGCTTCAGCTGCAGGTGGTGAGCCTTCATGCATGTAGATATGTCTGAGAGGGATTTAGAGGCCGAGAGGTCGTCGGGTGGAAATGACACACAGAGCTGCGTATCATCCGCATAGCAGTGATACGAGAAGCTGTGCAAGCTGATAATCGGACCCAGAGAAGGGTCCCCAGCACCGAGCCCTGGGGTACCCCTGTCGTGAGGTAGTGAGATTCAGAAAACTGATCAAGCCAGGATATGTTGAACAAGCGTCCTGTGAGACTCTCAAACATTCATTATTTGGTGCCATAAAATAAGCGTAAAGCACTTTTGTGCCAGGCATCGGATACTTTTTTGTTCTATAGTACAAGAGCTAACCATGTGTTTTAATGACACTTGACATTTCAGCTAATATTATTTGGGTTTCGGTTATTAGTTGCCAAAAGTCACTGAAATAGAAAATGCGTCTCGACCTCGTATTTCTGCTGTTATGAGCTCATAATGAAGTTATTTTACACACTTTGTTGGCTGGATTTTTGGATTCGGGTACTTTTTTAATTGAGTCAGGAAGGGAGGAGATTCTCATACATTAAAATCTTTCATCTTGCACAAAACACGGGCTGTCACTCAGTATTTTCGAGGTTGTTCTGCCAGTGTAATTTGGTACGTTATGACGTTCTGGATGGCAAAATCTGCACTGGACATTTTGGCCCCAGAAACTTGACTCATTTCAGCTTGGTGGCTAAAATACAGAGGCTTTACAAGATGCTTATTTTCCCCAGAAGTGAAACCTGCAATCATTTTATTAAAGTGTAAAGTAATATGATTCATACTGACTCCTGGAGGAAGAGCGTAGCGTGGGAAAAGTCCACTGGATTTTCTGTGTGTGTGTGTGTTTTCTTCTTGGCAGCAGAGAGAGGCAGAATAACATGTTACAAGCTTTACTGCGACTATATTGAGTTAATGTGAGACAAGCAGACTGTTATATAATTGTAAATACTGTATGAGGCAACAGAGGAGCTGCAAGTTGCCACATAGCTGCCAGTTGTTGAATCTGGGAAATACTGTTGGGAGTATCAGCTGATCTATCAGATGTAGAAGTATCATCAGATACAGTGTGTCAGCTGATGGGTATGATATGTTTGAAGAGCAATCACAAGTTTATTTTTCCAGCTGTTTCACTCTGTAAACAAAGTGTTTGTTTATTATGCTAAAAAAACCAAATGTTTTGTTGATATACTGTATCGATTTTTATACTTTTATCGATTTAGTCGGTGTCAGTGAGGATCTTTATTCATGAGGTCAGCTGCAGATGGAAAGAAACTGTTCTTGGCGTGCCTCATGCTGGACGGGGAGTGTCTCACGAGGTTTGTGTCTCGCCCACAATCTTATCTGCACGCGTCAGGGTTCAGGGGACTACAGGTCCTGGAGGGATGGTAGATCATGGCTGATCATCAGCCCTCCTGTGTTCTTGGCAGCGGCAGCATCTTACTACACTGCGTGCACAATTATTAGGCAAGTTGTATTTTTGATGATTAATTTTGTTATTGTACAACTACAGTGCTCTTGGTCAATCCAAAATGTTAACAAACCCTCAAACCTGAACATTTAAGTAGTAAAAGTGAAGTTTTGGCTTTCTTAAGAGAATATCTATATGTACACCATTATTAGGCAACTATTAGTGTGCAGAATTATTATGCAACTAAATGAAAAACAAAGATTTTCCCATCTCACTTGTTTATTTTCACCTGTTAAAGTGAGAATAATAAACAAACTCAAAATCTACAAATAAACATTTCTGAAATTATATAGCCACCCTTCTTTTTGATAACAGTCACAAGCCTTCCATTCACGTTTCTTGATCTGGACAGAATCAACTTTTTGTGCAGAGTGAGAGTTGATTTTTGAGTCCACTTTCAACCCGAAAAGGTCCAACTAGCTCATCTTTAATACCTGCCCATACTTTTCAGAGTCAGTTAAATCTCTTTTTTGGCCCATTTTTCCTGAGGAGAAGAATCTGCCTAATATTTATGCACACCTTGATATAGGGTGTTGATCTCCTTAGGCCACACCCTCCCTCGTTACACAAATACACATCACCAGATATACATTAAATCCAATAAGCATTCAAGTTTATACAGCCTGGAGTTGGAAATTATGGATAAAATGATGATATGGTCAAAATAATCACTTGCCTGATAATTGTGCACACAGTGTAGAGTGATGGAGGCGGTGGTGGCTGAGTTGTTGTCGTCTCTGGGAGGGTAAACTTCTTTGTGATGGAGCTGTTCAGGTTCTTGTTGATGATTGTGCCCAGAAATAAGCACGCCAGAGTGTCAACTAAAGAACTACGTGCCAAAATTTGAGTTTTTGTTTTTTTATTCATACGCTTGTTTTTGTTGCTTATAGTGAAACAACAAAAAGCCTAAAATCATCACTATAACTCAGCTTATTTATCATTTTATACAAACAATGTTGGACGTCAGTCAAACTGCGACTTTACAAAATATAAACATTTAATTAAATGACAATAATTTCCTCTGTGCATTGCATTCTGGGAGAATAGTACACTCAAAAACAACCGCATGTTAGTCTGCAGTCTGTCTGGCTTCAGTGTAGTTTATAAATCTTTGTGTTTGTGATGCATTTTCAAGATAAATGGCTCACAGCTGCAGTACGGTCGATATATGGAGAAGAATTTCATGTTTTTGTGTCATTTGCTGTAAAACTTATTTTATCTGTGCTCCTCTTTCTGTTTGTGATTTTCTTTTCGTGAGTATTTTCATCTGCTCACCTGGTTTTTTCCCCATCGTCTTTCCTGCTCAGCTGTTTTCATAAAATAAATCATCATCACATGGGGAGAAATCCATGATGCAGGAGGCAGATTTCAATCTAACCACCCATCGTCTCAGCTGCTGCTCTCAATGGAAAACATCTCCGTTTACTCTTTGTGAGATGCAGCACTCAGATTTATTACTCAAGAAGACGCAGCAACACAACAGTGTAGAAATTCAGTTTGGAATCGAAATATACTCAAAGCACCAAAAGTACTCATTATGCAGAGCGGCTTATTACGTAATTGAATATAATTCCTGATGTATTTATGTGTACTTTAATGTTGTAGCTCGTTAAAATGGAGCTAATTTTAATTATACTGCCGGGTTGCTTCATCTGCCATACGTCATAATTTGTTAATCCCGTTTTTTATTATTAATTTGAATCTGCAAATAAACTAGTGACTACAGCTGTCAAATAAATGTAGAGGAGTAAAATGCACTGAAGTACAAGTATCTCAAAATTGTACTCGAGTAAATGTACTTTTCAGTATTGGCTGGAATTGAGAGGAAATCACTAAATCAAATCAAAGTACTCTAGTTTGATTTGATTTAGTGATTTCCTGTCATCCTGCTAGTGCAACTGAGGTACTTGTACTTTGGTACTTTTTTTACTCTATTACATTTATCCACTTTAGAGAACCCAAAAAGTAAATGTAAACAAATTGCACTGATTATAAACAAATTCACATGTTCAATATTCAAATCGTCCCCATGATCACGGAGCCTATAAATACAAACAAACACTGGAGAGTATGAAACCTTTAATCTTATACATGTATCCAGTTACAAAGACATCTCTTGGACCCTTCTACAGGATCTTTAGTCTGGGAACAAGATTCTGCACCATCGATGATAAAAACTGGCTGTAAAGTCGTTTAGCTGCAGAAAAAAAAAAAGAGCATGCTGTGACGTCCTCTCTCTGCAGAACAGTCTGACAGTTCCGGTTTGGTAGAAACATGCTGGCAAGTTCCCAAAACAACAGGTGCTGTTGGTCCACGATCCAGAGGGTGACGGCACAGACGACGGCATCGTTACAGGGGTTCTCGTTAAGATTGTAATCGAGTGGTGCTGATGCAGTGCCACACCTGATGACCTTCATCCCATCAAAAGGTATTTTGAATTTATTCCACTCAAGTTTTGAAGGGACGCTAACTCACTGGACTTTGTCAAGGAGCTGCACAGTCTGTACAGGTAACATGCAGCTGATTAACAATGTATTGTGTGTTGCAGTTCCACAAATGTCCAGTTATTCATGTTACAGTGCTATTTTTTTGGTTTTCATTCAAATTTTTGTGAATTCTTAAATTTTTAGAACCTAAATTCATGATTCTATATTTATTTACAAACTTTATTTCAAAGCACCAATTTGTATAATAGATACTTTTTACGTTAAATTATATTATTCCAAAATATCAACACCAAAAAAGGTCTCTTTATAAAATGATTCTATTTTCTTGGATTTATCCATGTTGCCTGATCCTAATACAAGTTTTTACAATGTAACTGAAGTATTTAGTTGTCGAGAACTGTTTATTTTGCCAATTTTCCAGGTGCAGTTTCCCAATCTGAGCATGACATAATTTCAAAATATCCTTGATGGAAACAAGGTCAAGTGTCGGTCAGTGAAGGCGCAGTTATCTGATGCACAATGGATTTATAATGGAAGATAATTGGCTGCAGATGAGTTGGGTTTTTTTTGTATTCAAAATAAAGTGATGTTACTGTGGAAAAGATGATAGATACCAGCTGCTGAGTTCACCGTCCTGTGAGGAAATGTTAAGAAATCATAAGTAGTGTCGTTCCTTTTTTAAATTTTTTTTTACTGTAAACAGTGACGATCCACCTCGAGACGTGGAGCTTCTTGTCAAGAGTTCATTATAGAAAAAAAGTTTCCACACGTCAAATCGTGTCTTTTTTTCAGTACCAAGAAATGACTTGATAGTTATAGGTAAATACACTGTATAAAAAAAAACATACTCTCAGGTCTGTGTGGCTATATAGACATCTTTGTATATTTGTGGAAACACAGCAGACCGCTTGATCTTTGGTTCCACGCTAAAGTGCAGTTCCTGTGGTGCAGCAGTGTCAAGTCTTTGGTAGCTGGGAAAACGCTCAGAGGATCGAGGGCACCAGTCTTCATCCTCTTTCACATAAGAAGTTTAAATTTGCTGTTTTTAAACAAGCAGTCTCGCTCATGTAATCCACACTCTTGTTGCGTCTGTACGTAGAAACCGCTCAGCTGAGAAGCAGAGACGTGACGAACGCGACGAGCGCCACCGTGACGAGTTTCTCGCCGCCTCTGTGACATCCCGTGCAGTCATTGCGATGCAGCAGACGCCTGTCGCCGTCGTCCGCTCTGCTGTGGTCGGACGCCTGGCTGCTTGCTGAGCACTGCACCAGAGGCATCTGGTAGGAGGTGGCCCGCTTGTCCGGTCGGTCCGGGCTGGAGCCATCACTTGGACGCTGGCCGTTGTAGAGCAGGTAGCGGCCGTGGGCGTCCTGCTCCATGCGGAAAAGCTCGTACTCTGTGTGAGGGAGTCGGATGCCCAACGCTATGCAGCCGTTTGTTACGGTGACGTCCTGCTCCACCCCAACCTGCCAGGACCCCTGAATTCCACACTCGTTCCCATTGAAGACGTTGAGGAGGGACGTGGTGGACAAGTCCATGGGAGTCACTCTCATGTGATTGACTAGGAGAGGGAAGATGCAAGAAGATCCGTTAGCGCGTAAGAGTTATTACCTGATTGACCTCCAGACTCTAAACTTTCAACTGGACGAGTCAGTGAAACAATGTTTTGCTTGATCATTTCAGAGATCTGGGAAATGATTGAGGCAAGAAACAGAAGCAGGTAACAAGTAAACAAGGCAACCGTTTAACCAGATTATCTAAGCCAGTGTTTCAACTTTTCACTTTGCACCTGCTGGATTTTAATGTCTGTCAAAACAGTGGTACTTGGAAAAGACGAATATTCTCTGAAATGCTGGTCATGATCTTTTACAGCACGATAGGTCAAAAGTTGAACAAAGATGTCCGTCTGTAAACTTGTTCATGACAAACAGATTAACATTCTCATCAAATTTTTGCTTTAGTTTAAAACCTGCTTGTATTTTTCTGACTTCTTTTTAGTCACTGTGTCACCGTCTTCCAAGATCTCAGCAATTAACTTGATGAATACTGTTACGATTTAATCTGAATAAAAACCGAAGAGTAGAAACTGTGTGGTTTTGTTTTTTAGCCTCCAAATGATGAAGACAAGAGTCCAGGAAGTCGCTGCACACGATGACCCGTCCCCCAAATAACAGTTTTTACAGTTTTATATGATTAAACCAGATATGACATGTTAATTTATGAGGTTTAGAGGTCTTAGGCAGATTGTACCTGCTTGTTCCAGCTATGTATTTCTCATACTTCTCGTCATGAAAGCAAATAAACATCTTCTAAAATGTTGAACTACTCCTTTAACTTCTGTCACAAAGAGGAAGAAGTTTGGGTTTTTTCAGTAATGTGAAGAAAGCTGAGAGAAAACATGAACCAGTTACCTTTGAAGACAAACTCCGTCCCGCCCATGACGCGGGTGGAGTGAAGGCCTCGGCTGTAGCGCCCGCGGGCGTAGATGGTGAAGGTGGGATGTTTACAGACGGGGTCAGTGTAGTGGTAGTAGTGGCCCTCCCAGGTATGGTTGTTGTCGTGGAAGATGAAGTGACGGGTGAGGAAGAGGACCTCAGGGCGAACTTCACAGCGCTGGCTCACCCACTGACCGTACAGCCCGACGGTCAGGTCGGCCCGCGGCGGCAGGATGGGAGGGTGGAACTCATCGGAGCGGTAGATGATGCGACAGGCGATGCAGCCGTGGTCGTGGTTCTGGAAAGACAGAAGTGAAGGTGTGATGATGCAGTATGGCCACTCAAAAATATCTAATATCTTCATACTGTCAGTTAACTTCTGCTTGAAATGTAACAACTTCAAGTACCTAAAAATATAAAAATGATTAATGCAACATCAAAAACTGTTAGAATAATAAGACAAATACGCAGAATTAAGAAATATATAAAAGAAAATCAGATATATTTGAAATGGAAAAAAGAAATGAAACAACTTGTATGTGAGCCTCTGTAACAAGTGAATCCCCCCAATGTGGGATGAATAAAATCTTATATATAACAGTAAATATAATACACAGGAAAGAAATAATTGCACAGTGTAATATAAGCTCCAACTCCTACACAATACAATAAAGACAAGAATGAAAAAACTTCTACTAAAATCAACAACATTAGTGCACTCTGAAAGTATGAGTTTGAATCGTTGAGGTCCAGGGTGTACCCTGTGTCAGCTGGGATTGGCTCCAGCCCCCCCCGTGACCCTGATGAGGATAAGCAGTTACAGTGACTGAAAGTTGGATATTAAAGCCACCATGTGTAGGATTTGAAATATTTCCAACACTGGCACCACCTAATGGCAGACGGCAGTGAAGGCGCCTCATGACCTGACATGGAAACAGTGAAATGTGTCAGAGCGATGCAGGCTGCACAAAATGAATGAAATCAAACTAAAAAGATGCTACAGTATAATCACATGGCTTTAGAACTAATGATTAAATACTTTACAGCAAATCTGCTGCTGATAAAAGCACAAAAAAAACGTAAAAACTTAAATATATCAGCAGTAAGCTAATATACAGGCGGAACATGAACCCAATTAACCTTTGGTATGATCAATCTGCTGTTGAAGAGTTGCTAAACTAAAGTTCCCAGCGAACATCACTCCAGTCCAGCCATATGAAATCTGTCGGTGCTGAAAGCTTTTTTAATCCATCATCAGTATATTATATAATAAAATATCCACATAAAAAGGACTTTCTGGCGACTGTTCAGAGGTGAAGGAGGAAAAACTATTTCCTTCGGTCTGAACCTCTTGAGTGTTGGAAGCCAGACAAGGTTCCAGCATTTTCTCAGGGTGATCACATCGTTTTTAACGTAAAAAGACAGATGTCTCGCTCGAGCTGATGCCGTGACAACAGGAAGTCGCACAGCGAGCTGAACTTTCATGCTACTTACAAACAACAGCGGGGAGTCTTTTATTCACCCTCGTACTGATAAAAGGGTTCGTAGCTCTATAAATTACCATTAATCATGTTCAGTTCGTATCACGTCTGCCTGAGCGGAGCCCCAGAGCTGCATGTGATCACGGTATCCACAGACAGACGGACAGCTGTGGGTCTGGAGAAAAGACCTCAGGGCCTGACTGATTCAGAGCTGGAAGCCATCACACTGTATTCCACAAAACCTTACTTCCAAACTCCAGGGAGGTTGTGGAGTTTTTGTTATTTGAGGGTGGTCAAAATTTAAGACCAACCCCTTCCAACCCAATCACTCTTTTCCCAGACACCACTACCTTCACATGGGATTCATGAGGAAAGAAAAAGAAACCGAGAACACTGAAAGAAGGAGGAGTATCACTACATGCTATAGATGAGATAATCCCAGTGCAGCGCCATAACCGCCTCAGAGTGAGAGGTTAATGGGACGACTGGAGGAGAAACCCCCTGCGGATACAGCTCCGTAGTGTATTTTTATGGTGTGTATCTCACGGCGTAAGAAATATATATGTAGCAGGGGGAAATAAATACATAGAGAGATAAATATGCATGCATATTTTAGTAGATTATGTGAGGATACGAGAAAAAAAAGAGCAGTTTATGTTGCAGGTGTGGGGAACATGTTCCACATCTGCAGGAACTTTGAGCTCATAAAACACAGACAGCCCATCTGAGCTGAAAAATATATTTCTCCTCCACTATGAGCATGTTTTCTTCCTATGGATCGCTCATGTAAGAATGGAGAGTAACGCCATGTCTTAATTCACGTACCTCCATTCTTACACTTGATATTTTTTAGTGTGCTCACACTGTCAATTAAAGAACGCGGTGTGCTGTGATTAGTCGGATGGTGCAAAAGGTCGAGACACACTTCTCGTCCTCAGTGGTTGCCGTTTTGGCTACGTAGCAGAAGTGGAGGGACCACACTGACTCTGATGCAAATCGCGGCCGAAGAAGCTGCTGGAGCTGAAGCATATTTATGTTTTTGCAGTCAAATGTCGGAGAAAAGGAAGAAAAAGTGGTAAAAAGTTGTTATTGTCATTTCCGGAAGGTGCACAAAGACTGTACGTGAGTTGAGTCAACACTGCCCTGCTGAAATGAACGAACTACGCCGGGAAGTACATAGTGTTCTACAAGTGTGCTGACAGAAGTATCCTATGGTTTAGTTTCAGAAGTAAAGGGTGTTTTTTTTTTCATAATGAATAAATTAAGATAAAATTAGTTATTGTGCTTCCCATAACAGAAATAGAAATGTGATCTCCCCCCCTCTTAGGGGAAACTTTTTAGATACCTGATGCAGTCTAACAGTCTAACCATGCTTCACCAACTTATTACTGACTGATGGACTTATGAGAGTATTAACTGTAAATAAAGACATAGATTCAATGACTTCTAAGAGACTGAAGGTGACGTTGACGGAGGAAGCTAAGAAGGGAATCGAGCAAGAAGCTGCTGCTGGACGAGAGAAAATCTGGGTCTGACTTTTAGTCGTTGATGAGAGCTTTGTGAAATAAAAGTCTGAAAGACAGACGCCGAGCTGGGCTTCTTGCTGTTGAACTAGTAAGTAATATTAGCTGGCTGCCTTGTGTTGTCACACTTGACAAATATACCAATTATCTACACAGTGTTGCTTTAAAGGTTCCCCAACAAGCTCCAGCAATAAAAGGCACGGCAGCCTGTAGCCTGACAGACTAAACCCAGGGGAAAAGAGGCTAAAAACATAAGCTGATGTTCGTAATGAAGGTGTCTCAGACGTGCATGTCAGCCTTTTATCAACGCCTCTCCTCTGTCATCTGTCAACTGTGAAAATAATATTCAGATGTTTCAGTAAAAAAACTAAATAAACCTGCGACTGCAGCATATAAAAAATGTTAATACGTTTGTAATTAAGAAGTTATCACCACGGCCGGGTGTGAAAGCCAGTTCAGAGGTGCCTCAGGCGAGCTTTACACAAGCCAGTACTTACAATTATTTACAGGTATAAAAGTTAATAAAAGTAAATAAAAGTTTTACTGTTGTTGTGACACAATGCTCATCATAAACATTCACGTATGTTAATATGTTAACATAAAAAGTGCTTTTTTTCACGTCATATTTACACGAGTGGCATCGATCTTCTCGTCTTAACTCCCAGCAAAAAAGCCAAAACGTTAAAGTATTTCTTGAAGGTTTCACAGAGGTGTTTGGGTGCATGTTTGCCTTGGTTAACAAGTCTCTCGGGTTCAAACTCTTGGCTACACTGGTTGCCATTTGCTTGCCAAACCTCAGCTACAACTCATTGTCCAAAATCTGGGTTCTTGGGCTCCAACAGCTGCCAAGATGGCTACAAGTGCTAAACTGAAGTCCAGTTCCACATCAGCACAACTCCCTTCAGTGATCACATCTGATGTAAAAGAATGGACTGTACCAGTATAATGTCTTTGTAGTCTTTTGACCACTACTTATCACATTCACCCATCCATACACTGATTGCATTGGCTGCCATACAAGGGCGTGGAGCAATTTGGGATTCAGTATCTTCTTCATGTGGACTGCAGGAGCTGGAGATCAAACCACCGATCTTCTGATTAGTGGACAGCCTTATATAAAGCCTCAAAACTGAGCCACTGACGCTATCAGTAAGTAAACAAGGATAAAGTGCTACCACTAATGATTAATTATCAATTAACCTCACAATTTCCTCGTCATTTTATTGGTTTTGTCCGTGGCTGGGAAATTAAGTCTACGTGGAAGTGCCAAAAACTGCAGTTCCTCAAATGTCCACTTGAGGCTGGCTACAGAAGTGAGTCAGTCTCCATAAGTCCCCATGTTAAAATGTCCCAACTTCACAGCAGAGATAAACATTTTTACAGCCTTGTACAAAAAAACAGTTTTAGGTCTTTGCCACGGCACAAAATGTCCAACTTGTACAAACATGTGTTGCAATAAATTGTTGGCTCTTCATACTGGAAGCGTTTTATACTCTTACTGGAATTGAACAAAAATGAGGAAATGAAGGAGGATATTACTGCCATTGCTTCATATAAATTACATTTATTAATTTCATTTTTTACTACTACATTTGGCAGGCACGTTTGTCTGAACCGACAGACGAATGAGGTTCAATCCAAACTGCAGTAGATCAAGTAGAATAAGAAATGAATTTAACTTTGTTTGACAGCCACCTTTCACTTGAGGATTACCACCATAGTTCAGGGGAAGATGATGTCCAGAAAAACAGGAACTATGTCAGGCTTTGGTGATATCAAAGACGCTGCACCAGTGTTTTTCTGTCTCAGACCAGCATCTCACCTGTAAGGAATTCATAATAAGTCTTATCTTAGACTACCCTAGCGTCACTGCTCAAGTTTAAAATGTATTACAAGGCTGAGCTTACAGGCTCAAAAAAACATATCAAAAGGATGAGATAACAAAAACCAAACTCAGAAAAGCGTAACACAACATCACAAATGAGTTTCTGCATGAGGGATGCGTGTAAAAAAAACACGATAACCACCGAAACACTTTACCAACAACAACAATATAAAAACGCAGATCCCTTCTTAACAAGGATCATTATCAAGTGGTCATTACTCCGCCTCAGTTATGCAGCAGTGAACCGAGCGACAGAAACCAGAAGAAACTACACTTAAAAAGAGAGTCTGCTGCCTCGCTCTTGCATCACTTGCTGAGATCCACCCAATAACCACAAATGAACATGCTGGCACCAGCAAATGTTCTGGACTGGGACCAGCACTGGGTACACCGCTTAAGATTAATGGATTGGATAGTCACCATGGCAGTAAAAAAAAAAGAAACCCCTTAAAGAAACCATTACAACCTCAAGAGATGGTCAGATTTAGTGTTTTTTGTGTAGGAAGGAATGAGGTATTTTCCACCAGTGTTTCACCAAAAACAGTTTACTGTATGAGCACAGATGATGGCAGAATTTGTACATTAATGATGTTTAAAATGCCTTTAATGTAGTCTTGTATTATAACATTTTCACATTAATCTCAACACACATCAAGCTGAGCAGCATAAATATATTTTTTGGCCACTTGGGGCACTGCAACAAGCTATCAACTCTACACTGACATATTATTACCATAATAATTTATATTACAGTTGATGATTTTGTTGCTGTCCAATAAAAATCTCCACGTTTGATGATTTTGACTCTTTTATAGTCAGCATATTGAATCTTACTGACCAACGAAAAGATGTTTTGTTACCTCATTTATGAAGGCCTGATCGATAGGAGGATAGCTTTGGATAAATAATGTTTTGAGCTCTGTGATCTCTCTGAACAAAGTCAGACTGATGACAGTGTTTTAGGTTTATTCTGAATTTGATTTTTGATTTTAATCGGACAGTGACGATGTACTCATGTTAGCAAACACCATCAGTTTTACACAGGGAGTACTACTGCATATCTAAAAATTTAAACTAAAGTTTTTTTTCACTGTCCTTTTTTTTTAGCACTGTTTTGGTCTCCACCAACTCCTGCCTAAAATATCTGTGTCTTTAGCTGCAAAATGCTCCTTAGTGTTCCCTAGCTGCTAACTTTGTTGTCTGTTTGTCTACCAGGCACTTCACGTACAGCAGCGGTCAGCTGCAGCTGGAAACGCGCTCAATAAGAGTGACAAAACAATGAGCTGAAAGACAATAAAAACGCTCTGCAGAGAATCTGCAGGGTTGAGCGAGTTTGGAAGAACACTGTTACACATTAAAAAGTTATTTCTATTGTTTATAAAATTAGATTAATTAACAAAACCTCAACAGCATGAGGTTTTTTAGAAACAATGTCCCCGTTACTCTTCATGATCTAAAGAACAGACTGAACAGTTCATACCGGAACGACTTTCTGCAGAGAAAAATAGTCCCTATGAGTGACCGTGGACACTAACTGTTCTACAAAGAGATGTTGTTGTTGAATTATGTAAATGTAACATTTCAAAGCTCTACAATCAGAATCTCATCCACCTTTACTATATTTGAGTGGCAGCTCTCTCTCTCTCAGAAAGAGAAGTTTGGCACGTAAAAAAACAAAACATCTCTGTCTGACTGGTGAGAACTTTGAAAAGCAATGTTGTGATTATGTTTGACTCTTACTGCAACTCTGGAAGTGAATCACAGCTCCTCCAACCTTTCTTCCTTTTTTATTCAGAAAAGATCGAGGAGGAAGAGAGCTGCATGCAACACTTTGATTTGAGCCTCAGGCATGCATGAAATCAGACCTGGTATGCGCTCGCTGGAATAATTCATACGGCCGCATGATTCCAAATTCTAGGAATACCACATGTTGATCGCTCCCAGAGATAGGCCGGGTTTCACATTGCGCCTCCGTGGACCGGAGGGGCTTAAAGAGAGCAGCTCTGGTCATTACAGCACCACAGGGGAGCTTGTCTGATCACAGCTCCTCACTCCACGCTCTGTTTACATACTGAACAGCAACACCAAGCCTCATCATCCTCCGTACAAATGGATGTTTATTTAGACAGTGGACCTGAACAGGATTTCATTGTAATCTCTGCAGAGGGTGACAGTGAAAACATCACTCTAGGGTTTCATCCAGCGGGAAAACTGCTGTTCAGCAGTGTAAATAGAGAAATTACATCCTGGAAGCACAGTGGAGGAAAGGAGGGCTCTTTCTTAGGGAGATGAAATCAGTATGTACATAGTTTCTGGTTTCTACCAGTGCAAATGTTTAGTGTATGAGGGCAGGATTGTTGACCTACACACTGATCCTAAATCAGATTTGGAGTAAACAGTATTTAACTTGGACGGCTGTTTGTTGCTACCGACAGGTGGCAGATTATATCGCAAGTTGTCAGAATATTATAATAATTTTTCTGATCAGTCGACCACTTTTGATACCTCAAAAAACGAACTTACTTTCAAATATGATTTTGTCTACGCTTCCTCGCAGCCTTTGCCGAACCGTGACATGTATGAGAACACGGTTCGTAAGGTCAGTTCATGCTGTTTCTGGTGTGTGTGGTCTTTGCGGCGTGGAGGGTCGACACACAGTGTGATTCGAGTTCAGCGGAGGTCCTGCATCGAGCTGAGTGCTCAGGACGGAAACAAATCTCTACTGTACATCCGGCCCGGTCGTGCATTCCAAAAAACACACAATGCGGCGTTCGTGGATGGGAAGAGTTTCTGCACCAGTGGCTCCTACTGGTAAGACTGTCTGCAAACGTACACAGACGAGAACTGAAGTGTGCAGGGACACGGGCGTTTTATACCACTACAGATACCCCCTTTAATTAAGACGATTCACCACAACTTGCTTGCAACATTGTCGTCATTGTTACCCTGGTTTCGGCATTACATCAAGTCTGTGTGTATCTGTATTTGCAGGTGAATGACTGCTGTAATTCTCCACCCTTGACTGCAATATGCAATAATATGCAAACAAGCAATAAAATATCTCATTAACATATCGCCGGTGTGATTATTTCACCTTTTGTGTCAATATATCTGTCGAGCACGAGTGGTTTAATTAGACACTTTAATGTGTTACTCTTATTAATTATCAAATAAATCGATTCATGGCGACTCCAACCATCCATTTTCCATAATCGCTCATCCTTATCAGGGTCACAGGGCTGGAACCGATCCCAGCTGACAACAGGCGAGAGGCGGGGTACATTCATACTTAAGAGTCATAAATTAACCTGCACGTCTTTGGACTATTGTCCGTTGTTTTTGTTTGTGTCAAAGTTCATGGCAACCATCCAACACTTGTCGAGATATTTCAAAGTGGTGGATCAAGCAACAGACATCACCATCCTTACAGTCGTACCATTAGTGTGGCTAAAAATGTAGAATTCATTTTTCGTCTTGTTTCCTTCTCTGGTAATCACCTCACAACCGCGCAGAATTATCTCTTGATCCCTCGGGAGGGGAACTAGTAATCTACAGAATTACAGCAGCTCTATATAAACCGACATTTTCGTTCTAGGGAGACTCTGCAGCCACATTTCTCCCCTCATCCCTCTAAACGCTACTTGACAGACGATCATTAGGGACTTACCTTGGCATTTTGCAGAGCCATCTGGTAGCTGGACGGCTTGTAGTAGAGCCTCTGTGACGGCTCGGTGTGGATGTCTCCTAGAAACAGCTCCTCCACCAGGTGATCCAGGTTGTGATGCAGGTACTGCTTCTCTACCCTCAGCAGCTGCAGCTCATGCATGGCAAAGTTAAGCTCCCTGGAGCAGTCGAAGCCACCTTCCTCGCTCCACAGCTCGTAGATTACATTTGGTTCCCAGGGGCCCTTCACGGCCCCTCTGCAGCTGCGGTTGAACCTCTGGCTGAGCTCTTTGGCCACAGTCGCTGTGTGACAAACCATCTGGACGCGATGGAGATGGTACTCCGCCTCTGTCCCGCCGCGGATGATCCAGGAGGCCTGGCGTAAGCGCAGACGACCACGGATTACCAGAGTGTAGGTGGGTTTGGTGCAGTGGTTGTCCTCGTAGTAGAACTGGTGAGCCTGGAAGGTGTTGTTGGAGAAGAAACTGTAGGAGCGTGTCAAGAACTCTGGACCTGGTCTCACCTCACAGCTGCAACAGAAAACAGATGAGGTTTCAGATAAACAGCATGCAAGACTACTTGCAGAAAATGTTTAAATAAATACCAAGAAGTTTTAAGTTGGTCCAGAGCTGAGTGTTTTAGTGTGCGACAAGCTCTTTACACAGCACATTTCACTCATGACTGATCCTGAAAATAATGTATTCTAGGGTTGTTTTACTCCATTGCAGACTTCACAGTGTACCATCAACTTCTACAAATATTGTTCTTGTTTCCATCTTCCAGGCAGCCATCGGTTTCTGTTAATTCCAGTACAGTAAGAACATCATTTGGCAGAGACTTGAAAACTTGCTTGAAAGACTTTTAATGCATTTTTTTGAGGTTGAAGTGAAGTTATGTTTGTGTGGTAACCCAGGAGTCAGAAATGTTTGTGGTTGGTCTGTACTATATGTCTGCCCTGAAAAATAAAAGTTCGAGTTCGAACCTACAGTAAAGCAATTCTTCATGGTGATGCAGCAGGTGACTCATTTACCGACTGGTCCTTCAAAGAAACATTTATTATCAAGTTCTTCCCAGAATTGAATGCAAATAGTATTTACCCCTGAGTTCATTAAAGTAATATGATAATTTGTATTAAAATATTTAATTTTAAATGCAATATTAAAAAAATAATTTAGAACAAAGAACTTTGAGTCCTGTGAGTGGTTGACTAACTTAAAACTTAACATCTAAATCACAAACCTGACGAAAATATTGTTAAAAATATTGTTAGGTGCTGACCTAACTGGCACCCCCAGCGCTCAGTCATACCGTTACGATTAGATTTGAACATGAATATTATGAAATGGATAATGTGACAGGACAGGAAGCTGTGCGAGTTTATTTTACTGTACAGGCATGAACTAACAGTAACCGCTGCTTGAAATGTAAGAAATCACTCAATATGTTTTAAAGAAACAGACACTCAACTAGCAGTTGATAATTCATAAAGATACCTGGAAACAGGTATAATATGTCTCCTTTAAGAAATGAACGTGCAAAAACACGAGTACGTAGTTGTTTACCTGGTGGACACCCAGTGACCCTCTACGTTGGGAGGCATCTGCACAGTGATTCGGGCTCCATTGTGAAGGTGCTTCAACATGTGTTGGCACTGAGAGTCTTTGACCGATCTGCCGAAGGTTTTCTCCAGGGAGAGACGGCTGGACTGACCGTCTGAGTAGCGAAGGGAGGAACCTTCAGCTGAGCCTGTGGGAACAACAAGGACACAGAAGGTTTAGCTCAGGTAAGATTTCACCGTTATTGAATTAAAAAGAAATTTTATTGCGCGTGTAATTAAGTTGTTCAAATCATGACGCTGTAAGAATAATTCAGCGATCTTTGAATCTCAAACATTTTCCTCACTGAGGCTGAATAAACCATTAAAATTTCTCTCAGATCTTTACATCCTAATAAACGAAGGACAACTGCTTTTAAAGACAGTTAATTACACTGAGATCAAATAGGAAGAAAAAAAAAAAAAAGGTTGTCTTGTTAGTTTGAAGTTTTCCCCCTGCTTATTCAATCAGTCAGAGCTCTTTGAAGTCTGTAGACGGGGTTTATGCAGTCATTTTAACTCATGTCATCACCCGGGGATTACAGGGCTTTATCAGTGACCTGCAACACCTGGTATGAGTGCAGTCTTTATGGGTTAATATTAGCTGAACATGTGATGAAAAGCTGAAGTTGGAGATCTGATTGGTGGTTCTCTTGTAGCACAAAAACTCAAACAAACTCTGAAATCGACGCAGCATTGACATTTAAAAAAAGAAACTCACTCTGGCAATGAACCCTCCACACACCACATGAAATAACAATACCTTCAACAATGGCCTGAGCTCAAGGGGATAAAACATCGGAAATGAAAGCATTTTTAAAGCCTGCAGCCAAGGAAAAGCTCCAAGCTCACATTCCAGCGAGGATTTATTCCATATAATACTCTAAATATCATCAAAATCTACCTTGAAATAGGAAGACTTTGCCTTAAATTCTTTGTATTGGACCCGACTTGCCTGGCGATATCATTTAACGCCTTGGAATGCCGCCGCGGTCGCCTCTGTGCTTTTAATTTGAGACTAATAACACAGGGAGGAACAAAAATGTCTGATTAAAAGAAGCCACGAAGAACAAAAGAGGAAAAAAACTCCATCCAGTTGTTTTTACACCCGGCGAGGCAGCAAACTATGAGAACTGTGTGTAAATCACCACATCACAGTGTTGCTCGGTGGAAACACTGGACAGTGGGGGAGACTTGATCCCCCCTCGACTCAGCTGGTGGCATTAGTAACGCTGCTCTGCTGGCTGGAGCTCTGTTAAAAAAAAATCAAAGAAAGGCTTCACAGTTTTCTGCATTTTATGTGCGAGTGTGTGTTTATGTGCATGCGTGTGAGGCCTTTTTCTTTTTTTTGCACCTGCAGTCAGACACTGCAAACAGCTTATTTTTACAACAATCACAGCAGAAACGACCACTAAGTGTGTGAATTTAAAAAGGAAAGCTGGTGAGATGTGTAATGGGAACACACTTTTAACCTCAGTGTGGTTTCCGGGAGTCAAACAGCGTCTTGGGTTTAATTGCAGGTGAATTTCAGGACACACGCGTGCTTCCATGCTCGAGATAAATACACCTGTATGCATGTGATAAATACACCGAAAAACAAGGCAAAGTCTTAAAACTATAAACATACACACAACTAGGGCTGCACAATAAACTATATTTGACATTCTGAATCTGTTACAGACATAAATTTGTTCATATAGCAGTTTTGTAGAGCTAACGAGCTGACCATAATGTCTGTTTAATAAGCGTTTTGTTCTCCTGAGGTTTCGCCTTGTTACATTTGATATACAGCCTGTGTTAGGTCCCTAAAATAGGCTTAAACAAAAACACCCAAAACTGAAAAGAGTCAATAAAAAAAGTACAAATCTGATTTCATTTAAATGACAACTTTGGCTGATTTTTTTTGGTATTGATTTGTTGAATTAAAGACGATAAAATCAATTTACATACACATGAAGTGAGTGTGTAATGATTTCAGGGATTTTGATGTTGATTTACACGACAATGGGATGATGAGAGAAGTTGAAGTGTGCCAGAAACGTTGCTATCAAGTTGCTAATCAGGCTACGGTGTTTTCCAGATCTGCACAGAAAGCTGATGGGTTATGAATTATCCTCCAGGGATCCTGAATGTCTATATCAAGTCTCATGGCAATTCAACTGTTTTCACTAAAAGTAAAAACCTCATGGTAGCATTAAGGGAAGAGACAGGGGGATCACCAAAGTCAGTAGGATTCATCCTCTGGGAACCATGAATGTCTCTATAAAAGGTTTTGTGACAGTCAATTCAGTGGATTTTGAGACGTTTAAGTGGATAAATTGAATTTTTGACCAGCCAAAATTTAACCTAGAGGGAAAGTCTTAAGGGCTTATCCTCAGGGCACCATGCATATCTGTACAAAATTACAAGGAAACCCATCCAATAGTTGTTTAAACATTTCATTAAGCACCAAAAAAAATGACAGATCAAAGTCAGGAGGATTCATCCTCTGGGGAGGAGGAATATTTGTACAAAATTTATGGCAACCAGTTGCTGTTGAGTTAATTCAGACTGGAACAAAGTGGTGAACAATCGATTGATTCATTTTTGAAAAGGAGCTTCATGATACATCCTCTGGGCACCATGCATATCTGTACAAAATTCACTAAACGCAAAAAAAAACAAAAAAACTCTGGAAAGCACGTTGGATCAAAACACTCAATATCAGGTCTACAACAGATATTATGGTAATGTTATAGAAGCTGTAGCGTTCTAGGGATTCTGGGTAATGTATGCCCTCGATATCTTGGGGAATATTTGGATGCATATGCAAACTTGAGAATTTTGTCTGCAAACTGCAAATGAAAACATTTATAAACCTTTAAACTGTAAAACTTTATTTAGTTTCTGTCCCAGTTTCCAAACAAATCGTGATGTTGAATCTAGCATGTGTCTTATTTGGCTGATTTTGTTCACAGATGTGGGTTAATGGACTGTTTCTGTATCTGAAACTGTGCCGCAGAGACACACCTGATCCAGAGACAGCCACATCAAACCAAGACTTGTTTAAAATTAATTTATGGCTTTGTGAAAATATCATAATTATATTGGAACATGAACTTTATTTAGAGTAATTTTAAACACAGTTACAATTTTTTTTTTTTTTTTTTTTTACAGAGAGTTTTATTACATCAAAGCCAGTGAGAGCTCACAATGGAAAACACGCTTACGGGAAAATAAATGAGGAAATGATTAAAAAGAAGTTATGTGCAGCCTGTTTGTAAAATTACTTTTTAAGAGGAAGCGTCATACGACTACACATTTAATGAGTGCTGAATGTGTGAGTGGTGGGAGTTTCTTCCAATAGTTTTCTTTAAAATTAAACTCTCCCGTCATTACAGCAATAATCAGAGCGGCTGGACTTGAACCCTCATTGCTGCCGCTGTGCTGCTTTCCCAAACTGCTGCTCTCTATCTAAATCAAAGCGCCCACAAAACTCCCAGAGCCCTAAACCACAGAGAACATTTCCAGTTGGCCCAATCCCACCGGTGAGGTAACAGCACTGGGACCCCGGACAAGCAGAGAGACTCCACATCGTTTATGGGAAGAGAAAAATCCAGAAGTGCCAAAGCAGAGACCAGACAAAGGACTGTTCTTTGTGTTATCTTAGTATCTGGCAGCGACCATGTAGGACTTGAACGGGGCAGAAAAAATAACACTTTAGTGCTGGTGCTTGAGCGTTTTTTATTTTGGAAGACTCAAGAAGGAAATATTTTTGAAATCTGTTGCACATACAGCTGTACGTTTGAGTTAGTTTGAGCAGATTTGAATTTTACATTCAGCTTGAAGCAACGATAATAAGTCATAAACTCATAAAGTGTTGTTTTTGTTGGGTAACAAGAGTCTGCAACTATGCTAGTGGCTCAGACTTTCAGCTAACTGCTAATATCAGCATGCTAACATGCAACAGTCAAAGAAAAGAGCAGCCATGAGCCTTGGAGGATGATGAGGAAAAAAACACAGCCACAACCACGCTAGAAGTTCTGTGAGGCTGAATGCTAAATGCTAACATCAGCATGTGAATGTGCTTTCTTCACACGGACAATGCTAACAGGTGGATGTTTAGCAGATAACTTCAAATGTTC
The DNA here is from genome assembly GCA_036365135.1 of Miichthys miiuy. NCBI lineage: Eukaryota > Metazoa > Chordata > Actinopteri > Sciaenidae > Miichthys > Miichthys miiuy. The sequence goes on along the minus strand of CM071617.1, from coordinate 6,480,203 downwards.
ACCAAATTTATATGCATTTATATTTGTTTATATTGGTTTGCTGAAATTCTCATTTTCAATTATCAAGTTCTACTGTGGCTGCAAAGTATGCAAATCTTGGTGTTTACCAGATATACCTCTAAAGCTAATAGGTTATGAGTTGTCGTGGTTCATCCTCTGGGAACAAATGTCTCTGTGCCAATCCATCCAGTAGATGTTGAGATGTTTTACGGGATCAATTAAAATTTTGACTGGTTGCTGGTCGTGCAAAGGAAAAGTAATCTTTAGGGCTCATCCTCTGAGCACCATGCATATCTGTACAAAATCTCATGAAATCCATCCAACAGTTGAAACATTTAACCAAAAAAGGTCATCAAAGTCACCGGGATTCATCCTCAGGGGAACATGAATCTTTGTACAAAATTTATGGCAACCCATTGTTGAGTTATTTCAGACTACCATCGATACAGCTACACTGCAACTACGGCTAAAAAAAAAAACCTTTATCATGTTAATTTTTAAGAGTAAAGAGCTTCAAGACATGATTAATTTTAACCATCATCTAAAGTGCATCATGTACGCTAACATGTACCACACAATAAGTTTCCATTTAGTCAATTTTCTGGAGCTGTCGAGCTCTTCTAAGCATTTCTGTTTCCAAAGTCAAGAGTGAAACTTTTAAGCAAACATGGACCGGAAAAAAGTGCTCAGAAATCTGAACATCGTGTGATAGAACTGAAATCTCTAGAACAGCAACTATGTGGACCCTGAGGTGAGATCGATTTGTCAAAAATCTATTCTTCATTATCAGCGTTTTTTCCTGCAGGACCGAAGAACTTGACTTCTTCCTCCACGACTGAACGAATCACCACTGCTGATACCGAGGTCGGCCATTCTGGGCTGCATGATAATTAGCATCGTTTGTATCTCCTACATCTGTCTTTCCTCAAATATTTCCCCTGTTGGTTTATTCAAACTTGTGACCGCCCTTTCTTCCCATTGCTACAGTTTGACATGATTTCTAAAGAATGTTTCCCTTGAAACTATTTCGCTAATTTTCTGACTGATGCGTCTGCAGTTACAGCACTCATTACTTGGCGTCTGTGGATCATCTCATGTTGCTTTGCAAAGTCACACATCAAAGTGTTAAAGTTTTTTAAAAATGTTATTTTTTGTGTTCCGTTAGCTACATTACATTACAGCATATGTGTATATAAAGTAAGTGTGCAAATATATTAACTCCAAAAAGTAACGCATAAATGTTTTACAGGTACATTTTATGTCATTTTGACTTTTACTTCTTTGAAGTCAAATGTGTTCCTGTATTTGTGATTATCCAATCACGCCTCAGTACATGTCAAACCTCCTTCATGACCACATTTGAGTGAGTATTGTTAAAAATGTTTGTTTACGTTTGAGTAAAAAACTGATTTGTAATGTAAATATCGTTATCGGCCTCAGCGATAATGTTTATAAATGTGGTTAAAATTAAGCTTAAAAGTAGTAGTTTGTAAAAATTTTAGAGCAATGAGGAGGTGACACCAGGGCAGAAATACTGTTTTAGCTCTGTTGTGGTCTGAAATATAAACACATATAGATCAATGGAGAAGTTTATACACACATGGTGACAAATTGTGACACTTTGCTGGCCTGCGGGCGTTCAGTTTTTGAAACTCAAAAAGACAGATATAATATTTGACAGATTGTGAATTTATCAAAACATTCAAGTTGCTTATTTGAGCTTCAAGCTGCAGCACTTTGTCAGTTATTTTAAATAGAAGAAGTGTTTTCTCTCCATTCGCGTTATAGTTTGCCAATTTCGTCTTCTTCCTGCGTGATCACTGGCCAAAATGTGAAAGATTCACACGTCTTCATAAACCAACTTTTCCACCAAAGGAAAAAAAAATACAACTTTAAGGCAAACATCAAAAAAGTTGTAGGTGAAGTTATAATTTAAGCAAACAGCTCAGTCATCCTCTTGCTGAATATTTACAGATGTAATAAAAACATAAAGACCCGACGGAGGCTGAGCAGATCCATCAATCTCAGTATAAAAGGTGAAGTTTGAGCTGCTTGTGTGTCTTTTTTAAACTTTGCTGTTTAACTCTCCGAAAGCTCGTCGAGGTTTTAACCCCCTCAGTAAATTTACAGCACACACTAATCTAGGCTGACAGTGCATTTTCATTGCCACTACGAAAGGCTGCAATAACACACCACTTAACTGAACGTTAGATTCACCTAAACACACTTAAGGATAAGTGGACTCGTTTTATCTCAACCCAGTCATTTGAAGTTGCAGCCAAACGTTGCCTTCCCTTCCACTGTCACTGGCAGCAGATGGATTGGGTCAACTGCAGTCCCATAATCCTCTGCTGCTCAGACAGGGTTTTCATCAGGAATGGATGTTTTAAGTGGCTCTTAACTCTCCCAGTGCTTTCATCTACCCAGCAGCCCCAGGGAAGATTTTTATTACCTTTTAGCCTTTAAACATGTTCATCACTGTGACATAATGGATAACATAGCCAGAAAATATTGTTATTACTACTTCTCCTGTTGGACACACAGACACAAACACACACAACCATGATGGTAAGCAGGTGTGCTGAGGTGAAGCATGGTGAAAACTTTTAAGAAATCTACTTAAATTTCCTAAAATATAAACATATTTTAGATGATCTCATCCTTTTTAATGTGAGGGCTACAGTTTGCAGAGCAAAGCTTCTCTCACAGGCTCTACAAGCTTTTTGTTTTCCATGCACACGTGGAGCAAAACATGTTTTTCACTAATTCTGGAAAGTCTCTCAAACATCCGCACTTGCTGCACTTCACGGATCAAAGTCAACTCAAAGTTTCTTACCCAAAAAAGCAACGAGAAGCAGTGTGAACAGCCCCATTCCGCACTTCAGAGGGGGTAGAAACGAGCTTCACTGGTCACACTGAGAGGGGATCAGGGTTTCCTTTACGCAGCGTCCTTGTTTATTCCGACACAAATCCTCACATTATGCATCCAAAGCGTGGAGGAAACACTCCTGTGATATCCGAGCATCATAGGAAACACACCTCCGGGGTCGCAAGACGAGAATAAACCCGCTGTGTAACTGAGCTTCAAAACAAAGAGTCGCACCTAGAAAACCAAACAAAGTCCACATTAACTTCAGGACACGCTGGACGAGTTTAAACTTTTGTCGTTCGCTGTGGAAACTAAGCAGCTCGGTCGCTTTTACGCGCGTCCTCCGTGCGTCCTGCGTCCTGGAGGAGTGTTTGTACGTCTGATCAGAGACTGGACTCAAACCACCACCGCCGCCCCCCCACCTCCTCATCCTCCTCATCCCGCCTCTGTACAGATTTTATGGGCGTGGAGTGTGTTGAAGTTTTCTCCCGTTAGGTGCACACTGCAAAAAAAATAAAAAATAAAAATAAATAAAAAATAAATAAATAAATAAAAAATAAAAAATCACCCATCATGTGTACACAAGGTGTGTTAGTCAACCAGGAGTCTTAAAAAAATCTCAAAATTATATCTAATAACTTGAATTAAAAACACTTTTAATCCAAACTTGTAAAATTATATCATCAGAACATCAAAGTGCAAAATATATATTTATATATTTAACATTATTTTTCAAAAAACAGCATTAAAATGAGACTTTACGAGATATTATTTAATTTAAATGAACTTTTTCTAGTTTTAAACTTTTAGAGTTTGAAGAAAAGCAGATTTTAACTTCATGTGTGACTTTGTAGAGCGTAGAGTGACATTTTTTGCAGTGAAAACTTAAAGTAAAGATGTTTTAATAAAAATATTTTATTCTCCTAATTATTTTAAATGATTAGAAATAACTTGCAAACTATAATTCAATGATAAAAGAATTACCAGGATGTTCCAAAGTTGTTTAAACAGGTTTACTATCATACTTAACAACTTGAGTCAACTTAATTATGTCCCAATATAACCAGAATATCTGAGGTATTTTAGGTTTGTTTGGGTTGTTTGTTATAAAGAAGTATCAAAAACTGCAGTTCCTCAAACGTCCACTCAGTCTCCATAAGTCCCCATGTTAAAATGTCCAACTTCACAGCAGAAATAAACATGTTTACAGCCTGGTACAAAAAACAGTTTTGGTCTCTATAGCTAATTTCCCCGTTCATGACAACTGTACTGAGGGTGAATTTTTATAGAACTCATCTGTTCAGATTATATTAAGGCTTAAAGTTATGCAGAATTAACAGCGTGGCTGCTTTGATTGACAGGTAGGTGCTGTTACAGGTGACTTGTTTGAGCAACCAGGCGTCATTCGGCCCGCCTCAGGTCTGCAGATGATCCACGTCTTTGCTGATCTTTAGATTAGCCAGGAGGCGGAAGAGGCAGGACAGCCAACATGGCAGCAGCCAGCTTCACATATTTCAAGCTCCATAACGTCTCCGTGGGTGACGTCATGCATACACTGTCCGTTCTTTATACTGTCAGTGGTGATAATTCACCTTTTTGTGCACAAGATAATAAAATAAAATGATTACTGATGTTGAACTCTTTTGATTTCAGTCATGATACTGAAGAAAAACTCTTGTTGCAAAATAAACATCTGTTGTCACAATGTTTGGGGTGTTAAAATAGTTTAAACATCTCTTATTAGAGGTAATGTTGTCCATGCTGTAAGCTTTACTGTCAAGTTCAGTCATTCATTTGTGTCCGACATCCGGCTTGTTATCACTCATGATGAATGCTGCATATTTTTCTTGACCGTTGCTCTCAAATTATACACCTTCTCATCATCGCGTGCCCGGAGGGAGGAACAAGAACAAAGCTTCACAGAGCATTTAGCTCCCCAACACCTGTTGAGAGTGTGTGTGTGTGTGTGTGTGTGTGTGTGTGTGTGTGTGGTTCAGACATAGACAGACCTTGGCCTTGAGTTTCCAGCTCTCTGTTTCTTTTCAACTCGTGGTTCTTTGCTGTCGTCTCTCTGATCTTTTGACCCTGAGGCGAGCGTCTCCAGCTCCTCTTCATTCATCCACTGAGCCACTTCTGAAACTGAGCCAGCTGTGTTATATCTGCCTTTAAACACTGATCGTATCTGCACAACACCCAAACTCTACGTGCTTAATTACTGATCATCATAGTTCATAAATTTGAATGTAAAATTGTAAGTTAATTATATTTCTTGTTTTGATAAATTTAGATTTAAACCTTTTCTTTGCAGATTTTCCAAGACGTTTGTTGACATGATTTGATGATATACAGATTTAGCATTGCATTCCTAAAACACTGTTGGACAGTTTGAAAAAATACATCAGTAAAGATGCAGATCATCGGTGGAACTGAGGCAGGCCGAATGAAGCCTGGTTGCTCAAACAAGTCACCTGTAACGGCACCTACCTGTCAATCAAAGCAGCCACGCTGTTAATTCTGCATAACTTTAAGCCTTAATATAATTTGAACAGCTGAGTTTTATAAAAATTCACCCTCAGTACAGTTGTCATGAACGGGGAAATTAGCTATAGAGACCAAAACTGTTTTTTGTACCAGGCTGTAAACATGTTTATTTCTGCTGTGAAGTTAGACATTTTAACATGGGGACTTATGGAGACTGACTCACTTCTGTAGCCAGCCTCAAGTGGACATTTGAGGAACTGCAGTTTTCGGCACGCTAGTTTAGCTTTCAGTCGCTACGCCGAAGCAGAGATGAGGAGCGGCGATAAGGCTACAGAGGTCTCGTAAAGCACCACACCCTCAAGTTATTCACATTTCTCTAATCTCCAGCCACGACCAACACTTTGAGCTTGAACTGGGAAATATTTGGAGTTTTTGCCAGGTCAGAATATTTATAAAAATTCTTCCAACTTTAAAGATACTTATAGGTAATATTGTGTAAAATGGGGTTAATAAACTTTTACGTATGTTCTGAGTTTCTCAAAAAAAAATTTTGCAGTGTAAAGTTTACATTCAATAGATCGTGAAGGAGGCCCCCGCCACACACAAAAACAGTATTTCACATGCTTAACCAATAATCCTCCAATCCTTAATCAGTAGTGCAATCCTCCGCTGAGGGACTTGTAATTAATTTCTATTGTCTGCAGTCTTAACCCTCACGGCTGCCTCCCTCTATACGCTCCATGGTATTTGCTCTTTTTCCTCTAATCCTGGTTCCACGCTCTGGGAGAGTGACTCCAGCCCTCCTCTCTCTCTCAATTCCTTCTTTTCTCTGGATCCGGAAAAAGCCGCAAGAGTGAGATCCGGACAAACAGACTGATGGGATTTGCAAGAAGCCCGGAAGGGGTATTAATAAGAAGTCTGTATAGAGGAGGAGGCTGGAGGCAGGGAGGTGAAACTAGGAGGCTTGTTCTGGTGTGTTGACCCCTGCGTTGTCCTGTGTGGCTAATCAAAGCATCACTGCACCCTCTTTGTGTCTCTGCAGGAATGTGATCTATGAAAGGTGGAAATAAGACTGCTTTGATTGCCAAAAGGCTCAACGGGACAGTAAAACCAGTGAAAGACTCGGTGCATTATGATTCAGCCTGCGACTGCTGAAACTTGTTTTTCTCTTTCTGGATTTTTCTAGCATGCTTTTTGCATTAAGCCTTTATCATCAGTGTCCCTAAACATGTCAGAGCAGATGAATGTGAGTGGGGACATTTCAAAGTTGTTGTCTTCTCTGTTTCTGATTAAAGTCGTGTTCACAAGAACTGGATGACTGCGCTGTTTTCTGTTTGCCTCTTTTTTCATATCTCCCCGTAGACGTTTGTGTCATTTCTGGAGAGTGTTGTAAAAGCAGGAATGAGAAGGGAGTGGCGCACAATGAACATAAAACTCACACTGAGTTATGGGATGTTAATTGTTTAACTGTTTATTGTTTGTTACTGAATATCAGGCCAGAAGAGTTACTGTCTTACATTACTGACAGCAATGTATTCTCAGTGACACGTTTGACCTCTGCCACCCTGCTGACTTCCTCGTGGGTCAGTCATACTGTGCAGCCAAACTTTGCTCCATGAAACTGAAAGCAGAGTGCTATTTGCTTCCACATTTTTACATATATCTCGTAAAAACAGACAGATAGGAAGGGATCTGTTGCAGATATTGGCATTTACAATAGTTTAAAAGTTTTGCCTTCTCCTTCACTCAGCGTCTACCTCCATTGGCCAGTCTGCCATGGGATATAGTAGCCTACCGAGGTGGTTCACTTGTCGGGTTTGGCTCCTGGCATCCCGGGACTGATTCAGTTCAGATAGCTGCACGGCTGACTGAGCTAACGTCAGTTAGAGGTTGGCTACTTAGCTTCTTTCCATCAGGAAAGTCTATATCATATATCTAGTGAAAGCACTCAGCCCCTGAGTGCAGGATGAGTCATCAACAACTTTTTATTGTTTACCAGGACATGACTCACAAAAATACCTCATGACGTTGTTGGATACTGGTCTATAGGTGATATATGTATATAGACATATGTGATAAAAACATTTTGACCTCATGGTGACTTTAAGTGCTCGTAGAGATCCCAAAGTTTCTAAATTTACCAAATGTGTCAGGCCGAACTTGAGGTAGACGTGTAGAAAACGATACACAAGACATCTGGAATATTTCCACTTACTGGAATCGTGAAGCTGTATTAAACATGGAGTCTCAGGTCTGTGTATTAAATTTAGTGTAATGTTGGTTTAGTGCATTGCCAGGTGTCTACAGTAGTTTCTCCTTCACACTAGGAAGGACAGCATGAAGAGAGGAGACTGAAGTCAGCAACGACCCTGTTAGACGCCACTAAATGTTACACTTGTCCTTTTGTTGATGAAAAAGCCTGTCGTGGCCTGATGAAAGCAGTATGATTGAACCGAAACAGAAAAATCAATCTACTGTCAGCAGTAGCTCAGACACCTATATTGTGTTTCATTAATCAGATGAGTGGCAGGATGGTTCACGGTCAATGTGCAAGACCAGTTGGTCAAAAACAAGGAAGTGACACTGTTGCGCACTAAAACAAGGCGAATAGTGTCAGAAGAAGACGCTAATGCCTTCACTCGTCCGCCGTAGCCCCGAGGCATTACCAACAAGCTTCATCACCTAGCTGCAGTGCTCTTTTTGTATCACTAGCTGCAACGTCTTAACACTGACCAGCACTAATACAATCACAAATTAAATGACATGTCCTAAAAAAATATTGCAATAAAAGAAAAATGAAATCTGTCACAATACATCATCATCAGAAAAAGGGAGAAAAGGGAGGGCAGTGAAGGAAAGAAAGAGAAGATGGCAGCAGAGGTAAATCTAAATGATTAAAACAAAGACAGACATAATGTGGCTACAAATCAACATGGACTGTAGAATATAGAGAATATACATGTAGTTGATTTTCTGGACCTCTCTTAGCTTCTTTCTTTGGGACCATCTGCCATCTATCATGCAGTTAAGGGAGTGATTTAGTATTTCACTTCCAAAGAGTTGGGGGAAATCTGTGCAGCAGAAGGCATGACACATTAACTTTTAGTCTCTTTGTATGGGGTCAAAAAAAAACACAATGTCCTACAACTCCTGTAATGCACCAACATAATCCACAGTGAAATAACCCTGACCACAACACAAGGAGTTATTCTGCTAGACTTCATAAAGCTCCTCCAGAGTCACAGAAGACGTTATAAAATGTTTTTACGAGGAGTAAACCGATCTTCATGTGTAAAATCAGTGAATTGTCCCTTTAAATAAGATAAAAAATTTATCTGCAAACGTTACTGTACTTGACCCATGTTTGCTCCAACTGCGAGGACCACAATGCTTAAAAAAAAAAAAAAACCCTCAGCAGTCAAACAATGAGTCAAACATGTGAGGTAGCCCTGAGCCCAACCGAGAAGGCCCAGCTCCAAGTTCAGTTTCAATATGGCCGACATCTGCTGCTGCAGAGACAATTGAAACAGTACAGTTAAATCAATCCAGACCAGGAGCGGGACACAGAGACATACACAGAGAGAGAGAGAGAGAGAGAAAAAAAAAAAGCAGAGAGCAGAGGGAGGGAGGTTATTTCATCTGTGTTGAGTTGGTAAATACTCCAATGAGAGATCCCATTGTGTAGAGCTTCTCTGAAATAAAACAGCCTGCAGGGTCACGAAGAAACTGTCCCGAAAAAAAAAAGAAAAGTCGGACACAATTCAAGGGAGAACATGCAGAAGCTGAAGAAACACAGATCGTCTTTTCTTTTCCCTCGATCATTTATAACGTTTTTTATATCACTCATGAACCAGGATTTCATGTCCGTGTTACAGTAGCTTGAAAAAGAAAATATCGTCCCACAGGAAGACCCAGATGTTCCAGTAACTTCTGCAAGGCAACAATCTTTTGAGTGATTACTTCCTCCAGTAGACCTCCAGGTCTTTCTGCGGGTGTGAGATGATTGACAGTAAGCAGAGCGTAACGTAATGCAGCGCTGATATGAAAACACGCCGCTCGCTCGGCGCAAAGGAATAATGATAAAACTGAAACACTGACAGAACCCATAAGCTGTCATGTTTTCTGTGATGGATTGTTTACCAGAGGCGATTTCCGGGATTGCTTTTTTTTTTTTTTTATAGTGGACGAGAATGAGCGGCAGCAAATAGCTCCATCTGAAGGAAGGAAAACAACAGAATGATAAAAATGGAAAAGATTAGTTACTAGTTATAAAATTAAAATTCTCAGAAATCCATGATGCAGTACGACCCTTTCTCCCTCTAAACCGACCTAAAAGAGGCCTGAGTTTTTGCTCTACCGTACCAGAGTCAGGATTCTTGTGGTTTTTGTGGCCTCTGGCCCATCCAGCGGCCCTTTGGCCTCATCTGACAGGCCCCTGTTTGTCCTCCGTGGTGCCAGCTGCTCGGCGAACTCACAGGCTGACTCGACACCGTCCTGCTCTCTATGAAGCAGGCAGAGGAAGCAGAGGTCTTCAGCCGACTGAGGCAGTAGTGATTTATGCTAAAAGCACAACCATGACCATGACCATAAATGTAAAAAAAAAAAAAAGTAGTAAAGCTGACAGTATGCTTCTTCAGAAGTGCATGTCGAATGGTTGAATAATTTTGAAACCCCCTTCACGTCTTTACAACGTCGGAAGTGGAAGAAGTCTGCCGGAGAGCTTCTGTGATTTTCTGAAACTGATGAAGCTTCAGATCCACTGATGATCCACGTCTTTGCCGATATTTAGATTAGCACTTCGGAAACCTACGACTGACGTAACTCAGGCAAATTACAATAAGACTTAAAGTTATGCATGCCAACTTTGATTTACAGGTAGGTGTAGATGGCTTGTTTGTGCAATCAGGCTTCATCAGCTCCATCCATGCTCCACGTCTTTTTTAGATTAGCTTGGAGGTGGCAGAGGCAGAGCTGTCAAGATGGCGGCAGCCAGAGCCATCACACTCTGAGCTTCACAACAGCTCTTCAGAAACCTGTGAGTGACGTCACGGATACGAGATCCATTATGTTATACTGTCTGTGGTGGCACCGCTATATGGCAGTTTATGTCAATAAGCATCAAGTGAATCAAGTTTATTAAAGACTGGAGGAAATATGAAGGATAAAAATGATGATGATGAACCTGTGCACCAAATCTCCAAAGTTTTTGAGATCTGAAAGTTCTTCCACATTTTCTATTGATTCCTACAGAAACAAAGTGACAGGCTTTTGTGATTTGCGTGAAGACTGTATGATGGATTGTTACTAAAAGTTGTAACAAGCTGATCCCAATGGGAGGATGAGGGGGACGCTGATTTAATCTAAGTTTTGTGTTCAAGGATTTGATGCATTGCTCGAGATGTTCACGCTGTTAAACCAGTTTCCGTCCAACAAGTCTGAACTTCTCGAGATGCGGCCAGCAGATGTTGTCCAAGCTTTCATTTCGGTTCCATATATTAACACGTGTTAATAGCATTTGTTCAACATAATAATGTTTGCAGGCAGCGTTGTACCAGTTGGCAACTTATAAACAAAACATGAAAAAGGAATAACAATAAATAAGTCCTGTTGAAGGGTTGCCACGGAGGCATACATGTATATAGAGATTTCATTTTTATTTCTGTCCAAGCGGTTTTCCCCTGGGTGTGACAGGCAGCTGCACGCATCAAAGACTCTGGCATGAATCTGAGGAGGAGGAACAGAAAGCTGTGAAACGCTTCCTGACCATCCAGCTGCTCACAGGTGGCAGGAAGATGACTGGAGAGCAGCCTCACAAATCAGACGTCTCACTGAGGATTACGATGGCGCTGAGGGGATGAAGTGCTCAAGAGAGAGCCAAAAACACATTTATCATCGCCATTTAAAGTCATGCCATCACTATTTGAATATGCTAGCTAACTTTTTTAGACCTTGTTTTTAACCAGACAAGCTGATGACATTCTTATTTATGGTGGGGCTTTAGAGGGATGGAAGTTTAAAGTAACAGGAAGAACCTTTTTCTTATAAATAAATGTTTTAAACTTTGTTTTGACAGCTAGTTCTGGGGAACATCTTACGCTGCACATAAAATTATTCACTTTATGATTGTGGAAGTTGTTTGTCACACATATACAAAAGGCCACAGCATATGTTGTGTCTCTAAAGCAAAAATATAAAAGTTTAGAGACTGTTCTGTTTCAAATCACTTGAACAGAACAGAACTTTTTTTAAAACTTCTGTCCAAAGACAAAACTGAACTTGACTTGAAGACAAACATCTCACCAAAACTGAGAGTTAATTACCTCTTAAAGCAACATTACACAGAAACAGGTGTTTTGTGTTTTACTGCACTGTGCTATGACACCGTGGTAAATATGGACAGCTATAAATATGTATTTGTTATGATTACATTACTTATGATCAAAAACTAGCAGGTCGACAACTTTGCTAACAGCCAACAACATCAAGCAAGGTCAACAACACAAGACATAGCAGCCAGCTAATATTACTTACTAGTTCAACAGCAGTCAGCCCAGCTCGGCGTCTGTCTTTCAGACTTTTATTTCACCGAGCTCTCACCAACCACTAAAAGTCAGTCCCAGATTTACTCTCGTCTAGCGGCTTCTTGCTCAGTCTCTGTCTCATTTTCTCACTTAGCTTCCTCGGTCAACATCCTCTCTGGTTTATTTGCCTGTGTCATAGAGGCTGCTGAGCCCAGTTACACTGCCTGCTTGCCCAGCTCCGGTTCTGTCACAACACTGCCTCTGCTCCCCCATGCCCTGAAAACCTCTTCCCGGTGGTCCAAACTCTACAAACACTAACACTCCCCCAGTGCTTTTAGCTAGTGCTGTTAAGTGTTACGTACTTCTTGTGATGGTGATCGCACAAACTTACATAGTACAGAAACAGGCGTAAGAATGACAGAGATACCATTCAGTGTAGCATCAAAACTGTTATTTTATGGTAGAAAAGTTGCACAATGTTGCTTTGAAATCATCAGACACTGAGGTTGTTTAACATTATACAATTAAAGTGATTAAATTATGAACCTGGTCCTTTGGGGAAACAAATAAATCATCTGTTATTCATCTGTGCTTCACTGACAATATAAGCTGATCATTTGTATTTGCACCACAGCCATGTCGTCTACCATCATAACAAGTTGCTGTGATTTTAAAGTGCTCTCATTTTCTAAATGATTTTACAAAAAAAATGTCTAATTGTTCAGCACAATTAAACTTTTTAGCACTATAAATTTGGGTAGGTAATGCACTGGCCTTGTTAAAATAAACCTACAGGTGTTTCTTTCGATATTTGAGTTTTTAAAGGAGTGTTAGCTCCGTCTTTATTTATAGGATTTATCCGGTTTGTCACTCCCTCTGTCGACTGACAGGTGGCTCTGACCTCTGCACTCACACATTTTCTCCTGATAGCCTGGAGCAGGAGACACTGTGACCCTTTATTGGATTTTCAGAGTGATGAGGTCAACAGTGTTAGCTGTGCACTGATGTTGTGTGGCTGGCATGTTTATTTCACACCACAGCACTGCAGCTCCAGGACAGGCTTTGGTTGGTCTTTAAGCTGTTATCCTTCAAGTTCAGGACTTCTCTCTGGAGGTCGTCAAAAGTCATCTGAGAGGAAATCGCTTAATAAAAAATAGACCCAGTGAGTTAAAGGTCCAATGTGTCAGATTTAGAGGTCTATTTAGAGAATATTACAGAAATAGTATATAATATACTATTTTTAATTAGTGTATAATCACCTGAATAAAACAGTCTCTCCTTGACACTAGAGAGGAGAGGAGACCAGGATCATTGCTGTAATAATTCAACATCAACACATTTGCAGGTTAAGACTAATCATTGAAGATGTATTTGTATATTTTCATTTGTTTTGGTGCAAAAATGTATAAAGTGGCATGAAAACATGAAACTCAAATAAGGTACAGGTACTTGAATGTGCTTGTTCAAGGGTTAAAATGTTGGTAAACATCTATTAAGTGGAAAATGTGTAGGTGTTGGCAGCACTTCAGCACTGGTTGGTTTAAACCGATAACCTTTTCACCACCAGACAGCCTTACTAACCAACGCTCCACCCCCCGAGCCCACAATACTTTCATCTGCTACTAATTTAGAGGCTTTAGAGCAGAGACAAAATGTAATTTACTGGTAATTCATTACCGTTCGCATCAATTCTTAAAACGTGTCGGCGCAGAGAGAAAATTGTTCTTTGGGTTTTCAGCTGTTGAACACAAAGAGCAAGCAGGTACACTCATGTTTGTGTTTTTGGTGCCTTTGAGTGACGGGGAAATTGCTGGAGGGTCACATTTCAAAACGTACCATCACACCCTTCAACATTTGATCTTCTTTCTGTGTGTGTACTTGCCCTAGCCTGAAGACAGGAAAGGCATTAAGAGGATTTTTGATCCCAGTGATCTTTTTCACAGCGCTGATTTGTTTGTTCAGGCAGCACACACAGAAGGTTGAGGTTAAGTCATGCCTTCACAGTTTCTTTCATTGACATAATTATATAAAAATGATGTAACGTTAATACAATAGCGACTGACAACAAACTTTAGAGCTTAAAAGCGTCTTGCCAAAGCCTCTAAAGCAGTAAAAAGATGAGCGTGGGAGCCAAAGTCAGACTATCTATGCGAGTGAAGCGGTCAGGGCACGGAGATTGATGGATTCTCAACGCAACACCACAGATGTGCGCTGCAATTTTTCCATGAGCAAAGACAGATTTGCGGTGTGTGTGTGAAACAGAATTTGTCCCAGATTTTCTCTCTTCTTCTTCCTCCCTCTTTGCTCTCCTCTCTTCTCTGCGGGCTGGATGGAGGGAGCTTTGATGTGGCACTCTCTCAGTGTTGTGACCGCAGGCCCAAGAGGAACCAGATGCTCTTTGGACCGGCTTGTGGTGCAGAGGCATATATATAAATAAAAAAGAGAGAGAAAGAAGATGGGTGCACGGCTACAGGGGGGCTGTCTTCATGCCAGGCGAGTTTACTGTAAAGTTTCCTGCATCAAAGCAGGCAGAGGAGGGTGTCTTTGAGGGGTAACGGTACACTGAAAACAGGAGATGAACATGAACGCAATGTTCTTTCAATTATGGCTTGTGTAGACAAACAAAACTGCAACTATCATTTAAGGGTTTCATAGCAGGAAAAGATCAAGTCGTCAGCATACATGAGTGTTATATTTGGGTCTGAGCCCCCCAAAACAGCACCAAGCTGAGAGGATAGGAACCAGAGATGAAATTGCCCTTGCACTTAGACTAAGAAAGACTTTTCCACATACTGAGCCATCATAAAAAGAAAAGACTCATTTGAAAAAAGAAGATAAAAAATGTAATCAGTCACCTCCACAAGAAGAAAAGCTACTGAGCGTCACAAACATCTAACGTGTACGCTCAAAATCAACCAAAAGACAGAAACCTGATGGAACCACTTGGTGTATCCATGCAAGGATCTTATAATAAGGTTTATTTGCACATCTTTGCTACTCATTCTTACTTTTATGAAACTCAACACACCATCTTCATCTCCAAAACAGAGAAAAAAAGCCTCTAAAACATTTTGAACATCACACAACAGAGAAACTGAAACAATGTAACAGCATGTTTGAGTCAGGTGGCTCATGACTAATGTCATACATCACTACTGATAAAACAATCTACTGAAACAACCAAAAGATAAACAAACTAACCACGTAGCACATTCGCTCATTGTTGGAGCGCGTAGTCTGATGCTTGGGTGGGGTTTGAAGTCGTGAGGAGAACGGACCAAAGCAGTGTCACAGCTGCGACGTGACGGAGATGTGCCCCGGTGGGGGCTTACACTTCTGTTATTTACTCTCTGTTTTATGTATCTTATGTCAACAGCGGTCAACTGATGTAAAGAAGTGGCTGGATATTAAAGCAGGATATGACAATAAAATGCAGATAGTATCTCTCGCCACAAAAACATGAGTCAGAGTCTGACAGACTCATAGAGGAATTTTTATTTAGGAAAACTCCCATTTAATATCCTGGATTGTGATTTAACAACAGGGAAAACTCCAGACTCCGAACGAAAAAGCTCCGAATCACAAGACTTTGACATTCACACTCATAGAAACATTTCAAGTCAATAAATGTTGTGATTATCTGACTATTGACCTGCGTCTTGTTCCTCACTTAACTTCACTTAACAGTTTCCTACATTTCCCAGAATGACTTGTGACAACACCCAAAGAACATGCCTGAACTCGCTCCTTTGAGCTGTGGGTTTTTTTTGTGTAGGTGGAGGGAGTGATGATGGCCGTAAAAGCAAGACAGCAAGAGTTATTCTGGTCTGAAAATGGGGGGAAAAAGTGTTGCGGCTGTCACGCAAAATGCTTTATGTTTTGTTGTCTGTTGTTGCTATACTGAAACAACAATATTGAGGCTACAGTCGGCGGCTTTTTTTTTTTCTTTTTTTGCAATGAATTCCTAGAAAGGAGATGAAACTGAAGTTTATATGTTTGTGATTAATACCAAAGTTCTTCTAATTTCAAACTCGCTTGTTACCAGTTGCCCCAGAAAAGTAATAAAACAGACTCTTAAAATCTGTACATCGCCAAAGGTTGTTAAAAATGTATTTTCCAGGTTGACTTTTCCTTTAAGGACACTTCAGCAGGCTGAATATTTGCTGACACAGCGGCTTTGTACCCCCGAGTCCTGTGTTTGAAGGACAGTCTGTCTGACCACCAGGCCACCAACAACCACACCAGCATCAGCAGGATGACAGAACACAAGCTGAATCAAATCCGTCTCCCCCATGAATCTCCGTAACCGCTCGTACTGTACCATTACACAAACCTCATAATAGTTTTGATTTATGACCCTCGTGTGACACTGTAGAGTTTGGCAGCAGGCCTACGCGGCTCCGTCTTCGGTCTTACACCACAAAAAACATAAAGGCGTACATTGAGAATTTCCCTCGGACGTTAATGTAGCTGAGAAGACATGGAAAGCAAAGAAAGCCACAGACGGTGAGATTAATCTGACTTTTTAAAAATGATGTTTTCCTGTTTCTTTCTGCTTGGAGAGAAATGGAGGATTATGGCAGAAATAAAGTCAGTCTTTCCACCATCTTTGTCTGACTCTCTGTGAGGCGGCCATGACATGACATGTTTATCTTATATGTCAAATAACTGTTTATGCAGTAAAACAAAAGCAGGGCGTTACAATGGCTGGGTAACGGATGCTAGATGCTAACTACAATGGAATGATCCAAATGTTTTGATTGGAGGGCAATCGAACTCAGCGGAGGATAAACAGAAATGACTGGGAGTTGATTTTGTTTATTAAAGATGAGGACAAATACAGAGAACAGTTTGTTGAGTGACAAGTGTGTGAGGCTGCTGCCGGGGAATTTCAAGAGGTTTTAAATGAGCTGCAGGACATGAATCACTTTTAATCTGAGTCTGTGTTGTTGACATTGGTGCAGAGACGTATTGACAACTTTGAAATACTACGACCTGGCTTACTGGTACAAAGACCGCATGACATCACGTGGAGACCAACGGGAGAGGGAGAGGGGAGGACATGCAAAAAATGTCTATGGACAGACTGTGACATTTGTCTTAACCACAAGGCTACCAAGATTTCTTCTTCTACACATTTCTTCTACAGTAAGAGCTCTATTAAAGCAACGTTGTGCAACTTTTCTACCATTAAAATCACAGATTGATGCTACACTGAGCTGTAATCAGGTGAATCATTCCCACATGCCCTGTACGTCTGTTTCAGCACTATGTAACTTTGTGCTCCAGGTACGATCACCCACCACCAACTATTTCACTGATTTTGGTGAAACTGGATCATCTGATGCACAGTCAACTGCTGCAAACTATAGCTGCTGCTAGCTAACGTTAGCTCAGTTTGTTAGCCGAGCTGCTACGGTCAGTGAGCTCAGAGCACTGGGGGAGTGTTACTGTTTGTAACACAGGTGTTTAGGACCACCAGGAAAAGGAGGTTTTCAGGCCCAGAGCGTAGGGGAATGCTGACAAGGAACGGAGCTGGTGTCGTGCCAGAACCAGAGCAATGTAACCGGGCTCAGCAGCTTCAATGAACATAATGACCGTGGTGAAAACAAGGCATCATTGACAGAGGAAGCTAAGAGAGAAAATGAGGGAGCAGCCGAGCAAGAAGCTGCCAAACAAGAGTAAATCTGGGACTGACTTTTAATTGTTGGCAAGACTTTTGTGAAATAAATACAGAGCTGGGCTTCTTGCTGTTGGACTAGTAAGTAATGTTAGCTGGCCAAAATCGGTGAAATAGTTGGTGGTGTGTGACCTAGCGCGGTAAAGTGTGTAGTCACAAAATTAGCGGAGCACAAAGTTACATAGTTCAGAAACAGACGATTGGGAATGAGAGACACAATTTACCTGATTTCAAGTCAGTGTAGCATGAAAATTACTTAAAATTTGTCATTTTATGGTAGAAAAGTTACACAGTGTCTCTCTAACTCACCTATAGTATGTTGACAAGTTAGCCTAGCTGCCCTTTTACATTCAAACTATCAAGTGCTCAAGAGAGATTTGTGTTAGACAACAAAATTGAAGAGCTTCATTGACATAATAATTCTGTTTCTGCCATGCAAAATAAATGATTATTTAGACTTTGACCCCAGTTCCTCTACAGCCTTTCCAGGTAACACACGTCCCCATAAAGACAGTTTCTTTGGCTCCATGCAGACAAATTGTTGTGCTACCAAAGCTACAAGATGCCAGTTTTAGAGTTTTAAAATGCAGATTTTTCCAGTGAGCATCGAGTCAGACTAAAGTCGTTGACAGGAAAACTCCTAAACTATGCCAGTGGTTTGTTTTATGTGGAAAAGCGGTGCCAATTTAAGGATCCTCTTTGGTTTCCCACTTAAAGATCAAAAGGATCTGGGCTAATCTATTTGACTGGGCCCTGCTGTCTCCACGACAACAAGCTCACAGACAGGAAGCCCGTCCTTCCTTCACGGGCGCTTGTCATCAACAATGCAACCACTCAGCGGTGTCTGACTCTCCCAGAAGTTACTGTGTATGTGCACGCATGCCTGTTTGCATTTTTGGGTGTATGTGTGTGTAATACAACTCCACAAAGCACAAAAAGCTTTCTCATTTTTCCTTCTGTGTGTGTGTGTGTGTGTGTGTGTGTGTGTGTGTGTGTGTTTGGGCATGAAGGTCATGTTTACAGAAATCTTTTAGATACACAATCTCTTCTTATCCTCAGGTGTGTGTGGGACTGAGAGGGTGTTGAGTTCTGCTTCAGTGACCCAGAAAACATCTTTAAATGTGTTCTTAGGTCACAATGGAGCTCCCTGTGTTTGCCCAACACATGTCAGTTTGTCTTGAGTATGGATGGTGAACCTGAGGAACATGTTTCTTTGATGAATGAAATGAGAGATTGCTTTGAGGTACAGAACAATCGTGGAACAGTAGCCCAGAAGGGACAAACTGGCTCTAGATAAGGCATATTCCATTTGCTCAACCAGCACAGCCACCGTAGTTTCTCCCTCATGCTATAAATGGGGAGGGTGAGTGGAGGGGGTTGCAAACTGAACTACACTGCTAGATTAAGATAAATCTTACACAGTCTCCTTTAAAATGAGATAATCCAATTAGCTACCTAAATACTACCTTTAAAATAGAGAGTTACTGCAATCATTCATGTGAAGTGAGGCCCTTGTGCTGAAACTACACTGTAAAAAAACTTGGGACAAATTTGCAGTTCTTGTGCCATAGGCAAACTTGAGTTAAGCCAACCGCAATATGAAACTTCAGCAGTCTGACTAAGTCAAACCAAGTGGGTATCTTTGTCCTGGTAGGTGTTTTGTGTCAGCAATGCAACTATTAAGACTTCACCGTCAGTCGGCAAGGAAACGCTGTCTGGGGAAAACACAAATACCGAATTTCGTAGTGAAAAGACTTTAACTTTTGGACCATACTCAGTTTGGCTAACGCAATCTCTGTTTCTGGAGCTAGATTTGTCTGGTTGTTGAACAGATTTAAAATTAAACGGTGGATGGAAAACTTCCGCAGTTATCTGCCCAAAAGTTTCTGAAGACCTAACCTTATTTTCCTTATATCCAGCCAAAGATCACAAAAAAATGTCCTTCCTCAACTCTTATCTGTGAGCTGTGAGCACGACGTGCAGATCATTACCTCACTGTCAACCTGGCCATTGCCTGATGGGAACAGTGTGTGTGTGTGTGTGTGTCACAGACTTTTTGTCATCTTCAGATTGTTTCAAGCTAAATGTGAACAATATGATTTGGACGCCTGGAGGCCTTAACAGACTCAGGGAATCTGTGTCCCATTAAGAAATTGTTATAATCTTATGATTGAAGGATGGGATGAGGCTGTGAAAGCTGGGGGGATCAGCTGCAGTACATTAGGACTTAAAGCCTGACAGATCTTGCTATTCTGGGTTCAAGAAATAGATTCCATGGTGTCCAACTAACCGGATTTTTTTCCTCTCCACTCCATCTTGTTTGCATAACATCAAGGGCTGGGTAATCCCCATTCTTTTATGCGTTGCTGTGCGGGTATGTGGTGCTTTGTGCATCGAAACGCTGAATGTGAAGCAGAAACAACGGGCGAGTGTGAAGGACATAAAACTTGAGCCCCATTTGTGAGCTGGATTCACGAATAGTTTTTACAGCTTGTTGTTCAAGCTTTTTTTTTTTTTTTAAAGTTCAAGGTGGTTTTGATTTGCCGGTAAGTGCATAAACATTTAGCGGTACCACTTTAAGTCATCCTTTATAAAAGGTTTATAAGTTGGTAGTGAGGGCTTTAAAAATGGCTACTTATGCTTTACAGATCACGAAAGTCATTAATAAAAACAACATTTGGGTTGCCAGGTTGTAATAAAATCCCTTTGGCTGGAAAGCCAATATCCCCCTTTAGTATAAAACTGGCACATTACACTTCATAAAGACATTTATTATGCATTGAACTATTCGCCCTAATCTTCCTCTGGCTCGATGTTCCAGCTTCAAAACAGCTCTTCAGAAACTTGTGGGTAACATCACGGAAACCCCATCCATTCTTTATACTGTCAACGAAAGACGCGAGTAGCTGTTCAGAGTAGAGAGGGTCCTGACTTTGCCTTTGACTTTGGGGAAAAAAGAATTGTATCTGTAGATCTATATGAAATAGTCACAGTTTAGTGTCTAATAAATGTCTTCTTTAAAGAGAAATTTGCACATTTTAGAGGGATCTTTTATTGGGACCAGTCCAAGGCACACCTGTGTCATAGTCATGCTTTTTAATCCCTCACCTGTCAGGTGTGGCATATCAGGATTTGATCTTGGCGTAGGAGATGTGCTCAAAATGGACATTTGTGAACAAAATTTGAAAGAAACAAAAACTTTTGTGTGCACTGAAGAAATCTTTGAGCTTTTACTTCAACTCTATTTAATGGGAGCAAAAAACAAAAGTGTTTATATTTTTATTGAGTGTCTAAAGTTCGCCTTTCATCACTTAAGTTCTGCACCAGCTGAAGTCTCTGACAGTTAGTTAGTGGACCTTTGATCTCAGACTAGTTTCCTTATGTAAACTATTTTGTGGTTTTGGTGGTTTAGTGGAAAACATATCTGTAACTAGGGGTGTAATGGTACACAGAGGTTTGTTGCGTGTTCGGTACAGCACGAAAAAAAAAACCCAAATACATGAGGTTTCTTTTTATCTGCTGTGAAATGAGCGTTATATGTTCAAGGTGTTTCCAGTCACGTACCATACAACGGTGAAGCAATATGAACGCGCCGTTCTTGTCTAACTCACAGCTCTCTCTTCATTGCTGTTGTTGCTGACCGTGAACCCGAATTGTTCCCAAACATCTGATTTGAAGGATCAGCCTGTGGTGCTAACCTCAGCGCTTGTTATTAATGACGTGCGGCTAAAAGTTTCACTTGTGAACTTTCTACATTACGTGCAACAGTCTACTTACCATGTAGTCTGTGTGCAGCTGCGTGCACCAAACTGTGACCGCCATACCATGATGGTTCGGCACGACTGTATGTACAACAGTGTGACAACAGTGTTTTAATCCTGGTGGGAATGATTTAATTTCTACTGGTAAACATCTCAGTGTTTACTTTAGCAACCTAACACTGTCCGCCCATCGAAGAGTCCAGATGTGATTCCCTCACCGTCACCATCTAAAGTGAAATATTGAGTAAAGTCCGAATGTCACATTAGAAGATGCTGATTAAGAAAAGTGTCTTGGAGCCTCGAATTTGAGTTTATTAATGGTCAGGCCAAAGTGTTGTATGACTCTTTCAGCCATTAGAAACCTGCAGAGGATTTGTCACAGGGCCTTAAACCATCTCATTCCTCCCCTCCTCCCTCTCCAGCTCACACTGCTTCAAACACTTCATTACTGATGAGTTGCGAGGCAATGGATTTTTAAACATTTCACTGACTCGAACTCTTGGCAGGGTCGTTTTTGTCTGGTACCTCCAGCAGGTTGGAAACAGATGGGAGGAGTGACCGAGGAAAATGTTGGACAATACCGAACTATCTCGAACACTTGCCTCATAATCTGTCAGAGTGCCTGTGATCATGACTTTTGTAAAGGAACCAACGGAGCAGCTGCAGATTTGAGTAAACACTTATACGCCTATAGACTCATTTTTTTTGGAGGGAAACTGGTTTAAAATAATTATGCATTACTTAAATCTCATTCAGATTTCTTATACAGATTATGTACCGTAAAACAAAAACAATCATCACAATCATTTTATTAATGGAGGACTCTTTTTGGCTGCTTTAGGTGGATGCAGTCATGTCTCCATCAGGTTTTTATAGAAAACTGGTGTTATTATTTTCACGTGGCGCTCCATCATCATTGTTTAATTTATGAGGCCTATCAAGTCCTGTGCAGATAAATACATACAGACTGCTTATGCTCTGTATTGTTTCTTTTTTTAATGTGTTGCACGGCACAGATAAAAATATTCTGTCACGCAGATGCTTGAGCCAAGTAATCCATTATTTGGAAACATTTGGTTTCCATTTAATAAATGCAGATCAGATTTATATAAAGAGGATGAATGAGTCCCCAACATTGTGACATTGTTTCTTCAAGCCAAGCTCATTCCTTCTTGCATACATGCTTTATGAATTGAGAAGACAATGCAGTATTGGCTCCATATACTGTCCTATGCTCACATTATTCACCAGGACACATATGACATCGGTGAGAGTCAAACGTTCATCAAAAACTTTATTCAAATGAGCGCAAACTCTGAACAAAGAATATACTGTATGTCCGCAATTTTGTGGATATGAATTAAGTGTGTAAGTGATGCTCCTCCACTACAACAGAATTATTTGATGATGGCGTAAATTTGAGAAATGATTAAAGTTTTATTAAAGTTTGAGAACAATCTGTTTAAAAAATGATGGGAATAGAAACTTCTTGGGCTCTACACCGGATATCGGACACTAATCCTCTAACTTCTGCCTGTTTCCACTCAAGTGCCCTCCATGTGCTGCTCCAGTGTCACCCGAACCACCTGCTCTGTGGGTGTCACTCTTCATCTTCTGTGCAGACATGGGTTAAAAATAAAAACATATTTTTTGTGGTTGATTGAGTAGACACTTGAAGGAGGTGACAGCCTAGAATGTTTCATGTCTTGAGTCTGTAAAAAGTTTGCATACATACCTACAGCTTTTTGTGGCATTTATCTAAATGTTTGGCGGCTGTGAAGTGAAGCCAACGAAGAAGTGTAAAAAAACTGCAGTCCCTCAAACGCCCACTTGAGCCTGCCTACAGAACAGTTTCCATAAGCCCCCATGTTAAAATGTCAAACCTCACAGCAGAAATAAACATGTTTACAGCCTGGTACAAAAAACTGTTGTGGTCTCTATAGCTAATTTCCTCGTTCATGACAACTGTACTGAGGGTGAATTTTTATAGAACTCACCTGTTCAAATTATATTAAGACTTAAAGTTATGCAGAATGAACAGCGTGGCTGCTTTGACTGACAGGTGGGTGCTGTTACAGATGACTTGTTTGAGCACCCATGCTTCATCCTCAGCTCCACCGACAATCCACATCCCATTTGTAGATGAGCTGGGAGCTCCAGCAGGGGCAGGACTGCCAAGATGGACCTTCAAAACGGCTTTTCAGAAACCTCCAAGTGACATCACGGAAACCCGTCAATTCTTTATATTGTCAGTGATTCCAGTGAAAGAAACGCGTCATGACTTTGCCCTTTGATTTGAGAAAAATTGTACCTGTAGTGTTATATGAAATCCATAGTTTCATGTCTAATAAGTGTCCTTGTTCAAGATAAATCTGAGCTTCACAACAGCTCTTAAGAAACCTGTGGGTGACGTCACGGATACAAAAGAACCCTTCAATTGCAGCGCAGCTCGATACTGTATGTCCTGCTGTATCATATAGTATCATACAGTGTTGTCATTTGACAGTGTTTGAAATTAATGAATCACAAAAACTGAACTGACGTATGTTCACATCTAGCCTCCATTATTTTCCATTAAGAGGTTATTAGAGCTCAGGGAGACGAATATTTAGAGGCCTGTTTGTGTGATCAATAAGAAACTCATCAGCATCCCATCAGCTAAGCTCCATTTTATCCAACGAATATTATCCAGAGAGAGAAGAAATCCTAATCACCGTCCTCTAAATACTTTTTCTGTCTATCCTGCACAGCCTGCAGCCACTTAGGCCTGTGGAAACACACCCTGACTACTGCACAGGTTCACATGCTGACCAAAAGTCAGACCGGCATTCAACCTGTCATCATGCTGTATTTCAGGGGCGTTTGACTTCAACATATGTGGTGCTCTTCCATAAAAGAAGAGATGAGTGGAATGATAAATCGAGGGCAAATGGCACGTAAAGGTCTGGATCCAGTGAGACCAAAGTACGCTTAAAAGGTTATATTTAAAAATACAAAATGATTTCTGCTTATTAATCCCATAAGATTTTTATTCCTGCACTGGTGTTGATCATCATATGAGCAGTTCATACAGACGGTAGATGTGGAGGCAATGATTAGACTTAAATAAAACAGAAAATATGTGCAATATTGTGGCCAAGGCCGAATGTTTTTATTCATTTACTGTTGCAGGAAACTGATTTTTCAAATTATGATAATTTAATAAAGTCATAAAATAATTTTGCTTTTGTTTGTCTGACTGTCCATCACAATTAGTTTTTTTTTTTAAATAAAAGGAATAAGTAAAATTAAATCTTTTATCTGTTTGAAACTTTTTAAATAAGCCATTCTTCCCATGGCTGCCAATAAACTTCCACATGACTTTGTTTTTGCAAACAATGCTGGTTCTGGTGTCTATTCTCGATATTAAATTATAGTATTCATTGTATACTGCACAGATGCATTTCAGTAGCTTGAAGGCTCAACGTTTGGAGGTGAGGTTTTGGGTTTTGGTGGCCAAATCAGATACTGAGCGACAGAGCAATCTGTATGAGCTCAAAGGCAAACTTTCAGCATTCCTCATTCTGAAGCAGACCACCCAAAAAGACCCCAACGCCGCCACCTCCTCCCCCAGCTCGCTCCCAGCTCACCCAACCCTCCCCGTCTCGAGTTACAAGGCATCACTGGTCTCCAAAAGAAAATGTCACAAAAAAAGGAACTTGAACTTCAAAAGGCGACTAATCTGAAGTAGCCCGAGTTAATCGTGTGCATCTGTTCCACAGCTCTGAGGCTTCTGACCCGCAGAAGTCTCGCTCTGCCGGCTGCTTCACCATGCAGTAAGCACCAAACACACCAAACACACCAACCCAAAGACTGGTAAAATTATCACTACTCAGTGTTTGGATGAAGAACCTCTCTGGTAAATGTTGTTGACAAAGCCACATGTAGAGATAGACTGTCATTTGGAGGTTGTGGAGGCTGATGTTCCTTCCAAAAAGTCTAATTTTATGAGTCTGTCGAAGCTGAAGTCATGACTTCACTGGAGTATTTTATTTTAACCAAGACGAATAACACATTTTACAAAAAGTCAGACATCAAGGAGGAAGATCAAACCTGTGACGTTCAGTAACATCCTTGAAAATACATAGATTTGATATATTCCGGGTTTTGTTTAGCTAATTTTTAATACCTTTCTTTCCTAACTTTCTAACTTACTTGATTGATTGTTGAAACGAGAGCTCGACACGGTGCAGTTTTGGTCCTCAAGTGTGGCTTGAAAACTGCAAACTGTGTCAGCTGCGCTCCATTTTTTTTCCATATTGAACCCACAGTTCATTATCTAAACTATAAACCCTCTGTATTTTACCCGCCCAGCACAGAATGCCAGATAAAGTCAGCGAGTGTGGACATAGTGGAGCATTTAGCAGCTAAAGAGCCAAATATTTCCCTCAGGAAAAGGTGGAGACTTCTCCACCTAAACTGAGCTTAAAAGGAGATTATAGTGGTTAGAAACACCCCAAATAAACGCTAATGTTGCTCCATGTCTGTCGAATGTGTAAACAGACAACTGTTATTCAGCTTATCAGCATTACAAGGTTACAAGGTGATGTTTCAGTGTTGTGTGTACAGCTTGGTGCCTCACAATGACTCCCTGTTTTAAGTTTGAATCATCTACAGAATTCATTCTACAAAGTCACGATTGCACGTGACAATGTTCAGTGCGTTTATTTAAACACACTGACTTTGAAAACAAGTTCAGACCTGAAATACTTCAATTGCCAATACTTTAATCTTAGCAAACAAAACAGAGACAGTCAAAAGATTGCATAAATCCAAACAATGTTTTTGGCTGTCATATTTTTAGATCTGTCCTGATATTTCTTTATCTCCAGGCAGATGCTAAACAAGTCAGTTCAGCTTTTACAATATGGTGCCATCCATGACAAAACACACTCAGAGCTAACTAACTAAACAACGTCTGTTTGTGATCACGGCTTTGAACCTTCTTCAGACACACAGGCAATTAAAAATGAAAGTGTAGTCTTCAAATAATAATAGTACGACACAAAAAAATCCCGTTTAAGTTCACTTACTAGCTTTTTCTGGAGCTTTCAGCTGTTTTTCACCAGGTGAAGTTTACTCAGTTGACATGGCGATGAATCTTTGTCAGTTGTTGAGCTCTGATGAAGACTGCATCACATGGATGAAAGCTCCTGAAAAGAAAAAACTAGTAAGTGGACTTGAACTTTCATAATAAATTCTTACATATACAAGAAGTGCTGAAGGCGCAATGTTACTGAACTTGCATGTCAATGAATTGATATCGGATTGAGCAACTTTATCTACAGATGAAGAAGACCACGTGAGAGAGTTGAAAGCAGGCAATGTATAATATGTATTTAAAAACTATGGGTAAATCCCATTACGCACTTCAAAATCTAAAAAAAAATGGAGTTCAAAGTGTATTATTTAACTTGAAAACAGTGAGTGGAAAAAACAGTCTCATAAAGGTTCATTTAGCAGCTGTTCTGGAGCTTTCAATCAAGTGTTTCTAAAAAAGTCCACAGCAAACATAACCATCCTTAAAGACTCAACATTTTGCAGTGAACACTCAGTGAGTGAGAGAAATCACCTGTAGAAGACAAAATTTCCTCCTTAACACAATGCAGCCACGAGACAGTTTGTTTTTGGAGTTCCTCTGGCATGACTTGATTGGAAAACCTCAAAACACCTGTAGACCACAGCTGAATGGAGCAAAGTTGGCTCTATGCCTTCTGGGAAATGTAGGATATTCACTAACTCAAATAGAAAGAAACACAGCAGATTTAGGGAAAGTGTGTCCAACAGAGAGTTCATCTCATCTCTCATTAGACATAGATCACAGCTTGACATCTATCAACACCATGGCTGCACTACTTTAAATGTAATAAAAATGTGTTTTTGTCGTATAAAATATATACCATGTAAGTGTGTTTTTATTGTATGAGCTCTTTATAGCTTTTTGGTTTTTACAAATTACATGCAGTATCACAAATATACAGTGATACAGTAATAATTATGCACTCACACTAATGTATCCCTTACCCTAACAATTAGTTTAACCTCTTGAACTCTTGAACTGCTGCAAACTCATGTTGTGTGGCCAAACATTATTCAAAACCCCAGATATGAAGCTTATATTCTTGTGGGGATCGCAGAGTTTCCAGAGATACCAAATATGTCAGAGTAAATTATAGGATATGAGAATAAAATGATGCACGAGACATCTGGTGCAGCCATAAAAACACTTGGATTAAGTGTTGGAACAAGCTGACATTATAGTATGGATTTTTTACTTTACTTGGGGACTGCAGGATCCTTTGCCTTGTATGTCATTAAAAATATGAAAACATCCAATAGTCACAACACCACCAGGACAAATTAGAAAATATTTATTTTACCTTTGGTACCTTTGGATCTTGTTCTGTGTCTGGTTTCCTTTTGAAGTTTAAAGTCTTAAAAAAAAGGTGTTTTTTAATGTCGCCAGATGTTTCCCAGCTCTGCACTGGACTGACCTGTGTGCGATCATATGCACAGGAGCCAGACGTCACCGACGTCAGTTATGACAACATTAGATTTCTCTCTGTTTGGGAGTAATGACAGACCCCCAACCAAACTGTCTGCATTCCTCGCTGGGACAGAGGCAGAGAGAAAAAAAACACCGCCTATCACATTTCATCCTCAGCACCACCTTTGCCAAGCAGATAGCAACTCCAGTAACATGTGGCCTGCCCTTGAAGACTACCCAAAACCACATGTGTGAATCCCCCCTCACACACACACACACATACAGGCAACCTGCTGTTGTTGGAGTGGGGTGATTAGGGGGGAGGCCAAAATCAAAGGAACAAATCTTGAAAATTAAAGGACTTGCAGACCGGCCATCTTTTCCTCTCTCAGGCAGGAATGCTTCTCATTAGACGGCTGCCTCAATGTGAACCAGCAACCCACAAATGCAGATTGGAGTGGGCGTTTTTTTGGGTTTTTTTTCGAAGTCTCTTCAGAAAAATGGAGAAAAAAAGAAAGAAAGAAAAGAGGGTCTCAAACCCTTAATGTTTCCAGTGTGTCTGAATGGGTTTAGATCTGAGTGTAACAGGATGTGTTGCAGGATTTAAATCAAACTGTACGAACAGTGATGTTGACGAGGAGTGGAATAAATCAATTAAAGGGTTAGTTCACCTAAAGTGTTTTTATAGCCATGCAAATAGTTTTGATTTTATTTAACAATGTTTTGGAGCTATTTCTGAAACTTATGCAGCAATTCAGTACAATGCAGACAATGTTCACAATATATCTGCAGCCACGGCCCACAACTAAAAACCAACGAACTTGAATACAATATTAAATGACACAGAATTCAGATCTAGTGCCATTAAATTAATAAAAAAAGTGTTCAGGCCAAACAGTTTTTTTAGAGTGCTGCAGATGGATGACATAAGTTGATGACATGTCTCCGCTTGCATTTCTTCACCAGACATTCATCACACAATCTGACATACCTCAAAATTTATCTTGTACAGGCTGACACAGATTGTGACCAAGATTTGATTAGACCCATCTTGCACCGTGTGACATGCAATGAACCTGCACAACTGCTATCGCAGTTTTCATAGGGACTTTTCTTTGGAAGAAAGTACGTCTTTATGACATAAACACAAGATGGATATCTTAAAACCTCAGCAGATAAAAGCATCTGCATGGTGAGACAACACAAGGGCCAAGTGTTAAAAGTTGACTTTTTGTACTTTGAATGAACTGATTTAACTTTATTTATTTATTTTAAGTTTTATACTAAGTTCAACTCCTGTCCTCACAATGTAGGTGCACAGCTATGCAGCAAGCTAAACAATAGATCTAATGTTTAGAAAGTATAAGGTAAACAATGGTTGCCAATTTTGGCCACAGTCATTGTGGAAATGCCAGCCTATAAAGCTGTTGGAGTTGTGGTGAATACATACAATATACAAATGTAAGTTATACAAATGTTTTATATTTATATTTTGGCAGTCAAATGTTGCCAGTAACGCAAGGTACACAGTTCACGGAAGAAGAAAAAAAGAAAAAGCGGTTAAATGTTGCCTAAGTGGACAATGGCCGTACTCGACACTACACAACATTACCCTGTTGAAATTAGCACACTACAACACTGAAGTGTAATAATGGAAATGACCAAAACTGAGACACATTATCCTCAGACAGCTAGTATAATGGCTAGCTTGGTTGGCAGTAAACTGATTGAGGAAAAACTAAACAAACAAATCACAAATCAACAATTAGAATAAAGCTAAAGCGTACCTACAAATAATGCTCCAGTAATAACAAAAAAAACCTACGTACAAAATGGTGGGCATAACAGTGTCGGTTAAACTGTTGCTACTAGCAACGTAATGTTCAACTGAAACTAACTGCTGGTGTCAAATTACAGCTAATGTATCAGAATTGGTTGATAAAAACAACAACTAATAAAATAACAAATATTAATCATAACTAGTTGAATTTAGTTGTAATGACCAGCGTTTTTTTGTAAATACATCCATAAATATTTGTCAGTTTGCTTAGTGACACATTTCACAAAATGGTGGACGTAACAATGTCAGTTAAACTGTTGCTAATAGCAACAGAATGTTCGACTGAAACAAACTGCTGGTGTCAAATTACAGGTAATGGACAGTAATGGATCAGAGCATGTTGATTAAAAACAAACAAACAAACAAACAAACAAAACCTAATGAAATAATGAATAACTGATCATTAAAAAGTTAACTTTAGTTGTAATGACCAGCGTTTTTCGTAAATACATCCATAAACATTTGTCAGTTTGCTTAGTGACACATTTCACAAAATGGTGGCTGTAACAATGTCAGTTAAACTGTTGCTAATAGCAACAGAATGTTCGACTGAAACCAACTGCTGGTATCAAAGTACAGCTAATGGACTAATAGATAGGAGTAGGTTAATAGAAAATAGTGAAATAACAACTATTAATTAATCATTAACTAGTTCACTTTAGTTGTAACAGGAATACATTTGTCAGTGTCAAAGCTGAATAAATAACACTCATTCATCTCCGGAGTTGGCATGGTCCTTTACCTTACCTTGGGGAAAAAAAACAATAGCCCCACATCTGAACAAGTCAAGGTGGGTAGAGTCATAAAACGGATGTCAATAAATCACATCCCTTCCCCCGTTCCTCTTCATCCCTCTGTGTCCATGACATGATGGATAGGAAACACTTGAGATCACGTGTTTATGTTTAAAGTGCCTGAGATATTACATCCGTTGCCCAACACCTATGCACATGTTTAACTTATGAGAGTGTGTGTGGAAGGCGGCGGTTGATGGGTGAGCAGGAAGTCCGCGTACGCTTTCTCTCACCACTTGTCTTGTGTTTTGTGCCCTTAACTCGCATCAACTTTATCATGCTGGTGAATTATTCACAGTGGGAGCTATTTAATCATCCAAGTTTATTTAACCTTTCAGAAGTCCCGCCCAACAGCCAACAGGGCTGTGTCATAGGTGTGTGTACTCTATAGGGAAAGGCATGCACTAAGTGAGTGTGTGTATAGAATTAGAGTCAACGCCGTATATAGTTTACATTCACACGCTCCGCTCCTATAAGCTGTTACCGATTTGTAGTCGGGTACAAGTCAAGCTAATGTCCCCTCCCTTCTTTCTTTTGTTGCAACATTATAGAGAAATAGGTCACCATTCGTGAGCACATGGCACTCCATTTAAAGCCTCTTGTAATCGTCATCGTCACTCCACCTGTTCCCCTGCACAGTGCGTCCATTTTGTGCCGAAACAGCAACTGTTGAGCTTGACGGGGATTGAAATCCCTCTGAAAGCCGCCAGCCCGACCTTCTCCCGACGAGGTGTTTATGGCAGCAGGTTGGATTTTAGGCACTTGAGCTATGTGACACCCCACGAATCCCACACTCGAAACCTTAAAACAGCCCCCTGTCCGCTGTGAGCCCTGACCATCGCTAAGCCAAGGTTTGAAATCTTAGATTGTGGGAATATGGCAGAGAAATGTTCACCTTTCATCCCCGTTTGAATCTTTAAGTGTAAAGAGCTCAAAGGGACTTCTGGTCTGATGGTGATAAACGTGGCTTCAGATGATTTCCCAGGAAGTATGTGCACGTAACAACTTCAAACTGTTCATATCTTCACCACTGCTCTCTTTGTTCTATTTTAATCATTCAGCGGGCTGGCAGGCATTACCTGGAAAATTTAGACATTTCCTTTGAAAATATCAGCCACAACATTTGTCTGATTGAATTACCGCTTAACCACCTCTCCTGAATCACCACGTTACATGATGTCGGGTGGTTGCTGCCAGATAAAAAACCTTTGGCTGCTGTGCTGTTGACCACTTGTGATGGTTTTGAGACAAGGCCTGTACTGTTCGTGGAGCAGCTCCCTGTGGATGAGTGTAGGCTGAGGACGCTACAGCTGCTGATAACGCCGGCTCTTGGACTGATTTGAGTCATGTGTGACAGGATGAAAGCAGACGCGCTGAGGTTGAAGTTCAAAGTGGTAATTCGTGTTGCTTTGATTTTGGTGACATCTGTGGCACTGATCGGTCATTGCTGTGGTGTTTTTTTCAACCACCACATTTCCCAGCAATCACTTGTTAAACAGAGACTTCCTGTGAAGATTAAATGATTTTGATGTTGACAGGAAATGTATGCCAATATTCTAAAAGCTCTACTAATCTCTTAGTTTGTATCTACACAAGCTGAGGTTGCAAATTGTTGTGACAATCAGCGAGTTGTATTGTGACCAGCACTACATTAGGAACAAATAACCACGTGTAATGTGAAAGATGTTGCTCATAGTGACAAACCTTTGTTATGACCCGGCTCTACAGTTCCTCTTACCTATACGAAGCTTTTTAGCCGCTATGGTGCCAAACAACAGTACAAACAAACAGTTAGTATTAGCAGCTAAAGATGTTTTTCCTCAAGAGTAGGTGGATGCTAACATGTCAGCTGTTTTTCACCTGCTATGCTGCGGTGCAGTGGCCAAAACTTAGATATTTAAGAGGTTCAAGATCTCAAATTAAGTTTTACTTAGTTATTCTTTATCGTTAAGACAGGCTTTGTTCCTAAGTTGCCTAAAATAAAAGGCATCAGGTAGTTCCTATTTACCTCTGGCTATTACGTTTATATAATTTAGTTTACATTAATAATAAATCTCATTTGTCTTGGTGTTTTTTATGTTGGGGTGTCATGTCTAACTGTACGTATTTTTTCTTTTTTATTTATGTGCTTCTTGTCTGCTGTGATGTGAAGTGAAGCCACTTTACTTTTTTTCTTTTTAGCATGACCAACCACACACCAGGCGATCAAATCAAACCACTTCAGTTTTATGATAATCGGTGAGTATCAAAATGGAAATGTATTTAAATGAAAAATAAAATGGAGTTTTCTTTTATTGACTTTCATGCTTTGGCAAGATGAACCAGTAATTTACAGCAGTGGTGTCTGAAACTACAGGGGTGAAAAATGAAAAAAAAAAGTCAAGCCAAACGGGGTTACAGCTACGATCTGGATTAAAGTTTCCCATCTTGTGTAACATTAGAGCTAAAATGGAGTATTGAAGAGTTGCTTTATAGAAAGACTTTTTCAAAAGTACAAATAACACATTCTTCCTCTTTGAAATAAAAAGTTAAACTCATACTCAATAAAACACACCCTTGCTCATTTCGCTACACTCACGGCTTTTTTTTGCTGCTACATCTTTACTTGGTTTGGTGTGACAAGCAGCTTATGGTGCGTATTGTTTGCTCTCTGTTAAATGATTTTATGACTATTTCCTATTTGTCCTAGACCAGGTTTAAGCACTTGCTATTATCCTGTAATTGTCACACATGTGTGCACAGTGCTGCAGCAAAGTTTTAAGACACGAGCTGTTTGAATAAAGGTTGATGAGGTGAATAAATCCAGACCTGATGCAGGTAAAGAAGTTATGCTGTATTTGTTATCTAAAAAAACCAGACATGTATCTTGTGTTTTCATATCAGATTCCACAGAAGCGTGCCTCTAGTGATAGATCAATATTTTTCAGGGACTCCCTCTAACCTTGTGTGCTGGACCAGCGAGGGTCCTGCGGTCTGAGCGTCTGGTAGATGAAAACAGAGACCCCTCTCATGAAACACCAGACCTCAACACGGCTGGCTGACTTCAAAGTTCCCCTCCTAGCTCAGACACAGACGAGACAGGGAGAGGCCAAACGGGCAAAAAAATAGTTGAAGTGATACCTTTTAACATTTATTTTCCCTCAGTGGGGACATCCTTAGGTTAAACACCAAAATAAAAAGCACTCCTGGAGACACAGACTGAAGAAACAACCACTGATAATTGATATCTGAACACCTGCTGAGGAAAAAAGGGCAGCAAGGCTCTTGACTTCAAACACAGCGACGTTTAAACACATCTATTGTTCTCCGTTACTCAGCCGCAGAAGATTCACTTAATATTCCGCTGAGTGAGATGTTTGCTTCACCTCCATCTCTGCTATGACAGACCTTTATGATAATATTGTGGTGGTTGTCCGGGGTTGACGAACCCTTCCAAGACGGCGAGACGCACATCTGAATCACAGAGTCAGAGGTTGACTTCGCTTTAAACTCTGGTGCTCTCTTCAGGGAGAAACCACAGAGTAAGTCATGATGGCGGAGTCGTGATCTGGAAGGTGGGAGAAGACAAGAAAGTGGGCTGTTTTGTTTTAAACCCCAAGTTACGTCTGGAGATGATTACAAAGCCGATTTGGAAACAGATCTGACTCTTCCAAGAAGCTTTTAAGTGAAATGCAATTTGTTTCATTTCTTGTGGCATGCAAGTAAATCAAGGATGTCTACACAACGCGCAAGAGTCTTTCGAAACAGAGTACAGTGTGAGGTCGAAGGGGCAATCACTCAAGTCCTATCATTGGTTAAACCTTCTGTGTTATGTGTCGAGCTAAATGCTCTGCTGGGGATTCATCATTGATTCCTTCTAAGTTTCTGTTGAAATACCTTTGACAGCTTGAGCTTCTTTGAAAAAAAAACACCATCAAAGCTGAGAGAAATGATTCATATGGTCCATTTATTTAGAAGATGTGTGCCACCTGTTCTAAGAGATCTGCTCGAACATGGAAATATAATTTATGATCGGACAGGATGTGGAACAGATTAACTTTCATTTAAACTCAAATCTACGTCCAAAAAACTGTACTCCTTTTTTAGTCCGGAGGAAAATCAAATTCCTTTTTTGGTTTGAAGTGCATGTGAACCGACACTAATCTTGATATAATATCATGGTTGCAACAAAATCTTACATCAATCAAAATCTGCTGTACTTGTGTATAGTTGGGAAGTATACAGGTAATAATCTCAACATGACTTTTATCTGGTTAAATATGTTTTTGTTCTGTTGTAATGTCATTTTCTGGACATTTTTGTCAGAAAATATGTAAAAAAAAAAAAAAAAAAAATTAAAAAAATAATTTGTCAAAGTAAACCTCAACCATGTGGTACCCCGTTGACTTGATATCATAATCTACAATCTGTATTTTCTCCTTCAATTGTATCTGCCGTACTCATGTATAGTTGGAAAGTAGACGCATCAAAAATATTTTAATCTCAACAAGACTTATCTGGTTAAGCCTCAAAATGACAACACGAGGGTTAACTCAAAAACAGGCTATACTTCCATGTAAACAAGGTGTGTTGGCCAAAATGAAGGGACAAATTTGTGGTAATGAGTTGGACTGAAGTAAGACTAAAGGTGTAACACAGAAATGATTGACAGTTTATACTATATGCTTTAAATAACAGTCAAATCAGGACAAAAAGTGTATGACAATCAGGAGGATTACGAGGATTATTGTTATTTCATTTTTGGACATTTTTGTCTCAGAAAAATCTGTAAAAAAATATTAATATTAATAAAAAATATTAATTTTTGCACAAACTGTCTTCAACCACGTGATACTCCTGCATCTCTCTCTTAACACTAAAAATAATTTGTGGATTATTTGATCTGATATCTGAAACTACAAACTGTATTTTCTCCCTAAAATAGATTTTTATCAAACCAAACGTTCAATCACTGCCAAACCACAGTGTTATTCCAAGATTTAGATCAATTCCAGTCCACAGAATAAAAACAATACTGCCATATATTACTGTTATATATTATAAGATTAAAAACACCGCCATTGCCAAGATTTTATAAGTATGGGAGTCAAAATCCAACGTATAAATGAAATACATCATCGCAAACATGTATCAAAATGTGTAATAAATCTAAAATGTATGTGTGGTTTCAAATGGGAAGTGTTAAAACCACCAGGTCTTTTTAATCTGCTGAATGTGTTTGTCAGAGTAACAGATTACAGATTACAAGTAACATTTTTTATAATCAGATTACAGCTGCTTTTTCCTTTTCATGCCCTCAGCGACTCCCCAGATGTGGCGTCCAAACAAACGCTGCCTTTAGATCTGTCAGTGCGATCACCAGGGGAATTTCATTAGAGTGAGACCTCCATGACGGAGACTGATAACAGCAGAGGAGGAAGGAGGGAGAGGAGAGGAGAGGAGGGAGGGAGGGAGGAGGAGAACAGCGTGCTCTGTGTTTGACCAAAGACAGCCCTCAGTTGTTATCTGTGCAGGGTGGTGAGGAGGAGAGAGGGCAGAGAGGAGATAAAATAAAATAAAGATGAGGGAAGAGAAGAAGAGATGGAGGGAGGACGGGGAGGTCAAATGAAAAAAAATGGAGGAGAAAAGAGGAAATAGGAAGGAAAGGAGGAGACGAAAGAGAAAGAGTAGAGGAGAACAGAGTCTGCTGCGTTTAACCAAAGACGGCTATCGGTTGTTATTTGTGTCTGGTGGTGAGGAGAAGAGGAGCTGGGAAGAGGAGAAGAGATGGAAGTAGGCCGGAAAGGGGGAGAGGGCGGTGAGGAAAAAGGTAAAAAAAAAAAAA
The DNA here is from genome assembly GCA_036365135.1 of Miichthys miiuy. Lineage (NCBI taxonomy): Eukaryota > Metazoa > Chordata > Actinopteri > Sciaenidae > Miichthys > Miichthys miiuy. Next base: position 6,443,907 of record CM071617.1, on the reverse strand, counting down.
AAGAGGAGTATGAAGGAAAAGAAAGTAGGGAGGAGAGGAGTAGAATATAAAGGGGAGAAGTGGTGAGGAAAGAAGGAAGAAGAGGAGGGAGATAATGAAGATGAAGGAGGGGAGATTAGGAAAGGAAAGAACAGGTCAAGGAGGAGGAAGGGAGTAGAGGACACGGGAGGAGGAGAGGAGAAGAAAGAAGGAAAGGAGAGAGTCGGGGAGAGGAAGTGATGAAGGAGGTGGATAAAGGAGAGGAGAGGAAACTATAAGGAAGGAAAGGAGAGGATAGCAGAATGAGGTGTAGATGAGGGAGGAGAATATGTGTAAGAGTGGAGAGGAAAGGATGGTATAGGGAGGCCGTACAGATAGGAGGAGAAGCAGAAGGAAGGGAGGACAGGAGGGGAGTAGAGGACAAGAGAGAAGGACAGAGAGGAGAGGAGAGATAAGAGAGAAGGAGAGAAGAGGGAGTCAAGGGAGAGGAAATGACAAGGACGAATGGTGGATAAAGGAGGAGAGAAGGATGGAGAGGAGTGGAGAGGAGAGGAGAGATAGGGAAGGAAATGGGAGAAGAGGATGGAGAAAAGGAGAAGATAGCAATAGAGTGGGGAGTGGATGAAGGAGTAGAAGATGAGAAAAAGGGTAAGAGAGGAGAGGAAAAGAGAGGAGAATGGGAAGCAGAAGAAAGGAAAGGATAGTAAAAGGAAAGAGGATGGGAGGAGAGAGGAGAAGACTGAGGAAAGGAGGACAGGTGGGTGGAGAAAACAGGAAGAGGACAGTGTAAGGGGACAGGTGGGAACAAGGCAACGAGAGGACAAGGATGTAGAGGAAACAGGGCAGGTGGGAAAGGTGAGGAGTAGCAGAGAGGTGAAGGAGACAAGAGAGGAGAGACGTGCTGCAGGAGAGGGTGAGCAGGCGTGGACTCCCCACTGAGGAGTGATGTGATGGTAATCTCTGGGCTGGAACATCTGGTCCGGCCCTGAACAATGACTCCTGCAGGCGGATCTCAGCGATCTCAGGCCCGGCTCTCTCAGCCCTGCGGAGATGTCCCGATAACCCACCTCCACGGGGGTTTGACTCCCACAGGTCAGCGCCGCGCCGATCAACAAAGACGCACCTTGTCTGCGGACACACACCGGGTCACAGTTAATAAACCCGGTTCAACGTGGTCTGCTGGGAAAGAGGAGGAGGAAGCTGGTCAGATAGGAGCTCCTGTGTTCAAGGTGATGAGTGACCCACCTCCTCCTCCACCTCCTCCTCCTTGGGAAACATTCCTCAAAGATCCTCCTCGCGTTAATGTGACACTCACTCAGAAGATGAGCCGTTAATCGAGTGTTATTTTACAGTTGTGTCATGCTTTAAGTGCTGCACTACAAATCAGTTTAACGGTCTGTGTGTTTATACAGTAACTGAAGATGTACAGTTATAAAATGATTTACGCCGCGGAGATCACATCAAGGGCATAAAACGTCTCGTGAAAAGACACTAAGGGGGACAGAGAGACACCGTGATCATGGATGGAGTCCTTAAAGCTGAAGACATTCCAGATGGTGCTGTGGAGGATCACAGGAGACTCCACGGCTCATGAATGTCAGCAACTCTGATTAAAAGCCATTCCACTTGGGGGGAAAAAGAAACTGCTGGCTTTGCCTTTCATGCACATTTATCATATGGGATTGTTTGTATACAGTTGTTTTATTCTCCCCGAGTGTGTGTGTGTGTGTCTATATGTGTGTGTGTGTGTGTGAGAGAGAGATGAGATGAATGTAATTAAAGTTTTTTTAATTAGACGCTGTTCTTTTCTGGGAAGCCTGTGGCAGCGCTGGGTGGAGCCAGAGTGGAGACAGGAGGTTTGTGGTCTGGCTGAGGGAACCACGCCGGCCGGGGTAATGGAAACCGGGTGTTCACTGTACACATATACACATACATGCAGAAAAACACAAACTCACGTACACATGCACTAGCGCCCACACACACACACACACACACACACAAAAACCCAAACGCTGAAGAGAGAATAAACACACACGAGAAAGCCACATAAAGTTATGCAGACATGAATCTGAATGCACAGCCCCCACAATACTAATGTATACCACACACACACACACACACACACACACACACAGTCACACACACATTCAAATACATAAATTCATTCATGTGACTACCTGCATTATAGTATTCAGCCTGCTGACACGTAAATTCCCTAAATAGTGATGATGTGTGCATTTGCATGCACGTACATGCATGCAAGCTCATGCATACATAAAAACAAATGGGGACACACACACACACACACACACCCTTCTCCATACTGATGCACAAGCCTCACGCACAGGCACGGATGAGTACACGCAGAGAGGCACACACGCATGATTGCACACTCACTCGCCGCCTGTCACTCACACACACATGTGCGTGCGCACACACACACACACACACGCAGGGCTCATTATGGATGCATATATCGCACACAAACATATAAACACTCCCCGATGCACGCACATACACATGCATGAATGCGCACTCACGCTCTCCTCCCTCCCTCCTCCTCCTCCCGGTCATTACACATGCATAGACACGCACACATGCGTGCACACACACATATAAATGTGCTTAGGCGCACGCATACAAACACACACACACACACACACACACACACACAATAAGCTCTCATCACTCAAATCCCTTGGCACGCACGCACACCGATAGAAGTCATGCATTTCATTTCAAACCTCTCCTACACACACACACACACACACACACAATCAGCCTTAACAATGTGATACAAAACCATATCCTGCATCATTCACTGGCTTTAATGCACACACACACACACACACACACATATATATATATACAGCAGGGGCCAGGAAATGCAGAAAACAGATCTCGGGCATCTACTGACATCAGTGAGGCAGGGCCCGCCTTTTCCATTAGACGCTGACGTCAGTTTTCCACCAAACTGTTTCACCCCAAATTACAGGCGATCAAACTCTTCCTCTGTTGACAGTTAAGAATAGATCAATCTGAGATACATGCAGCAAACAGGACCCACTTCTGAGGATGCTTTCCCCCCCCCAACCCAGACTGTGCGGTCAGACTGCTCATAAATAGGTGCGGACTATCTTCATGTGACTGGAAACAGAGCGCAGGCTGTGAAAGACGGGTACTTGCGCTGGCCTCGCTCCAACCACTAGAGTCAGATATATGTAAATATATGGAAAACACTGAGGTGTGAGAGCGCATACATTTCACACAGTCACCATATGTGCTCTCCAACCAGCTCTGGCTCTCTGTAACTTCCACTGTGCCATCAGTGTCTCCAAAGTGTTCACCCAGTCCCGGACAGACAACACGAGCAGGTCAAAACGGGCAGCAACAGGTCAATCACTATGAACAGGGCACCATCTAGTGTTGCATGCAGAGTATGGGAGAGCTGCTGAGGAGGTTTCTTCTTGCAGCCATGTTGGGTGTGTGTGTGTGTGTGAGAGAGAGCTTTGTGTCCTGTTTTAAGTGTTTTCACCCTTGTTAAACACTAGCGTCACTGAGTGGTTGGTTTCATGTCAGTCGAACTACAGAGCAGTGGACTTCAGGGATCGGTGTGTAGCAGAGAGGAGAGGAGAGGAGAGGGAGGTGGGTGGGCAGCAGATGTGATTGTTTGCATAGTCTGGGCTTATAAACAAACTGAATCCTGAAGCTCTGTTGCATCTCAGGATGGAGGAAAGTTTCATGAACTAAAGACTCAGTCAGGAGTCATTTTAATTATTAATTTCTTTCTCGATTAATCGTTTGATGCATATTTAGTGTTAGAAAAATGATGAAAAACTCCCATTAAGGTCTTAAAACTGCTCATTTTGTCCATCCGGTGGTGCAAAACTTATAAACACTCAGTGTGTGATCACATTAGACAAAGAAAAGCAGAAAATCATCACAGTAAAGAAGCCAGAACTGGCATTTTGATTAAAAAACAACCTAATTATGAATATAGTTGCATGTTAAATTGATTTAACTGCAAGTTTGAAGTTATTTTCAAGCAAAAACTTGGTTGAAAGGTTCGTGAACGTAAGGATTTGCTGCTTTTTCTTTATGAACTGAACATCTCGAACAAAACGAGACGTTTTCAGGCGTCACCTCGGACATTTTTTCACCATTTTCTGACATTTTACAGCCCAAAATGAATGAAAACAATCATCAGTTGCAGCCTTCGTTAATATATTGTCGCACCAGGTACAATTTTGTCGTGATGCTGTCATTACGTAGACGAAACATAAGCACATATGGAAGCTTTACAAGCAGCACGTCTCTAAAAAAACATCACTATATACTTTGCAGCCTCTCGTCTCGCCTGGTTCTGGACTTTGGGGGACTTACAAGAACTTTTAGTTTAGCACCGACAGTATTAGATAGATGGATCATTTAGTGCTTGAAAGGTTGGAGATTAAAACTTCTCACAACAACCATAACAAGACAAATTCCTCAACGTCTGACCACAAACCAACGTGGAACACTTTTATATCTTTGCCACTTATAAACTTCGAGGGACTTTAAAGCTCTGAAAGCGAGCGCTCAGGTTTTGGGTGTGGCACACACACGCCTCACACCGTGCTCTGCTGTCAGGATCCAGATCGACGCTCGCTGAACTCTCTCCAACAAGAACCAAACTTTCCAGAAAACAATAAAACACAGCAAATGGTGTTTATTGTCAAAGTGTAGGAGTAGGACAATGTTATATGTGCATAATTCATTATTGTGTACTCTAATTGTGCAACAAACTAAGCTACAGTATATACAGACATCTATCATTAACTGTTGATAGCTGGATGACAGTTATACTGTATAACAGTAAATCTAGTTGGCCGGTTGCTTGGGCAGGACAGTCTTTAAAGACAATCCCTCAGAGGCCCAAGACTTTGGTATCATCTGCATCAAATGCAAAATGGTGACTCTTACTCTTACAGTGTAATATCAATCAATACAACTAAACACATCCATTAAAAACATCCACATGAATATACTCAATGCAACAAATGTTATGCAGAAAAATCTCACCCCCTTTTCCCTTCCCCCCCCCCAACGTCTTCCCCCTTTCATCCCTCCCCTCCCCAAAAAGACTCTGCTTCTCTCTTTTTATCTCCATAAAATCCAGTAAAGGTTAAACAAACATTTAAATGTTACATATCCCATAAAAGTAAAAGAGAATAATGTTATGAGAACCCCCAAAGTCTAGATAGCAACGATGCTTTTGTGAAAAATATATAGTAGAGTGAACTAAACATTTACATGATTTTACAGGTGGAAAGAAAAACATCGTTTTTGACATAACTCTTTAGAATAATAATACAGCCCCCACAGTCTTATGAACATGCTATGATCTCTCGTTACTCACTCCGATCATTGTCCGTGTGATCTCAGGCCCGTCGGCCTGTCACAGGTTTCTGGTTGTGTCAGTGTGTTTACATGTTTTTATTCTTTTTTTTTGTGTGTTTTGAGTGACTGCCGTGGATGTATGTGTGTCTGTCTGTATGTCAGAGTGTTGGTTTTGGTGCGTCTGCAGGCTCAACAGTCCCCTGAGTTGTGCGAATGTGGCCCGGTTTCCATTTTCCAGTCTCTCTGGTCGGTGGCTTCTGCCTGGCCGTGCTGGGAGGCGGCTGGAGACAGGGACATCTGTCTGCGGGGGTTGCCGCTGTGCATGGTGTTCCAGTGGCGCTTCAGATCCGACGCTTTGATGAAGGCTTTGTCGCAGGAGCCGCAGTTGAACGGCCGCTCGCCCCTGTGCTGCCGTTCGTGGTCTTTCAGGTGAGACTTGTGCTTGAAGGCCTTTTCGCACATTTGGCACGCGAAGGGCCTCTCGTTGCTGTGGACCCTCTCGTGCCTCTTCAGGTCGGGACCCCTGATGAAGGCTTTGCCGCACACAACGCAGCGGTGAGGCTTGAAGCCAGAGTGGATCTTCAGGTGCTCTTTGAGGTGGGCGGCGGTGGTGAAGGCTTTGGGGCAGTGCTCGCAGCCGTACGGGCGGTTGGCGGTGAGCAGCCGCTCCTTTTTGGCGTTGTGGTCCATGGGCTTTGCGCCCGTGCTCTGGCACGAGCCGTGGTCGCGGTGGCCGTACAGCAGGTACTCCAGCTTCATGTCGCTGGAGGAAGAGGAGCCCCAGCCGTGGCTGTGGGGATCTTTGCTCATGCTGGTGTTGTAGTTGTGCGGCTGGGACACGTGTGAGCCCCCGGGCCCCATGCTATCCATCCCCTGATCATAAAAGCTGTTCTTCCTCACCTCCTCCATGGCCAGCTCCTTCAGGATGGCGTCCTGAGCTCTCATCCCGTGGTCACCCGGCGCCTGGTTCTCCCGGGTCTTCATGTTGGTCAGCTCTCGTTTCTGCGTGCACAGGTTATCCAGGAAGTTGATGCCGAGGATCTGACCGGACGACATCATCATATTGATGTCCTTCTTCCTCACGGCGAGCCTGGCCGTGTACATGTAATTGAGCACCTCCTCGAAGATGTCTGAGCGGATGAAGTCCAGCTCCACGATGGAGTTGTCCTCGTCGCTCTGCTTCTTGAAGAGCTTCTTGAAGTAGTTGCTGCAGGCTGCCAAGACACAGCGGTGAGCCCTGAACTCTATGTTTTCCACCACCACCACCACGTCACAGTGCTCACCTTCCATCCTCTGCTGGTTGAGCATCTTCAGGAAGGTGGCTTTGTGGTCATAGTCGATATATCTCAGTAAATCAGACATGTTGCAGGTCAAAGTGGAGCAACCTGCAGCGGGAGAAACAAACAGCAGTTTTAATTTTTGCATGCATGCATGCATATAACCTGCACAGCTGAGGGGTGGAGCTGCATTTGCATGCTTCTTATATGTTAATAGAGGAATAACATGCAGCACATGTCGCGTTTGTGTGCAGATCAACGTCACAAATGCACAAAAAAGTATCTAAAGCAATCATGCAGAAAGAAGGGGGGAGAGAAAAAACACACGACAGGCCCCAGCAGCAGTAACAGCGCCGCAGCAACGCTTATAAAAATATATAAACGCAAACACACGCACTTTTCTCAACTCGAGTTATGCGTTTTTAACCGCGTGACAGTGCTGTCGCGTGCAGAAAAAGGATAACCTTAGCAACAATATTTCACATTTCACTGCGCCCAGCCATTTTGGTCAAGCAAGCCTCCATTGGCATGTTTCTGGTGTCTTTAAAGCAGTTCACAAACAGCGGAGAACACGGCGGCCAGCGGGCGGACTAACGCCCGCCCAGACAGCCGCACCGCCGGCTTGGTTTTTTTTTTTCCTCCGCCGTCGTACGAAGCGACAAAGGAGGAAATGTGTAAAAAAAATAATGGTTTAATACCCGAAGCCCGGACGCGATCTCCTCCTGTGTTGTCACGCAAGGCAGTCGACGACGATCCAGAGCTGTCGTTTTTCCTCTTCCTCCTCTTGTTGTGACTGTTGAGCTCCACAGGAAGCGCCGCGCGGCTCTGCCGCCACCTACAGCACCGGAGCAGGTACGACACCGAGATCCACTATGAGTCCAGAGGAGGGCTCACTCTGCCTGAACCTCAAGCAGCAGGGCTGAGTACAAATGAGGTAGGTAGGTAGGTAGGTAGGAAGGTAGGTAGGTAGGAAGATAGGTAGGAAGATAGGTAGGTAGGTAGGAAGGTAGGTAGGTAGGTAGGTAGGTAGGAAGATAGGTAGGAAGGTAGGTAGGAAGATAGGTAGGTAGGTAGGTAGGTAGGTAGGTAGGTAGGTAGGTAGGTAGGAAGGAAGGTAGGTAGGAAGGTAGGTAGGAAGATAGGTAGGAAGGTAGGCAGGTAGATAGATAGATAGATAGATAGATAGATAGACAGATAGATAGATAGATAGATAGATAGATAGATAGATAGATAGATAGACAGACAGACAGACAGACAGACAGATAGATAGATAGATAGATAGACAGATAGGTAGATAGATAGATAGATAGATAGATAGACAGACAGACAGACAGACAGATAGATAGATAGATAGATAGACAGATAGATAGATAGATAGATAGATAGATAGATAGATAGATAGATAGATAGATAGATAGATAGATAGATAGATAGACAGATAGATAGATAGATAGATAGATAGATAGATAGATAGATAGATAGATAGATAGACAGATAGATAGATAGATAGATAGATAGATAGATAGATAGATAGATAGATAGATAGATAGACAGACAGTAAGCACGCATTAAAATGAACCTATACAACAGTAAACACAGGTTAAAGTTAACCTATGAGCTGAATCTGCATTTAAATTAAACCTGTGCTAAAATCAGGTCTGTTTAAAGCACTGACAGCGTCTCAGTGACGTCACACACAGGTTTCCAAAGAGCTGTTTTGAAGCTCTAAATCTGTGGCTCTGGCTGCCGCCATCTTTGCTATCCTGCTTCTTACGCCTCCCGGCTAATCTAAAAAATCAGCAAAGACGTGGATCATCGGTGGAGCTCAGTGCTCAAAAAAGCCATCTGTAACCACACCTACCTGTCAATCAAAGCGGCCACGCTGTTAATTCTGCATAACTTTAAGACTGCGGCGACGTCCATGGCTGGGAAGTGAAGCCAATGCAGAAGTGCGAAAAACTGCAGTTCCTCAAATGTCCACTTGAGGCTGGTTACAAACAAGTCAGTCTCCATAGTCAGTTTTGGTCTCTATAGCTAATTTATAGTTAATATATATATATATAGCTAACTGTACTGAGGGTGAATTTTTATAGAACTAACCTGTTATACATTTCATATCACCATTATAAATATTATATTAATTTAAATTATTCATCCATCTATTATCTGTAACCTCTTCTCCTCATCAGGGTCGCGGTGTGGCTGGAGTCTATCACAGCTGACTTTGGACGAGAGGCGGGGTACACCAGTTCATCACAGTAATTTAAATGATTAATTAAATATTGTATTCTGGGTTCCTGATTCAAACCCTGAATTATTATTATTATTATTATTATTATGGGTCAAACTGCAGTTTGTGATGGAAGATCCAAAGATGAAGGAAGAAATAAAATGAGACAGTTATTGTAAAATAAATACAGCACAGTCTTCTTTGTATATTGAGCTGTAACCTTTGATCAATATTTTTATTCAGAGACATTTTAGTTACATATTACAGCCTACAGATATTACCCACAGTGCTGCACGTCTCAAACGTTTAAATACAGCAGGTCTCTTTAGTTTAACGTGTCTCTGTAAATGAAACAAATCAGGTCATCTGGTCCTGTTTTTTTTGTTTGTTTGTTTTTGTGCACCCAGCAACAGTGACAGAGTGAGACCTCTTTACTTTTGTTTTTCTCTGACGCACACGCACGTACACACGAGGGGCGTGGCCTCAGGCGCCTGCGTGTTATTCAACATAATTACCTGAAGCTGTGAAAATCCCGTTTTAATTACCCAGAGGGCATTTCTTTCAACAGGTAAATTAACTGCTTAGAGTATTTAGAGTTAATAAATTATGAGACTGACTACAGTTTATACAGTCTGTCACATTAATATAAAATATATATTTAACTAGCATTTAAACTTACTTTAATAATCAAAGTTTGTTTAACGCCAGTTATGCAATCTGACTCTCAGCATCCAGCCTGCGGCTCAGACGTGTAGATTTTTAGCACATTTGGTGGCTGATTTTAAGATTTTAAATATTTCAACTAAACCAAATCAAATATATATTTTAAAAATCCAAATTTAGAGCCATGTTTCAATGTTTGAAAGGACCCACAGTACTACCTTCATCCTGTGTTAACCTGCACACGACAAATAAACCTGAAACTAATGAACTCAGGGGAAAATTATCGTCTAATCATCACTCAAATGTTAAAATTAGCACACAGAATTGTGATTAACTCCTGATTGTGTTAAAAGACGTCAAATAATGAACAGATCGAACGGTGACACAAGTTTCAGTACTGTGGTCAACATTTTATTATTTGAGAAGAAACCAGCAAATTAAAACAAAATGCATTTGCCACTTTTATTTCACCATTCTGAGGAGAACATGGCTGTACACGAACAATACTCGGTTATTCAGATACAGTTGAACAGATGAAAGTTGACATGTTCAGGGTGGTGGTGGAGGTGGTGGTGATGGTGGAGGAGGGAGGGATTTGGGGAAGTTGACAGATCTCTCTTGGCTTTGCATCTAATTTGGGCAGAGCTCGGCAGTCTGAGCCCTTTGCCTCACAGTCACACAAACCTGGGACTTGTGCTGCAGCCGATCATCTACCCTGGGAAACATTCAAAACCTGGACAGGCACATTGAAAAGTTTTATTTCTTGCACTGATTCCTTGGCAATCATTTTGCCAAAATAGACCCTCTAAAAAGTGTTGATGAGAAACAATAAAAATACTGACGTGATCATAGAAAGAAAAATGCGAATTCAAGTAGACGTGACGGAAAAAAATCAACGGTGAATGATAATTTGCTATTCTCCTAGGAAAGCTTCGATATGTACAGTACGGGGCTGTAGTGATTGGTGTAGTGGCATACCTGACGGAAAAATCATCGGGTTGTGTCGGAGTGGGTGAGGCGATGCTCGCTGGCAAATGAGGTTGGCACTTCTACAGCAAGGTTAAATAGTGTCTGCTCCCTAACATATACAGCCTACAGCGATTTTTAAGTTTCTGGAGTGATGGCTTTTATTTCATAAATAAAATGTTGCTACAATAATTATTCTCAATAATCAATAAAAAAAAAGCATCAATGTCATAATAAGGCAGTGAAAGCAACAGGTCTGCTTGCTGCACACAGGGATTCGGCGTGCAGATGGGATCGAGAACCGTTTTTTGTTTGTTTTTTAAAATCGTACAGTTTTCAGTATAATCTTTGTTTGATAATGCGACGTTGCGTCCTTCTCATGCAAAATGCATTTATTTATTTTGCAGGTGATGTTTGCGGTTAGCAGCGAGCTGCAGCATTTGGAGAGTCGGAGCCTTTCTTTTAAGTCTTCTGAGAATCCCGGAGTAATATGTGGAGAGTTCTGGATGTCGGATTCTGGGAGGTTGAACAGAAAACAGCCCTCAGTGTTACTCCTGGAAGAACAGAGGAAACAACACTTAGTACCATCCTGCATATTTAATCACGTCTGAGCCTTCAGTGCCACACCACACCCTGCCAAAAAGACTAAAAATGAGCCTTGTAGAAGAACGTTATGGCAGTTTCACTCCTGTGAATAGACGCACTGAGGGACTACACAGTTACAGAGATGCACATACACAACATTAGATACACACAGGCCTCTCGAGCACTTTCTGTCTGTGACTAATTTACAAACAATACTTCCCAAAAAATGAATGCCAACTATTTAAAGTGTGACCACAAGTAATGAGTCAGAAAAGGCTGCTGTGACAACTGAAAAACAAACGCAGAGAGAAAACCATCATTCTTTATCTGTAAACGTGGTTTGAATTTTTAATTTTGGTCGAATCCAAATTAAAAAACTTGTCGCACGCCACGCTTCGTTGCCTTCATCAAAGAGAGATTTAGAGGAGGAGGCGGAGGAGGCATGCTGGATTTCTAAGTTGGGCGCTTCAAAGACCTGAAGACATTTTTGTCGAGTCTACTGGAGATTATATAAATAACAGGAAATGTAGTTCAGGGTGGACGTGTTCAAACGCAGATGGGTTATTCATAAATGTTCGGCGGTGGAAGAGATCAGATTATAATTTGACAAACTGATATTTAAACTTCTTTTGTGTCGTCATTACAGACTGTATTCACTCAAGAAGAACTCATTTTATATTCTAATATTCTAATATTATGTATTTATGGGTGATAATATTACAAACCTGTAGTGATGATATTTAAGAACGGGAAATTAAAACTAGAAACAACTAAAGCCGACAGATTTTGGGGATTTTTAAGAGCAAAACTCATTTTAGCGGATAAAAGTTTGCAGATTTCCTACAGGGCAGCTGATGCAGAGAATTTTCAGCTTGTCTATGTAGACTGTGCTCACAGATATGACTATGCAAAGGCACTCAGGAGGCTCCTTTACTGAACACATTAAAGAATATTTAAGTTAAATATTGTTGAACACGATACCTGCACCCTCCGATGTGATACGACAACTCGAAGCTGATAACGTTTCAGTTTTTGCTGTCACTGTCAGAGAGGTGATGGCTCTGCTTTATGTGGGTGGTGTTGTTGAACAGCAGTGCATTATATTAAAAGGCGTGAAAGGTAAATGAGGTGGCCAAAATACTTAAAACGCCTACAAGCTGGATAATAAACATGTTGTTACACAGTCTGTGACACATTATTGTGTTCATCAAAGGCAGAGCTGTCATATTGGATCACATTAGATTGTACACGTGTACCTAATGAAGTGGCCCGTGGGTGTATTTCTGCATTATATCCTGGAACAAAACTACTTTCATATTGGTTAATATCAGATAATAAACACAGTAATACCAATATGTTTGTGACAGGCCAATCTGGGCGACTGATGTATGAGTGCAGCTTCAGGAACAACCTCAAGAAGGCAGGATAGTCCATAATGTTTGGTGAACAAAGCGTGGTGTGCTGGAGGAGAGTAGTGCGACGTGTTTTAATGCCAAAGTTTCTGACAATTAGAAAGTTGTTGAATTTTGAAAATGCTTCAACAGTCTGTGTGTATCTACGGCAGGAAAAAAGACAAGAGCATCCGAAGGACCAGAGCAGAACACACAGTTAGTAATCAAGTTAATAGAGCTGCTGAGAAACACAGCCGGCCTGACACACAGACATTAGACAGCACACACACACACACACACACACACACACACATATAAAGAGGACTGAGGGCAAGGCCGCAGAAACAAAGCCAAGCATTCCCATCTGGTGAGTCACACAAGTACACCCATGCACGCTCGCTCATCCCAAACTCTGCGTCTTGGGATCGTTTCAGTCAAATGCTCGTGAAAATAACAAGCTCCGGAGCCAAAAAAGGTGAATTAGAGTTAAAAAAAAACTGGATGGTTCCAGTTTGTACGGATAAAAGGTTAGAACGACATGCTGCGGTGTGATGGAATGAGCGGTATCCCTCACGCAGCTCCACACCTGAAATAATCCCCACAACACCGACAGGCGGACAAGTTGAAACACAAATGGCTGCATTTGTGAAAGTTTGTACAAACGTTGCTGCAGCAGCAGCAGCAGCAGCAGCAGCGACGAGGACTGCTGACCTATTTTTTTTTTCTTTTCCTCCTCTCCCCCAAACAGAAAGAAAGAGTGCGACTGAAAGGAGCAGTATGTCACAAACTGTTTCAAACCTAAGTGTCCTAGAAACACAGTTTGAACAATTCAGGGATTCACCCCATGCACGAACACTTCTCCCTTTAAAGACTACCCAGTTAGTCTGCCGTGCAGTGAAAAACTATTGCTATTATTAGCTTAATTGATTTAGTGCATATTAATAAACAACATAAACTGTGAATATGCCATCATTTGTCAAGAGAGGCCAATATTTATCTGTAGTCCTTGGCCAGGTGTGAAATTGGCTAATGACTAATCAGTAAACATTTGGAAAACAGCCAGTGTAAACTTCATTTAGAGAGCTTTAATTAGCAGAACACTGCTGATATTAATGATTAATCTAAACATTTCAGTGGTTAAGTAGCATAAAATTAGTGCAACATGCATCTGAGCATCGTTTTTTTTATGCAGAACAAAGCACAAATGAATGTTTTAATTCCCTTAATTCACGAGAAGCCGTCCAGTTATGGTATGTGATGTTTGTTGTAAGAACAGAGTTGAAAACAGACTAAAGCAGCGCGGCTGTGTTCACCGAAGATCAGATTTCAGTCCATACGGGCACGTTTGCAGCCGCAGACTGCAGCGCTCTGGGAAGCACAAGCCGGTTCTGCCGGTATTTAATCGCTCAGCGCTGCCGGTGCCCTTTGTGAGGCTACACAATGTGGGCAAAACAATGTGTGGAGAAGATGTTTACAGAATATTAAACGGCATGCAGGTGCAACTGCTTCAGAATCAGTTATTCATGTCATATCTTATTGTTTAGGAAGATGTTTTATTATCTAGTTTGGAGCTTGTTAAGATTTAGAGTTGTGTAAAATAGATTTCTGTGTTCAGTCTCTGCCGCTCTCTCTGATAAAAAAGAGATGTGAGGTGTTTCTTTCCAGCAGGGGGGAGTGTTGCAGTCACATTACAAGAGGTTGCATGAGACTGCCAGGAGCATTACCGTAAAGGTTTTTAAGCCTTGTCATTACGAGTTTAGACTGCAATATCCGGTCTGTGTGCACGCACGCATCAGCCGAACTTTTCCCTACAGGGGGAGCGGAGCTGGAATGACAACAGCATGATGCATTAGCTGTAAGTGCTACAGAAGCAGGGCTGTCTGTACCAGTGAGAAATAGTGCTGATGGGAAAGCAGCATGCCCAAGAATGGAGACCAGCTTGAAAAAAAAAAAAACAAGTCCAGTCTGACCAAATCAAAACCAGACTAAAAAAAATAAATAAAAAACAGAGCTGGGACCAGGACTGGGACCTCATTGTCTTACCTGGGTCAGTCCTCCCCCTCCTCTGGCGTGATCTCTGTCTCTTTATGTACCACTACTTTGGTCACTGACATGTCAGGATGCTGTTCTTTTGCCTCCTTTATGGCCTGAGCCAGAGCCTATATACGGGGAGTGCAGTGCCAGGAGGGATCACCAGGGGGAGACAGAAAACGGGGAAGGCGGGGAGGGAGCAGGGATGTTTGATTGTGAGTCAATATGCCAACAGGGAAGCCACTTTTAGTCACATTTGTCATACTTCCAGCATTTGTTAAAAGTCACATCACGAGTTAATGTTTTGTTTAAAATGTCACATGCTAAGCCACTCTACATCATGTGGTTAAAGGTCCTGAGGGGTCACTAACATTTCACTTTGTTCATGGTCGTTGCTCAAATCCAATTATTCACTTTACAGGCACAGAAAAACGATGAAGGGTAGTGAAGACAGACCTCATCGTGATCGATGTCTGCATCTCCCGTGATGACGATCCTTTTCTCGATTCTCGTCTCGGATATTCCTCCTTTCACCGTCTGGCAGACAGACGACAGAAAGAGGACTTACAATCAGTGCAGACATGAAAATACATGGTGACAAACATCAAACTTCAAGCTTTATCATGCTATATTTTAATCTAGAAGAACACTTCTATTCAGTCTAAATGCTTAAATTTGGTGTTGATTTAACTTCGATGACAGGAAGGTTGTGAGAATATAAATGTAAAGAGTTCTATAAAAAATTTGATCTGCATTTTAGAGCAGAAATGTGAATATTTATTAGTCTTAGACTGAAACAAAACAAGACATTTTAAGATTGTTGATGATATTTATCAATATTTTCTGACATCAAGAAAATATTCAGTAATAAAAATAGCTGCAGCCTGATTAAACCTGATTAAATCTAACTTCTCCAGACAAAACTGGACTCTTTAGAAGATTTATCAAAATAAAAACATAAATATACGTCAGAGAGGGCGTGTAATGAAGCACGCCTCGATACTATAAACATACAAACACTTCCTGTTTTACATTGTGCAGTAAAGAAAGGCTGAAGCAGACATGTAGAGTCTGTTTGAATCATGTTTGAGGCTTCGAGTGTTAAAGAGACCGACGGGACAACAGATGAACTCTGACCTTTGTGATGTGTGTGGTTGTCGTGGTGCTGGTGGTTTCCGAGGTGATGGTCTGAGCACTCAGCAACACACCGGGGTCTACGTCACCATTAGTGTCAACCTGTTGATAAACAACACACTCCATTTGAAATGATATTCACACTGAAGATAAACTAAAACAACAGAGTTCCTGTTAATTATTATTATTATTATTATTATTATGTCAAATTCAGCACTAATTGCTTAAAAGCTGCAATAATTGATTTTTGGCTACTTGTGGTCCAAAGAAATCCTAAAAAAGCTGAAAACATATAGATATTCATACATCACTATAAGTATTCTGGGTAAAATATCGGTAAAATATATAATACCTGTCTGTTTGTCTGCTAAAAGCTGCTCTATGTCGTAGCATGCAGCAGGTTTCTCTGTGATTTTTTTGTTACAGCGTCCCGCTGTGGTTGAAAGTGTGGTTGATAGTGGAGACAAAGCCAAAACAATGAGCTAAAAGAGGCTAAAAAGCTCAGCTGGATGATAGTTCTTTGTGTAACTACCAATGAAAACATTTACTCTACAAATACAGTAGTAATTTTATTAATTTTTTATGCTTTGTTAATAGGAAAAGTATTGATTAGTGCAGCTTTAAAGCAGCTATAACCAATGTTTTCAGCAGTTTATGGAAGAAGTCTCTTGTAGTGATGAAAACACAGACAATAATCACCCCATTCTGTAGTCTTTCAGCTCATAATTTTGGTTTTGCAGCCTTTAATGTTCTAGTAGTTCATGATTAATTGTTGCTAAAATTGTATCTTAAAGGGTGATATGCATATGTCAGTGTTGGATTCACAGCTCGTTTCTGCCCCCAAGTGGCCAAAAAAAAATCAGTTGAAGCAGCTTTTTTTTTTTGTTTGTTTTAAAGCAAATTCAGACGCTAATGTAAATGTTAAAGTGGTTCTGTTCATATGTACCTCTGCAGACTCATAGGTGATGGTTTTTGTCTCTGTGTGGACCACAGGCGTCTCTTTGGTACCTGCGTCGACGGCATCAACAATCTAATGAACGAAAACAGGAAAAAATGGGCACAAATAAGTTCATGCAGGAGAACAGCAGCACCGTCTGTGCTCTAGTTAAATTAGCGGCCATGTCTGAAACAAATCGCTGTAGGTGTTTAATGTTGACTGTACGTCTTTGTTCTTAAAATAGCTCCGCGCTGTTGTACATGAAATCAAATTGACACAAATAAATGCCGCATGCTAATAAACAAAAGCCAAAGGCTGTCATTGAAGGGCTTAAATCTCTAAATGAGCATGCAGTCATGCATTAAGCGTCCCTGATCCAGTGAAGGAGAGGAGAATACTGAAGAATGCAAATCACAAGGTTTCGATCAAGTGTGTGCACCACATCACATTAAAAAAGGTCCCCTGATCTTCTCAGCAACAAGCCGTGAAGTTAGCAAGTTGTGATGCACATCCATGCTTCGAGTGTTGCCCTTGATTATTAGTGGCAGATTATGCCGGCAGGAGGGGAGGGTGGAGGTGAGGTTACAGGGCCGAGGCCCTGAGGCCCACTGGAGCTGATGCAGGGTTACCTCCGATGGAGACACGGCTGGAGGCAGATGGGTGAGCGGGGCGTCTGAAGTGAGAGGTTCAGTCTGGGTCATATCGTGTGGGCTGGACTGCTGGTGTTGTTCGTCTCTATCTCCTTCCTTCACTTCTTCTGATGCCGTGACATCTTCTCTCACTGCTGGAGCCTTTTCGTCTGTCACCTTCAGTTCTTCCTTTCCTGTCTTCCCATCTGTCTCGTCCTCCTCTGTTCTCTCCATTTCATCCTCAGAGCTGTCCATCTGCACATAGTAGTATTTCTCTTTTTTAAAGGGCAAAGGTTTCAAGATGTCTGGAAAGCTTTTCTGTTCTTCATCGCCTGCTGGTGAACATTCATCTCTCTCTTCATCCACCTCTTCAATACCATCTTTCAACTCGGTGGGAATCTCTTGTTCTTCGAAGTACTTGACTTCGTCAGAGAACTGGACTCTCTTGCCATCTACTTCTGTGTTCTCACCTGTGTTTTCAAAACCTGCCAATTCCTCTTCCAAATCCTCCAAGCAACACTCTGCTGCTTCCCCTTCGCTGTCTTCCTCCTCTGCTGGAGGCTGCGTCTTCTCCTTTTCGCAATCTCTGATGTAAGCAGGAGCAACAGTGAATCTGAAAGCATCATTTTCGTCTTTTGACGTCAACGCCTGCCCCTCCGCCCCTGCATCCTCTCGGTCCTCATCTATAACTTCCTCATTTTCCGCTGCTAAGGTCAGCACTGCAGACTCTGGTAAGTCACCACTGTCAGACAGCCTCTCGGCTAACCCT
The DNA here is from genome assembly GCA_036365135.1 of Miichthys miiuy. Taxonomy (NCBI): domain Eukaryota; kingdom Metazoa; phylum Chordata; class Actinopteri; family Sciaenidae; genus Miichthys; species Miichthys miiuy. The sequence goes on along the minus strand of CM071617.1, from coordinate 6,425,937 downwards.
AAATTTGTTGCTACTGGCTGTTTTTCAGCCACCAGCTCCACAGATGCTGACTGCTGAGGCTGCTGTGAAGATGGTGCAACGCCCAGGACACCAGATTTTTCACAACATCCAGAGTCAGCTGGTGGATCTCCTAAACTATTGCCTCCACTATCCTCTTGTAACACAACTGCATGATCTAGCTCCCCCTCGGCAGGCTCAGCTTTGACTGCGAGCTCCACTGTAACGTGCACAGGCTCAGCCTCTGCAGCCTCTGTGGTCTGGATATTCACCATTGGCCCCGTCGACTCGGCTGGCGCCGGCTCTGGCACTGCCTCTGTCTCCGTGGTAACCACCGCTTTCTCTTCTGGTTCGTCTGATGTCTGTGAAGTGAAAATAGTACGATGAGATGATGTTTTTGCTTCACCGTGACAAAAAGAGGACACACAATACAGTTTCATCACGCCTGCTAGAGAAAAAGGGTTACAGACTTTCAGACTTTCACTGTGTACAACCTGAGAGGAGTACATATAACGGGAACAAATATTTAAAGACATTTTAAGGTTTCAGTTACACCAAAACCATTGCAGCGTTGTATTATGAAATCTGTGAGGACCAGAGAGGAGTGGTCACCTTTTGAGAAGAGGAGACCCATCCCAGCGTAGACTGATGGGACAGAAGGATGGACGGACACAAGAACAGAGAGAAAAAGGAAAAAGAGAGGACAGTGAGACGTCACAGTGAACACCAGACAAAGAGGGTGAGAGGGTGGAAAAATTAAAGGTGGGAAAAGTAAATATTGTATGGATTGTATGGAATACCATTATGTAGCTCGTTAAATCCGCTGAACCTAATGCCAAGTTGCACAAATCCTCAAAAGAAAAACCGGTTTTGGAAATTGCTGAATCCACCAGCGGTGAATTTTCACTAATCTGTTTTTTTAAAAACTGTTTTCTTACAGCGAAATCTCTCTTTATTTTTAGGTAGACCCATACAATTGTTTTCCTGACTCTTTACGGAGGCAGAAGGGGATTTTGGAGGATGAGGTGGGGGAAAAGCTGCAGCGGTGGCACTCAGCCAGCCAGCCGGGGCTATGAAGTCACCGCTTTGAGGGGAACTGATAACAGAGCTGAAATTAAAAAAAAAGGGGATGGTGCAGCTGAGCAAAAAACGCCTGAAAACAAAAACAAGAGCCAAGCCAGAGCCTCGATTTCTCCTCTTATCAGCTGCGGGAGCCAGCTGCTGAAGCAAGGCGGGCTGTCAACAAACTCAAAAACAAACACAAAACAGTTGTATCAAAAAAAATAAGCAGCGGGCTTGATTGCGAGTGTAAGAGTAAACGCTAAGTGTTAAGGGACCGTTAGCCATGCACAGCGCTCAGACACTGTTGTTAGATTGGTTTGGCTGCTGCTGGAGGGAACGCAATGGAGGTAGGTTGAGGGTGGTGGAGGTATGGAGGGAGGCAGCCAAAACTGTGTTGTTGCTTTTAGTATTCATACAGTACCACTGCTAAGGACGTAGTTGAAGATTCAGAAAGTGTAATCTGAGTCACGCTGGACTTTGACTGCTCTGTTTGGAACTCTTTGAAGGTGAAGATTTCTGCTTTCTGCTGCAGAGCGTCAGGAGCCGTCATCTCTTTTACTTCCTTTGTCAACACGCTGATGATCTCGGAGGCCTCCGTCTTCACCTCGTCAGATATCCACGATGCCATGGCCTTTTTAGGCGAGTCAGTACCTTTTATCTGAGTCATGTCATCAGTTTTTATCTCCATCTGCAGACTTGGCATCTTGACTATTGTGGTTTTGGCTTCTAGAACAACAGATGTGTCTTCTCTGATAGTTTCAGATACTTCATTCTCCTGAGCCTCGGCCTCTCCGGGGACGACGTGCTCCTCTTCTCCACCCGCAGCGCTCGTCTCTTTGCCCTCTTCTTTATCCTCCGCCTCCTTTAAGATAATGAGCGTCCCTTTCTTGTCGCTAATGGCCTGGGACACTTCCTGTATGACAGTTCCGGGGCTGACCTTCACCATCGACCTCTCCGACACCTCGTCCTGGGAGTCAGGGGTTTTCTCCTCCACCTCCCTGAGGGTCCCGTCCATGAAGACGTCGTCGTCCATAGTGGTTGACAGACTAATTCCGTGTGGCCCAGAGGAGGTGGCCAAATCTGTTGTGATACTATCCACCACGTATTTCACCAGATATCCTGTTGCCTGGGGAGACACTTGGCTTATTGGAAATGGTTTGTTCAGGTTAATAGACAGAGGGCATCACACAGCCAAGACGGTGAGAATGAGCTTAATTTTTCTACACAGGCTGAGCTCCGTAAGTACTTGGACAAAGAAGATTTAGATGTTTTTAACCTTCTCTGCACAGATATGATGGTATAATCTCTAACGTAAATATAAAAGTGAAGAGTAATGCTTGAATTAAAGTTCCTTTTACAGATTTACCTCATGTATTATGTGTAATGTTACTGTTTTGTTTTGTTTTTAAACCATTTTTACACCTGTATGCACAAAATTAATTTCCCTTTTGGACAATAAAGTTAAGTTTGACTATATTTTTAAAAACTGCACAACGAGGGACAATTCAAATTTTGGAGAGTTAAGAAAAAGGAAATAAAGATAAAGAAGAAACTGTGCATGTGATGTAGAAAATTCCAAAAATTGTGCCAGTGTCCAGATACGTCTGGAGCCAAAGGGCAAAACACAACACTGCACTCACAAAGAACAAGACTTTTTACACGTGAAGGCAGTTTACCTTAGTGGCTTTAGGTTCCACAACCTCTTTTGTCTCTTCTGCTGCAGGCTCCTCGTCCTCGGTCTAAAGAAAGAAGAAAGACAAGTGAAATAAGTAAACACGGTAAAGCTCAGATTGAGACGGCCACAACGAAGGACAGTGTGACTACACATTCAAATGCACACGATCCAGATCCCAAAGCTCCTCCAGAGAAGTCAGCTTCTTTTATTTCGTTGTCAGTGATTAGTCTTCAGAGACTTTAATTAGTGCCGCTCACTTGTCCTGTGCGAGTTCATCTGATTATGTCACAACAGAAATAAAAAGGAGAAACGCTGATAAAAACCGTACACGTAACATCACAGACCACAACAATCATATTACTGACTAATGACTGCGCCATCCATTACCCAGACAAATTAGTATGTTAATCAACTGCTGAGGAGATGCAGGTGATAGACGTAAACGCTGAATGACTTTGCAGTTAAACTTACTTCATCAAAGTCCCCATATTCACTTCTATTATGCACCAGAGCCATTTAGATTATAAAATGTACTGCACCATCATTTTGATGTAGAAAATATGGCTCTAACCCCATTATGAATATTGAATTTACTGCACTACTTGAGATTGATGTCTTTGTTTCTGCAAAAGTATCCTCGGTGATGTCATGCTTCACACACACATGCCGTCATTCAGTCTGCTGTGGACTGCAGCTTACATCCAGCGGTTCTATCATTGGTGGCTCATCCGTTCTGGGTGAGCGCGGGGACGAGAGCCTCTTCTCCCATTCGGTCAATCCCGGAGTGGGGTCGCCCGTCTCCAGGAAGGAGCGCTTCAGTTCGCTGATGTTGGTCTGGTGCTTGACCATCTCCGACGGAGGCGAGGTGTCCTACAGCAGCCGGTCAACCATGATACAATGAGATGAGGCCAGGAGGGAGGGGACGACGGCCATGCTTTTTATGTACGCAACGGTAGCTTGCAAATCCAATAAAGTACCAAAACAAATGCATAAAATGCAGTTCGGAAAATGGTTCAACTGCATTATGCACTTCATTCCTTACGTTTACTGTTCACAGGCCTGTTTAGGAGGCTGTGCAGGCTACCTGTGCAACAGCTCACACAAACAGCAAAATAATGGCAACGAAAATCCACCCACATGACAGCTGTAACTAAAAAAAAGGAGTAGCAGCATGTACTTAAATGCTTAGTGAGCATTTAGGACCAGTTTAATCTGATGATTTCATGCACAGATTCACAGATTTAGTTTCACGGGTTTAGTTAAGCACAACACTCCCAAGTCTCGTTAGAAGTTAAGACCTGTACAAACATATTCTTTCTACTTAATTCGGTTTATTTTGCTTTATTTCTCACAAAACTCGGATGCTCACAGCAACAAATCTGTTAGATAAACTCCAGAGCACAGTATCTGGCAGGTTAGATGTTTTTGATTCTTCATTCAAAAAAAAAAAAAGCACCTGCATGCATATTTCATAAACATGACATGCGTTATTTTCTTACCAACCTCTAGCATCAGATTACTATGCTTGATAAAAACGTTTTCCCCCTTTACTCGTCTTATGAAACTATACTGCAAAGACAAAAGAGGGGAGAGCGGTTAAAGGTGCTACACCTGGTTAAATTTAGGTCTTTTTTTTTGTTTTAGGAGAAATTGGGAGATTTGTCTTTGACTCTACGGCTGTAAACGACATGATGGCATGAGTAAACTCGCTGAAACACCATGGATTAAACTCTTGGAGCCAACAGGAAAAGAAATATGAACAATGACTCCACCGCTTACAAAGAGAAGCACTTGAGAGATGAGCTGGGATGGTGTGTTTAGAAGCAGCTTAGCAGCAGCAGTCTGTGAGGTGAATTCAGGCAAGAGTGAACAGTCAGTCTGGTGTGTGTGTGTGTGGTGTGTGATAATGAGTGTGTGTCAACAGAAGCAGGAGCAGGCAAGCCAAGGCGGAGACACGGCAACAAAGTGACTGATGGCGGATGTTTGGAGTGGCTCAGTGCATCTGGTGGTGGTGGTGGTGTGATGCACTGAGCAGGGCCATGAAGCGAGCCCAGTGTACCTGAGTCCGCATCTCAGAGTCCTCGTCTGCTTCCGACTGACAGCGAGTAAAGAGGGAAAAAAGAGCGTGAGACCAGGAGGGAAGTTAGAAAGACACAGTGAAGTCAGGTGAAGAGACAGAAAGTGAGCAACGAGGAGTGGCAAGCAGAGAGATAAGAGAGGGTGAAAGGATGTAACTGAACATTCACTAAACCCCTCCCCTGAACAGTATTTGTCCAGTCACAGCCAGACGACTATGACCTGGACCTGTCAAGCTTTATGTAGTGAATTGGTGTGCATGGAGTTATAATCAAAGAAATGGGTGTGACATTGTGTTTGTATGCTGCATAAATAGTCTTCATCCAAAAAAAGAGTTATTTTTCACTTGACTGTCTGTATAGGAAGCACAGCTTTAGTCTCATTTAACATGATTTTATGTTCGTAGGTGTCAGCTGTATATTTAAGAGACTTTATGAGATTCTTATGAGAAAATCAAGGGTTGCCCGCTTGAAATGAGAAACCTAACTTTGTCTGAAATCCATGACTCATTGTGTGGTACTGTTATCACTGTAGAGAATAAAAAGCTTGACAGGTGTAGCCTAGAGGAGAGGTTTAATGAACGGTCTATAGAGAGCTGAAGTGAAACCAGAAACCTCATTTGTAACTGGATTAATAACAAAAACTCCAGCTTATTTCAACAGTAGGTTGCATGTCTCACTTCATATGTTTAGGGTCTAATATTGTCGTTTTAAAGAACACCGTTTCTCATGAACTCTCTGCCTTGTCACAGCTCGACAGAAGAGTTGCGGATAACTCAAACAGCAGGACAGAGACGACTGAACACTATTCATACTAAAAATATTGTTGTTAAACTGTATTAAAATCACAAAGGTTTCAGTCTATCTTATGACAGAATATAGAGTTAGCATGAGGAAAGTAAAAACCCATGAACAAGCTTTGAGGCACAGAGGCTAGACCGTGTGCGACGTCATGACTTCGACTCTCTATTAAACTAAACAGGCATAATGAGATGTAATGTACGTGTCACATGCTCCTCCTAAATGTTTCTTTACACCTGTGATTCAACATCCGCTCTGTCAGAACTCTTTTCATGCCTTACAGCTGTACATATGACGTCTTTCCTTGATGTACAAACCTCTGTGGCGGTCAGCTCTCCATCAAAGGCAAAGTCAGTTTGTTCGCTGTCAGTCTGCGTTCACAAAACAGACCGAACCCGTTCCCGAGTGGCAAGTAAGAAAACGACAAGAACCCAACTTGTAAAAAACGCTTGAAAATGCATTTTATCGTCAACACAGAATCATCTTCATAACCACAAATGGAACGAATGGAAATGCACTGGTTGTCTCTGTAAGCTACACATTGTCAGACAACACTACAGATAAAAGGTCAGGAAGAGAAAACAAAAAGGAGGAAGAAGAAAAAATAAAAAAGCAAATGAAGAATAAGCAAGCAAAACAGACTCAGAGGAAGTTTAAACCTTCGGTCAGTCACTTTGACATTTACGTGTAAATTTGCTTTGGATTTGGACAGGATAAATCCTGATGTATGTTCATTTAAATTCATTTACAGGTCAGGAAAACATTCGGTGTGTTCGGTCAAACACAACACCTGATGATAAAACAGTAACCTGACTTTCAGGCCCTCCCCCCTCCTCTCCATGCATGCGTGTTGACAGTCGGGTGATCCGGATGCATTTAGCCGTCACAGTCTCTCTGCATCACAGCTGACACTGACCATTCGTGACTCAAAAAGGTGTTGCTTGAAGAAAAACAATGAGCACACTCTGGCACTCCGCAGTAAGCCGCTTTTAGCCCCCTTTTTAAGCAGAAGTCCGATTTAAATTATTAATTTTAATTTGTGCTGCTTTGCTTGACTCGGATTGCGATGCAGAGAGACTGAGTGCAATGATAAAGATGGAAGTGTTTCCATGCAGCTGGTGTTGATCGTGATCTAGCAGTCACTGTGAAGCCGCGATGGAGATGACAACACTGAGATGGGTTAGGCACAGAGCTATAAAAATATGAGGTTTGGTGAAGGATTAGTGTCTAAATGAAGATAGGTGACTTCTTCAAATCATCGTTATCTCTAACTAAATGTATTTATATGATGAACTGTATACTGCAGCATGACAGTGACACCATTTCAACTTCTTAGTGTTAAATCTTGTGTCTAACCCTCTCGTTACGTGGAGTGAATACAAGCCAATCAAATATGAAATGGTGAGACTTGCAGGATCATCTCTGTGTACTTGTGATGTTGATGAGGATGTAGTCTACAGGATGAGAGTGTGACCGGGCAGAGATGAGGTTCTGAAAGTAGGAGAACTGACAGACACTGGGACAGACACAGTCTCCAGGTCGGCTCTGAACTGGTGAAACAGCAGAGCGAGATACAGGACAGGATAAGGGGTTAACCGTTATAATGAACTGTTACTCTAGGCCAGAGGCCGGTACTGGAACATACAGGCGTGCGCACACACCTCCTCTTCCTCTGAACTGTCATGGTCATGGTAGCCCTGGGCTATGGAGGCGGTCAGGGAGGCTGCCTTGGGCTCCAGGTAGCAGAGGCACAGCGCCAGGGGGAAGGAGAGGGTGAGGGCGTAAGGGACGGAGAAGGAGGTGGAGAGCAGAAAGAAGAAGATGAAGAGGAAGCAGGGGATGAGCGATGGTGACTTAATGGGCAGGAAATTCTGCGCGCACTCAGGGAGGAAGCGCATCTCTGTCAGGTCGGGGAAGGTGATGTAGCCATCATCGTCCAGGAAGGAGGACAGGTCGGGCAGGTGCAGGGAGAAGGAGAAGAGCGTGCCGCCGCGGCTCTTGCCCTGCTCCAGCCTCTGCTTGCGGGCCGAGAGCAGGAGTGCCTGCTCGTCCAGCAGGGCGGCCTTGCGGTCGGCGAGGGCTTGCCGACGGCGGCACCCGGCGCTGCTCTTTGCCGGACTGACAGACGAGGCCCGTTTACGCGCGTTCTCCCTGCGCCTCCGCCTTACTTTGTTGGATGAAACAGGAGATGAGGGGAGTGAGAGCTCAGAGCGGAGGGGGTCGGTCGTGTATACACGAGGGGAGCACTGATGGAGGGGAATGTCAACGGAAAAAAAAAAAAGGGGTGACGTGTGTGTAAATGGAGAGGAGCGAAGGGGAAGGGGGGGAAATACGCATGAGCACACACACACGAGTATAGTGTGGGGTCAAAGGAAGGACAAGAAAAGAAAAGCTAATTAGTAAAGCGCACAGAAGATGAGAAGCACTCAGGCCTAGTCTACTGCAGTGGGTTAAGCTGAAAGCAAGAGATTCTCATCAGCCATTAAAAGTCTATTAAAAGAAAACAAAAGTAAAACCTCACAAAGGACTTTAAAAAGTTGCAGCAGCTTCTAAGAAACATCATCTGTTTCTTTGACAATCTGGTGATATATTTGTTGATATTACGTAACACGAAAACAATTCTCTAGAAAGTTCCTTCATCCAAATTAAGCTCAGCTCTGACGGCAGACTGCGGTTTACCTTTGTGTCGTGTCTGAGCGGTGTTGAGACGACGGGTTCTGGCGTCACCACAGCGTCCATCTGAGCATCCTCCTGCTCCGCCTTCTCCTCCTCTGCCTTCTTCTCCGTCGTTACCGTGGTGATGATGTCTCCCTTGGCAATGACTTTGGCCGCTCCGTCAGAGGCGCTGTCCTTCATGAGAGTCTCGTGGTTCTCCATGATGGGTGCTGGAGAACGGGAAGACAAAGATGGATGTGACGTTTTGTGTGAAAATATGAGCGGTGGAACAAAAAGGTTTGATTTGCTCCTGAACATTGTTAAAGATATCCATTGTGGTTTTGTCAAAGAATTGCAGAAGTGTGTCAGACTCTTGAGCTTTGCAGGCTTTCAAGTCGAAAGCACATTTTTCTTCCAAAGAAATAAAAAGAGGAACAAAAAGCTCATTTGAACTTTTAAGAAAAGGCTTCTGTCATCATGTCTTGACAGAAAGAGTAGCAGCATTTTTAGAGAGAAAAGTCCCACATGCTCCGCAAAGAGACGCTAAATAATCATATTTAAAATTAGGTACAACAGAAATGACACAGAGGAGCTTCTAAAAATATCCCCCATTAAAATAAACTAGACACACGGAACACAAATCCCTGCTTAACATTTCAACCTGGGTGGCACTCGCAGACGGTCATTAATCAAACCCTTCAAACGCTCACCTCCATCTAAGCTGCGGGACATGTTGTAGCGTTTGCTGGACGAGCGTTCAAAGAACGGAGCGGGTCTGATGATCTGAGAGCTGGCCCTGCGGGTCTGAGCCTGCGTTCTGCCGCTGTAGCGAAACTTGGAGCCGAGGCTCAGGAACTTCTTTGGAGGTGCCTCAGGGGATACGAGCCTGTCACAAGTTACACACACTAAGATTAATCATACCACAAATAAAAACACACAACAACAACACAGATTTCAGCACTATGCGCTGTGAAACATTAAAACTCATTTGAATAGTCTCCAGGCAGCCTTCAGGTTTGGCACGCTACTCGTAAAAACCTGGGAGACTTTTTTTTTGCTTAAAGCAGCACAAATAAGCTTTGCATGTTGTCCAAATGGCGACAACTACAAACAGTGAACGCACTTTGTGTTCCTCTACAAAGTAATTATCTGTGGTGGTAATCAATAAACACGTTTGCTGCCATCGCTGTGATCAACATGGAGTGTCAAAGACGAGAAAACAAAGTAGCTTGAGAGACGAACTCTCACAGACAAGTTGGATACAGAAAGTATATATATATTTTCTTAATTAATAACATCTCTACATGCTGTTTTAAGCTGCTGTCGAAGCTCCGGTATATCTCACCTGAAGAAGGTGTGGTGCTCGACGCAGACCTTCCAGAGTCTTTTGGCAGCGCGATGATTTGGAAGCTTGAAACCAATCGTGCTTTCAAACTGCTCAAACTGCAACAGGGACAAAACACTGAGGTCAGATTCACTACACACGTAACTTCAATCTTATTTATTCATTTGAATCTTTGATGTCCATTTCTCTGTTTATTATTACTTCTTGTTTACATGTTTGCATCCGCATTTGTAAAAAAATGTGTTAATCTCAGTGGGAGACATTTAATAATCTCCTGATTAATCAAATATTTATATTTTGCTCCATAAAACAGCTGCACAGTTAGCAAATCTAATCCAGATTATATGATATGCAGCATGTGAGACGTCAGTAAACAGAGAGGTGTCAGTGTGGTCTGTTGTGTAAGGAAATCTTAGACACAAATAGGTCACAGTCACTTCAACTCCAGAAAATTAAGAAGCAGTATTCAGCAAACGGCAGCACTTTGGAGGTGTGGTGCGCCCGTGAAATGTTGCTGAAATAGAAGCATATTTGACAGCTGCTGCACCGGGAGCATAACTGTTTACACCAAACAGAGAATCAGAGATGGATCAGGCTTTGAGGCAGATACAACGCAGCACATCCTTATAAATAAATGTTATTTTTTAAAATATCTATGACTGTTACCGTTCTCACCTCGCCGGGCCGGATTTTGATGTAGAAGTTGTTCCTCTTGTAGGAGATCTTGAGGATTTTGGGCCAAGCGAATCTGTTGATCCGCAACCTGTCTCTGTAGATGAGCAGGCCACTTGCACAAACTCCCAACATGATCTCCACGCCCTCAGAGTCCTGGGAACAACACACACCAAGAAATTATATTAAAAAAACCCGCAGCTAAGATTAATGAAACTCCTCCACAATGTGTCACTTTGGTAACACAGGATCCTCATAAATCTCAAAGAAGAAGCCACTGACCACCAACATTTCTCTTCCTTTTGTGTTGTCTACAACATTAACTCTACGGGATGTACAGGAAGTTCAGGAGCCAGTGCACAGCAGGGTAAAGTAGAGTTTAACTGAGTCAAATTTGTGCTAATAGGGTAAAGCAGGCAGGTGGAGAGTGGAGTCAAGCATGATACTCTATATCTTTTCTACGCAGGCGTGTGGTGACGCTGAATGGGAGCGCTGATTGGCCAAAAGCAGCAGTGAAGTCTCGGGGAAATGGTGGATGAAGCACAAAATGACGCCTCTTCACTGCACAAAGCGTGAGATGAGCAGGTGAAACCAATGATGATGTGTTGAGAGGGGGAAGCATTTGGTCCAAAGCGGGAACAATCAGTTGAAATGACATCTACGTTAGTAATGTATGTAATCATGCACGAGTAGAAACCACACACACACACACACACGCAGGTAAGCACATGAGATGCAGCCTCTTACCTCTCCCTCAGCTGGAGCCAAGCATTCATAGAGACTCCCTACCAACTTTGCATTTAATGAGAGAGGAGAGAAGACATATATTTTTTTCTTGCGTATCAAAACTGACTCACATATCCAACACTGAGCATTGATGTCTGCTCAGTCTGATCCTCATCTGTCATCTCCTCCATCCTGATCTAAATCGGTGAACGCAATATCCTCTCTATCGCTCACATCTAGACCCATTTTGACTTTCAAAGAGCTTTTTGATAACCGATTCATATCAAGACTGATGATTGTAATTTTCTTTTATGATGACAGCGGTCCTGCTGCTGTAATCCAGCTCTCTCTCTTTACCGCCTGTGTTCTAATGACGTGTTTGATCCCATCTGGCCGGTGGGAGTGAGACAAAAATCATTCAAGTCAAGCTGGGCTCCAGACCCCCTCAACCGCCCACTCTATCCCTGCGCCCCCCCCCCAAATAAACCAGGCAGCGGTGACATAATGTCAGTCAATCAGCGAAACAGCCGGAGCATGTTAAACTGAGGCGTTACTGTGGCAGCCATGAAGTTTTTGAAGCAGCGGTGTTGTGGTGGCAAGCGTCACTATTGACTGCGTGAGTGGAGTATGTTAGTCTCATCTTGCATATAAAAGAATACAAACATTTATATTGAACATTTCACCTCATATCTAAGAGACACACAACATTACTGAAGTCATGAGTGACGCTGGAGTTCAACATTTTGGGAAATATCTGCCTTCTTCCTGAGAGTCAGAGGAGAAGAACGATACCACTCATGTCTCTACGCTAAATATGAAGCTACAGCCAGCAGCTGCTTAGCTTAGCTTAGCATAAAGACTAGGAATTAGGGGAAACAGCTAACAGTAACGCCTCTAAAGCTCACCAATTAACATGTTACATCTCGTTTGTTTAGTCTGTGTACGTGTAGGACAATGGCTGCCAGGAAACAATTAGCAAGCTTGAGAGGGAATTATGTGACTTCTGGACAGAACCAGGCTAGCTGTTTCCCCCTGTTTCCAGTATTTGTGCTAAGCTAAGCTAATGAAGTGTCTAAGCTTCAGACTGTGGCTTCATATGTAGCATGAGAGTGATATTTATTTCTCATTTAACTCTTGGCCAAGAAAGTGTAGAATCTAATAATTCCTCACATGCTGATACAAAAATATAAAAATATAGATTATTTGCATATTTCTTAATGCATCTTGGAGATCTGCACCATTATCAAAGACAGTTAAAAGAGTTAAAAGCTCGTGGTGACTTGTTACCTTAGCGTGGTGGAGGTCCACGCCGTACATGGACAGCTTCTTGGCATTTTCAAGGAAGTGAATCTCCGCGTCGGCTGGTGTCATCCCCCTGATAGAAGAGAACATAATCGATCGGACGAAGTCAAGCAAAGCAAAAGAGTCCAATAAGATCTAAAACAAGGATAATTCACAGTTTTATTGCATAAAAGCTTTTGGAAAAGGTTGTTTTTATGGATGCTTTTAACAGAGTGCCATGAGTGCATCCATTTTTAGCATCGATGGTCTTTAGAGAGAGACCCTAATCCTCGCACTGTCATTGCCTTGCTCCATCCACTGGACTAGAGGGGAGCGTATCAAATTACATACAAGTCATTGTAATACAGGCTCAGACAAAGGACAGCCAGCTTCATCCACTTACAGGAAAACACAAATCCAATGTCTGGAGACATGCTGCCTTTCAGAGCAGATTATTATTATCCCAGGCTGCAAACATTCACTCAGGTTGACTGAGTGGCTTCAAGTTGTCAGATTCAGGGCTTTAAGTCCCTAAATACTTTTTCTCCCCCGAATCAGATTCATATTCTGAGCAACAAGGTTAAAACCATTTATTTTTTTTCACAGGATGGATTTCTATCACCCACTTTTCTATCAGACTTTAGCAAGATTCAAATTAAAATCTGAAAACAGTTTTGTGTTGTTTGCTTTAATATCAGGTCACTATCAGTCTGATCAAAACACACTCGCAGAGTCCTGATGAAGCGGAATAGCATCGCTTTTGTTAAACTCTTTTCTCACCATATTTAATGCTAAATACTTCAATAAACAACAACTGCAAAGATAAAACTTGTCATAACACGAGAGAGATGAGAGGGACATTTATTCAGTCCAAGTTCATTCATAGATTTTACTTTCTTCTAAATTAAATAGAATGGGCTAACTGGAAAATAATCTATGTTGGAAATGTCAGAGTGAAACAGGAACATTTTTACATGTAATTTATGATGGTGATACTTTTGGGAGAACGTACTGGAACACATGATTAAATGTCTAGACATGGCGGTACCTGTATCTTAATATATCTAAATATGATCAGGCAGTTTTAAAGGTTGGGGTGGTCACAGCTGCTCGAACGATCATCGGATTATGGAAGAGTACATCCTCTCCAGATGGAACTGATGTCAGAAATTGCATCATATGAACACATGTTGGCCAGAATTAACCATGAAACCTCGAATTACCATAAAGGGGACTGAATGTTTTGTATATAGAACCTCTTGTATTATATGTTGGCTATACTATCGGTCGATTTGTATGTATATTTTCTAATTTAAGTCTAATTTTATGTATGTATAATGAATAAAAACAAACAAACAAAAACTGTGCTACAAGCTGTTAAAAGGTAAACTGTTTTTGGATAACTTCTTGAATCAGAGGTACTCACTTGACAGCATTTACCTGAAGCTTGTTGTTTACAAAGGGAATTAATCTTGAGCTGAGCACTGAACACATTCAAACATTTGATACTCAATAATGTCCGATAATGAAATTCTGTATGAAATACTGAAAAAGAAGCTATATTTGTTATAACTGATGCTGTCAACATGTGACTATGACTGTGTGAGGATTTCATTTGCATGTCTTCTGCACAGGGGCATAATTACAACTGAGGATGGAGGTCATGCTCCCCTCAATTCACAAAATAAATTTTTTATCTTAACTGTACAGAATAGTCTTTGTCCTTTTACTGTCCAAGCACCAAAATCCAGATAAGAGAAGTTCAAAATGTTGATATGCTCATCTTTTATTAAATTCTGTCTATTATTCATTCTTTACTCAGGGGCAGCTGTACTTCTATCTGAATTTAAAAGTTGACCTTGAGAGTTCAAGCTCAGTCTAAAAACAGTTTAGGAAATGGTGCAGAGACTTACTTGTAGGTCTTGTGGAGCTCCATGACCTTCTCCTCTAGTTCTTTGGTCTGGTTTGGTGCAAAGCGTAGTTCGCTGATGTAGTCGCTGCCTAACTCCTCGGGGTCATAGTCTCCCAGTTCAGACTGCACAGTGTAGGAGCCCAGCACCGTGTGGGTGGCAAATGAGCAGGGCAGACGGCCTGAAACCACATCGTCTCTCAGCTGCAGACACAGGTAGTACCTGAGACGGGAAGAAGAGACATCAAAATCAAATCAAACATCTGGATGTGAGATTTTAATACAGTTTACCTGCATAATTTGTTATTAAACGGCAGTTTTAGGCATCCAAATCAATAAAAAAATTGACTTAAAAGTCCATTTTTAAGATGAACAGAGATACATTTTTTAAATTAAACAAGTAAATGTCCACCAAAAATCACATTATCAGTCTAAATTAGCTTCTTACTCACCTTGTGATATCCTCGGTCAGCTGGGAGGGGTCTGGGGGGTAAAACTTTACGTTGAAAGCAAAGTTCCAGGGTCCAGCTGAGATGCAGAAAAAAACATTAAATTATCAAAATGGGCATTTTACAGTGGCATACACCTCAATTAGCCGTCCAGGGCAGAACACTTGAGTGGCTTTATTAGATTAGACTTACTCCTGATCTGCTTCTTCAGCTCCTTGGAAGGGTCGAGCCAATTCTGCAGCAGACAAAAAGCATTAATCATCACCGGTTTGTGAGCAAATAAAGAAGTGGGACGACGTCTCCTGACTTTAAAGCTGAAGATTAATCAAACAGGCGGCAGCTAATAACTCCATAAGAACTGACATTTGCGCATTAGAGATTTGACTTTACCTTCTGATTCTCTACATCTCTGTGTGTGATGCCGAAGTAGTCCTTCTCCAGTAGATTAAGATGTTCACAAACTTTATCAAAGAGCACTTGGCCCTTGGCTCGTTTCTGTGAGAAAAAAAACAAAACAAACTAAATCAGTTATTTTGCATAAGAGGAGTTGTTTTTGGTGATCAAGCATTGTCAAATCTTAACAAGCTCTAACTGAACTGCCTGTGATCCTGCACCATATTCAGAGAGCAACAATATGACAACAAAACCAACAACCCAGCATAAATTAAGAAGAAAACATGACCACAAAATGCAGCAAACCCCGGCTGTTTACTGATGCCACTAGATTACATTTCCCTTCATCATCTTGAGCTAATCGAAACAAAAAAAAATAGCCACAGAACAGCGACATGAAATTCAAATTTACAGTTCCAAAAATAGCAGCTCATTACACTGCTGCATCACAGATCTGTCCCTGCAGATGCAAACCCTCAAGTGAACCGACTGGGCCACTCTGGATCGATTCCTTCTATAAAAGGGGCACGATAGTATAAATACACCTTTGCACTCCTGAGCTCAAGGTGAACATCAGCCATGTGAAAGCTTAAAGCTAAATCGATTGCACATCTCTAGCGGAGTGCCAGATGTCATCGGCTGGAGCTCGGTCGTCTCTCTCCCAAAGGAGGAGGGTGGACTTCACAGATTCACAAGAGATATTTTAAGGCTCGAGGTGCCACAACACAGACGCCTCCTTCCTGCACAGAGTCAGCTCTTCGTGTCTGGATTTATTGAAAGCCACCGCCACAGCTTATCCTAGCGGCAGGAGTCATAACGTATTTGTCGCCATGAGTGTAGGCGGAGTAGTGCACACATACTCCATCAAACAATAAACACACATATCTGGCTGGCAGGTTTGTAATAGAAGGAGCAGCAATTTGACACATATGGTGCATTTATATGAGCGTCCACCCGCAGCCTTTCATCACTCAAAGCGTCCTTTTTATGATGATAACTCCGGCGTGTCTGTGCGTGATTTTAAACAGAGCTGCGAAGATGCTGGTGGCAGAGTTAATCCCAACAGAACATCTCCAAGGGAATTAGCAGAGTCATGTCAGGCGATTGCTGCCTCGCTGTGATATTTCTCGATGCAACGTTTAACCCTGGCTTTACTGACTAAACCTCCGCACAGACAGACAAAAAAAGATTCTGATCTGCAAACCTCTGTTCGGACAGATGGGCTACGACAGACAGAAAATATGTTAACAGACGCAGCTGACTGATCTGGCTTGTGTCCTGTCATGCCAGAGGTTATTTAGGAGAAAGAAAACAGGAGATGGAAAATTATTCTCAAATTAGAAACATCAATATTGATCAATTTCAAGATATTATCATCCAAGTTTGGAGAGCAAACAGCAGCAGTAGCTGCAGTGAGTCTGGAGATTCAGGAAAATATGACCAAACCACCAAAGATGTATTAAAAAAATAGAGCTGCAGTAAAGATTATTTTCATTATTCTTTGATCTGCAGATCATTCCTCAGTTAATCGACTTGTCTATAAAAACAAAATAAAATAGATCTTCACATCAGGTGCCTTGTTTTGTCCATCAAAACCTCAAAAATATTCAGATTACAATGAT
This sequence comes from Miichthys miiuy, assembly GCA_036365135.1. Taxonomy (NCBI): domain Eukaryota; kingdom Metazoa; phylum Chordata; class Actinopteri; family Sciaenidae; genus Miichthys; species Miichthys miiuy. The sequence continues at coordinate 6,409,275 of CM071617.1, read as the reverse complement.
AGAAAAACAGATAAAACCAACAAATCCTCACATCGGAGAAGCTGCAACCAGCGGATCTGGATTTTTGCTTCCTGATTACCAAATGATTAACTGATTATCGAAAGAGTTACAGACTGACTTTGCTGTCTATCAGCCAGTTGTTGCTGCTCTAATTAAGACATTTTATTTATTGTGCATCCCTTTTATTTAGGATATATAGGATTTTTGATAATATCTGATATGCTGATATTTTCCAACTCATTTTGGCTGATTGCTGATACATGCACGTAGTTTTTCCCACTTGCAGAGAACATCAAGTCTCTCCTTCGCTGGAATGAACATTACTACACCTACTCTCACTGGATGCAGACATAATTTACAATGATTTTCAAATTGTACACATTTACTGGGAATCTAAGAAACTACTGCTGATAATTTTTTTCTGCTGGTTCATGTTTCTCTTACAAATTTGTTGTAATGATCGGGATGGTTGCTCTCAAGATGGGCAATTAAATTTGTAGTGTTGAAGGAATGTGATTCGGCTCCTCGCATGGCCGACGCTGAGCAATCATTGCAAATAGCTACTTTACTATTAGACACTTCAAAACACGGACATACTTGTGCGTATAAATAAAGGAGCTGTGTGTAGGGTTGAGTGCCATCTAGCTGTAAATTTGCAGACTGCAACCGACTGAACACCGCTTGCATCAGGAATGAAAAAGGGAAGCTAAGTGTGAAGGACAGTGACAGCTATAGACACAGACACAGCAAAGGGCCATAAGCTACTGGGGCGCCCCCGTTTAGCCTGTACTGTCCTGTAGTTTTGAGGCAGAATAATAAAATGTGCATCTAATCTACAGGGATTTTCAAAAATATGCTGAGTATTTATAACAACAACAGCACCACAGTGAGATGGTGGGATTCTTATCGCCCTCCGTTGAGACATAACACCCTCCGAAGTTAAGTGAAGGAGGTTCAGCAGTTCTGTGTCAAAGAAAATGATAGGAAACGATTAGTGTGGACATTTTTTCCCGCAGGAGTTGAGCTGGAAAACTACAAGGTCAGGAGGATGAAAATGTCAAATCTTGACATTTTGGACCGGTTTCAAAAAACTGGATTGGGAGGAGGAAGAAGACTCTCTGGCAATTATCCGAGGATGCTCTGACCTCGGTCGTATCACTGCGGCCAACAGCATAATCTGACCTAGCTTATGTCTGCTGTGTTTCACCATCAGATGTTTCCATACAACTCACTCCACCGGTCATGATTGGGCCTTACTCGTCGCTATGACAACTCTGGTAAGCAAGCAACTAATTAGCTATCTTTTCCTGCTTTTCATTATAATGAATGTTTTTTTTTTACCTCTTACTGTGATTGTGCGTATTGTCCGACTACCAGTGTCACACAGGTGTGACTCATGCCTACAGCATCAATTACCACAGCTTGATTTTGTATTATTGCACTCTTTATGAAGAGGTGCCTGATTCTGTCACGACCTTGTGCTGAAACAGACGTGACTGCTACACAAAGGCTTGTTCAAGTGTAGCTAAGTAGGCCAGCTTTTATTCACATCTTCTGCTCTTTAATTATTTTCTCTCTACTTGTTTCTTCCTCTAACATCCCCTCTGCAGTATATGCACTCTAATCCAAGGTCAGCGCTGGAGTCTTCCTCGTCAATCGGGTGTGAGTGTTGAGACGCGGTGAGGTGAGGTGTGGTCAGACCTGTGCCAGGAAAGCCTCAACACAGGCCGTCTTGGCAGCCGAACTGGGAGATTACAGGCAAGTAAACAGATGGGACTAAGGATGTCACAATGCCAGAATTTTAAATACTAGTATACATCTTAATAAATAAAGAAATGGTAGTCGAGACCTCTTTTGATATCAAAGCAGACAAACAGGATGATTTTCTTCTTTCTTGCTGCTTTCTTGTACTGACTGTTACTGGACCAGTTAGTTTTATTCAAAACTCTACACTTGTGATTAGATACAAATACACACTGTAAACTGACATTTCTTCAGTGTGATTTTATAAGATATTTATCAAATTACTAACAGTTATTATATAAAGCCCTTAACATGCATCATCTCAAAGGGTCCTGATAGACTGAAAGATAATTAGGAATGAGAATGTGTGCTTCTTAAAGCTTAAATAATTAGAGACACTTGAAGGAAATTATTGATTCTTTTTGTTCATACTAATTTAAAGTATAGTCACGTAGATAACTGAAGAATCAAATTAGACAGAACATAAACACTTATGTATTTTCCAAATTATCATATTGAGAACTCAATTAACTCAGATTTAGTTGCTGGTGTGACTATTAAAATCCACTCATTTTAAAATCAGTTCACTTGTCATGAGGACTACTACTCAATCGATTTTGCAGGTTTCAGTCCAGTGATTTTATTTTCAAGGGCAAGTAGTCCAGACTGACCCGTTTCCAGATCACAGTCCTTAAGACTCCTTCCTTAGCCACAGTGGGACGTCCAGTAATCATGCCAGCACACAGAGTCAATGACATTGATTCCCTCCAACAAATGCTCCCATTTCACGGTCAGAGGCCCTCACCTCACCACCACGACCAAAACAGTCGGCTAATCCCTCTGTCCGAACCCCCGGTGGGGAGGAATCTGCTCAAAAGAGATTTAAAGAGGCGCGTCTGACCCTCCCTGTTCAGCCTGCCTATACACATTTTGGGAATGCACGACGTTGAAAGTCTTTGAGAAGTTCGAGAAAAGACTCGACTTTCTATTGTTAAAGAGTGAAATGTCAAATAAGTTCACTATTCAGATTTATTCCTGAATTCTTAATGTTCCAAGAGAAAGAATGACTGTTGATGGCAGAAAGAAGCTATTGTGTTGTGGAGCTCTCGCTCACTTTTTCCTTGACTGATTGCGGGCTCCAGTTGCATGATTTGGGTTATTTCTGAATACTGGATACGTAAAACTATAGCTAATCGGAGTAATTGTTCCACTCGAGGACACATAGTGCTGATTTGAGAAAACCGAACCGTACAAAGCAATTTGACTTGACACGAGAGTGAATGAGCAGTGAAACCCACCAAAACTGTACAAGAAAAATGTGACGGTCTGTTAAATCAGCAGAGCAGCCACTCTGTGGTCAATTATATTTAAAACATACATTGTCCAGCCCATACAACACCTCCTCTCTTAGTGTAACCCATTATGATTAACAACCAGCTCATGCTCCACTTCTTCTCTCGACAAAACATCCCATTTCCATATTTAATTTTTCCACATTATGATAAAAGCCACACTGCTGGGGTGGCGGTATTACGAGCTCCACATTTACAACACAAAGACATGTTTTTCTCTGATTGTTGGCACTCCTTTCCTCTGGGTTTATTTCTGGAGAGTGGATGAGCTTTGAAATAAAAAAATTACACATTTAAGAAGCGTTGGATGAAGACTGTTTTTTTTCCCCTCTCTTAAGACTACACAGTGAAGCTTTGGAGGCAAAATGAACCCCACTGAGCTGTTTAACACAATACAAATGTAAATGTGCAGAGAAATCCATGAAATTCCTGCGTCGCCGGAGCCATAATAATACAGTTTATTTATTTTTTTAGTACAACAGGCCAAGTATCATAAAACAGAATAATCCAGGGTACAGCAGAAAGCTAATGGCATTACTTATTCAGCTCCTTATGACACACTTTTGCTTTGACATATTAATGCAGTGATCAAAGTTTCTGTCAACTCTAATTTTAATGATCTGGTATTGAGGCATAAATGGTGCCATGCTGCACTATTTATTTACCGAAATGAACTTTTCCTCCATGAACACTGTTCAGCCCTTTTTGCAAACATAAGTACTTGTTAGAGATCAACCAAAGAGCGATGTAATAATAATAGTTTGGAGCAGGAAAAAGCTGGGGTGGGATGCAAAATAGGGATGTACATTAGTGGTTTGACCAAGACTCAGGATGCCAGTCAGATAAGTCTGACAGAGATAATATTTGTTACGTATGTATCATTCAACCCTACAAAAAAGGACCCATATCTTTCAGTACACTCACTAACAACCAGCTATTTCAAAAAGTACAAGCGGACAAGAAGAAGCACAAAACACTCGAGAATGTCAAGACATCTTCGTGGACTATAGAGTGAACATCCAAACTCCAACTCACAATGAATGTGAACTTATCTCAACCAAAAGACTTTGGGATCTCAGGAAGCAAACAAAAAATATTCAGTCTGAGACTCAACACAACAGTTTGCCAGTTTGACAAACTAAGACAAGCTTCATGACTCTCCGACATCTCCGGGGAGTTACCTCCCATCAGGCCGGCGCGCTGCTGCTGGCTCTGGTTTTGATTTGTGTGATGCTGCGGGGCGTGTGCCGATTGCTACAGTGCATCCCAGCATGACTGGTGGACGCTGCGGAGACATCAGTCACTATCGGAGCCAAGTTCCAACAACCATAGTTTGTGAAACGTCTGATCGGTGCTGATTTATTGGCTGACGTCTAGTACTTATGGTTTTACTTTGCATACACAGGACATAATAAAACAAATATTCCTTCAGACTGCAGATATTTAGAGACTTACAGCTGAACTGCCACTGAAGTTGGAAAAGGAAACTTCAGGACATGGGCTGTAAAGTTTGCTTTGGCTACATACCCATCTGTTGCATTAATTCTTTCCATGTATATATGTTTATCAGTATACTTCCACATGTGGACGGGAGGTGCTCGGGTTCAAACCACCAATCCTGCAGTTAATCTATAACCCACTATGAGGCCCGTAAATAAAATAAATAAATAATAAACTAAACAAATATCACTTGTGCTAAATGACGATGTTAAATACCACATGCAGTCAGCCCTCTCACCTCCACATTGAGTGTGTAGTCGGAGCCGTCCAGCAGGGTGACCTTACACTGCATGATCTTCACCTTCTTCACTCCTCTCAAAGGAGATCTGGACAGACGACTGGTGGATGACCTGTGGGATACCTGGTCCTCGTCCTGCGGCTCCTGAGAAGAAGAAGACACAGTGATGAGTCGAATAATGAATTTATGTGTATAAGTATGTTTGTGATTGTCTCTGCTTTCTTTGTTAAACAAAGAAAAGAGCGAGACGTCTCTGATTGAAGCTTTAATGTTTTCAGGTTGAAAGAGTTCACAGACCAGAAATGAAAAATACCATCTTCTACCTAACTGCCCCCCTGAATGTCAGTTTCCAAATGTAGTTGTCTTTGACAAAACTGCCCCCTCTGTCACACGTCTAAAACCTAAAAATAGAGACCAGGACCCGGAGTGGATGTAATCAAACCCCACTGAGAAGACCTAGAGAGGTGTACTGCCACTTTGTCTTAAAACTGAGAAAATCCAATTTTCCACTTCAGTGAAAACAAAGACCTTCCTGACTGACTTCATGTTGAAAAAGAGGCCTTTGGCTTCAGGACATTTTTACTTCTTACTCACACACAAAGAGGATTTAATGCCCCTTTTCATTTTTATGCTGAGAAATGTCTTATCATGTTCCTCAGGCTATATCCATCACTTCCACAATGTGCCTATTTAATACATCTCATGCAGACCAGTTCTCCCTGTGGACCCATTAAGATGTAGTGAGTAACCACACAGGGACCTTTAGGACGCATGAAAATGACAGTATTTAGATTTAATTTAGCTAGTTTGAAGAACTACCAAAGGATGTGTTTAAAACATTTGCATATGATTTGTCAAAGGCACCACAGGACAATTTGTTCATATGTGCGCCCTGCTGGACCAGAGAAATGTCTCAGCCCGAGCATGTGTCTCGCAGGAAAGACTGACAGCGTTGTGTCAGAGCGCTGTGATTTCTCTCAGCCTTGTTCCTGCCAATTCACACAGCTCCGACAATGGCAGAGCGTCATCCATCATCCTCAGTGTGACATGATGAGGGCTGTTTCATGTAGACAAGGTTTACTGGTATGGAAAGGTAACACATTAAGTGATGAAAGCAAAAAAATCGAGCACCATCATCAGGTAACAATTTCTATTTGTCTCTTCAGTTGTACACAAACGTCCACTTGAGGCTGGCTACAGAATGAGACAGTCTCCATAAGCCCCCATGTTAAAATGTCCAACATGTTTACAGCCTGGTACAAAAAACTGTTTTGGTCTCTATAGCTAATTTCCCCGTTCATGACAACTGTACTGAGGGAGAATTTTTATAGAACTCAGCTGTTCAAATTATATTAAGTCTTAAAGTTATGCAGAATTAACATTGTGGTGGCTTTGACTGACAGATGGGTGACTTTTTTTAGATTAGCCGGGAGATGGAAGAAGCAGGACAGCCAATGTTTGTGTTGTGTTTAGTGCTTATTAGCAAATGTGCTAACACACTACACATTATACCTGCTAAACATATACACATTAGCACTGTCATTGTGAGCATGTTAGCATGCCTCACTCTACCTAACAAATGTGAATCAGGAGAAAAAAGAACACGTCTCTTGATAGAATACATTTTCTGGACACTAAATGGAAAAATGTATCATAATTTGGTGAAGAAAATACATCAAATCAAAGTACTTTGTCAAATTCATGCAGACTTAGTACACACTGTATGGCAAAATCTCTGATATTCATGAATCTCCATCATCTCCAGGGTACGTACCGTCATTTGTTAACCAACAATAAAAGACTACCTTTTGTTATGATTTGTTGTTTCACTGTGCAGCCCAGGACATTATGAGCCTATCCATCACCTCGCCCTGCTTCTGCTGCTCTCTCTCATTACAGCCCATTTAGATTCACATGTAAACTCATGCTCCATTTCTTCTCCCCATTTACATACTAACATTTCCCCTCGCAGCACGCTAAAAGCCACAGTTAGGTCAGCGGGGTTGTAAGCCTCAGCATGACCAAATTGCAGTAACGTGCGTTGACATGAGGCAAAACGACAACTTTTTCTGCATGTCCACATCTGGCTGTCCCGGTTTTACTGGCTGCTTGTAAATGACAAAAATCTACAAGTTGAACCTGAATTCAGTGTTGATCTCTCTCTAGATTCTCAGTTACATGCCTAAAGTGTACAAATGATACGACAGGATGGCTCAGAGTTAATCCTAACCCCAATGTGGTCTGCAGTCAAATTTCTAACAACATTTTTTCATTTGGCTCCTGAAATTATTTCCTGCTCTCTACGTTACAGCAATCAGCAGACTAATGGTGCGGTGGCCTCAAGCTACTGCAGGTAATCCAAACTTCAAATGTCAAGTGCTTTGTTAGGGATAAAAATGTACTTTGAACTCTTCTACTTTCATTTTTGCTACAGATTGAAGTCCTGTGTGCATGTACAGCCTGCTGCACTGTTTTTCTTTCAACTAGTAAATTAGGGAATACAAGCAGGAGTCTGCTTTTAGTCGGAGACAGTCCTTCTGCAGTTTGGAACCACTGGAAATTCAATCTGTCCATCGATTAGATCATGAGCCCAGAAGGTAGCTTGGGCCAAAATCTGCAGACAAGCACTTAGTGTTCAGATAACATTAGTAGCTACAGTACTAGGGGCTGCCTCAGGCTGCAGGATATACTCTTCTTAACAGAAATCACTGAACTGGAAGTTTTTCAGTCTTCTAAACAGGAATATTAAAAAGATCCATTTAGTCCACAATTATGATTTTTGCTTTATCAAATTTAACAGCAAGTAATCATCACATGACAGATGTTTATATGCAAAAGTGTCATACTACATTGTTTTACCTCAATGATTAACCAGCTCCCTTACTCTCATTCACGGTCGATGTCGCTCAACCACAGCTTGCTCTCTTAAAGCATCGGATACAAACCAAATTAAACTTCTTCGTGTCACTATTTTGCAGCGTTAATTGCAACCCAGACACAGATTTAAAAGCTGGGTACATGTAATAAACAAAGTCAGAACACACACACACACACAGGTAGAGTATCAGAGTTTAGTCCATGAATGCACCTGGATAGTTTCAGGCTGACTGTTGAAGTTTGACTGATCTGAGCGTCTGATTGGCGGCCACAGCGTGACATCAGGCAAAAGTTGGATGCAGCCAAAACACGCTATCCCACTGAAACGAATGGAAAAACCTGCACCCTTAGCTGTCACTTTTCATACCAGAGTATCGATACACAGCTGCATACCTAGCCGTGATTTTCTGTCGCCTGACTGATCAAATCACTACAGCTTATAGTTGAACCATAAAAAGCTGTGAGGTTTTACTTCAGTAGCTCAGTGTACTCGCTCTTCTCACAGCTGTGTGAAGTTATGTTAATTAGTTCAATCTGGTGACGTAATGCTGGGAATGAAAACATCCACTGACTTTGTCAGGGGGGGAGGTTCTCGATTTGTGTTTTACCACATTACAAAAATAAAAGCATGGAGCACTCACTGAAAGACAAGTTTACAGGACTGTAACCGCCATTGAGAACACTGAGGTTGTGTCGTCAGTACTTTCCTTTTTTTTTTTGTTCATTTCCATTTTTCACACAAAGACACAATTCATTCGGGAGTGGGATGAATGGTGTGTAATGTTTTCTCCAATTCAAGCCTGATATAAAGGGATGTGTACGATGTTTACACTAGAAGAAATACCCTCAATTAAATTACTAGTGTTTTGAAAGCATGGTAAAATATGAAATGTGTTAAAAGGTTATTGATTTGAATTAAATTCAAGCTATCATTTGTGACTGCTGCCATGAAGAGGCTTACCTGTTCTTTTCTGGCCGGGGTGCTGTGTCCGGCGGCGGCGGGAAGCTCCTCCGGCTGGTTCTGAGGCGAGGTGGGTTCGGCCGCTTTAGCTTTCGCCTGCTCCGTCTCCTTTTTC